>CM052658.1:3723325-3752473 GCA_028533165.1 Leontopithecus rosalia | reverse complement strand
AACAGGTCCCCCAAAAAGTATGTGCTGCAAAGAACAGGTCCCCCAAACAGTATGTGCTGCAAAGAACAGGACCCCAAAAAGTACGTGCTGCAAAGAACAGGTCCCCCAAACAGTACGTGCTGCAAAGAACAGGTCCCCCAAACAGTACGTGCTGCAAAGAACAGGTCCCCCAAAAAGTGCATGCAGCAAAGAACAGGTCCCCCAAAAAGTACGTGCAGCAAAGAACAGGTCCCCCAAACAGTACATGCTGCAAAGAACAGGTCCCCCAAACAGTATGTGCTGCAAAGAACAGGACCCCAAATAGTACATGCTGCAAAGAACAGGTCCCCCAAAAAGTACGTGCTGCAAAGAACAGGTCCCCCAAACAGTATGTGCTGCAAAGAACAGGACCCCAAAAAGTACGTGCTGCAAAGAACAGGTCCCCCAAACAGTACATGCTGCAATGCTGCGTCTCACAGGGCAGAAAGCAAAGAACACGAGAGTTCAGAGAAGAGCCTGAGAACGGGCTGGGGCGTGGGGGAATGCTCACGGAACACGGGACGTGAACATGGTCCCTGGAGTCGGCTTCAGCTGGGCTGACAAGAGGAGAGAGTGCAAGCCAGGGAAGGGGGCAGCACGAGGGGCTGAGGCAAGAGCAAGTGTGGTTCACTACAGGTGGGTCCGGAGCCTGCAGGACAGCCCAGGTGCGGGCCCTGCACCGGGACCCTCGCTCCCCTGTGCTCACCGCAGGCTCCCTGCAGCCCACTGCAGGCCGGGGCCAAAAAATCCCAGCCCTGCCATCTGGCCACAGGAAGCCTGCTCTGTGAGAACTATTCTGGACATTGCATTCACATCTGAAAGTCGGAACCTTCTGGAATTGTGATGCACTTCAAATCTGCCCCCAATACACTCATGTCCAGAGGCTTTCTCTCTCAAAATACTCTGAAGGTGACCACACCAGGGAAGGGGACATGAAGGAAATGAGTGGGGAATGGGCTGGAAGAAAGGACATTTTTTTTAAGACAGAGTCTCACTGTGTCCCCCAGGCTGGAGTGCAATGCCTCGGCCTACTGCAGCCTTTACCTCCCAAGACAAGCGATCCTCGAACCTCAGTCTCCTGCGTAGCTGGCACCACAGCTACATGTTTTTTTTAGTAGAGACAGGGTCTCACTGTGTTGTCCAGCCTGGTCTTGAACTACTGGGCTCAAGCTGTCCTCCTGCCTCAGCCTCCCAAAGTGCTAGGATTATAGGTGTGAGCCGCTGTGCCTACCCTGGAGATGAGAAACTTAAGAAAACCATACACAAGGGCTGGACATGGTGGCTTATGCCCGTATTCCCACTTCTTTGGGAAGCCGAGGAGGGCTGATCGCTTAAGGTCAGGAGTTCAAGATCAGCCTGTGTGATCAGCCTGTGGCCAATGTGGTGAAACCTCATCTCTACCAAAAATACAAAAATTAGCCAAGCATGATAGTGCATGCCTGTAGTCCCAGTTACTTGGGAGGCTGAGACATGAGCATCACTTGAACCTGGAAGGTGGAGGTTACAGTGATCCAAACTTGTGCCACTGCACTCCAGCCTTGGCAACAGATGAGACTAGACTCTGTCTCAAAAATAAAAAACAAAAACAAAAACAAAAAGAGGCTGTGACAATCTGCTTCGACCAAGAAATGTGTGTATCGGCCAGGTGCGGTGGCTCACGCCTGTAATCCCAGTACTTTGGGAGGCCGAGGCAGGTGGGTCACTTGAGATCAGGAATTGGAGACCAGCCTGGCCAATGTGGCAAAACCCTCTGTCTACTGAAAATACAAAAATTAGCTGGGTGTGGTGGCACATACCTGTAATCCCAGATACTCAGGAGGCTGAGGCAGAAGAATTGCTTGAACCCAGGAGGCAGAGGTTACAGTGAGCTGAGATCACCCACTGTAATCCAGCCTGGGTGGCAGAATGAGACTCTGTTTCAACAAGAAGCAAGAAAAGAAAGAAAGAAAAGGAAAGAAAGAAAAAGAAAGAAAGAGAGAGAGAGAGAGAGAGAGAGAGAGGGAGGGAGGGAGGGAGGGAGGGAGGGAGAGAGAAGAGAAGAGAAGAGAGAAGAAAGAGAAAGGAATAAAGAAAGCAAGCAAGCAAGCAAGCAAGCAAGAAAGAAAGAAAAAGAAAGGAAGGAAGGAAGGAAGGAAGGAAGGAAGAAAGAAAGAAAGAGAAATGTGTGCATTATCCCAGCCTAATGCAGAGACCATTGCCCCAGCGCATCTCTGAAGCTCCTCTTTTCTCATCTCAAGGCTCCTCTGTAGCCTCAGTGGCCAGGCCGTCACCCTGGCAAGATCGCTTTCTGAGCTCCTTGGGGCGGGCCTCCTCCCCCAGCCCCCACTCTACCCCTGCTGTCCCAGTAACGAGTCCCAGGCCTGCAGCACTGGTGTGTGGCTGTCATCCCTTCCCCTTAGGAAATGCAGAAAAGACCTTCAGAAGCACAAAGCCCTTCCCACCCTTGCCACACACTCAGGGGGTTTCCTTGAAAGGCAGGTGGGCACAGATGCCAGGAGCAGGCGTGGGCCGCCTGCGTGGGCCGCCTGCGTGGGCCTGGATCAGAAAGACCCCCTTAGAGATCACAGGAAATCTGAAAGACGTCCGCCCTACTGACCTGGTTGGTTTGTTTTTTTGATTTGTGCTACCAGAGGCTAAGGCTTTTCTTTTCTTTTTTAGAGAAAGTAGGACATCTTCCAGAAGGTCTCCCCTGAAATGTTTCAGCCAGACAGAACCTGGTTTCCAAGGTCTGCCCTTGGGCTTATCAGCGGCAGAAAGCAGCCCAGACCACGTTTTATGGAATTTCAATGATGAGGTGCAAGGCCTGCCTCCCGCCAGTCCCTGGGCCACTGAGCCAATTTGCAAGCCATTAACATTCAGCCTGAATCAGTCAGGAGACGCCAGGTCAGAGCTGGCTGCCCAGCCAGCCGCCCAAGCCTGCCGTGTATCTGTGTAGTCATTGTATTGAAAAGCCGCTAATTCCAATTTAATTGCTGTGCCTTTGGTAATCTGGGTCATAGTTAACATCAATAAATAAATCCAACTTGGATGGGAAGGTTTGTTGGGAGGTACGGGGTGCAGAAGGAATTGGTGAAGCAGGTTTTAGAGGCTTGGTTCCTACCCACTCTTCCTCGCCCACTGGATTTCACACTGCCCAAGACCAGATCCAATGACCTTGGTGCCACGGGATCCACCGGGCTGCACTGTTCTTCCCTGGCGTCCTCCAGCTGTCGCTCCAACAGAGCCACAGAGCCACCCAAATCAAACCTGCCCTGTACAGCAGCACTGCCATGTTCTGGCACCCTCTCCCCTCTAGGCAGCCCCGTCTCCCCCTGCACTCCACCTCTTCCTCTCCCTGCTCCCCTGCTCCCAAATACCAATCCTCAGCATCCCCCCGCAGAGGTTGAGAGGCGCATTGCGGCTGCAGTCAGCCTGCCTGCCCCAGGGCACCACCTTCCCTGCCCGAAATTCTGCTGCTAGCAAGGCCCGGGCGGTGGAGTCTTCTCTACACTCAGTGCACTCCCATATGCAAGACTGAACTGAAGCTTCACACAGAGAAACTAAGCTTCACACAGGTTGGGTGGCTTGCCCAAGGCCACGCAGCCGCCCGGAGTCCTCAAGATGAAAGCCCTGGCCCAGTCTCTGTGCGCTTCTGCTCAGGCCCATCCAGAGCACCCTCCCACCATGGTCGCCCAAGGGCCTGCCCAACACCCCGGGACCCGCGTTGCCCCCTAACCCGTGCTGTGCTCTGCTTCTCCCCAGACCTGCCCATGCAGATCCTGAAGCCAGCAACCTTCACCGACACCACCCACTACCCCCTGCTCCTGGTGGTGTAAGTATCGTCATGTCTGCTCGCTCTGGGGCTCCGTGACGCTCACGATAAGTGAATATTGAACTCTTAAGAAAAGATAATCAGGAGAAATTATATTGTTGCAAACTGAAAACAGACGATCATTTATCCCAGTGTCAGGTTCTTTCTGACCCTTGCAAAATGGAATCAGCTACTGGAATTTGTGCCTTGGAGACCCCCAGAGGTTAACAGAAAGTGGGTACTGTGACTTACCCCCTCTCCAGGCTGCCTCAGGGTGTTCTGTGACCATAAGCGAAGCGGCTGGTATCCTGATAGTGGCGTCTTGCATGACAGGCTCACCCAGAGGCACACAGGGTACAGGTACCAAGACACGGAGTCACAGGCTGGCCAGAGCCTGGGACCTGCATGCTGGGCCTGTGCGTCTCCCTCAAATAGGAGCCTGGCTGGCATTTCTGGCCACTGAATGCCCTTTCTTTGCCAGCAAAGAATTTGTTCAGCTGTTCAGCTCTTTCTTATGTTCATTAATAAAGCCTCCAGTCTGGGTTTTGAGAACAACATTTTGTGCTCAGTAAATGCCTTAAAGATACTGGGTCTGATTAGGGAACTCAGTGCTGGGAGCCAGCTGTGTGCCCTGTGCAGGGGTTCAAATGCTGCCCGGCAGGCTGGAGTCTAGGTAATGCCCATGTGTTCACACCACAATGGGAGGCAGTGCAAAGGGTGCCACCTGGACCATGGGGCAAATGCCCCAATGCACCTCCTGGTCTGTCTTTCCAAGACCACGAAGCAGGAGAAACTCCTGTGCCCCTAGTGGGCTGGGAGAGCTGGCTGGAGTAGAGGCCTGTGCGGGGCTGTGTTATGGACACCAGTGCCACAATCCTCAGTAAACGCCGGCACCTGATAGAGCTCTGATTAACCCTAGTGTCGTGCCAGGGGGACCCGGGCTCCCTTCCTGAGGGCTGAGTCCCTAAATAGCAAAAGCCTCCATTATAGAAACGCCCCAAGGCACAAATTCCAATAGCTGATTCCATTTTGCAATTAACCCACTTTCCTCAATATCTAGACTGCTTTCACACTTTCCCAGCAGCCACACATGCACACTCACCCACATGCACACACACACAAATACACAGGCACATACACCCACATACACACACACAGGTACACACATGCACAGTCACCCACATGCACTCACACACAGGTACACACATGCATGCTCATGCACATGCACACACACAGGTACACACGTGCACACCCATATACCCACATGCACATATACCCACATGCACACACACACACATGCACACACCTACATGCACACATATGCACCCAGACACCCACATATACGCATATACACCATATAGACACGTGCACACGTGCATACCCACATGCACACACATGGTCACACACACACGCACCTGCATGCATAAGCTCACACATGCACCCACACTCACCCACGTGCACACACACACATGCACACACACCTGCATGCATAAGCACACACACACACACACACCCACATGCAGCACACAGCACACACAAATACACTCATATGCACACATCTACACACACCCACACTCCACACCCCACACACACACAAGCCCGCACGCCCACATCCCCCACACATCACACGTTTCCTGCCTCCTTTCTCTCACTAAACCAGATTTTCTCCACTTTCTCTAAGACACTAATCTAATGACTTCCATATCAGCTTTCTTCCCCTGAACACTGATTTCTTCAGTAATCTTAAAGGAAATCTCCAAGAGCCTTTCAGTCCACAAAATGATTCACTTTCCCTTCAGAGGTAAAGGTAGTCATGCCAGGTGGAGACAGCTGAGCTCTACCGAGCTCGGATGGGACCAGCCAGGCAGCCCCACCCCCCTGGGCACACACTCACTCTGGCCTCGCTGGCCTGCCTCGGAGGCTGTGTCTTTTTGCGTGTTTCTCTCTCTGACATCAAATATGATAGCAAGGAGATCTGGAGTCCCTGATCCCCTGCTTCAAACTTTAAAAATCCGAAAGAAAACGAATGTACACTTGACATAGAGCAGCGCCATGACTGACTAGGACCCTCAGCACGCAGCACTCTGGTGTGTGGGCCTCCTGGGCTGCTCCTCCTGCCCGCACCACACTCCTCAGTCCTTGGCGGACAGCCGGTGGCCGGAGCTGTCACCTCGCTGGATCCACTGCTCCCTGTGGCTATTCCAGGACGCAGGCTGGATCTGGGGCTGGCTTTCTCTCCTGTCCATCCTTTTCCCAGCAAGAGGGAAAATCACTTAAAAACCTCCCCACACCTATGAGTATGCCAGTCAATGAGGAACAGCCAGTCCTGTATTGATGGCCCTGTTCCCAGCCTGGGCAATATAGCAAGATCCCATTTCTACAGAATCACAGATTTGTCTTTTAATTTTCCAGGCATGGTGGCATATGCCTATGGTCCCAGCTATTTGGAAGGCAGAAGTGGGAGGATTGCTTGAGCCCCAGAGGTCAAGGCTGCAATGTGCCAACATCATGCCACTAAACTCTGGCCTGGGCAACAGAGTGAGAGCCTGCCTCAAAAAAAAAAAAAAAAGGGCCGGGTGCAGTGACTCATGCCTGTAATTCCAGCACTTTGGGAGGCCAAGGCAGGAGGATCACGAGGTCAGGAGATCAAGATCATCCTAGCTAACACGGTGAAACCCCGTCTCTAGAACCCAGGAAAGAGAAACCGCCTTGCAGTATAGGGAAAGCCTGCCAGAGGGAGAAGTTGGGAGGATTTTTACGGTTTCCCTCACCAAATAGAGGCCCTTTGGTGGCCATCCCTGATAGTGCCGTGGTGTTTGGGGGGGCCCTGGGTCCCCTAGGCTCTTTGAGGTCTCCTCTTCCTCCTCACCTTATGGAGTATGGATAACACCTGGCTCAGCTGCCTGGGGCAGGAGAATCTGGGGGTGTGGAGTTGAGCGTGTGGCAGGTGGATCATGGGTAAAGATCCCTTACGAGGGGTCATCTGACCTGGTGATGACCAGCCGCCACCTGCCACGCTGCTGGCCTGCTGAGCCCGGGACTCCTTTGCAGGGATGGCACCCCGGGGAGCCAGAGCGTGGCTGAGAAGTTCGAGGTGAGCTGGGAGACAGTGATGGTGAGCAGCCACGGTGCGGTGGTGCTGAAGTGCGACGGCCGCGGCAGCGGCTTCCAAGGGACCAAGCTCCTGCACGAAGTGAGGCGGCGGCTGGGCTTGCTGGAGGAGAAGGACCAGATGGAGGCCGTGCGGTGAGCACCTGCCTGGGAAGCGGGAGAGGCAAGGAGGGGATGGTGCTCCTCATGGGGGCTGCGCCGAAGTCAGTGCGGGAATGCTTTCTGTCTGTGCACACGTTTCGCGCGCAATCTGCTCTTACCTAAAACCTCTTGGCAACTCCCAAGCAAGTGTCAAAGGAAACTGTTAGGAACCTTCTCCTAGGGACGTTTATGGCAGTTTCCCGCTGCAGGGAGACTGTTGAGTTGTCTGAAACAAGGGGCTGGAAACTGCCAGCTGGGTCTGCTCGGCTTTCCTGCACTGCGGTCACTGGCCGGGCCAGCGTTCATGCATGTTTTTGCCATGTATCCCAAGGGGAAGAGACACGAGATCAGGAGGGAAGGACAGGAAAAGGGAAGCAATGTGAATGGGGCTGAATCCATGCAAATGAGTCGCCCTCGTTCCTGAGAACAGGACCTCCCTGCACATCCAGGTGGGGCCAGAAATGCCCCCCTGGCTCTGAGGAAGGGTGGGCTTCTGCCCTCTCATTCCTCTGCATCCCTTTCACTGACTCAGCCGGAGAAGCCAGCTATCACAGAAAACGAAAAGAGCCTTAGCACCAAGGGGCAGATGCTCCAAATGAGTTACTGGATCTTACTGTTGCACTGGAAATAAAAGAAGACATCAGGACACTGTGCCGGGCTACAGCTGGCCTCACGCTTATTTTGTGGAAGTCATTTTCAGTCTGACGGTGCAGAGGACTGCAGCACTTCCTCTAACTTCACCCCTCAGAGAGGCTGCAAAACAACTCAACTGACTGTGGACTGAGGTGCTGGGAATGACAAGAAGGCAGGAGAAGCTCATCTGCCAGGGACCCCGCAGTGACCGTGATCATCACTGTCCTGGGCAGGGGAGCGTGAGGCGGGGCAGGGGAGCGTGAGGAGGGACAGGGGAGCGTGAGGCGGGGCCCGGGCACATGAGGAGGATGGAGCACAGAGCCCAGCTCAGCACGTGCTGTTGACTGGAGGGTGACAGTAAACCTGGCATCTCTGTACCTATTATACCAGGGTGCTTTGTGGCTTTAAAAATTTTTACTCTACTGACTTTCAAAACATTTCTTCTCATTTTGAAAAAGATTGATGGCCTCTCGTCTGCAGTCAGTAAATGGTCTTTCAGTGGAAAACAAGGAGTACGTAAATAAATGGCCCCCATCCTTCTTACAGGGAGCTATGAGCTAGGTGACAAAGCCCTGTGCCACGGAGCGGGAGCTCTCAGGACTCAGATACTCAGGGAAGGAGTGTCTGCCAGGATGCCTTGGCCTGGAAGTCAACGACTACAACAACACATGCGGTGTGCACACGAGCACACACATGCACACACACATGCGCACACGCGCGCACGCACATACACACGCTCACACACGCACGCGCACACACACACCTCAGATAAGGAACTATACTGGCTATGAAAGACACAGAGATCCCAGGCTGTCTCCGTCTGTCCGCCCAGTCAGCCACGATGGCCTCATCCTAGGCAGGGCCCTCAGCTCACAGGCTGGCCCTCAGTAGCACCTGGCTCCATGCTTCTTCATCTACCTCCAGCAGGCTGGTGAGAGAACCACTTCTAGAAACTTCCAGAAAGGAAGGAAAATCTCCCCAGAAGCAGACAGCAAACGTCTCCTTACATCTCCCTGCCCTCCCCTGCCCATTCCAGAAACTGCCACCAGTGAAAGAGGTGTAGGCAGCTCCCCCAAGACCAAATGGGTCCGCCTGATATGGGTGTGGGGCCAGCCCCTGGGCAGAGGACATAGGGTGACAAGGGAACCATGCTGGGGGTCAGTGTGGAAGGAGGATGGGCAGGTGGCTGCTGGCTCAGCAGTGGGCAGTACCACCCACAGAGGACTCCCAGGACACAGAGGCCGGCCCAGGCTGCACTCTGGTGTGGGGAGGGCCTGGCCCCCCGGGTAGTAGTGTGAGGGCTCTCCTGGCTTCCCAGACCTCCTCTTTTGGGCCTTTTCCATTTGTGCATGGCTTCCGCCGCCCTCTCCTGCTCTTTCCTCACCCCACCTGCTCTACTTCCTCCCAGGGAGACTCGGAGCACCAGGACCTTCCTGCCATCCAGGGAAGGCCCAGTGGAAGGTCACAGCACCCTCGGTTTCCCCTGCGATGCTTGGCTCTGCCTGGCATCTCCCCCTAAGAGCACAGGGATTAGAGGGCAAAGGTATTTCACACACAGGTTGTGCTCCAAAAAGAAGGAATGGGCCCAACCATCTGTTCCAGAACCAGGCAGAACCTGTTCTGGACTGTCAATAATTCTACTCCTAAACCACTGAGGCTCAAAGAACAGCAGCACGTGACAACAGCAAAGCTTAGAGCCGCAGCAAACACACAGACTCGCTTCGGAAGCTGATGTCCAGTGGCTCCAAGCCACAGAAAGCTTCCTTCAGCTTTCCTTCTGATCAAGGTCTGCATTTTCATTCATCAGAAACCTAAAATCGGGAGGCCGAGGCATCGGCCTAATCCTCCAGCTCCCAGGCGGCCCTCGCAGCTCCCCCGTCCACCGCCACCACATCCTCACTGAGGAGCCCACAGGGCCTGCCTTCCACGAGCAGCTGAGATGAACTGTGGAAGGGAGCTCGTCCCCACTGTGGAAGGCGGGGGCTTCTGTGTAAACCCCCAACTAGAGCCAGGTGGGCTCCTGTCTCCCAGAGACAAGTTGCTTTGGGCTCAACTTGGGATTTTCTTCACCATTTTCCCTTTTGGATCCTATGTGCTCATGTGTACACACACAGACACCCTGGGCCATGTGCTAAGGAACACAGACATGCAACCTTCTAAGTGAAAGACGCTGAAGACGCAAGGAGCTCTCTGCCCCTGCCCATTTGCCAGACACCGGGACCTCCGGTGGGCAGTGGGCAGTGCCACCCACAGAGGTGGGTGAGGGGATGGCACCTGCTCACCAGCCCAGAGAGGACACCAGCCGGCACCAGAGGACCCTGGGGGCAGATTGCACTGCCTTCCAACAGGTTCCCTCCTTTTAAAAGACTGGAGGCCAGGCACAGTGGCTCAGGCTTGTAATCCCAGCAATTTGGGAGGCCAAGGCTGGCGGATCACTTGAGGTCAGGAGTTCAAGACCAGCCTGGCCGCATGGCAAAGCCCCGTCTCTACTAAAAACACAAAAATTAGCCAGGTATAGTGGTGGGTGCCTGTAGCTCTAGCTACTCAGGAGACTGAGGCAGGAGAATTGCTTGATCCCAGGAGGCAGAGGTTACAGTGAGCCGAGGTCACGCCATCGCACTCCACCCTGGGCAACGAGCAAAACTCCATCTCAAATTCATAAATGAAAGACTGGAGCTGCTCTCTCCTTTGCCTGGTCATATGCTGAGAGTTACAGCTCTTTGTTAAAGTGCTATGTGAGCAGGGCCCCTAAGCCCCTGCCTTGCGAGAGGCACTGGAACCGAGGCCCCCGCCATGTACAGGGCACAGCCCCTGCCAGGAGACCTCACTGGGTTTCCTCTTGTGTATCTGACTTTCATTTTCAGGACAGTGAAAATGTCTCGACCAAGAACTCATATAGGTTGAGAAAATAAATATTTTCTCCTCTTTACTAGAAAGTGTCTAAAAACATCTCTAACTCCACTCTTGATACTATGGCTTGGCTAGAGGCAAAATCCAGACACATAATCATTTGCATCTAACAAGCCCGGAGCCTGCAGGCCTCCTGCTGCTGGTCAGGGTCCAGAAACCGGAAGGACCCCAGCCACTCCGCGGGGAAGCAGCAGACCACGGTGCAGGGTGAGGTTCCGGCCAGGGTGAGGCAGGGACCCAGGCAGCACTGGCCCAGAGCACTGAGACCTAGAGCACCGAGCAGGCGCGGCCAAGGCCAGGCTGCAGCAGGAAGCTCATGGGAGGAATCCTGTGGCCAAGCAGGTAGAAGACAGAGGCCTCCTCCCAGAAATTGGGAACAGGGCAGCGCGGGTTGGATGGGGGCTCACTGGCTCAACTCCAAGCCCAGAAGCACAGCAGAGCTCCACGGATCCCTGCCAGTCCCCGAGTCTCATCCCAGCACCCGGGTGCTTGGAGTCACAGGCACGGGTGAGGGCCGAATAGCAGCAAATGGGCCCCGGGCCGCAGGGGTGAGTCTACCAGAAAGGCCTCTGCGGCTGTGGATTAACGGTTCACGCATGGTGGAGAAGCTTTTATACCTGCAGGTTATTGCCAGGGTGCTTTGAGTTTTTAAATGTCAACATACTGACTTGCCACTAAATTAAAGCAATCAGCCATTATATGAGAATGCTAAGGTTGCTTTTTATTTGAAGAGGGGTTTTCCTACTTGAAATGGTTGAAAAACACGGCTCGGGGCCATGGGAAGACAAGATGCCACCAGGATGTGCACTGAACCCCCTCTCCCCTCCTGGACCCCGCAGGACAATGCTGAAGGAGCAGTACATTGACAGGACGCGCGTGGCCGTGTTCGGAAAGGTGAGTCCGAGATACCCCGCGTCCCAACGCCGCTTAGCTCCGGTGCGGCCTGCGTCACTACCTGGGCCTAATCCTGGTTTACTCAGAATGTCTGCGGTCTGCTGGTGAGCACGTAATGATTTTTTTAAGAGCAAGAGCCTGGGCGCTTAGTGATTCAAGCGATGGGAGCTTTCATTTCATCGGCTCATTTTTCAGTTTCTTTTTAGATTATCTGGCAGGAAAGAGAAGCCAGCTCCTCGCAGGAGAGCTCTAATACGTTCCTAATGGCTTGTCTCCCATCCGCCTCTGTAGCTCTTAGCAGGGTAGCCCAGGAAAGAAGGGAAGCAGGAATCTATTTCTGGATGTCTTGATGGGCCTAACAACGTCAATTACCACGTCTACTTAGACAGGTGTGAGGAGGGTCGCACAGTGAACCCTCAAACCAGACCTGCTCCCATCTGGGACCCTGTCAGAAAGCTGCAGCCTGGGAAGGCTCAGCTGGAGCGGAGGCCCACAGTTTGGAGTTAGGTCCCTGCAGGGCCACCTGCGATTGCCCTGGCACACGGCCCTGCATTCTCCTTAGACCTGGGGCCTCTTGATCTCAAGGCCAGCACACAGATGGGTCGGCATAGACCCATCTTCCCTCCAAGAGAATGACCCTCAGCACCGGCCCTGCAGAGGAGGCCTTGCCGTGACGCTCCCACAGGTGAAGGGATGCACAGGTAATTAGCACTGTGCCTCTTACATCATCGCCTCCAAAACCTCAGAACCCAGCAGGCACTCGAGACCTGGGCCCCTGGGCAACTCCTGGAAACGGGATGTGGGAACCCTCCCACACCCACTCCTTACCTGCTGGAGGTGAGGCGGGCAAGAGGAGGGCCAGTGGCTTCCCTCCTTGGTTCAGAGCCTGGGCACAGAGCCCTAGAGGTGCATTCCAGGTGCCTAGAGGTCCACTCATTGCCCACAAGGCCAGGAGCCACTGGGTCATGGATAGGTATGACTGAGGGGTCAATAGCCATCACCTCTCCCCACCCTCATGGGAGTGACTTCCCGGCTGAAAGGCGGGGAGCCAGGGCTGTGTCAGTCTTTGTCCAGTCCTCACTTTGCCCCACATGCGCATGGATGCCACTCCTGAGGGATGGGCCTCCTTCCTGTGCCCGCACATAGTACACCCACTCAGGGCCTTTCATACTTCACTTCTGGACACAGAGAATGCAGGAGTCACGTGGGGTAAATTGGCTTTCTCAACAGGCGGTTGGTCCGGAAGCCCTGGCAGCCAAGGTGCCTCAGGGAAAGGGGACCCCGTGCACCTGTCCGAGTACAGCTGATGCACCCCACACCCTGCACCTCCGCACTGAGCTCCACCAAGGACATGTGTCCCAGCTCCGCACCGGGGTCTTTTTCTGTCCAGTGGATCCTGGACCTCTTTCCAGGACAGTTTCTGTTTTGTTTTAACAAGCCTGAGGTAGAGGTCAGTAGACCCCACAATTGCATTTCTCCTCCAAGGAATGAAGCATCACCCTTTTAACAGCTTGGCACATGGCGGCCAGCCCACTCTCTCCACCTTGCATGTGTCCAGCTGAGCCTGGCGGCAGCCTTCCTCAGACATCCCCAGGACCTGGGACGCAGAGCCCAGGGGAGCAGCAGCCGCCCTGCACCCAGAGGTATCCTGGGGAGCAAGGGGGTACCTGGGCATTGTGTCCTGCAGGTTCCCCCCAAAACCAAGAACACCCAGCGTAAGATCGCCAGCCTCCCATTGAAACCAGAGCAGACCGTGCGGCCCTGCAGGAAAACGAGTTTTAAAGAAAATGAGGAATGACTTGTAAGGATGTGCGCAGTTCCTTGACAATGAATATTGTTTGTCAGAAAATGAAAATACTCTTTCATCATCATTAGACAAGATGCTCCTGCCCCATGAAAGGAACACACCTGAACCATGGTGCAGGTCACAAATTAGTGATCCTGGGCGAGTGTGGCATGACATGGGCTTCACGGTCTCAGTCAGGGGCCTGGGTTCTCTGTACTCCACACTCCCATGAACATGCGTGCTCAGACTCACACACAAATGCTCACCCACGTACACACCCACACATATGCATGCTCACACACGATTACAAACACATGCTCACACACTCACACAGGCTCACACACATACATGCTCACACATACACATATGCACATGCTCACACATGCTCACAATAAATGTACGATTACACATTCTCACACACGTTCACACATACACACACATGCTCACACATGTTCACAATGCACATTACATACACAGGCTCACACACATACATGCTCACACATACACACATATGCTCACACATGCTCACAATGCACGATTACATACACATGCTCACACATGTTCACACGCATGCACAAACATGCTCACACATGCACATGCTCACACACACATGCTGACACATAAACACACATGCTCGCACATGTTCACAATGCACATTACATACACAGGCTCACACACATGCTCACACATACACACATGCACATGCTCACACATGCTCAATAAATACACGATTACATACACATGCTCACACACATGTTCACACACACACAAACATGCTCACACATGCACATGCTCACACACGCTCACACATACATATGCTCACACATGCTCACAATGCACATGACACATGCTCACACACATGTTCACACACACAAACATGCTCACACATGCACATGCTCACACATGCTCACCCCCCACATGACTACATATACGTGCTCACACAGGCTAACACATATACATGCTCATACATGCTCACACATGCTCACAATATAGGCACATGATTACAATACACATGCTCACACATGCACAAACATGCTCACAAAAGCACATGCCCACACATGCTCACCCACATACTCACACACAACTACATACACATGCTCACACACTTACAGGCTCACATACACATGCTCATACATGCTCACACATACATGCTCACAATACATGCACGTTTACATACACATGCTCACATATAAACGTTCATACATGCTCACAGGCACACATGATCACACATACACAGGCTTACACACATGCTTATATACACATGCTCACAGGCCTACACACATGCTCACACGTTCTCGCGTACATGCATACATGCAGGCTTACACACATGCTCATGTGCTTATACACACACATTCACACACGTTTGTACACACACATGCACACACATACCCCATATACTCACACAGACATCCACACACACGCTGTCACATGCCCTGTCTCACAGACACTTGACACAGTTCCCTGCTGTCCCTGGCTCCCTCAGGGTCATCTCAGGAGGCTGCAGCTCATCTGAGCACCCAGCCATAAAGGCACCAAGCCGGCAAGGACGTAGTGCTTTTCTCTGGGGAGGTCTGCACTGCAGTGAGGCTTCCTCACGTCCATCGAGGCCACGGCCGTGCAGGAGCCTAGGACTTACCTGAACACAGAACACCTGTGTTCTCACATCTCACATTGGCCCTGTGCTGAGCACGACAGCCACTTGTTGGTCCCTCCCTCGGAATCTAGTGCAATGGCTCGGCCCGGCCCATAGACAAGGGAGGTGTCCAGAAACCCATAGAGAGACGCTGAGCCAGAAGAACAGCGCCGTGCGCACACCCAGCACAGTCCACACCCCGGGACTCCTAACTGTCTTCTCTCTGCGTTCTCCCCAGGATTACGGTGGTTACCTGAGCACCTACATCCTCCCAGCAAAGGGGGAAAATCAGGGCCAGACATTCACCTGCGGCTCTGCTCTCTCTCCAATAACAGACTTCAAACTCTATGGTAAATAGCCTCGCGGAACCCAGCGCTGGCCCCCGCCCCCACCCCTCCCTCCCCGCATGGTCCCACAGCCCTCCCTGCAGCACCTCCGTCTCTCTAACCACAGGCACCTGCAGTCTAGTCACCACCTTGGGTTGATGGTTGAGACCTCCCAGGAAGAACCCGGGGAAGGAGAGGGGAGGGTCTCAGGTGATACATTTTGAATGAAAATGGCCAATCCTCAGATCCCTATAAACCACATCCCATCCAAGAAGACCACCAGTTGGAAACAGAGCTAGTGCTCGGCTCGCAGCAGCAGGGTCGAGGAAGCTGGGGTGTGAGGCGGGAGCAGGTGCCGCAGGCCCTGCCGGGCCACCCTGCCTCTCTGCTCCCAGAACCTGGGCAGGGCCCTGTGCTGCGATCCATGCCTGGGCATAGGTATTTGGTGGGCAGGAGTTAACGGGATAAGGAAGGGGTGGTTGGGAGGGAATTGCCAGCAGAGGGCAATTCAGTGGAGGTCTACGTGGCTCAGCTCTGCCTTCCTTTCTCTGTGGCCATGCAAAGGCACCTGGCCAGCGACTGTCCTCAGAGAGTATCGTCTCCCTGGGCACAAGCCAGAGATGGGGCAGGCTGTCAGGGTGACCTGCTGTGGGGACCAGATAGAGATGAGTCCACCCATGTGTGGAAGCAGACCTCTGCCCAGGCACTGAGGGGCTTTGCTGTGTTTAGGGGTTCCAAGCCCCTGCATTCTCCTCCTTGTGATCACACAACCCCTTTTCTCTGAATGGGAGAAGCTCTGTGACCTGAACCCATTTCTTAGAATATGCAGAGAGGTCTTTTCTGTGGCCCCAAGAACTCACATTCCGGTCGGGGTCTGTAGCGACCAGGCTGTTCGCTCCAGCAGACCCCACCCTAAGCAGAGCTGGCAAGTGAGGTGGAAACACAGGGGGCTTCCTGGTCCACCACAGCCCTGCCGGAGCCTGACGTTCCCTGCGGTTTGGAGGACCGAGTCCAGCCCCATTGCCACACCTAGCCCAGCCCCGCTGTGACAGCCAAGCCCCGTGGACACTGCCCACCAGGGAAGGGACTGAGGTGGGCCCAGCAGCCCCCTGGCTGGTGCAGCCAAGTCTCCCAACAGATGCCCATCTTCACAACTGGCTCATGCCAAGGCAAATTTCCACTTATGATTACACAGGAACCCTCCGGGTCCAAAGTGTGAATCATGTAAGAGGAATTTTCCCACTGGAATGCGGGTGGTACTTTCAAATTCAGTGAGACTCTAATTCTTTAATCACTGTTTCAGATTTGTCTGACTCAAATGCATGTAAAAGCTGCCACCGTGTCTTGATGGGTCAAACCAGCCAGTTCTCTTGTCTCCTGGCTGCCATCAGGCTTACTGAACAGGCCAGGGGTGCCGTGCAGAGCCCTTTCCGCCATCAGCCCTGGGAGAAGCCCCCCACCCTCCTCCTGTCACCTAGTTGACCGCAGGGCCTCATGCAGAACCAAGAGCAGGGGCACACCTGGACTTTTTAAAAAACAAGTAAATCTTGATGGAAACGTGCTCTCTTACCACCTGCTCCCCTCCTAAGTGTTGAAGTAGGAGGTTGTCTTATTTATTTAGGAATCAGATTCACCAGATTTTGCTTAATTAAGGTTCTGCGGTGCTGATGAAAATCCCACCACCGACATTCACACACATTAAGGTTCCTGTTGTAAAACCCAAAGGATTTAGGTGGTGTTTTTAAAAAACCAACAATCTGCCATGCAAGTGGCAAGTGGGAGTGAGTGTGTGTCTCCCCCACCGACCCCCCGACACTCATCCCGGGGCTCCCTGGAGTTTGGGCACTGCGCTCACAGGGCCTCGAAGCCCAGAGGTAACCTTCCTCCCTTTGCTTCCATGCAGCCTCTGCGTTTTCCGAGAGGTACTTGGGCCTCCACGGACTAGACAATAGAGCCTACGAGGTACGTTTGGGCACAGCCGGAGAATGTGATGACACAGTCGGCCTCTGCCCCATCTCCAACCCTGCCCTGGCTGTAAGGCCCACTCTGCCTTCCCCAGGCCTGTGCTTCTCCCTCTCCCGCACCAAAGCCCACTCAGAAACCTCTGAAGCTTCCTTCCACCAGACTGTAGACGGAGGTTAACATGTCCTCTCTGGGTTTCGCCTGACTTCTCACTAGGGAGCTTGAGGGATGATGGGGGAGTCGGTGCCACTCCACGGAGACCTGCGGTGCACGGGACTCCCAGCTCTCCCGCCAGCCAGCGCTCTGCTGCTGGGGGAGAGTGAGCTCTTGATTGAGGAGCAAAAAGCCCCTCTGATAGGACCTCCCGAGTCAGAGCTGTTGATTTGGTGTTGATTTGACACAGCGTTTCTCCAGCTGTGTGCAGGGAGGGAGGCCAGAGCTCCTGGGCCAGACAGGGCTGCGTTTTCACAGTGGAAACTTGGACAAAGGAACTGAGTCTGTCCAGGGAGTCAGCTCCCTGTGGCTCCAGGTGACATGATGGCCCTCTGAGGCTACCTGGAGTTGAAGGAAACTCTTTCTTTTTCCCTTCGTCTCTTCCACCCCTTCCTCTTCCAGAAGAAGAGTTAATATGGGGGAAAGCTGGGTGTATTTGTCCATTTTCACACTGCTGATAAAGACATACCTGAGACTGGGCAATTTACAAAGGAAAGAGGTTTAATGGAGAACTCACAGTTCTACGTGGCTGGGGAAGCCTCACAATCACGGTGGAAGGCAAGGAGGATCAAATCACACCTTACACGGATAGCGGCAGCAAAGAAAGCGAGCTTGTGCTGGGCAACTCCCCCTTATAAAACCATCAGAGCTCGCGAGATCTGTTCTCTATCGCAAGAACAGCACAGGAAAGACCCGCCCCCGCGATTCAGTCCTCCCCGCGATTCAGTCCTCCCCGCGATTCAGTCCTCCCCGCGATTCAGTCCTCTCCCGCGATTCAGTCCTCCCCGCGATTCAGTCCTCCCCGCGATTCAGTCCTCCCCGAGATTCAGGCCTCCCCCACGATTCAATCCTCCCCGCGATTCAGTCCTCCCCCGCGATTCAGTCCTCTCCCGCGATTCAGTCCTCTCCCGCGATTCAGTCCTCCCCACGATTCAGTCCTCCCCGAGATTCAGGCCTCCCCCGCGATTCAATCCTCCCCGCGATTCAGTCCTCCCCGAGATTCAGTCCTCCCCGCGATTCAGTCCTCTCCCGCGATTCAGTCCTCTCCCACTGGGTCCCTTTCACACCTCGTGGGAATTAAGGGAGCTATGAGATTTGGGTGGGGACACAGAGCCTCACCATATCGCTGGGCTTCTGAGATCTGCCCTGCATTTCTTTGCAGATATAAAGCATCCCAGTTCTCCGGGCACTTCCTGTTTTCAATACCCTTCCCTACCTTCTCAGTCAGCTTTCCAAGCAGAACAGCTGGCTCCCTGCCATGCAGCCCCTAACTCTGTCCCCTTGTCCCCGCATGTGCAGATGACCAAGGTAGCCCATCGAGTCTCCGCCCTGGAAGAACAGCAGTTCCTGATCATTCATGCCACTGCCGACGGTAGGGACTGAAAACACGAATTCACTGCGTATCTGGCAAGAGCCTCCTCCTTGAGCACCATGGCTTTTAACAAACATCTGCCTCTCTTTTTTTTAAACAGAAAAAATTCATTTCCAGCACACAGCAGAACTCATCACACACCTAATTAGGGGAAAGGCTAATTACAGCTTACAGGTACAGTATGCATGTTACTCTGTTTTGAACCTGGAGCAAGACATTCCTTTCATGGAGAAACACCTGACGGGTGTTCAGGGCATTGCATTGCAGGAGACACACCTGCAGTGTGGTGGTTGGTGATGAGCAGGGTCCCGGCAGGTTGGAAAATCAGCACATACTTAGCGTTTTCTTGTAATTAACGATAGCTGTGCTCTGAACTTCAGCCAGGTTTAAATCCCTTTAGGGCAACCACCATCCCGTACTCCCACCCCAGGCCCGCTGCCTTCCTCTGCGCAGTGAGAAGGACCAAGCCACGACCCGCCCCACCCAGCACGTGGCTGGGGGTATCCTGGTGTGGGGATTGGGACACCAGGCCCTGGAACTTCCCCCTTCTTCCCTCTGGCCAACACCACACAGTACTAAGCACTGGCAGGACTTCCTGGGGCCATGGGTAGCTGGGCAGTAGTAAAACAGGGGTACTCTTCCCAGAACTGAACCCACTTTCCCAGAACCAGCCCATGGCCCGTCCACAACAGCATCAAGTGCTGACCAACAGCCCCAAATCTGGGCTTTTCCCAGCAGTGCACAGGGCTGTCTCTGGAAACTTCTGCCATTTCCTTCCTGCCATCTGCTCCTTTGGTGAAATAGGTATGACCCAGGCCTCTTCAGGTCCGAGATGAATGGGAGAGCTTTCCAGGGGCAAATGATGGCACCCTGCCTCCCTCAGAGAGCCCTTGCCTGGGCTGACCACTGCCTCAGCCTCCAGCATCCCCGCTTGTGGGAGGGAGGGACCTCATGTGGCCTTGATCAGGCAGGGAGAGCTCTGGCCAGAAGGGAGTTGGACCCCAGTGTGGATGAAGAGGGACAGAGGGACTCGGTTACACCACACTTGAGTTTCTTTGTGAAAGACGTTCAGATTTCAGATTTTTTCATAGTGAGTGTGGCAGTTGCCACGGCAGTGTTCACTGACCACAGTAGCTCCAAAGGTCCATCTGTATGTGCTCACGTGGGCCACTCCCCAAGATAGGGGGTGAGCTCAACCCCCCAGGTACAGAGCAGCCTGCATCACCGCAGGCTCCACGGGTGTCAGGGAGGAGGACCCACTCGGGCTTCACAGGCACCCCACGCCTCTGGAGCCAGGCCCAGCCCCAGGTAGCAGCTGAGAGATGGGACCTGAGGCAGGAGGAGAAAGCTTCCTGCCCCAAACCCTTTTGTACCACTTGATGTTTTCATGACATATCAGAGCCTAATGACAGCATTAATAAATACTTTAAAACAAAGGCGAATTTCACCCTCCAAAACATACAGGAAAGGCAGGAAAAGGCAGTCTAGTGTCACGGAAAGATGTGGGCTTTGGGCCGGGTGCAGTGGCTCACACCTGTAATCCCAGCACTTTGGGAGGCTAAGGCGGGAGGACTGCTTGAGCCCAGGAGTTCAAGACCAGCCTGAGCAATACAGGAAGACCCATCTCTACAAAAAGTTTTTAGAAAATAGCTGGACATGGTGGTGTGTACTTATGGTTCCAGCTACACAGGAGGCTGAGTGGGGAGAATCACTTGACCCCAGGAGGTCAAGACTGCAGTGAGCTATAATCACACCATGGCACTCCAGCCTGGGCGACAGAGTGAGACCCTGTCTCAAAAGAAGAAAAATTAAAAAAATAAGATGCAGGCTTTGAATCCCTCTCGTGCACAGACGGGTCACAGCGCTCCTAGGGGATGGTGGCATCACTGCATCGGCAGCAGAATAATTAGCCACCATCCTGTTGACACCTGGGACTAAACAAACCTAGATTCCTGGCCTTGTTCAGAGGACATCATGCCTATCAGATTGTTTAATTCTCACAAAGTGTCATGAGCTGGAGTCTACTGCGATTATCCTCCCGACCTGACACACCAGGAATCTGAGCTCAGGCAAGCCACCCATCCACAGTCACGCAGAGAGTGAGTAGCCAGGACACAAACTCAGCGGGGTGGGCCCGTGGGCACACAGGCCAGGACACAGCCCTCCGCCGGAGTTTCCCACACTCAGAGTGTTACTGAGAGCACAGGCGGGCAGTGGAGCTCTCTCAGCTCACAAACTGCAACCTCGGCTCCCGGGTTCCAGCAATTCTCCTGTCTCAGCCTCCCAAGTAGCAGGGATTACAGGCATGCTCCACCACACCCGGCTAATTTTTGTATTTTTAGTAGAGACGGTTTCACCATGTTGGCCAGGCTGGTCTCAAACTCCTGACCTCAAGTGATCCACTCACCTCGGCCTCCCAAAGCGCTGGGATTTGAGGCATGAAATTCTATTTCTTTTCAGAGCTGACACCCTGAAAACTTGGGCTGCGGCTCTGTTGTCCCCAAGCTGGTACCCACGTTGCCGATTCAAGCAAGCAGATCTAGATTGTAGGGTGAATGAAGAGCTTCCCAATGTATTCACCCAGCTCCCACTGAGCATTTGCTGTGCCTGGCAAGGGCTAGACACCGGGCGGAGTGGCACTGCTTGAAGGCTGGTTGGCTTCATGAACGAGTGGTGCATTTCCATGCTAGGGAAGGGCCCCTCCGACTGGGACAGACAGACGGAGCTCCCAGGAGGAAGATGCACTTCCCTCAGGAGTGACATGGTTGGGCAACCCACTTGGTCAACTAAAATCCAGCCCTGGACAGGGCCCAGGTTTCGCCAGGCTCCACGCCTTCTGTGCGTTCCCGTTGCAGGGAGGGTAATTTCTCCATTGCGTTCCCGTCCCAGGGAGGGTAATTTCTCTGTGCCTTCCTTGCAGATTTACCCAGATGAAAGCCATTACTTTACCAGCGCCACCCTCAAACAGCATCTGTACCGGTCCATCATCAACTTCTTCGTGGAATGCTTCAGGATCCAGGACAAGCTGCTGGCAGCCACAGCGAAAGAGGACGAGGAGGAGGACTAACCTCAGTCGCTCTAGGCACGAACGTGGCTCTTTCTACAACCGGATGCAACTGAGGGATTTCCCCGCCCTCCCTCATCCCTCGGAGCGGCGGGGCCGGGCGTTCCATAGCATGTGTGTCTTGGATGCTGAAGGCAGTTTTGCTTGGGAAACAGGCTCCTTCCCCGGAGTCATCACTCACGGCCACCTCTGCACCGGGGACAACTCTGTCCCCGCAGTGCCTCCTCCTGGCCCCCGAGAGACCGACACACCCACGGCCCCTCCCCTAAGGAACAGAGCAAAGGATGGTGGCGGCGAAGCCCAGGAGAGCCCAGGGACACCAGCCCCTAGATTCCAGCCATCGAGCGGAAGCATGAGACCCGCGCACTCGCCTCTGTGTTCCCGTTAGCAGCATCATGCCCTGTCTCCCGTCACAGCGCCATGCACACCGCAGTCACAGCACAATTGTTCTGGCCGTGTGCGTTCACACATGGGCTTGCTACTTCCTGTAACTAGGACATTGCACATGGTGAGGGGCTCCCGGGAAACAAACCCTTTTCTGTACAAAGTCTTACTGTAGCTACGCTAATGGTTAACCTGATAGAATTAACTCGTATTTTTCTATGGTTTTAACCGGACGCTCCACTGTCTCCGTCATGGGGTTGTTTTGCTGTGCTGTTTTTGGTTTGGCTTTGTTGAGCTTTCCTTTCTCCAGTTTACGTGTAGACTTTGTGCTTGTTTGGATGGAGAAGCAGATGAGAAGTAACCGCTGCCTCTTCCAGCCTGTCTTCAGACATCTTGGTGACGCTCCTGAACGCTGAGGGGAAGACAGCCACGAGTACCTATTAAAAGAAGTACGTAAATGAAACCTGTCCCACTGAGCTGTGCTAGGGCTGGGCTGCAGATGTGCACTGTCTATTTACATCCGTCCTTACAGCCATCCTTGTCCTCCTTGGTACAGTATCAAGCTTTTTCACATGACATTTGGTGAAAACACAGAAATGAGACAAAGCATCGACTCCAGCCCCAGGCCTGCTGTGTGTGCTCGGGCCACGGGAGTCCTGAGGGTTCTGTGGGCATGTGCATGTCCTTCTCCCATCTCGGGGGTTGCTTCGTGACCTTCCTGCCACGCGCAGGAGGTTGATGACATGCGACATTGGCCTCATAAGATACGCCCCGACCCAGTGTGCAGCCGGTGTTCCCGTGTACATTTCATTCTGTTGTATATAAAGGAAGGAATGTGTGCCAGGCCTCTGTGCAGTCGCCCCGCCTCCTCCTGCCAGCGCTAACCCCGTGTCGAGCCTGCATGCGACACTGGCTGATCTGGACCCTAGAAGTGCTAGTTTGAAATATATCCATTGCCGTCATTTCCTTTTGAGCTTGTGGACAAGCTGAATGTCAGGACTGGCTTCTCCAGCTCGCAGCCCTGTGGGGGAGATGTGTCCCTGTTGCGTTTGGCGTTTGGAGTGTTGGTTCTATCCACACAAACTCTGAACGTCCGTCAGTTAGGGTCACTGGAAGGTCTCCATCACCAGGTTTTTTAAAGGTGATTCATCACCATTTGTGAAAGGCCCAACGTGCTGACAGGCAGAACCGATCCGAGTGCTACATGACTGTGCATTTGCTATTTCAATCAGCCTGAACGACTGCAGAGCCGGCTAGGTCTGGAAGGGGAAGCCAGCTCTGGCCACAACATCTGGTCGGAGGGAAGTGGGGATGTGGCATGGTAGCGTCTGCTCATCCATGGAATAAAACATTATTTTACCACTCGGATTGCTCCTTTTTTGCTCATCCTCCACCGTCTCACCTTAGAAAGTGTGCAGGGCTTCAGGAGGCTTTCAGAGGACCCACTTCGGCCCTCCAAGAAGGAGGCCTCGAGAGCCTGGTGTGCGCCAAATGAAGGTTGCATCCGTGGCAGCAGCAGTCTGGGCAGTGGGGAAGGACACAGCCATCAAATACATCAAAGCCCCAAATCAATCCAAGAAAAGGAATTTGAATTATGTCTTGGAAGTCTTAGGGTGGAGACGCAGAGCTAGGCCCTAACACCGAGAGTGAAATTGATTCTCAGTGGAAGCCACAGCATTGCCCACTAGAAAACTTTATATTTTTATTTTTATTTTTTAGGTAGAGACAGGGTTTTGCCATGTTGCCCAGGCTGGTCTTGAACTCCTGGCCTCAAGCGATCCTCCTGCTTCAGCCTCCCAAAGTGCTGGGATAATAGGCTTGAGCCATCATGCCTGGCCTAGGAAACTTTAGGAAAATGTCTCCATCTGTTGGAAATTCATCCACTCATTTGCTGTTAATTCAATGTGTGATGTAAACATGGCCCAGCCTGAAAGCCAAGGGATTGATTAAACAAATAAATAAATAAATAAATACCTCCCAATCACGGAGCAGCTGCTGCCTCAGAGACGGGGATCAGTCCTGTCAGCCCCGTTGAATTAGCTGATTCTTGTCACCATGTGGGTCAAGAATCACAGAAAGCATGGGGCAGGTGGGTGGGGGAGGAGTGAAAAAGGAAAAACGAAAAGTAAATAATCAAATGAGAAAAGAGATTTTTCAAAACCCAACACAGCAGATGCAGCAGAGGTCATCGGAGTCTAACATTTCCGCCACACAGGGTCTCTGTGAGCCACCCTGGCCCTCTCCCTGGCCCCACCTGGAAGGTAGCCAGTGTCCCCATCCCAGCTTTCCATCGCTGAGTTCCCTCCCCTGGACCAGGGCTTGATTTGTGGGTAGGAGTTGACGGTTTGCTCAAAAGGCGTATTTTCCCACATCGGAAAACACTGAGCTAGGCCTGGCCCTGCGAACAGTGTTGGCCGCAGCCAGCAAGGCCACCCCGGCTCCCACTTGGAGAGCCCTCTGCCTCTCCCCAGCTCCAGGATGGCTTTGGGGAGATGCCCACGTGGCCTCACCAGGCTACCTTGCAGCTGCAGCTGCCGTGCCTGTCCGGCTGGAGCCCCCCACTGCAGCCTCCTCTGTGTGTTCAAATGCACTGTGTGGCACAGCAGAGTGCTATTTTTATTTCAGTTTTAAATTAGTTTTAATACTGAACTTCCAACCAGGTAGCTGTGGAATTCCTGAAGCACCTCCAGGTTCCTCAGCACCCAGTTCCAGGACTACAGCCCCGACTTCTGGGCTGCCTGGGGCATCGCTGAGGCCACAGGCCAGCAGGTTCACCAAGATGTGCACCTGGAGGGACCTTCATCCCCACTGGCCTGAAAACATGCTCACTCCCCTCCTGCCTGACCCAACCGTCCCAGACACAGTGATTGCTTACACGATTGATTGCTGTCTGGAAGCCCCTATTAAAATCCCACCTCTCACAGAAGAGCCCAGAAGGACATTGTTAGAAGCTCCCTTGGCCTTCCTTCTAGCACACAGCTGCACATTAGGAACAGATGGGTGCCTGGTGAGAGACTGCATGCACCCATGATGGACAAGCGCTGGCCATGAATCAGGGCAGGGCCCCAACCCGCACCTGCAGATGCTGCCCGGGGCCAGGCGTGCCCTCTGCAGCGGTTGGTCCCCCAGGTCAGGACTTGAGCAGTGACTACCAGCTTCGCTCGTTCTCAGCCTGCTTCTAACTGAGGACCAACTGGGAAAAGCCAAATACCCACATCCAATCTCCTGGGACGCCCAGCTTCTGGGCACCTCCAGCCCCCCGCGCCGGCAGCTCCAGCCAGAGCATCCTCCTTTTCTCCACCGTGAAGCTCGCCCACACCCTGTCCAAACGCAGGTAAGAGCAGTGACCCCCTTGCTAGAGCAAGCTCTGGATAAGCAGCCTCTGCTCACACTCATTTCAGCGCCATCTTAGCTCAGCTGTGACAGCGGAGTCCCGCAGACCGGAGGCTGCGACAGTGGAGTCCCACAGACCGAAGGCTGCCACAGCGGAGTCCCGCAGACCGGAGGCTGTGACGGTGGAGTCCCACAGACCGGAGGCTGCCACGGCGGAGTCCTGCAGACCGGAGGCTGTGACAGTGGAGTCCCGCATACCGGAGGCTGCGACGGCGGAGTCCCGCAGACCGGAGGCTGCCACAGCGGAGTCCCGTAGACTGGAGGCTTAACTAGCAGGACTTCACCTTTCACGGTTCTAGAGCCCAGAAGTCTGAGATCATGGGGCCAGCACACTTGGCTCCCGGTGAGGGTTCTCTCCCTGGTTTCCAGTCAGCTGCCTTCTCCTGTCTGCACGTCGCAGAGCGAGAAGCGCGAGAGGGAGTAAGAGCGTGAGAAGAGACTTCTCTGATGTTTCCTCTTACAAGGGCATGAATCCCATCACAGGGGCCCCACACTTACGACCTCTTCCAACACTAATCACCTTCCAGAGGCTCCGTCTCTGGCCATCACACGGGGGTCACGGCGTCAGCAGTGAATTTGGGGAAACACAACATTCAGTCTGACCCATGTGGTCTTTGTTTATTTTCACCCTGGCATTCCAGGGAGAAAATACATGTTCTTTTATTCCAAAGAAGAGTTGCTGAGGGGCCTGTGCACTCTGAGGCCAGGGAAAGAGGGAACAGAGAGGCAGACAGAGCCTTTCGAGACTGGCTTCCCTGCTGGGCCTCCGCACAGGTTGAGATGGGCAGACGGGCAGCCTTCCAGGGCTGCTCCTGTCCCCTCTGCAAACCACACTCAGAAATGGTCGTTCTCCATCCGAACTCAGCCACTGACACTACACAGATAGGGAATCTGTAGCCCAGAGAAGGCAAGAAAGTCGCGCAAAGCCACACAGGCCAGCCCCGCCTTCCTCCCGTCCTCTCTCCCTGCTGTGTGTTCTTTCCTGATCAACTCACAAGGCCTGGCCTCAGGGCCCCAGCAGTAGCCAGCGGCCCTTCTCCGCAGAACTGGGCTAGAGGGTCTGGCCCGGTCCCTTGGGGTGCTCATCCTCACCCGTGTGGGTGCCCCAAACAGTCTCCAGCCAGCACGGAGCTGGGCTCGGCGGCCATGGGCTCCAGGATCCAGGCTCTGAGAAAACCACAGCGCTATGGGCCCTTCCGATTCCCGTCCAGCTCAGGGATCCTTTCTAGAAATGCTCTTACCGATTGGCCAGCACCCGATGCACGGCCGCAAGGTAGCTCTGTGTTGATTCCCACGCTGGGATCAGAAGTGACCACAGGTTCAAGGAGTTAGGTAAACACAGAAGAGCCGGGTCAGCCGCGCCCCTTTGCCTCTCCGCAGGAGAAAGTGCCGGCCGCACACAGCATGCGCCAAGCCCACCGTGGGTGTGCCTAGCAACGAACGCGCCGCTGCCCTGCCCACCCGAATAAAGGAAACCCCAAAAAGCCGCAATTTGTGTCTGCTTTGTTCACTGCAGAAGCCTGAACACATAGAACCATGTTTGCGATCAGAGGGAAGAGCCCAGCCAGGTCACAACATCACAGTCTGGGGGTCTGCAGGAAACGGGCGGATGCTGACGGTGACGGAGCCGCCGTGCCCGCGGTTCCCTTGGTGGGAATGTGCCCTGTGCCTCCATTGGGCTGGCTCAGAAGTCCACGGAAGCCTCAACACTGTGCGCAGAGCCGGGTGGACAATGAAGCGTTTGGGAAATAGGAGAAGGCTTTTCAAAATGATATGAACGTATTTACATCCATTCAAATGTTTCATTTCACATACAAACATTCATTCATCTTCAGCGCCTTCAACGCTCTGTGAGTAGAGTTCTGCTCGCATCCATGTGTGAACCACAAGCTCAGGTATCACAGTACAAAAAACGAAACTCCGTAAACGGAACAGGGACGGAAAGCCTGTGGTGAAGCGATCTGAAGGCAAGTCCTTTCTGAGTTTCACATGCGGTCCCTGGTCATTTATAGTTGTCTTGCCCACAGCTTATTTCAACTCCTTTATTTTAGCAGTTTGTCCTCACTGAAGTTTTCCAAATCCATTTCATTTTTCTAGGAATGACACCATTTTGTTTTTATGCTCACTGTCCAGAGTTTAAGCGAATTGAATCCAATTCGGCTCAGTGGCTACTACTGTGCTCCACCCAGGACCCTCTCAGAGCCCAGGCCCTACAGTGGCCGGGCTCCTGAGCATGTGGCTGAACTGCTCACAGCTGGGCTCTTGGCTGGCCTACCCCGCCCGCAGGGGACCTGCCTGGTTGAAGATCACAGCCCCTCCCAGGAGCCACATGGCAGGACTGTGTGACTGTCCTTGACTATGTGGCACCTTGATTGGTACCAATACCCAGTCCCTCTGTCTCAATTTAGGACAATCTCAGCCACAGAGGCTATGGCTCAAGGGTGATGTCCTGGGGGACGGGCTGAGGCTGAGGCTCAAGGGTGATGTCCCGGGGGACGGGCTGAGGCTGAGGCTCAAGGGTGACGTCCTGGGGAACGGGCTGAGGCTGAGGCTCATGGGTGACGTCCTGGGGGACGGGCTGCAGCTGAGGCTCAAGGGTGACATCCCCTCAGCCCCCAGGCGCGTCTCCCTGGTCCACTTCCAGTGAACCTGCCCTCGGCAGCGTTCCCTTGGCGAGTCGGTTTCTAGGGATCCCAATTTAACCTACAACTGGAGTGGGAAGTACGACTACAAAGGAAATGAGACAAAACAGCTGTGGGCCCAATCGACTCTCGGCAAGCCCAGCACCACTCACCTGGCAGGGATGCCGGCTTCCACCTGGAGAGGACCGGGCTGGCTGACCACCCCAAGTGCCATGTGCTGCACAGAGGGACGGGGCCATGCAGACGGCCTGCGCCCTGGTTCCACGATGTCAGTCAGGGAACTGCCACCACCCAAACCAGACACAGCCGGCCTGGAACCCCTCCCTTGACTTGCAGGGGATTCGCTTGGGGGCAACTCAGCTCCTGCCACACCTCTGCCATGGAGCCCAGGTACCGCTTGCGGGCCTGGTGGCGCCTTCGCTCCAAAGCCCAGTGACTGATGCAGAAGCGTGGAGGACTCACTGGCAGCATCCTTGGCACGGAGAAGCCGCCCCCTCCCTACCAGCCTGGGCCCCAGCAGAGGAAGTTCCTAAGTTGGAGGAGAGTCTGGGGCTCTCTGGATTTGACTTTAGTTATCATAATCGATGGGACTGACTTTCCAGAGGCTGACCCCACCCATGACTTGTCATCCATTTCATCTAATGTGGTTTGTGTCAGCCTGGCGGGAACGTGGGCTGGCAGCCTCAGCAGCCTCCACGGGGCAGTTCTAGGGTTCACACCATCTGCTTGGTGAGGAAGATGGCGACACGAAGCAGAAGCAGCCACATCTTTGGGGTTGTGAGGCCTGAGACCACATGCTGCAGTCAGCTGTGCAACATCGGGCAGGTCACTTCACGTCTCTGAGCCTCAACTTCCTCATTCTTTTTTTTTTTTTTT
>CM052658.1:3703520-3722825 GCA_028533165.1 Leontopithecus rosalia | reverse complement strand
CAGGTGTCCTGGGCTGAGGTTGTGGGGGGTGTCAAGTGTCCTGGGCTGAGGTTGCGTGGGTGTCAGGTGTCCTGGGCTGAGGTTGTATTTGTGTCAGGTGTCCTGGGTTGAGGTTGTGGGGGGTGTCAGGTGTCCTGGGCTGAGGTTGTGTAGGTGTCAGGTGTCCTGGGCTGAGGTTGTGGGGGGTGTCAGTTGTCCTGGGTTGAGGTTGTGTGGGGTGTCAGGTATCCTGGGCTGAGGTTGCGTGGGTGTCAGGTATCCTGGGCTGAGGTTGGGTGTCAGGTGTCCTGGGCTGAAGGTGTGCTTGGCTGAGGTTGTGTGGGTGTCAGGTGCCTATGGCAAGGATTAGATGAAATTAGCACAGAGTGGGATCGTCCAAATCCTCCTTCTGGCCTTAAGGTACCTGGGGGCTGGCTAAAAGTAGGCTCTTGGACACCCCTAAGACCTGCTAAGTCAGGCCTCCTAGTGGGGGGTGGCCAGTGCAGCCAGCCAGGCCTGGGAAGCCCAGCCTCGTCTCCCCAGCATTCTCCAGCTCCCAGCAGCACCCGCCCTGGAGTCCTGGGTGTTACCCCCGACCACCACGATGTGGCGCTGGCGCGCGGCATCGCACACTCTGCTGGCTGTGCCCGGAGCAAAGCCTCAGCGATGGTTGTGGCTGAATGAATTGTGTCCTCCAGATTCATAAGTTGCAGGCCGAACTCCCAGGACCTCAGAATGTGGCTTTCTGCAGAGCTGAGGTCTCAACAGCCGTCATTACGGTATAATGAGGTCATGTGGGTGGGGGCCCTGATCCAGCAGGACTGGTGTCTTTACAAGAAGAGATGAGGACACAGACGTGCATGGAGGGACAGTCGGGTGGGCACAGGGAGAAGACGGCATTTGCAAGCCCAGGGGAGAGGCCCCAGGCAGGAGCAGCCCTGCCCACACCAAGGTCTCGGGCGGCAGCCTCCACGCCTGGGAGACACAGACCCACTGCTGAGCTCCAGCCGCGGTGCTGTGTGGTGGCAGCCAAACCCCAGCTGACGAGCATGCAGGGTCCTTCCTGGCTCTGCCTGCGGCCGCCCACCAACACCACTTGCCGGCCTCATCTTGCGGGTCCTCAGGCCCTGGGGGAAGGGTGCCCTTTGGATTCTTGCAGTAGCTGCAGCCCTGGTAGCTACTGGGAGGAGGCGGCCGGGGCCGGGGCTGGACAGCGTTCCGAGCTGACTGTTTCACCTGAGTGAGCTGCACAAAGGTCACAGATGACACCTTTTCTACATGTGCCAAGGGGGCACTCGCAACTCCTAGGCACTGATTCTGTGTCTGGGAAGATCTACCGTGACCCACACAGAAAAAGCTGCTGTCCTCCTAGGTCCCATGGAACCAAAGGCCCCAGAGAACACGTGGGGCTCCCGAGGCAGGCCCGGGCCTGGGTGGAGGGTGCTGGGCAGGGTAGCTGATGCCTAGCCACAGCGGAAATGCGAGGAGCACAGACCCCCACCCCAGAGGTCTCCCCATCCTGACCCCGGCGCCCCCTGCCCGGCCAGCTGCACCCAGCTCGCTCAGCTCATTGCTGCACTCACGCTGCCCTCAGCTCGCTGGTTCCTTGGAAGCCTGTCCGTGGGTCCCCGCACCCCCCAGCCCTGCTCCATCTCTCCTCTAAAGTTGGAAGCCAAGAGTTGGTTCGCAGTCTCTGTCGACGCTGCGTTAGCCGGGTGAGTATTTTCACCCTGCGGGGCTCCTCCAACAGAGCTGGGAATCTTCCTCCAGGTATTAAGTCCAGCCCAGCCAGGAGGCCTCAGAGCCTGCGGTGGGGTGGGCACTCCCCTGGCCAGAGCTGGGCCTTTGCTGCCATCTGCTGGCAGTTCTCAGATGACAGGTTGAAGGCCTGAGAAGTGGTGCCCAGCCGGTCCAGTTCAAGATCAGCAGGGCCAAGGCCTGAACTCTGCATTCCCGACCAGGTCCGGGGGAAGTGCAGGTGCTGGCCAAGTGACAGTTCCGCTGAGCTCGGCTCTGGACTGTGGAGGCCGGCCTAACAGTTCCTGCTGCTTGGGAGCCTGTGGCCGCATGGCCTGCTCTGGGATTCAGAGGTTTGGCCTCTTGGGGACTCTCTGGCCAACAATCTCATTTCCATTGGTTGGAGCCCAAGAGGTTCCAGTGGCCTGTCAAAGGTCACAGAACTGGTTCTTGAATAGTTGGGAAGAGACGCCCGTCCTCCAGCCCAGAAGTGTTCTCCAAAGACGGTTCAAGAAACGTGAGTCGGCAGACAGAGAGCAATTCCGGGTCGGGGGACAGGGCAGCGAGGAGGGGCCTCGTGAAGCTGGGAGAAGTCTCAGCGATGAGCGGGCCTCAGAGCAGACCCAAGCATGCCGGGCGCCTCTGTCTCCGTCCTGCTGCATAGAGGTGGTTTTCACAGCTGCAGAAATTGTCTCATTTCTGTTTTCGCCAAAAACCAATTTGTACCTGCTGACAAGTTCAAAAGCAGGTGCTTTCAATTGTCCTTGGTACTTGCAAAAACTAACTTTCCTGTGATTCAGCCCCACTCCCCCGCTGATTTTATATTTCCGATGTGGAGTTCACTTCAGCTGTTCCTGAGATCTCTGTGTATCTAAACAGGAGGGAAGCTGGACAGAAATGTCTTCACCATCAAAGACAGCAGCGTCTTGTTGGAGACACAATTTGGAGGAGTTTTCTTGGCAAACCCACTTTCCTCCAGCTTGAGATTTAACATTTTTTTCTTCCACCATCTGCTCCCTTGAGGCTTGGAAAGGCCTCAGCTCAAAAGCTCAGAGCCGAGGGTGCTGATGAACCACACCTGGCCTCCGGAGAGGATGCCAGGGCTTATCAGTGTGAGCTTCACTCTTTATGCTCATGGCTCCACATTCTTCTTCTTTTTTCTTCTTTTATGTTTTACTATTATTTTTTTGAGGTAGAGTTTCACTCTTGTTGCCCAGGCTGGAGTTGTGATCTCAGCTCACTGTAACCTCCACTTCCCAGGTTCAAGTGATTCTCCTGCTTCAGCCTCCTGAGTAACTGGGATTACAAGAGCCCACCACCAGGCCCGGCTAATTTTTTGTGTTTTTAGCAGAGACGGGGTTTCACCGTGTTGGCCAGGCTGGTCTTGAGCTCCTGACCTCAGCTGATCCACTTGCCACAGCCTCCCAAAGTGCCTGGCCTGCTCCACATTCTGCTAGTGTGCAGGGTGGAGTCGTTAGCCAGAGACCTCTACGCAGGAAACGGGTGAGTGACTGACTGCTGATGAATCTAGCAACTTGCTGTCACATGGCAGGTTATTTATCTGTGGTCATTGTACTCCGGTGCACAGCTGGTCAGGGACAAGACGGGGTAGAACAGAGAGGCAGCCCACCGTGCATTCCTTTCTGTGTGACGCACAGAAACACACTGTTTCTGGGGGCACAAGGAGATTTCAGCCTAGCTGGGGAAACAGAAACCACTTCAAGAGCAATTAGTAAGAAAAGCAAATGTCATTACATGCCAAACCTGAGGCGCTGAGCAGATGACACGGGGAAGACATGGCTCAATGACAAGAACACAACTTGACCCTGTGTTGCAGATAAAGGGTGCAGGGACCAGCAGCCTGTTTCTCTGGCCCTGCCCAGGTTGTTTGGAATAATCAGATTAGCATCTGCTGCTGCTCAGATTCCATTATCTGATATCAAGCCGCTGTCCTGCTGGTGGTTATTGAGCTGCATTTTGCAATTTTCTAAAATTAAAAGTAAAGACCTTTGGTTGCCTGTGTGAGCCCTGGGCTGGAATTTGAGGGAGAGCTGGAGCCTCAAGGATGTGCTCAGGCCCACAGAGACCTGCAGAAGGGTTTCAGTTCTCCAGCTCCTGAGGGCAGCTTTCTTGGCCAGGCCAAAGGAATTCATGGGGCTGACAAGGATGTCCAGACAGATGGTCTCCTGTCTGTTAGGGGAGGCAGGTGACTAGCATTTGGGATTGTATTAGTTACCTACTGCTGTGTAACAAATAACCCCAGTACTTAGCAGCTTAAAATCACAAACACTTATTATCTCCCAGTGTCTGAAGGCCAGGAATCTGGCTGAGGCTTGGTTGTGTGGCTCTGGCCCAGGCTATCTTTGGAGTCTGCAGTCAGCTCTCAGCAGGGGCTGTAGCTGTCTCTGGCCTCTGGAAGACACACTGCTCAGGGCCCTCTGCTTGAGTGGCAGCTGGGTTTCCCCAGAGTGAGTGATGAGAGAGACAGCGAGACATACAGATAGACAGAGACACACACAGAAGGAGAAACAGAGAGAGACTGGGAGAAAGAAAAGAAAAGGAAAGGAGAGGTGGAGAGAAAGAGAGGAGAGAGGGGGAAGACCAAGCACTAGCCTTAGAAGCACAGTCTCTTACTACCTCCTCTCAGCACTGATGTGTGGTCACTGCTGATTATACCAGCCAGCCCTCATGCAGTGTAGAAGAGGCCTCCCCAAGTGTGAGCACCAGGAGGGGGATCTCAGGGGACCAGCTTGGAGGCTGGACACCACAGGGATCTTGGGCCAAACTACAGGATAGGACTGAAGTTCAGGACTGACTGTTACAAGGCAACCAGGTTCCTGGCCCTGCTGTGCAGTCAGAGGCCAATGCACCAAGACAATAGGGTTTGCAGCAGAGAAAGAGTTTAGTGGCAGCAGGGCTCCAAGTGAGGAGATGAGAGGAGACCCTCAAATCCGTCTCCCTGAGGAGTTCTGGGCTGCGGTTGTTAAGGAGGGTAAGGGGCCGGAAAACTAGGGTGGTCGATTGGTCAGGGTGAGGAGGACGACGAGGTCAGGAGGTGGAAGTTGCCTTCTCTGGTGAGGAGTCAGCTTCTCGAGGAGTCCTTCAGACCAGCTGGCGTCAGTATTTACACTGGGACACAGGACCTGAAAGGATAGCTCAGAAAAATATTCAGAAAACTTAACATTTCATAATGTTCAACTAGTTCAAGGCATCTGTGATCTGTGACAGGCTTTATGTGATTCTGGGGTGAGAGGCAGCAAACAGCTATGAGGAAGGGGCCAGGGAGCAAGCAGGCCCAGTGATCCATGCTGAGTGTGCTGCAGGTTGGTCTGTTCTACTTTCTCCTCCTCCCTCCTCCCTGATGAATTTTATAAAGTTCATAGGACAGTTTCTGACTAGGTGGCTAATCCACGGTCCAGCAGTCCAAGCTCTGCAGCGGGGCCTGGGCCAAGAGGAAAGTGGGATGCTGGCACCAGCATGGGCTCCTCCTGGGTGGCAGGGATGGAGTACAGGCTGGAGACGGAGCCTGGCCCATGTCGAGAAGGGGCAGAGACCTTCTCTGACCACACTGCTCGACCTGGGTCCTGCTGTCTGCCTGTTGTGGGTGCCAGGCACTCGTCCATCTGGGCAAGCCCACAGGGACAGGGGCTTCTGTGCTGGCCCCTTGAGATGACAGGAAACGCTAGTGGGCGAACACAGAGCCAGGAGACCGTGTGGCCCTCTGAGGGGTTCCTGCCTGGCAGGAGGGATGGGCAGGTGGACAGAGCCTCTCCCTAAGCTTCTGCTCCACTCTGGCCACACAGGGCTCCCTGGCATTCTGGGGTTGCACTGGAGATGTGCTCCCCTCGGACCCCTGAACTTGGGGTTCCTCTGCCTGGAGCCCCCTTCCCAGGCATCTGCTCCACTCATTCTCTCCCTGCAAGGCTTTGTGTAGACTCCAGTTTCTCCGCAGGGCTCCCCGACACCTCCATGAGAACGATGCCCCCGCCCTGCCCTGCCCAGCCCCTGCTCACGCTCTGCTCTGTCTGTGAGTTGCCCTCTCAGGTAGCAGATTTCTCATATTTATTGTCAGTCCGTCCCCACTGGCATCCCACTGTGCCAGGCCTGGCTTCTCTGTGTTGAGTGCTGCCACCCTGTAGTCAGTGCCCGGGGCCATGCCTGGCACAGATGCTGGGGCATGTGGTGATCCGGGGGGCCAGTCTGGCTCTCATGCTGCCCGGATCTTGGCATTCCATGGTGCCTCGGGGCCCCATTTTTAGAGTCAGAGCGAGAATCATCCCTCTCAGGAAGGCAGAGCCGGCCTCCCAGCTCCAAAGTACCTGACAAGTGGCTAGAGGTGACATTCAGGTTAGTCATGACTTAATGAACTCTCACAGCAGGAACCCTGTGCATCAGGGGGTGTAAGTCCCACTTTTCAAATGAGGAGACTGAGGCACAAAGTCACAAGCAACTTCTCCAGACCCCATCATGCAGGAGGAGTGAGTCCGGATTTGTGCAGAGGTCTGACTTCCAGTGCCAGGGATCTCGTGTTTTTGTTTGTTTGTTTGAGATGGAGTTTCACTCTTGTTGCCCAGGCTGGAGCGCAGTGGCATGATCTCGGCTCACTGCAACCTCCGCCTCCCAGGTTCAAGCGATTCTCTTGACTCGGCCTCCGGAGTAGCTGGGATTACAGGCTCATGCCACCGTGCCTGGCTATTTTTTGTATTTTTAGTAGAGATGGGGTTTCACCACGTTGGCCAGGCCGGTCTCAAACTCCTGACCTCAGGTGATTTCCCCGCCTCAGCCTCCCAAAGTGCGGGGATTACAGGCGTAAGCCATCGCGCCCGGCCGGGATCCTGTTTGAAAAGCGGTTTCCTTGTGCTGACTCCTAGCATGGCCACTGTACAGGGAGTTGTGGGACTTTCTTCATCCACTTCCCCTCACCTCCACATGCTCCAGGCCCCAGAGGCCCCAACACCCATTGAGAAACACCTGGGCCTTTTGCTTCTGGACACGCAGTGCCTCCCTGGAGCCACCTCCAGTGATCATCCCACTGGGGTGTGCGAGCAGGTGACACAGACCCTTCCCATTGCTGGCCCTCTCCAGCCCCTGCCATGCCAGGTAGCAGCAGGACCAGGGCTGAGGCTGCGTACCCTGTGATGTCTTCCGGTCCTACCCCAGTGGCAGGAGCAAGGCTGACTCATGAATAACCCGGCCATTGGTCTTATGTGGGTACCTGCAGTTTCCATGAAAATGGATGGCATCCCTCTGTGTGTCTGTGACCAGCGTCTGAGAACTGATGGGGAGAGGCCGGCATGGGCATATGGGAGTGGTCTGGGGCCGCCTGGGCTAGCGTTCTGGCTCCAGACCCATCTTTGCTCTGAGGATTAGATCAGAGAATTAGGTGAGTGGAGAGGCTGGCTCTCTGGGCTCCTGTGTGAAGCCGTAGGGCCCAGGAGCAGCACAAGCCCGGGTCCTTGTTCCTGTGTTTAAATCCATCGCCATATGATTGCAGGTGGACTGGTGAGTCATGAAGGCCAGTGGAGCGAGAAGGCACCTTTCCAAAGAGCGTCATGAAGACTCTGTCTCCAGGCGTCTCTGGAGGAAAGAAGCTTACACAGGGCCACCGTCCCTCTGCAGAGGCCAAGCCCTGCACGCCCTGCTCACCCCAGGTGCTGCCTGAGCGAGGGCCCTGGACGCCTTCCGATCCCGGAGGAGAAGGGGCTGGAGAGGCATCACTTGACTCTTTTTTCAATTTACACAAAGCAGGAAAGACATTTAGCAAACCAAGCATCACATTCTGAACATGCTCAGCAGAGAGACGGCCCCAGATAAACTCTGCTAATGTTATGACTCCTGATTAACCCAATTTATCAGTGTCTGCCTCAGATAAGCTCCGGACAGAGCCCTTTCTGCAAAGAAGAGACATGTCTGCAGAATCCTGTCTTCCTGAGGATGCTCTAGGCCAGCAGTCCCCACAGCCTCCACCCCTCACTGCAGTCCTCCCATTTACACGTCTGCCTTCCGTGAGCACGGGTCAGTGAGGGCCGGGGTGTTTTCCCACCATGACGGCAAAGTCCTGCTCTGGAGGAAGAAAGCAGTTTCTTCCCCAGCAGAATGAATCCAGGCTGCCCCATGGTGGCTGGGTTGTGGGGTTCTCGTCCCCCAGCCCTCCAGCTCACTGCCCACTTGGGCCCTTGAGTGGCCGGGGCGACCTGGCTCTCTGCCAGTGTCGCTGTCCCTGCTGTAAGGGTCATTCCTGCCCACTGGTGTGATTTTTTCTCCAGTGGCCTCTGAGCTCCTCGTGGCAAAGGCCAGCGTCGTCTTTGCCCATCTGTTTCTCGTTGGTATTACAGTGCGGTGCTCCAGGCAGATGTTGGACGCATATCTGCCGAATCAACCAATGAACAGTAAGGGACACTGAATTGTATCCTCAGCTCTTTCCCACAGCAAAATGAGGAGGTTGGGCTGCACACGGTGAGGATGCCGGAATCCCAGCAGGGGGGTCTCCGGCTGCTGTTTACACCTGGCAACAAGTGTTCCCAAGTACGCAGGGCTGCAGGGTACCTGTGAGATTCCAGAACTCTCTTTCCTTCCGACGCTGGGAAATGCCTCGGTGACCTGACAGCTGCCACTGTCTGCAGCCTCCCGGGTCATGCCCACATTCGCTGTGTCAGTCAGGGCAACCTAGTGAACGCTGCAGTAATGAGCGACCCGCAGGGCTGGGAGCCTTAACACAAAGAGGGCTTGTTTCCTCCTCTCTCGGCCTCCCTGCTCCCGCCTGCCAGCTAGGGCTCCTCTCACACCTCCTCTGGAAAAGACCAACTGAGTCACCGTCAGGATGGCTGACAGTTTTGTGGCTGAGAGAGATACTGGAGGCTGTGGCAAGACCACCGAGATGTTCCCGCTCAGGCAGGGCTGGTCCCGCGATGCCCGTCACAGCGCAGTGTCTGGAACTGCTTCCTCAGCCACAGGGGCCAGGGAGTGCCCCTCTCCCACAGGCCCCGGAAGGGTCGGACCGAGCAGCAGGGCAGGCCTACTCACCGTCCCTGTTGTCCCCCCCGTCTCATAGCACCCAGCCAGGGTGACCGTCAGGACCCTGCTGTGGATAACGACATCCTCACTACAGCGACTCCGGCCGGTCCCCTGTCCCTACACACCTCGGCACACTCCCACTGCCGCCCTGGGCCGGGCCCCATCCACTCTCCTCTTTCACCTGTGCAGGCCGTCCTGGCCTCCTTGCTGGTGGGGCAGGGGTTGGTCTTCACACCCCCTCCAGGTTTTCCTTTTTTTGTGTGTTTTGTTTCTTTGTTTTTGAGGAGTCTTGCCCCGTCACCCAGGCTGGAGTGCAGTGGTGCCATTCTGACTCACAGCAACCTCCGACTCCTGGGTTCAAGCAATTCTCCTGCCTCAGCCTCCCAGGTAGCTGGGATTACAGCCGTACACCACCACGCCCAGATAGTTTTTGTACTTTTAGTAAAGACAAGGTTTCACCATGTTGGCCAGGCTGGTCTTGAACTCCTGACCTCAGGTGATCCGCTGCCTCAGCCTCCCAGAGTGCTGGGATTAAAGGAGTGAGCCACTGCACCTGGCCCTCTCTTTCCTATTCTACGGTGACGTTGGTCCTAAGGGCTGCCCTTGTGCTGCATCTGGAAAGGGATTTTACTGCCTTATACACCTGCTACTGCTGCATGGATCGGCCAGAAGACAGGAGACCCCGGTCACAGACTGGGCTCCTTATTACCCCAACACAGCCGACAGCACACATCACACCATCGCCTGTTTGCGTCAATTTCCTAATACTCAGGGGTGGAGATGGGAAAGGGAGTTAAACGCAGTGGTGCTGTCATCGGGTCTGTGTGAGAAATTGACAAGGCGGGAATTCCTACAATGCTGCAAACCAAGGAGGGAGGGCTTCCAGCCGGATTCCCGGCTCTACCGGCTTGAAAGTGGAGACACGGGCTGGGCACAGTGGCTCACACCTGTAATCCCAGCACTTTGGGAGACCAAGGCTGGTGGATCATCTGAGGTCAGGAGTTTGAGACCAGCCTGACTAACGTGGTGAAACCCCATCTCTACTAAAAATACAAAAATTAGCTAGGTGTGGTGGTGGTGGGTGCCTGTAATCCCAGCTCCTCCGGAGGCTGAGGCAGGGAATTGCTTGAACCTGGAGGCGGAGGTTGCAGTGAGCTGAGATGGAAACACTGCACTCCAGCCTGGGCCACAGAGCTGCCTCAAAAAAGAAAGAAAAAATGGAGACACAAATGTCCCCAGGCAGTGCTTTGTGCCCTGCCCTGCTGTTGCCTAAGACTGTGGGGCAGCCCCAGGCAGGGACAAGCAGCTGTGGCAGAGGGCAGGGCCTGATAGGGTGGGGACAGAGTGAGGATGGGGTGGGGTTTCACGCCCGCAGCCAGGCTTTAAGACACAACCCAAAGGAAGTATAGATGTCAGGGAAAGGGGGCGGAGGAGTCGCAAGCGGGCTGGGGCTGGCTGCTGGGGGGCTCCTGGGTCTGTATATTCAGAGGTGGGGGTTAGGCTAGCTCAGAAAGTCTGGGAAGGGGTGAGGGAAAGGGAGAGCTAAAAAGAGAGAGAGGGAAGGAAGCAGGTAGGGGAGAGGGATAAAGAAGGAAGGGAGAAGGGAGAGACAGAGGGAGCTGGGGTGCAGTGCCCCCAGTTAGAACCATCAGAGCAGCACAGACCATGTGCCCAGCCCTGCAGGCGCGTGGCGGCTCTTGTTTCAGACACTGTGGCTGGGTGGAGGGCCTGGGGTGGGAGGTAAGGCAGAGGCAAGCTGGTCAGGCCAGGCAGGAGAGAGCTCAAGGGAGGAGCTAGACCGGCTGCAGCTTCTAGAGATCACGCCGGCTTCTCTGTGTGTGGAGTTCGCTCTAGTGCTTGTCCCTGGCCTTCAACAGCAGACCAGGGTGGCCCCCAGCACCGCCAGGGCTCCTACCAAGGTGGGTGTTGGGAGTGTCTGGGATGTCAGAGACCCCTGAGGAAGAGAAAGACAGTCACAGATTCTGTGAGCTGATATACTGCAGGCAGGAGCCTGGAGCCTGCGGTGACCACACAGGGGCCAGAGGGGGCCTAGGATGAGTGAACGGAGGTGGATGCAGGGCGTGGGGAGGCCAGGAATGGAGCTGGAGGGTCTGGAAGCCGAGGCTGGCGTGGGCCCAGGGCAGGAAGCCAGGGGCACAGGATCTCCACCGCCACCGAATTCCACACCTTTCTGAGCCGGGCACATTCAGTGATGGACCCTGAGCTGGGAGTGGCATCCAGCATGGAGGATTCACTGGTTCTGCGCTTTCCTTCTGCCTGGTATTCTCCCAGGCTGTCAGGGAGCTGATGGTCCCACAGTGATCACTTCTATGCACCAGGGGGGCCATTAGCAAGTTCTCCCAAACCTCTGCGTGAGTCCTTTTGAGCAAAGTGTGTTCCTGTTCTCTTTTCAGCCTCTCAGTTCTCAACAGGGAAAGCTAAAGGGCAGTGTGTCCTTCTGCCTCATTCAGTAAGTGTCCTTCTGCCTCCGCAGCCATCGCGCTGCTCTGTGAATAGCGCCCGCTCCCTGGTGGCCTGCAAAGACTCCACCTTCATCCCTATGATTGTGTCACTGATTCCTGCAATGGCAGAGGGACCCCAGATGCAGAGCTGCTCCTTGCTCCACGTGGAGTGTGAGCTGCATGAGGACATCCAGCATGTCCTATAGTCTCAGTGGTGTCTCCGTCCCATCCTGGCTTTGCTGGACTTTGATCCTTGCCCAGAAAATGATAATATAATTTAAATCTACCCCCACGGGTAGATTGTGAGGATTTAGAGCTAATGCACGTAAAGAGTAAGGTGCATGTCTCACCACCCTGTGAATGTTCCAGAATGTTCTAGAATGTTCTTGTCATCACTCCTTGTCATCTGGGGTGCATGTGGGTTAGTCAGCTGTGATAGCCCATGCCTGGGACTCTGTGCTCTGTTTTCCAGGAAGAGAAACCGTGAAGGTGAGTGGGGCCACCATGAATGAGGAATCCCTGCCCACCAACCAAGGGTTGACATGGCGGTGAGTGGTTCCTGCATGACACGGAAGCCAACACACTCTCTCCTGCCTGTGAGGGTGCGCTGAAAGGCGGGTGACAGTGATATTATGAAATGGGAGGGGTGCCCTGTCACCTCCAGACAGAACACAACTCACCTGCACTTTAGGCCTAAGTGGCCACAGGTCACTCGAGCCCCACCTCAGGAGGGATCACCGGTGGGTCAAGATACTGGATGCAAAAATCACTTCTCCGGTCAAATTCTCTCCCTTTCCCAGCAGAGGACTTGGAGGCTGCAGTTTTATGCGTGAGACTGGGCAGCATCTTTCTCACGGGAGTGAGAGAACCAGCGAGGGCAGCCCCACTAGGGCCGCAGGTGGCCTCCTGGGCACGGGTGGGGCAAGGAACTGGGAACGAAGGCCCCATGGCAGCCCATGGCCCAGGCAGGGCAGGCAGATCTGCCTTCTACAGGGTGGGCGTGCAGGGGAGAGTTTGCCAACCAGAAGTGAGACCTTCCCAGCCACCAAGGTGTGCCCCTCCCCACTCCCTCTCCTCCGTCCTTCCCACTGTAGAAGGCTATCTGGGAGGGCAGGCGACCCTGTCGCCTGTTTGCTACACATCCGTCCCCCTTTGTGCGGTGGTCCTCTCTGCAGGAGTGGAAAGGGCAGCAGTGCCGCCTCTCGGGGCTGTGAAAAGCATAGGAGCCCAAACACATGGGGTGGGGAATGGCGTTCACCACTCTCTCGCCCAAGCCTTTGTGTTGCTAAGGAGGAGAACAGGTTGGGAGGCCGAGGCGGCTGCTGAAAGTCACAGAGAGGGTGAGGGGAGGAAGGCAGACCCCCTCCCAGTCCCGTCCCCTGGCAGAGATCAGGGTATGAAGAGGGTCCAGATGGTGAAGGGGTGCAGATGAGTGAGGTCAGGTGTGCCCTGTGGGCACTGTTGGTGAGAATGTGGACCAGGGAATGCTGTGGAGGTTCCTCAGACATCTACAAATGGAACTACCTGCCATCCAGCCGTCCCAATTCTGGGTATTGACCCAAAAGAATTTAAGTTAGTATTCTGAAAAGGTGTCTGCACCCCAAGTTCGTTGCAGCACTATTCACAATAGCAAAGTTGTGGAAGCAACCTCCATGTCCATCAACAGATGAATGGAGTAGGGGCCACCGCCACACCAGGGAGTACTATGCAGCCGTGAAAAAGAGGAAATTGTCATTAATGACAGCACAGATGAACCCAGAGGACGTTATGTTACACAAAGTAAGCAGAAAGGCAGACGCTGCAGTCTCCGGCTACAACCACCTGGAAACTGTCAAGCTCATGGAAGCAGGGAGGAGAGTGGGGTTCTCCAGGGCTGGAGGAGGAGAGGGAGAAGGGGAGAAGAAAGATGGGGACAGAGACAGAGAGAGTGGAGAGAGAGAGGAGAGAGACTGGAGAGAGCAAGACTGGGGTGGTGGGTGGTGGGTGCGGAGTGTTCGGGCCTGGGAGCTCCGCCCTAACCCTGCGGTAATTGATACTTCATGACAATGTAACTTCCAAGCCCTGGGCTACCTCCCTGTGCCCGGTGATGATGGATAGTTGAAGAAATGTTTGCAGGGAGTGCTAGCAGCTGCCGCCTGCTCTGGCGTGTGTGAAGCCTGAGAAATGATACCTGAGCCTGCCTGGCGGTGTGAGCCCCCCGGCCCCGGAGTCTGGGGGCTTTGGCTGTGCTCTTCACGGTGTTTAGCTTCCATTGTGCTCCCCAGACAGCCTCCGCCAGTCAGGGAACTCAGTAGAACTTGAGGCTGCAGTCTCCGAAAGTCCTACTGAGCTCAACAGAACCCCTTGAGGCCACAGTCTCTGAAAGTGCCCTAGGGGTGGGGGCGTGGAGCTCAGCCTCAGGGTGGGATTCCAGGAGCAAGGAAATGCAGGGCGTTCCAGCCCACTGTGGAGCTAGGACCCCACATCCTCCTGCAACTCATTCTGTCCATGTCTCTCCAGGTGCTCAGAACTGCCACATGAGCCGGGCGCCGTTGTTGCGGGAGGGTGGGGTGAGGTACAGGAAAAATGCACACTCTCCCTGACCCCGGGAGCTTGTCATTCGGGTGGGAAAAAGTCCGTTTTTATTTGTGGAAGTGCCTGCCCAATGCCACAGAAGAAACGGTGTCTGGGATGGAGGGTGTGGGCGTCTCCCCTCCTTGGGCTGCAGCCTCTGGGCATTCTGGAAGCCCTGCCCCATCAACGAACCCGTGTTCACCCGAGGTAGTGCTGCCCTGATGGAGAGTCTGACACCTGCTCACTGGAAATAAGTGGGAAGGGGTTTGGCCCTCGATAACCAACTCCATTTTCAGTGGCGGCAGCCTGGGCCTTTGACACTGGCCACGGTGGAAACACACCCCACGGAGATTCACAAACTCTGTGGATTGGGGTTTTCTTTCCTTTGTTTTTCTCTTCTTTTTTTTTTCTGTTAGGAAGGCAGATGCCAGCATGCCACCGAGGCAGTCATCTAAGTCCAGCCCCAGGTCATCAAAGCCCTCAGTTGCTGGAGTCATAGCAGACGCCCCCAGCCAGTGGCCTGGTTCTGCCTCCTGCCCAGCGAGCACACGTGTAATTCACAGAACAATCCTTCTGACTTTTAGGCAATACTAAGATTTCCACAAAAATGGTTATTTAGGAAACCACACATCTGCTAATACGTCTGAGCCACAAAACTGCAATAGTCTTGGTGCATTTGAAAATAGAATTTGGAGACATTCGTGGGGCCTGTTTCACTACTAGTCAATGAATTCATCATATTTATATATTTATGGGCCAGGCGTGGTGGCTCATGCCTGTAATCCCAGCACTTTGGGAGGCTGAGGTGGGAGGGTCACTTGAGGTCAGAGTCTGAGACCAGCCCGGCCAACATGGTGAAACCCCGTCTCTATTAAAATACAAAAATTAGCTGGGTGTGGTGGTGCACACCTGTGATCCCAGCTACTCAGGAGGCTGAGGCAGGAGAATCGCTTGAACTCGGGAGGTGGAGGTTGCAGTGAGCTGTGATCACACCACTACTCTCCAGCCTGGGGGAGAGAGTGAGACTCCATCTAAAAAAAAAAAAATGTTGAAAATACCACCCTTGCCCACGGAGACTACTGGCAGTGAAATCCAGCTGAACCAACTCCAGCGGAGAGCCTTGCTCGCTGACCTGCCGGCCTTTGGGTGCCAGTGGGTGGCATCACCTACATTTCACGGACTTTGCCCCCTGCCATCTCAGGCCCCTGCCAGCCTCGAGGGCTCCTTGCCAAGTGTGCCTGGACCCAGAGGCTCCCACACAGCTGGGAATCAGCTCCTTTGTGTGACTGGCTCAGGTCAGACAGCTGCTCCTGTAGTATCTGCTGCCCACCTAGACACATGGGACCATCCTCCACCTCAGAGCCCTCCACAGCCCCCAGGTTCCAGCCATCGTGACCAGCAGGAGGCTGCTGCAGGCCCTGGGCTTCCCAGGTGGCCCCAGATCTCATAGCTTCTCTGGACTGACTGCATGGAGCTCCCTCGGGGCGTGGAGAGTGCTCCCTGCCTCCCAGGCCAAGCCAGCTCTCCCTGTGTCTCCCAGAAGGCCAGTTCTTCAGCTCCTGTGGGAGGGCGTTTTGCAGACCAGCGAGCCCTGCTCACCTCTCCAGGCACCTGGGCAGAAGGCCTTTCTTTCTTCTCTTCCAGCCCAAAAGAAATCAACCTGCCAAGGCCAAGCCTATTGCTCAAACACATAGAGGTCACACCGTTCACGGGCTTGGGATCCAGCCTCCCTTTCGAGGGGGAGCGGGTGGTGGCAGCAGGCTTTGTTATCTGGGGCCAGTGACTGTGTCTCTCTATTCCTTTTGTTTCCTGTCGGCAAAACATAAATAATAGTAACACAACCTCATGGGGCAGTTGTAGATTAAAATGTGTTAATTGTGCAAAGATGAAATGTGTTTATCCACCAGAATGCTAGCACAGTGTGCTTGGTATGGAGCAGGCTTTGCATAAGCGTTAATTATTATCATTAATGTCGCTATTATGATCTTTGGAGTGAGTGGACGCACAGTCATCTGCCTCCAATGCAAATGCTTAGTTGTCCCGAATAACTGAGGACTACATGGCCTTTGCAGTGAGAGGTTCCAGGCCCCAGGAGCAGGCCGCTGCTGGCGCAGGCCAGTCCTCACAGTGCAGGGTGCTGGCTGGCATCGACTTTGACTGCAAAACACAGAAGAGGCCAAGATAGAGAAGATAGAGGGTTCTAATGGGGGACACCAGGGCTGGCATAGTGTGCCCGCCTGCCAGGAGCCAGGCGGCGTCTGCTTGCTGTCTGTCACCCTCAGCTCGGAGCTTCCACCGTGTGGACCAAGGCCCTGCTGGACCTTCAGGAACCCAGAGGGAGGAGGGAGAAGATGAGACCAAGCTGCGTCCCTGTTGCCTTTTGAGGAAGTGTCTTGGCAGCTGCCATGTGGCATGACGTCACACATTCAGTGGCCAGAAGTGAGGCTCAGCACAGGGCTGAACAGTCTTTACTCTGGATGACCACAGGCCCAGTTAAAAACTGGGGCCCACTTCTAAGAAAGAGGGGTGGAGCTGGGGTAGACTCCGGGCAGTGTCTGCAGGAATTTTCTACCATCTCTCTTCCAGCCATCTGTGAGCCCTTCCCGATATAGTAGGAATTTGATGCTTGGGACTAGGAACCAGTGACCTACATCAGATGGTTCAGAGTCTGTGCCCACTCTCGAGGGTACTTATGCCCCAGACACGGGCTCCTGCCAGGCTGCAGCTGCCCTCTGGGAAGATGGGTATTTACAGAAAGGGTTGTCCTACAGAGGCACCGATGCAGGTCCTGGCAGAGTTTGGGGGTGGCTGGGAGTTGTGTTAGTTATCCAACGCCGTGTGACAAATCACTGCAAAACTTAATGCTGTCAGACAGCAGCAGTCATTTACCATTGCTTGCAGCTACTTCAGATTTGGAATTCCAGAGCACCTTGCCAAGGATTCCGTCTGAGAGTCTCTCTTGAGGTTGCAGTCAGATGTCACCTATGGCCATAGCCACGGGTGGGACCGACAGAGGATGGAGGGTTCACTGCCGTGGTGAAAACTACTTCCTCTGGGCTAATCATTCACATGTTCTGCACCTTCTTTCTCTCATCTGTGAAACGGGAAGAGAGTTGTGTTACTTGCCTCATGTCCTTCCCGAGGATGTCTTGAAACTCCGGTAATAACAAAGGGGAAACTGCAGTGAACGCATTCTCCTTGGGCTGAAGCTCAGGGCTCTACTCAGATGAGTGGGAAAGTCTTCTGTGAAAGTCTCAAATTTGTTAATAGCCCTTTTCTAGAGAAAGTGAAAGAAAACAGTGAGATTCTCTCATTGTCTGGAGGTGCGTCAATGATGCACCTAGTCCAGAAGCTGTCTCATAGAGTGGGATTTTTAGGGGAGTTTAGTCCACACCTAAACACATAGGTGGCTTCCCTCCATGGCTGGAGAATTGCACTGGCTGCTTGCGGGGGGCCTCAGTTCCTCTCCACATGGACCTCTCCATGGAGCTGCTTGAATGTCCTTGCAACATGGTGGCCGGCTTCCCATAGAAGGAGCCATCTGTCCAGGAGACAGACAGAAGCTGCAGTACGGTTAATGATGGAACCTTGGCAGTCACGCACCATCACCTCTGCGGTATTCTGCTGCCGGGGGTCAGGCCTGATTCCATGTGGGAGTGGATTACACAATGACAGGAATACCGGAAAAGGGGACAGGGTTGGCAAGGTGTTGGTGGGTGGCTACCAAAGTGCTTCTTTCGTCAGTTTACCAGGACTGCAGCCCCATTCATCACCGCACAAGTTCAGACCCGCAGAAATTAACGCTGCGAATCTTCACAGTTCGACTCTAGGTCTCCTGAAGGGTCTCTTGACCCACTGGGATAATTAATTTTGGAAATGGAAAATTTCCCCTTTTCCTTCAATGGAAAAGCTTTGGCTGGGAGTTAGGGTTCTAGAGCTGGTTCAAATAAAACCCAGCTACAACCTCTGGGCAATTCACTGACATGTTCTGCCCCTTCTTTTTCCCATCTGTGAAGTTGAAGGGTTGTGTTATGTGCCCCGTGTCCTTCCCAAGGATGTTTTGAGACTCCAGTGGTAACGAAGGAGAAACTGCAGTGAACCCATTCTCCTTGGGCTGAAGCTCACGGCTGCTACTCATGAGCTGAGTAGGAAAGTCTCAAATTGGTTAATTGTCCTGTTCTAGAGAAAGAGAAAAGTCAGTGAGATTCTTGCATTGCCTGGAGGTGCCTCAGTGGCTCTTCCAGTCCAGACGCTGTCTTACTGAGTGGGATTTTTAGGGGAGTTTAGTCCACAAGGTCCAAAGCCCATTGGCACAAATGCTTGTGTTTCCAGCGGCCATTCTTGGTGCCACCAGGATGATATTAGATGTGCAGGGACACACACATTGGCATGCCATTTCAGGGGCTCAGGGACACACACATTGGCACACCATTTCAAGGGCTCAGGGACACACACATTGGCACGCCATTTCAGGGGCTCAGGGACACACACATTGGCACGCCATTTCAAGGGCTCAGGGACACACACATTGGCACGCCATTTCAGGGGCTCAGGGACACACACATTGGCACGCCATTTCAGGGGCTCAGGGACACACACATTGGCACGCCATTTCAGGGGCTCAGGGACACACATTGGCACGCCATTTCAGGGGCTCAGGGACACAGACATTGGCACGCAATTTCAGGGGCTCAGGGACACACACATTGGCATGCAATTTCAGGGGCTCAGGGACACACACATTGGCATGCGATTTCAGGGGCTCAGGGACACACACATTGGCAATTTCAGGGGCTCAGGGACCCCTGCAGCCCATCCCTGAATCTCCCTCATGGTGGAAGCTTCGAATTAAAAACTCTTGCCTTGCAGGGTGGTGCGTGAGAGTCACTTAGGTCAACTGCAAGAAATTAGGCCACGCGTGAAAGAAAGCAGGCAAATAGTTAAACTGAAGTGGACGCTCTGACACAGGCTCCTGCCAGGCTGCAGCTGCCCTCTGGGCAAATGGGTCTCATTCTAACTTTGTGAATCTTGGCTTGGCCTAGAGTCAGAACTGCAGACCAAGTCTCTCAAAAATAGCTACCTGGGCATGCCACGGCTGTGGGGCCCGGGGGTGAAGGCCAGCCTTCCTACAAGGGCACAGCCTCGGGGTTGAGACCTACACATGTGCCTGGCTCCGTTACTGCAAACCTATGTCCACTGCTAGAGAGTTAATTCCTGCAAGGAGCTGATCTAGTTCCTTCCCTGCCCTGACGGTAATGACGCTTACAGTGATCACGCCCCTCACTTGTGTAGCATGCAGGTTAACAAGGACTTGATCACCCTACGTTGAACTTGCACAGCACCCTGAAAAGGCAGGTAGTGGTTCCATTTTAAGAATGAGGAAGAAGGCAAGGTGCGGTGGCTCACACCTGTAATCCCAGCACTTTGGGAGGCTGAGGCAGGTGGATCACGAGGTCGAGAGATCGAGACCAACCTGGTCAACATGGTGAAACCCCGTCTCTACTAAAAATACAAAAAATTAGCTGGGCATGGTGGCGCGTGCCTGTAATCCCAGCTACTC
>CM052658.1:3565500-3703020 GCA_028533165.1 Leontopithecus rosalia | reverse complement strand
GACCTCAGCCCAGCACACCTGCAGCCCAGGATGCCTGACACCACACAACCTCAGAGCAGGGTGATGCTCAGAGCACTAACAGCTACGAGGCACAAGTCACCCGCTGGGGCTGCCCACATTGGGCTGGAACAGCCCCCTCCAAGCTCCCCCGTGCCAGGTGTTTGGCTCCCCTGGTGCCGGATTACAAGGTGTTACTGGTGGGCGTGGACCCCCAAGAGGGGGGCTCATGCAGGGCTGCTACACACTCGTGTGGGAGCTCTCTGTATTTCAGCACTGTCACCAGCAATTAGGGCTCCACAGCCATTCTGCTGCCTCTCAGCCATTCTTATATCATACTTCTTAGGTTCTCAGTGCAATAAACGCAAGTGACAGAAGTGTCCCCAGCGATCCCCCGTAGTGAGCGGCTGGGGTTACAGGTGGATCCCGAGTCTCCTCATGCCCAAAATGCCATTTTACCAGGGGCACCCCCCACAGCTGACTGCAACTTCCCTTCTGCTCTCCTCCATCCTTAGCCTTCCTAGGCCACCCCTTCCTAGCACCAATCCACAAAACTACGTGTGGCGCAGGTCCCTGTGTCTTCGCTCAATAGGTGACTCCATAGCCAAAGCGTTGCATCTTTAAAGGTGCCATCATTTCCTCTCCGTATGTGCCAGTAAGTCAGGCTGGGAGGCTGGGATCAGGGCCTGGGAGCAGATGGGCCGAGTAGGGGGCAGGTAGGGGCAGGCGGGGCAGGCCCAGCAAGAGCAGGGGACGCTTACGTAAGAGGAAAGCTGTCCTGGGCACCCAGGAGGGTCCTGGCTCAGGGCCCTGCATGTCACCGACAGAGAGAGATGGCCGGTGGGTGGGAAGTATCACTAGAGTCCCTGCTCTGTCCACAGGCCCACGTAGAGAGAGAGCCAGCGCCACCTGCTATCACTCACGGTGGCTAAGGGCGTGGTGTTGGAGCCTGTGCCTGGGACAGACCCGGGCCACGCTACTGAAAGCTCTGTGCTCTGCCTTCCTCCGCTGTGGAAGCGGCGTTCTGAGGATATAGTGGGTGTGTGCATGCATAGGAGTTAGCTCAGTATCTGGCACAGGCAGTCATCTTAGCTGTGCCCTGGTTTCCATCATTACTGTTCATTATTATCACTCCTCTCCTCGGCTAAGCTGGGACAGGGACACAATGCACGCATCAGAAGAGAAGCACATCACTCCTCTCCTCGGCTAAGCTGGGACAGGGACACAATGCACGCATCAGAAGAGAAGCACACTTGGTCTGGCCTCTGCGTCTGATGGCAAATTGGTGTTTCTGAGATTCGACCTCTGGATAGTGGTCTGTGCACTAACCAGTCTGCACGAGTCTAATAACCAGTCTCCAGATAACTAGTAACTGATTGTAACTAATTGCCAAATGGCTAGTAACCAATCTTCAGATGACTGGTAACCAGATGATGACTAGTAACCTCCAGAGGAGTACCATCCAGGCTCCAGGTGACTAACCAGTCTCTAGATGGCGAGTAACCAGTCTCCGAATGACTTGTAACCAGTCTCCAGGTGGCTAGTAGCTAGTTTCCCCAGATGACTGTTCATTAGTCTCCAGATGGCTAGTTACCAATCTCCAGATGACTAGTACCCCGGTCTCCAGATGGCTAGTAACCAATTTTCAGATGACTAGCAACCAGTCTCCAGATGACTAATAACCAGTGTCCAGATGGCTAGTAACCAGTTTCCCAATGACTAGTAACCAATCTCCAGAAGACTAGTAACTAGTCATCAGATATGTATATATATATAAAACTAGTAACTGGTCTCCAGATGGCTCCCCAGAGACCACACCTTCAGTGTCATGCCTGGGAAGTTCCCCCTACACTGAGCTGCCTGTCCCTGTGTCATCAGTAGCACCATGGTGGTGATACACATCACTTCAGATACTCAGTGATCAGAAGCCTCCAAGCATCCACCTTGGTGTCTGGGAATGCACAGTCCAGCCCACACCAAAGAGAGGCGTGGGCAGAGCAACACTGGTCAGCCCCCAGCCCTTCCCGTGCAACCCCGTTCGACACGAGGGGCCAGCTCACATCTTCCAGCCCAGGAGACAGGGATGGCATGCAGAGGTCATGGCACCCCATGGGGCCATCTCAGTCACCTCGAGCCAGGGAAGGGACAGAGAGTTGTGGAACAGGATCCAGGAGCCCCAGCTGTGCCCCGCCCACAGGATCTTGAGCACAGCGAAATGGTTCCTGTTTCAGGGAACTAAGTTGTGGAGTGTGTGTTCCCTATCTAGCAATAAATATCCCAAAAATATCCTGGTGTTCAGGCCACTGTGCCTGAACATGTGAAGGGCAAGCCCTTCACGTGTGTATGACTGGAAAAGAATCTCATTGAGTTCTGCCCCGCCCTCTGCAGCCCTGCCCCACAGGTGGGAAGGGGAGGGAGCTGTGGTTTCTCAGCCTCCTCCCCACAGGCTGGCCCTCACCGGGCCTGGTCTCCAGGGGACAGTGCCCAGCCGTGGCACAGCTCTCCACTTCCCCACGTCGGGCTGGGGTACCTCCCCTGAGTGTCCACCTTGGTCCCCGCAATCACACCTCGCCATGGCATGAGCCTGGGACCCTCTGGTTCCTCTCTGGAGTGCTGTGCTGGGACCAGTGGTGCACTGGCAATTGCTGGGGTCCCACCAGACCAACAGGGTCTATTTTAGGACGCCCCCAGGAGTACAGACACACATTCAGATTTGAGCTGCGTGGCTCTAGAAACTCCCAGAAACTCATTCCAGCTCGGAGTGTGTTCTGGAAACTTTGCACCTTGACAGCCACTGCCAGCTTCTGGGTACCTTTCTGGTGTTTGCTGAAGGAGCAAGGAGCCTCTGAAATCCCCGCCAGGGGCTTCTGCTAAGAATGACTGCGGTAATAGCTGACATTCGTGTAGCATCTGTTACAGTCTAGAGTATCGGGATCATTCCACTATTATTATTATCTCCATAGAGATGAGAAAACCGAGTCACCAAGAAATTAGCCATATCATCCAAGGCCACAGCAGGAAGTGGCCGTCGGAATTCACACCCAGAAGGTCCGATCCGGGAGAACAATCACCTGGTGTCTTGTGAAAATAGGTCACCCAAAATCTAAGCTGTTGGAGCTGGATTGTACCTTAAAAGAATGTAAATTGTAGGGCCTGAGTCGCTGTGCCAGGCAGCTGTAACCTAGAAAGCTGTAAGCTTTTGCTTCTCTGATGACAGAGAAGCCTTTTTCCTTCACCTGAATTGTTTTCTAAAATGTTGTCAATGGTGTAAGGCTGGGGTCCCCAACCTCTGACCCGTAGACCCATACTGGTCATTCCGAAACCATCCCCCACCCCATCCATGGAAAAATTGTCTTCCACAGAACCCATCCCTGCTGCCAAAAAATCACTGCAGACCACTGGCCTAAGGGCATGAGGTAAGACCCTTTCCTCTCCGCGGCTGGCTTTTATTACAGATGAACCCCCACTCCCTTTCTCACACTGACCTCATGGCTGCCACATGCCTTCAGATGAAATGCTAAGTACACTCTTAAATGGGAAAGGAAATGAAAACCAGCTATAAGGAACAGAAAACAAGCGTCACAGGAAAAAACGAAAACAAAAACCTGCAACTCATTCATTTGCTGCCATTTGTAAACCAGCCTTGGGTAGAAATCTTGGGATGCCAAACTCATCAAGCCAAAGGGCAAGCCACACTGGGAACTGGGTCACACAAGCCTGCCTCCACTTTCTGCTTCCTAAATAAGATGGCTACAAGTTGGAAAACTACACACCCTTCTCGTATTCTGCCGACAAGGAAATTCCCAGTGAGCTCCAAGGTATTTACCCTAAGCAAGTCTGTGAAAATGCACCATGGCAATGTAAATGGGTAGCTTATCTTCACAGATGCTGTCACCCCTCTGCCCACCTGGCATGAATACATGTCTGACTGTCCCCCTGCCCCCTTTGTTATCTGATGTAAAAGTGCAGATTTCTTGCTTGATCTGTCCATGTTACTTTCTGTAAAAATGCTGATTTACTGGGCCAGCAAAGGCAAGAATTACTATTTTCTCCCTACCTCCTCTTACCTGAGAATTGTGTGCTTCTCAATGTTGTACCCTTTCCCCTTGCCCTCAAAATCATCTTTGGAGAAAGGCATAGACCTGTATCCCAGGCCCACATCCTTAAATTTGGCAAATAAACCTCCTAAAGTGATCGAGGCTTGTCTCGTCATTTTTCTTGATTGACACCCTCAAGGACTCTAACTGGGGCTGTTAATGGTCAACCTGAAATAATCAAAAGGCTTGGGATCCAGTTAAAAGAGTTTATTCAGGTATAAACTGAGGATAGCTATCTGGGACACATGAACACTGAACAATGGTCACCAGTGCTCCTGGAGTCGGGAATGGTGAGGCTTGTTTACGTAGGTAAAATGCAGGTGAATTACATTTTCCATAGAAAGGCTGACGCACAGAAGATTTAGTTAGACACTATTGATTACAGTCTCCAGCATTGCTTAACATCTCATTGTAAAGAGGTAACAATCACAAGGGTCTCTGGCTCCAGCATCATTTACTCACGGTGTGAATGAAGAATGAGAAGGTCAAAAATCACCTAGTGAACATCATGCAGGTCCCAGAGGCAAAAACTCTGTATCTGAGGAATTTAGAAGTACTTAGACTTCCCTATTATCTAAAGGCACCTGGTTCTAGTCACTTTTCAACTTAAAATGTAACTAGATATTGGAAACAGATGCTCAGTGCCACAAAGAAAAATCAGCACTGAGACAAAGGATCTCTCGGCAAGGCAATCTTTACTTTCTGCAGAAAGGGGGCACCTGTTAGCCATCTTGCTTAACGAAAGTACAGTGAACAAAGGAAAAGCAGACCTATTTATCCCTTACACATTTGGGGTCGTCCTTACTGCTGTGCCTGATCTTCATTTGTTGGAGCCAGACCTCACAATCTAAACTAAAACCTGATTGGCTAACAACTTAAAACTTTTCTAAACAAGTAAAAGTAATGGAGAACAGAAGAAAAAAAGGAAGTCCAAATAAGGGACAGAAAGTTGCTTGCAAAAGGACTTAAAAAAGTAATAACATAAATATCTTGGTTAAAGTACAAAGACATAGAATGTGCTACATGCCTGTGAACATATCCAGCACAAATACCTTGGTTAAAGCACAAGAACATAGAATGTACTTATTCCTTTATAACTAATAGCTACATAAGATAGGGCTTAGCAAAGAGTCACTAGTAAAAAGCAAGAAGGCTTTGAAGAAAGTCTTTAAAAGATACTATTATTTCTAACATTTATTAACAAGAAAGGAGACTTTGAAGAGGAACTTTTCTACTTCCTACACTAGAATTTCTATATATCTCTGGAATGCATGCCTGCCAAAACTTATTGTGCAACCCTTGCTGACATTGAGGCACCAAAATGTCTACAAATGTAATAATTTATCATGCAAATCACCCTTCAGCACCTGCACTGAAGTCCATAAATACCCCTAAGGAAAAATCCACCACAGTGTGCTCAGTTCTCTCCAGCTGAGGCACCCACTCCACTCTCTGGCAGCATTCTTTCTAACAAAATTTTCCTTTGGCTGGGTGTGGTGCCTCACACCTGTAATCCTAGCACTTTGGGAGGCTGAGGGTGACCTTGATCACAAGGTCAGGAGATCGAGACCAGCCTGGCCAACATGGTGAAACCCATCTCTACTGAAAATACAAAAACTAGCCATGTGTGTTGGTGCATGTCTGCAATCCCAGCTGCTCAGGCTGAGGCAGGAGAATCACTTGAACCCAGGAGGTGGAGGTTGCAGTGAGCAGAAATTGCACCATTGCACTCCAGCATGGGTGACACAGCAAGACTCAGTTTCAAAAAGAAATTTTCCTTTTTCAAATGTATACTGTTGTTGATAAATTCTTACCAACCCACAAGTTGACCCGTTCCCAGTGCAAGGCATTTCTCCTTGTGGCAAAGAATAGAAGCCTGGCTAATGTGTCACATCTCAACACAGCAAGGCCAGACAGCTACAGTCGTGCTGCCAAGAAGAAACACAGCTGTTATCTGACTTGGTTTCTGGACCTTAACTTTGCCCCTTGGCGAATACATTTAGAAGGTCCTGAAACTTATTTTATGTGACGTGTCCCACACTGAACAAGCGTTCAAGGACTCCTTCAAGGAACGATGGGGGATAAAGAAAGACATAGACACAGATGTGGAGAAAGCTGGGCAAGGCAGTCCAGGAGGTGAGGATGTCAGTCTCTCCAGCCCCGACCCGTCCCAATGTACTTTATTTTATATGTTCACAAAGCACATATCAGAGGGAGGGTGCAGTTACTCAGAACAGTCTGTGGTTATTATTCTCATACTTCAGTTAACATACTTCAGCTAAAAACTATCTTGCAGCAAGGTCAGCGAAGGCTGGTTCTCTCTCTAGGTCTGTCTGTTCTTCTCCAAGACATACACATCCTCCTGTTGTGGTTTCACCTCCCTGAAGTTCAACCAAAGTTCACAGCAGCCTTGCTGCTGATCCCCCCAGAGGCGCTGTGTTACTCCAGCTCCCTACAATTTTACTTTCACATTTCTCCCTTTCCTCCAAAATTGTTCAGAGAAAGTATTTGTCTTAGTCCATTTGCATTACTATAAAGGAATACCTGAGGCTGGGTAATTAATAAAGAGAAGAGGTTTTTTTGGCTCACGGTTCTGCAGGCTGTACAGTAAGCATGGTGCCAGCGTCTGCTTCTTATGAGGGCCTCAGGAAATTTCTCCTTGTGGCAGACGGGGAAGCTGAGCTGGCACATTGTGTGGCAAGAGAGGAGGCAAGAGAGGGAGGAGGAGGTGCCAGGCCCTTTTTAAAAAACAGTTCTGTCAGGAACTCTTGTGGGAAGCAATACAGCAAGAACTCACTCATTACCTAGAGAACACAAAGCCATCCTGAGGAATCCACCCTCATGACTCAATCACCTTCCAGTAGTCCCCACCTGCAACATTGGGAAATCAAATCTCGATTTGAGATTTAGAGGGGACAGACACCCAAACCATATTGGCATTGCAGAGGAAGTGTGCTCAAACCCCACATTGCTAGGGAGGCTCAGAAGTCACTTCCCCAGGAGGGAGGACTGGAAGGGACCAAGGTAATATGTCAAAGAAACAAAGGGAGAGTAGTCCCGGAGCCTGAGTCAGGCTGCACAGTTGCCTCTTCAATTGCAGCAATTCTCTGAACAATCATGCTTCTAGTTTTCTCAGCTGCACATTGACTCGGTTGCACACAAACACCATAACAGTGCTGTGGACGAGGGCAAGATGAAACACACCATGATGCTGATTCCTAGGGTGAGCAGCCACTTTTGCCAGCAAGTTCCCCAACAGCCAAAATGACTACTTAGCCAGTCCCAGAGGGAGGGTTTTCGATCTGGAATTCTCGTTATTTGGGTTATTGTTGGAAATAAAAGCTCAAAGTCTCAAAGAAATGGAGCACACAAGCAAAGGACTTCTCAGCAAGGCAAATCTACTTTTGCAGAAGGGTGCTGCTCACAGATCTGGTCACCACAAGAGCACAGTGAACAAAGAAGGGAAGAGGTTTTTATTTCTAATGCAGTTTGTCCCTGCTACTGTGTCCTGCCTCCACTGGCTGGAGCTGGACCGCAAATGTAAGCCAAACTTGATTGGCTAACTTGAAGAGTGCAGGGATATGCACGATTGGGGAGGGAAGTGCAGTTTGGGTGGGAAGAACCACTGTGGCAGGAGGGGTAACTTAGAGTGAATAACGGATGTGGCTCTGTAGATTAAGACTGGCAGGAAAGTTTATTATTTTATTTTTTTGAGACGGAGTTTCACTGTTGTTACCCAGGCTGGAGTGTAATGGCGCAATCTTGGCTCACCACAACCTCCGCCTCCTGGGTTCAGGCAATTCTGCCTCAGCCTCCCAAGTAGCTGGGATTACAGGCACATGCCACCATGCCCGGCTAATTTTTTGTATTTTTAGTAGAGACGGGGTTTCACCATGTTGACCAGGATGGTCTCGATCTCTTGACCTTGTGATCCGCCCGCCTCGGCCTCCCAAAGTGCTGGAATTATAGGCGTGAGCCACCGCGCCCAGCCCGGAAAGTTGTTTACCGAAACCGGGCAGGGAGGCACAAGGGATAAGTGTCTGGCCTTGAAAGCAGGGAACAAAGAACAGGGGAACCAACCAAACCCTTTGAAGAGGACTTGTTTTGTATTTGACAGTTATCATATGAGTCATGAATCTGTGAGGTTATTTGATTCATCTGAGGGTAGGCACGATATTCCGTTTTTATGATGGCACACACTTCTCAGGCCACGCTGAGTGTGTCTCAGTCACACAGCTCTGTAATACAGCCTTTCTCATGACAGCCATGTCATGATTTAATAACGAAATACCCATGCAGCTCTCACTCAGGGTCTTCTGTGCACAACTGGGTAGGGCCTCTACGTGCCAAATGACAACTTTGATACGCAGCTGCGGTAGGATGGCAGAAGCCAAATGATCACACCAATGGAACACAGAACACAGCCACCAAAATTGTAAATGAGGACAATTTACTGGTTTTGAACTACACAGCCTTGTGCCCAAGCATAACCCAGGCAACATCGTCCTTACCATCCTGGGGGCAACAATGGCCATATGTTAGTGCCACATAGCCAAGATGTTCCATCTGGGGCTAACCAATAAATACCCGTTCTTGTGTCTAACTGGTGGCAGGGCAATCCAGCTTTTGTAAGACAAGGGTGCAGGCACACTGCATTTTTGGTATCCACCCATATTTCTAGCACAGTTGGGCCATTATCTTTGGTGTGATTTTTTTTTTTTTTTTTTTTTTGCTCCCAACACAAAAGGGGATGCTGCCTGAGGTGGTCATAACAGGAGATGAGGCCAAGTGCAGTGGCTCACACCTGTAATCCCAGCACTTTAGGAGGCCAAGACGGGTGGATCATCTGAGGTCAGGTGTTTGAGACCAGCCTTACCAACATAGTGAATCCCCATCTCTACTAAAAACACAAAAATCATAGCTGGGCATGGTAGCACGTGCCTATAGTCCCAGCTAATCAACAGGCTGAGGCAGGAGAATCACCTGAGTCTGGGAGATAGAGGTTGCAGTGAGCCAAGATCATGCCACCACACTCATCTTGGAGACAGAGCGAGACTCCACCTGAAAAAGAAAAAAGGAAGTGAGCTAAGTGAACACATCCCAAATTTGTGTTATGCCATCCTGATACCCTGTTGTCTATTAGGTATCATTATCGTTCTCCCTTTCAGTTGGGGTGGGGCCTGACTAAAAGCCAATACACTTCCACCAAGAAGCTCTTCTCACGTTCCTCATTCTGTAAAGTGCCATCAGCAGGCCCATGGAGTACCTATGAGACAGTGTATCCTTAGACTAGTGTGAAGGACGCCAGGTTGATTTCATGTCCTGATAGTTTTGATAAGTTTTTCATCCAGTCTTGCTCTTGGAAGAGAGAAGGCCACCATGGTAGGCCAGAACCACTGGAAAGAGGTCACATATCCAGCAAGCATCATTTTGTAATCTACCAGCACAGTCTGGGACCCACTGCAGAAAGAGGCTGATAGTCACGCCATCACGTAAGGACTAAGTATACAAGAAGGAAGTTCAGTGGAAGTTTGTAAAAGAAGATCTTCTCCATAGATTAACAACTTAGTATTAAATGTCTGTCCAGCATTTTGGGTTCCAGCTGTCTATGCTAAATGCTATCTTGGTCTCTGCCTGGCATAGACTATTTTCGATCCAGAGACTGCCTTCTGGGGAAAGGGTCCAACCTGGAGTCTCAGCCTTTGATATAGCTTGAATTTGTGTCCCCACCCAAATCTCATGTCGAAGTGTAATCCCCAACTCTGGGGGAGGGACCTGGCGGGAGGTGACTGGATCGTGGCAGTGGACTTCATCGTTGCTGCTCTGGTGACAGTGAGTTCTCACAAGATCCGGTTGTTTAAAAGTGCACAGCGCCTCCTCCATGTTCTCTTCCTCCTACTGGCCATGTAAGACATACCTGCTTCCCCTTTGCCTTCCACCATGATTGAAAGTTTCCTGAGACCTCCCCAGCCATGCTTCCTGTACAACCTCCAGAACCAAGAGACAAGTAAACCTCTTTTCCTTATAAATTATCCAGTCTCAAGTTGTTCTTCATAGCAATGCAAGAACAAATAGTCTTCTTTAGATGAGAAGTGTGAATCCACAAGCTTTAGCAAGCTATGTTCAATAAGGCCCATACCACTTTGGTTGAAGAGAGTTATTTAAGAAATGTTGTTTCCAATAGAGAAAATCTCATGGGTCAAGTCCATGGTCCTTGAAATTTTCTTCTCCCACAAGCTCAGTGTGAAAAGCTTCTTCTGCCAATTCGTAATTTTTAGTTAATTGCTTCCTAAAGCCATTGCAATAGCTAAATATGTCTCCTTTACTATTAAATGCTGTAGATACACCTGTTGTGACTTCGAATGATGATAACTGGTGTTTGCCAAAAGGGACTGACCTCAGATTAAGCAGAAACAGTGGAAAAGCTTTGGGCCAAGGAATTGAATAACCTCCTTACATTTTGCCAGTTGAGCTTTGATTATTCTGTTGGTGTGGTCCACTAACTCCCATGACTGGGGTGGTTAACACAATGGGAATGCTGGAGAATGGGCCAAATTTAACCTACTGGCTGGATTATTTGTCTGGTGAGCCAAGTGCCTCTACCACTGTGAAGCTCCAGAGGAAACCCCCAGGCTGCAATAATTTTTTTCGGAGAGAGTTTTGCTCACCCTAAGGTAATTGCTCTTCTGCTTAGAAACCCCTGCACCCAATGAGAAAGCAGGAAAATCATTACCAAAACATATTTGTATATTTGTGAGGGCAGCAACTGGATGGAATGAAATTGACATACTTTGACAGGGGCCTCCCTGGAGTATTTCGGGGGCAAATGTAACAACTGTACACTCTGTGCGCTACAGTCAGAGAAGGTTTCTAAAGCATTGTTTCCCTCAAGCAATTACTCTGTTAGGCTCCGGGGAGTTACGCCATGTGCACAGGTTAAAAATGACAACAAAAATTCAGCAGGAATAGAGGCACGTTGTGTGGTCCATATCATACCTCATCTTTGGGGAAGTGTGTTTCCCCCGCCTTTGCTTTCCAACTTTTATGTTCTGATTTTGGAGCTCAGGTTGAGCTAATTTTATACAAAAGCAGGTGTTTCATTTTAAATTACTGTAGATTATCTTTCCTGTTTAGATGCATTTAGAGCAGCTCTTTTCACTACCTTATTAGCTAGCTGATTTCCCTTACTTTCTGGGGTGTCTGATTTGGAATGGCCTGGAATTTTAAGTATGGCCAGTGACTTTGGTAATAATATGGCTTCTAACAATTGTGAAATGAGGTGTCCATTTTTTTATGGATTGACCAGGAGAGGTGAAAATTCTGTTTCCATAGCATTGCAAAATCATGAGCTACTCTGAAAGCATATCTACTAAATATTAGGAATGAATATTATCAACAGGTATTCCTTTTGCCAACTGGCAAACCCTGATCAATGCAATTCTGCTTATTGAGGCGAGGAGGCTTCTGAAAGACAAGGCTTGCAATTTCTTCAGTTGAAGATACTCTTGTATAACCTGCTCAGTAAGTCCCCTATCCATCCTTTAAATAACAGCTGCCTGTAACTCAAACAACACCAGCCTTTATCAGTGGAGTCTCCTGCAGGTCAGTCCTAGGAGAGAGAAGCCAATCAGTTAGGGCCATGCCCGCGTGCAGTGTTTCATCTGAAAATGAGGGCGGAAGAGTGTCAGGATTTAGGTTACACCCAGAGATGGTGATAGCAGAAACTGAAAGAAGTAAGACTCGTGTGAGGCTCACCTTTAGCAGAATAATGCTGAGTGTGGGGCAATTAGCAATGCTTCCACAGAATGAGGGATAAAAATAGGAAGCGGAGTTCCCACCACAGGTCCTCTTGGTACTGGGCCTGAATGTTCGCTATGATGCCTCCAGGTCTATTTTGGCCTTCATGTTTCTGAGTCAGATCATCTAAAGCATTTCTATCATTTTCATGTACAAACAATGAAAATCTGAGGTCGTCATTTCCATGCCCCAAAAAAGGAGCATTGGCAAGGTCCTTCGTAGTCATTTCTAATGTTGGTTGATTTTCTTCTATCCAGTCTAGAGGGTTGGAAGGTCTCGTTTAAGAGGACATATAAAACTGGCCAGTGAGACTGCATGCGGAGCAGTGTAAGGATTGGGCTTTTAAACAAAAATTTGGAATCCAATTTCTACGATACCTGCCAGTCCCGAAAGCCACTCAACCATCTCTTCATTCTTGGTGGTAAAAAGCTGAGATCCTTTCTAGTCTGTTTGAATTAATAAAACGTCCTTCCTTGGATATTAGGTGGCCTAAGTATTTCACTTGTTTTTGACAAAACTGAAATTTATCTTTAGAGACTTTGTTTTCTTGAGGCTCTTTTGTAATAAATGTAGCCCATCATTCACAGAAGCCTGTTTGCTCTCTGAGAGCGAAGTCATCTATTTACTGGATTAATGCATGCATTTCAGGAAGTTAACATCTGAGAGGCCTACTTTTAGTATTTTTGAAAAGTCACTCAGGTTTTCAGTATGTCCCTGGGGGCATATGTGACCCAGTGTATTGTCTGTCTTCCCAAGAGAAGGCAAAGAGAAGTTGCCTATTTTTGTCTACAAGAACGCACTACATGAGTCTGTGACTGTAAGGAATTCCACATTAGATGGAAGGGCTGTGAGTGGGCTGTCAGCATGGAGTGCCGTGGGATTACCATGTTGTTTATTGCTCTCAAGTCTTTTTTTTTTTTTTTTTTGAGACGGAGTTTCGCTCTTGTTACCCAGGCTGGAGTGCAATGGCGCGATCTCGGCTCACCGCAACCTCCGCCTCCTGGGTTCAGGCAATTCTCCTGCCTCAGCCTCCCGAGTAGCTGGGATTACAGGCGTGCACCACCATGCCCAGCTAATTTTTTGTATTTTTAGTTGAGACGGGGTTTCACCATGTTGACCAGGATAGTCTCGATCTCTTGACCTCATGATCCACCTGCCTCGGCCTCCCAAAGTGCTGGGATTACAGGTGTGAGCCACCGCGCCCGGCTGCTCTCAAGTCCTGTACAAACCTCCATTCTCTACCGTTTGGTTTTCTTACTAGGAGGATGGGGCTATTACAATGGCTTGTACAAGGAATGATTAGTCCTCTTTCTGTATAATCTGACATTACGAGCTCTATCCCTTCCAGGGCTTTAGTTCTCAAGGGGTATTGTATGATACTTGGAAGATGTTTCCATGGGTATATCTGAATCTTCATTGGAGTGGCTGAGATAATAGTTCCTATATCAACAGAGGACCTTGACCGCAATGGATCAGGTACTGTCTTTAGTTCATTTTGTAATTCCTCCTTAAGCAATAATTCACTGTCTTTCATGACAATATAGATTGCAGTTAGATTTTGAAATTTTATTGAACTATCTGTTGTGTCTCGTGATTGAATTTTATCATCTAATTTTAAATATATTTCCTTCCTTTGGGAGAAAGAAATGTGGGTATCATATAATTGCAAAAAGTCTCTTCCTATTGAATGGGTGGGGGGCGATGGAACAAAGAGGAGGGCACGAATTCCTTGTAAGGAACACAGTTGAAAGGTTACGAGCTGAGATTTAGGTGCCAAGGCAGGAGGATTGTGATGCCCGCCGTTTGAACTGTGTGTTACTGCGAGGAATGGGAACTTGTAACAAGACAGGATTAATTCCAGACAACGTGGCTGCAGTGTTAGTACGCGCTGCGTTAGTTCTCCATCTATAACCATTTCTGTTTCTCCGAGTGTTGGTAAGGAGGAAATGAAAGGCCCCTCTAAGCTTCTTGGAGCGCCCGTGTTTTCTTTTCTGCCTCCACTGGTTAACATTCTTTCCTTTTTTATTTTTGGCAATTCTTTTTAAAGTAATCAGGCTTTTTGCAATAACTGCAAAGTGGAAGGTTGGGGCCATGAGGGGCTTTTGGGGTATTCCGGAGGCCAAAACTGTGTGAATAGTTGTGTTGATCGTAAATTCGTGATTGTTTCAGGCTCGCTCCTGTTTAGCTTCCCCCTCTCTTCTTCAGCTAAGGTGTGGACAGCCGGTCAGTGAGACTGACCAAACCGTGCGTAGCAGAAGTGGTCCACCTGGGGCGCTGTCTTTTCACTGTGTGCTAACTCATCTAACTCATTTATAAAACTGGAGTTGAGTATCCTTTTGATGAGTAGCACAACTTTCTTCAGATAAACCTAAATATTCCTTTAAAATGTTTTTCACAGCCTCAAAGTATACGACTGAGTCATCTGCACTTTGTTGGCATTGTATTTTGTTCGAGTTGACTGCTGGAAACACCGAAGGGACAGCCTGATGCCAAGCCCTGCGGTCCTGCAGGCCTGTCTACAGTAGTCTTCAGAACACACGCGTGCAGTATTGTGACGCCCACCATCCGAACTGTTTGTTCACTGCCCTCTTATGAAGATTCCTGGGAGACTTTTCCGGTGGGCCTTGTCTAGCCAGCCTGTAGCTTTACCTTTGCTATCAACATGTGAATGTGTTCCTGGAAGTCAGAACAACCAGGGTCTTAGGTCTGGATATTTCATTCAAATTTCCTAGCAAAACCAATAGGCCCCTGCTGAGGACCTGGGTCTTCTAACTATGGCTTTCAGTTGGACCGTGACTGATAAAAAAAAGCAGGTTCCCCTCTGCCAGATGCTGGATGAAATGGAGCCAACCCAGTGGGAGCAGGAAGAGGGGCCGGGGGAGGAGGAGGTCAGTCAGAGCTGGGTAGTTCTGATGAGGGGAGAGACGGGGAGCAGCCAGAGAAGACCACGACATTTCAGTGAGTGTTAAAATTCAGTAATGGTTTTAGAGAGCTTTTCATTTTCTTCCTGTAAGGGAAGAACTCTGTCAGAGGCTTTGGATGCTTCTGGGTCCACTGGAAGTAACTCTCCCAATTATTTTGATTCTATAGCTGGCTTTTTAAAATTGTGCACACAAATATCTAGGCATTTCAAAGACACTCCTCTTTGATCATTGTAATTTGGGGTCTTCTTAGGTCACATAAGACCATTTTTCCAAATACTGGCAGGAGGTGGCGCCATAGCCCTGTACATAAACCCCGCTGGCGTTTCAAAAGCGCCTCCTCGCTTAATGAGGGCGTGATTATAGATGGATGATTGCTCACAATTTGGATTCTCTTTTAAAATGCCCAAAGGCTAAAAGGGAAACGTGTGTGGAGTTCAGTGTGCTGCTCAGCAGTGATTATTCCTGGAGGTGCCAGTCAAGTAGCTTCTTCCCTCGTCCCTGGGAGTTCAAGGCACTGGGTGACCAGTGTGTCCCGGGGATTAGGAAACCCTCCCTGAGAGTTCTTCTCCAGGGTTTGCTGTATGTCCTCCGTTGCCTAACGTGCCTTTCAGCTGGGAGAAAGTGCTCTTTGTTTTCAGCTTATCACGTTCCCATTCCAAGGCTTTTACAAATTTTGGTCACTCAAGAAGAAACAAATCTCTGTGTTAACAAAGGTCCAAAGCCTGGCTAGGATCTTAAAGCCGCACATTTAGCTTAAGCCACAAACATTCACTTCCTCCTTTTAAGAAGAGAACTGCTTTCTCTTTAACCAAGTCAAATGAGAGAAAAGTTTGCAAACCTGAGTAAGATGAGTGAAAACTTAACCTAACAGAAAAGGGGAACCACAAACCTGCCAACAGCAGAATCTTTAGAGAAATAACAGATGAGACTCCTGCCTTAAAGCCCTGATTTACAGCTTCAATATCAGCCTGCTGAGCATGAAATTCATTTACTTAAATAAAATCTGAATCTCAGCCCAAACCCAGGAGATCCAAAACCTGAGAGTAGTCTTACCAGACGCCCGTTATCTTTGGATGCGAGCAGTGTGTGCGGGAACCACGGCTCCAGCTCTGATGAAGTGGCGGGAGTCCGTGGACGCCTACTGCAAAGTTCCTGGGGCTTCTAGGGGAGGTGAGAACACAAGCGGTGAAAGAGCCCGGGCAGGGAACGTCTGGTGAGTAAAGGTTGTGCTGTTGTACAGATAAAACGTCTCCGAGTTCGTAAACGTCTCATGCCACCCGCACAAGAACAGGTGAGAGTCGTCTGGGCTGATGTCAGCCTCCAGGGTCCTCTCCTGTGATCTGTGTTAATCTTCCCAGATTGGTAAATTCCTTCCTGGGGAGGGGATTCATGACAGCTGAGTTCCTTTTGGAAAATGAGTCTTCAGGCAGATAACGGGAGCTCGGAGAAAACGTCTGCCTCCATCCGCTGATCCCCCAGTGCCCTCAGCTCACGGGGATCAGACCTCCAAAGTGTCATGGGGGTGGCATTTCCTGAACTCCTTCAAAGCAACAACAGACTGGGCGAAGTAGCTCAGGCCTATAATCCCAGCACTTTAGGAGGCGGAGGTGTGAGGATTGCTTGAGCCCAGGTGTTCAAGACCAGCTTGGACAACATAAGGAAGCCCTGTCTCTGTAAAAAAAAGAAAACCTAGGCAGGCATGGCAGCACACACTTGTGGTCCCAGCTACTCGGGAGGCTGAGGTGGGAGGAGGGCTTGAGCCAGGGAGGTTGAGGCTGCAGGGAGCTGCCATTGACCACTGCACTCCAGCCTGGGCAACAGAGTGAGACAGCCTCAAAACAATAACAAAAAGTGAGTCAGCAACAATAACTTGTACACAATGGACGTTTGGGATCTACATGCCACACTCCTGAATGTGTCTCTTTAAACAGGTGTCACAGTCTTAAACCTTGTTCTTACCCTCTTCATCCTAGGCGCCTGTGTCATTCCAGGTGGGGTTACCTCCGGGTTTCCTAACTCGGCGGGTTGAGACGGACAGCAGAGAAGGACTGCACACCTCTGCAGGGCCCCCTCTCTGGCCCACCAGCTCTCCCTTCTCCAGAATGAAGACCTCACTGTGTCATCCAGGCAGGAATAATATAGACAGAAACCCCAGAAGCCCCAGAGCTCTGAGGCCTAAACCACAAGCCCCACCAAGTCCCACAGGGCGCAGCTGGGCAGAACGGCCTGAACCTTCAGGTTAGTTTGGTTTTGTGAACCAGGTACGCATTCTTTCTCCTTCCTCCCAGGTAGCACTAAAATACATTCCCAGACTCCGAGTTACATACAGGGGAGAGGGAGAGGGGAGGGTATTCCCGATTGGAAAAGAAAGAAACAACAGCTACCTTTTACTGTTCTCAACATATAAACTACGGTAATCAGATTAAATAATTCTGAAATTATTCAAAATTTTGTGGTCAGTCTTTTTATTATTTTAGAGAAGGGGTCTTACTCTGTTGCCCAGGCTGGACTCAAACTTCTGGGCTCAAGCGAACCTCCTGCCTCAGCCTCCTGAGGAGCTGGACCACCATGCCTGACTGAATGGTTTTTATCGAGGGTCTTGATATGAAAAAAAATCTTTGCATCTTAATGTTAAGTTTTCGTTTCCTCTTGGCAACCAAAGCATCCCTATTTTAATTTCTACTTGTTGATTGTTGGTTGGAGAGTATCATCTTCCTCACCGGCTACGCGTCAAGCCCTCTCCCCGGCCTGAAGAACACCATCTTCATCTTAGCGATGTCAGTGACAAGGCATGCCACTCAAAGAACTACAGAGATAAGGGTTGGGGTTTATGCTGGGGAAAGCTCGTGACTCCAGCTGCAGAAATAGAGGACTGAGCCTCCCCGGTCTGGAAAGCAAAGAGAGGATGCCCGCTCTGATTTCCTCAACATCTTTGCCCTGCAGGCCTGACTCGCCCTCCTCTGCACGAGACGTTCTGCACTCTGCACACCTCCTGTCATGTGTACTGATGTGTGGCAGCTTCAGCCCTCCGTTCTATGTGACCTCGCAGCTTTGCGCCCTACAACAGCTAACCCAGACGGTTTCCATGTTCTACTTCAAAATCGCGGGGGGGGGAAAAATTGGCATTTGAGATTGAGAACGAAGGTCTGAAGAGTGGGAGCTAGGCCTGGCTAGAGCAGTGGTGGACAGACTTAAGAACCGGCTAGGAGGCGTTTTAGGCTTGGCAGGGCGTGAAGTCCACTCTGCATTGTCACGGTGTGCAAGCTGCCATAGTCAATACGTAAATGAGTGAATACGGCTGGATCCCATTCGCAATTTTATTCCCAAAAATAGTGGATGGCCAGATTTTCGGCCCATGGTCTAGAATTTTCCATTGCCTGAGATACTAGAAACAGAAGGGTCTTGTTGCTGTTTTTACTAACTCTTTATTGAAGTAAGGCAGACAGAAAAGCGCACAGATCGTAGCATTTTATGAACTATCAGAGTGACTGCACCCGCATAACCACCAACCAAGTGAACAGAACGTCGCCAGCATCGCAGAACCTAGGTCTGTGCCCTTACTAGTCACTAATCCCACCCTCCTCCCCCAAAGTAATTCCACTCTAATTTTGACTGTCACTAAGTTCTCCTGTTTTGGGCTTTATAATAATGAAGTCACATTATATGTATTTATATTTTCTAACTTCTTTGTACAACATTCTCCCAATAGGATTCATCTGAACTGTGGTTTGTAGCGATGATTCGTTTCTTTTCATTGTTATTATAGTATTTGATTGTATTACTGTAATACTATTTATTTCATGCTACTGTGGATGGACATTTAACATTGTTTGTAGTTTGGACCTACTGCATGTCTTTGGATGAATCCGTGTGCACATTTTTGTTGGAAGTAGAATTGCTGGTCCAACATAGATGATAGATAGATAGATTTATTATTGAATATACATAACACAATTTTCTCTATTGTTCATTATAATTTCCAAATGACGTTTTCTCTGCTTGGTGAGGAATCACTTTCATACCTTCCACTGATTTTTTAGACATAGTTCTTTTATTTATTTGAAAATATTTTTGATACCGGGTTTAATGTCTGTGTAGTAAGTCCAACATGTGGGCTTACTCTGGGACAATTTCTTTTGACAATTCTTTTACGTTTCTGGGCCATACTTGCCTGTTCTTTTGTGTGTTTCTTAATTATTTGGGTGAAAACTAGACACTTTAAATAATATATCAACTCCAGAAATTAGAGTTGTTGCTGTTTTCGTGCTTGTTGTGGCGGGTGGCTTATTTGTTTAGTGATGCTTCTGGATTGGTTCTGTAAAGTCTGTATTCTTTTTTGTGTGCAGCCACTAAAGTATTTACTTGGTTAGCTTAGCGGTCCACTCATGATTGGACAGAGAATTCTCCAAATGTCTCCAACCAATAAGCCTACCCTTGCTTATGGGCTGGTTATTAGGGTATGTCTTGAACACCCCTACAATTCACAACTCCACCTTAGCCTTCACTCCTGCTAGGGCAGAGCCTCAAGAGCCACTGGAGTGAGCACTTAGGGCCTTCCTGGTCTCTCTTGGGCCTGCATGCAGTCCTGCACACAGGAGGCCTTCTAACCCTCCAGGAATAAGTTGAGGCTTTTCAAAGCCCCTAAGAACATCTCTCTCTCTAGACTTGCCTGAAAAGGTTTTTGTCCAATTTCTTATCTGCCCTAAGTGGCACCACCACCTCAGGCATAATAACAAGGAGCCAAATGTTATTTGCATAAATAACAAGGAGCCAACAGGATGTTGAACAGTTAGTGCTGATTGATTTTCACCAACACTCTGGGGATGTGGTGATTTCCACCAACACTCTGGGGATCTCCCTTGCTGGGAGATCTGAACCAGGTCAAATAAAGGTGAGCCCTTTGAATGGATAGGAGCTGCCAGCCCAAGACAAAGAGTGATGATTCTCTAAGAATGAGGTTCCTGGGACTCCAAAGCTGTCCTGCCCCTCTAGTATCCATTAGGCTATTGGTTTTCACCACTATCACAGTTCCGAGGCTGCTGTTTTTCAAGGCCACTGCAGGGCAGATGGTGGTGGAAGGGGTAGGAGTGGAGAAGAGGCAAAATTAAAATTCCACAAAGCTTGCTGTTTACTGTGTTTCAGCCACTTTCTTGAATAAACATTCTGAACTGTTGCAATCCTATTGTTAATTTCCAGAGTTCTGAAAAAAGTGGATTTTGACAGCTTATGCTGTGTCCCTTTTCTTATGGAGGCATAGATTCTTGGAGGGTCCTCCTCCATCACTCCACATATTCTTCTGTAGTCATTATGGGTGGTGGTTTTTTATTTTTTACAATTATAAATTTTTAATCTTTTCTAGGCCAAAACCTTTTTGGGGTATAATAAAAGAACAAGAAAAAAAAAAGCACACACACACACACACACACACACACACACACACACACACACAGAGGTACATTGGCCTATTATTTAATTCTACATGTGGATGTTGGGGTTTGTGTTAGTTTGTTCTACTACTGTTATAAAGAACTGCCAGAGACTGGGTAATTTATATATATATATAAATGTTTAATTAACTGACAGTTCTACGGAGCTGGGAGGCCTCAGGAAACTTACAATTATGGTGGAAGGTGAAGCAAATATGTTTTTCTTCACATGGTGGCAGGAAGGAGAAGTGCTGAGCAATGGGAAGAAAACCCCTATGATCTCATGAGAACTCAGTATTACAGAAACAGCATGAAGGTAACTGCTCCCATGATTCAATTACTTCCCGCTGCATCTTTCCCCAACATGTGGGGATTACAATTCAAGATGAGATTTCGGTGGAGACATAGAACCAGACCATATTGTCCACCCTGGCCCCTCTTAAATCTTGTCTTTCTCACATTTCAAAACACAATTATGCCTTCCCAACAGTTTCCCAAACTCAACTCATTTCAGCATTAACCCAAAAGTCCAAGTTCATAGTCTCTTCTGAGATAAGGCAAGTCCCTTCCACCTATGAGCCTGTAAAATCAAAAGCAAGTTAGTTGCTTCCTAGATACAATGAGGTTACAAGCAATGGGTAAATACACCTGTCCCAAATGGGAGAAATTGGCCAAAATGAAGAGGCTACAGGCCCCATGCAACTCTGAAATTAAATAGGGTAGTCATTAAACCTTAATGTACCAAAATGATTTCCTTTGACTCAAGGTCTCACATACAGGACACGCCAATGCAAGAGGTGGGCTCTCACAGCCTTGGGCAGCTCTGCCCCTGTGGCTTTGCAGGGTACAGCCCCACTCCCAGCTGCTTTCACAGCTGGCATTGAGTGTCTTTGGCTTTTCCAGGTGCATGGTGCAAGCTATTGGTGGATCTACCATTCTGGGGTCTGGAGGATGGTGACCCTCTTCTCCCAGCTCCACTAGGCAGTGCCCCACTGGGGACTCTGTGGGGGGGCCTCTGATCCCACATTTCCCTTCTGCATTACCCTAGCAGAGGTTCTCCATGAGGGCTCATGGAGACGACCCCTGCAGCAGACTTCTGCCTGGACATCCAGGTGTTCCCATACATCCTCTGACATCTAGGTAGAGGTCCCCAAACCTCAATTCTTGTCTTCTGCACACCTGAGGGACCAACACCATGTGGAAGCTGCCAAGACTTGGGGCTTGCACCCTCTGAAGCAACTGCCTGAGCTCATACCTTGGCTCCTTTCAGCTGCTGCTGGAGCAGAAGCAGCTGGGATGCACTGCAACAAGTCCTCAGGATGCACACAGCAGTGGGGCCCTGGACCTGGCCCACGACACCATTTTTCCCTCCTAGGCCTCCAGGCATGTGATAGGAGGGGTTGCTTCAAAGGTCTTCGACATGCCCTGGAGACATTTTCCCTAGAGTCTTGGTGATTAACATTTGGCTCCTTGTTATTTATGCAAATTTCTGCAACTGGCTTACATTTCTCCCAAGAAAATGAACTTTTCTTTTCTACCACATTGTCAGGCTGCAAATATTCTAAACTTTTGCTCTGTCGCCTCTTGGATGCTTTGCTTTAGAAAGCAAAATTCTAAAGCAGAATTCTAAAGAAATTTCTGAAATTTAGAAATTTCTTCCACCAGATACCCTAAATCATCTCTCTCAAGTTCAAAGTGCCACAGAGCTCTAGGGCAGGGGCAAAATGCCACCAGTCTCTTTGTTAAACTATAGCAAAAGTCACCTTAATTCTAGGTCCCAACAAATTCTTCATCTCCATCAGACACCACCTCAACCTGAACCTCATTGTTCATATCACTATCAGCATCTTGGTCAAAACCAGTCAATAAGTCTCTATGAAGTTTCAAAGCTTCCCATAACCTCACTGTCTTCTGAACCTTCCAAATCTCTAGGAAGTTCCAAACCTTTCCACATTTTCCTGTCTTCTTCTGAGACCTCCAAACTGTTCCAACCTGTGCCTATCACCCAGTTCCAAAGTTGTTTCTACATTTTTGGGGTACCCTTATAGCAGCACCCCACTCTCTGTGGTACCAATTTACTGTATTAGTCTGTTCTTTCATTGCTATAATGAACTACTGGAGACTGGGTAATTTATATAGAAAAGAGGTTTAATTTACAGGGCTGGAGAGGTCTCAGGAAACTTACAATCATGGAGGAAGGTGAAGCAAACATGTCCTTCTTCACATGGTGCCCAAAAGGATAAATGCTGAGCAAAGTGGGAAAAGCCCCTTATAAAACCATCAGATCTCATGAGAACTCACTATCATGAGAACAGCATGAGGGTAACTGCCCCCGTGATTCAATTACCTCCCACGGAGTCCTTGCCCCAACACATGGGGATTACAATTCAGGATGAGATTTGGGTGGGGACACAAAGCCAGACCATAGCAGGTTTTTAACACAAGATTTAAGAGAAGTTCAAAGAAAGTCTTGTGGAAGAGCAAAATATGAATTCAAAACAGAATCTCCTCCTTGTCACCAATTCACTGGCTAAACTAGTGCTCTGCATTTCCTTGTTTTTAAATTGTGATGAAATACACACAACACAGAACTTAACGTCTTAACCATTTTTAAGTGTACATATTTGTGACTTTTACTTTCACATTGTTGTGCAGTCATCACCACCTCATCTCCATAACTCTTTCCATCTTAAAACTAAAACTCTATGCTCATTAAAAAATCCTCCATGCTTCTCCCAGCCCCTGGAAACCACCATTCTACTTTCTGTATCTATACATTTGACTACTCTAGGAACATCATGCAAATGGAATCATATACTATCTGTCTGTTGTATGATTTCTTTCACTTAGCATTATATTTTGAAGGTTTGTCCATGTTGCAGTGTGTGTCAGAATTTTCTTCCTTTTTAAGGCTGAATGTTATTTTCTAAGGCTGAATGATATTCCCTTGTATGAATATACCACATTTGCTTATTCATTCATCTGACAATAAACACTTGATTTGATTCCACCTTTTGTCTATTGTGAATGTTGCTGCAATAAACATGGGTGTATAAATATCTTGAGGAGCCCCTGCTTTCAATTCTTTTGGGTATATACCCAGAAGTAGGATTGCTAAATCATGTTAATACTATTTTTAATTTTTTGAGGGCATGCAGTACTATCTTCCATTTTACATTCCCAACGACAGTGCACAAATTTTCAATTTCTCCAAATCCTCACCTATATGTGTTATTTCCTGCCTTTTTTTTTTGAAAGTAGTCATTCTAATGAGTGTGGAGTGGTATTTTATTGTGACTTTAATTCACATTTCTCTAATGACTGGTGACACTGAGCATTTTTTTCATGTGCTTATGGTCCATTTATATGTCTTCTTTGGAGAAATTTCAAGTCTTACCCATTTTTAAATCAGATTCTTAGTTGTTGAGTCACAGGATTTCCTTATATATTCCAGATATTCACCCTCTGTCAGATACATGATTTGCAAACATTCTCTCCCACCAGATGGGTTGCCTTTTCACTCTGTTGTCTTTTCATAAATAAAAATTTTACACCTTGGTGTAGCCCAATTTATATTTTCTTTTGCTGCCCATGCATTTGGTGCTGTAAGGAAAAAGTCACTGCCAAATCCAGCATCACGAAGCTTTTCCATGTTGTCTTCTAACAGTTTTATGGTTTTAGTTCTTAGCTTTAGGACTTTGATTTCGAGTTCATTTTGCATTTGGTGAAAAGTAAGGTTCCAGCAACATCCTTTTCCATGTGGATATCCAGTTCTTCCAGTAGCGTTTGTTAGATTCACTGCCCTTTCTCCCACTGAAAATCTTAGCACCATTGACAAAAATCCTTTGGCCATATGTGCAAAGGTTTATTTGTAGACTCTATTTTATTTCAGTGGTCAGTAAGTCTTCATGCCAACATCACATTGTCTTGATTGCTGTCACTTTATAATACTTTGAAATCGGGAAGTGAGGCTTTCAAATTTGTTCTCCTTTTTCAAGATTATTTTGGCTGTTCACTCTTGAGATTCCATGTGAATTTTATGGTCAAGTTTTCTATTTCTGAAAACAATGTCATTGAGATTTTGATAGGGATTTCATTGACCCCGTAGTTTGCTTTGGATGGTATCGACATCTTAACAATATCAAGTCTTCCAATCCATAAACATAAGATGATACTTCTTTAATTTCTTTCGTCGATATTTGGTAGTTTTCGGCATATAGATCTTTCACTTCCTTGGTTTACTCCCAAGTATTTTATTCTTTTTAATGCTATTGTAAATGGAATTGTTCTAATTGCCTTTTCAGACTGTTCATTGTTGGTGTATAGAAACACAACTGATTTTTGTGTTGACTTTGTATTTGCTAATTAGTTCTGTCGGGTTGGTGTTTTTGTTTTAGTGGTGTATTTAGGGTTTTCCACATATAAGATGGTGTCAACTGTGAACTACCGCATTGTTTTATATTTTAATTATATTTTATTTCTACCTGTTCCTTTTTATACTTTTTCAAATCTGCTGGGTCGTTCTCCAGTTTCTTATTTCTTGCTAATATTTTAAGCCTGTCTCAAGAGATATTAACTCTGTTGTGTTCTCTCGTAATTCCAAATTATGTGGCTCTATTTCCTATTTGTATCTCTGGTTGTGTGTCCATTTTTGTTCCTCATGCTTTGCTTCCTTGCTACTTTCTCTGGCGTACATGTTTAGGCCAAAAGGGGGAGGCGGTTTCTCCAAGGAGGATTTGTAATTTCTTATGCAATTGTTTTAGGGTGCTACTAGCTGAAATTCTGAGCTTGAGGGGTTTTAGGACCGTCCATGTATTGTGAGTTAGTGCGGCGGTCCTAAGGTTCAAGACTGGCAGTGACTCCCAGGGTTATTGGGGGTGGATTTAGGTCTTCTATTTCATATTTATACCTAGGGTATAGCCCTTTGAGGTTGCAGTCTTAGGGAAGGAGGATCTTCTATTTGACTCTTCACTTTGGGCAGGCCCCGAGTACTTACCTTCTCCACGGTGAGGCTGTGAAACTCAAGTTCAGCTGCTCGGACAAATGCTCTCAAGGCACTGTCATCAGTGCTTAGCCAGTCCCTGAGTTTTCACCTTCACTTAGTTCTTGGCCTGAGTACTCCTGTCTTGCCAGCTCATGGATTTATTTTCCATATCTACCTAAGGTCAGCATTTTTCATTTTCAGAAGGAGGGCTAGTCAAGGTAGCTGCCCACCACATTGCTAGAGATATAAATGTCTCCTCAAATCCTGAGTTCCCATACCATCAAGATTCTCGTCTCACCTCGCCAACCACTCCTTTGGTGTCTTCCACTGATCAGTGAGAAGTGGTCTTCAAGCCTCTTCAAGGCAATTAGGGAGCATTGACCTACAACTATTTAATGCCATTCTGACAATTCCCCAGTAATAGAACTCAGCTTACACCTCTTATCCAAACTGCAGCCTTAATTTCACCAAAAAATTCTCTCTGGTTGCCTTACCAAGTTCCTTGCTTATATTGAAAGCACTACTTTCTTTCTCCAAATGTAAAACTTTTAGCTTAAATCATGAACTAAGTGATACTGTTTTCCTTTGAAACAACCTCTTTTTCCCTAAGTCTATCCTAACTTCATGTCTTATTTCTTATAGAGATGAATCCAACATGTTTTGTTCACTCACCTGCCTTCACTGTGTCTACTTTCAAATTCATCTCTCTGGAATAGTTTTTATTATATTCCCCCAAAACTTAAAACTATTCCTTATCTTGCCTTGCTAATTTTAGTTCAACACATTTTGAGCAAATGCCTATTAACTGCCAAGCAGTCTACAAAGATTTGGGATACTGTCTGTTTTCTATTGCTGCTGTAACAAATCGCCACAAATTTAGTGGCTTAAAAGAACAACAAAAATCTATTGTTTTACAGTTCTGTAGGTCAGAAGTCTGATGGGGTCTCATTGGACTAAAATCACTCTTAGTTCCTCACATCTAAGGGACTAAGGTTCTGTGGTCCTGCTGGCTGTAACTGAGGGCTATTCTCAGCCCCTTGAAGTGGAGGCATTTCCTTCCCTCATCTTCCAGACTGGCAATGGTCACATCATTTCATGGCATCTTTCTGACCCACTTTTCTGCCTTCCTCTTTTGCTCTTAGGGGTTCATGTGACTCGATCGGGCCTTCCAGGATAATGCAGGCTAATCTCCCCATCTCGAGGTCCTTAACCTTAATCACACCTGCAAAGTTTCTTTTGCCAATGAGCTAACATAGAAGCCACAGGTTCTGGGGATTAGGTCTAGGACAGGGGTCCCCACCCACCAGGTCACTTACCAGTACCAGTTCACGGCCTGTTAGGAATCAGCCATGATTCACAACACAGCACAGCAGGAGGCGAGAAGTGGGCAAGCAAGCATCACCGCCTGAGCTCTGCCTCTTGTCCAGTTTCTATTTCTGAAAAAAATGTCCTTGAGATTTTGATGGGGATTTCATTGAACCTGTAGATTGTTTTGGACGGTATTGACATCTTAACAATATCAAGTCTTCCAATCTGTGAACATAAGATGTCTTTCCATGTATTGGTATCTGCCAATTAGTGGTAGCATTAGATTCTCATAGGAGCACGAACTCTATTGTGACCTGCACATGCCAGGCATCTAGCTTGCATGCTTCTTATGAGAATCTAATGCCTGATGATCTGAGGTTCAAGTTTCATCCTGAAACACTCCCTAAACCCCCACCCAGTCTATGGGAAAATTGCCTTCCATGAAACCAGTCCCTGGTGCCAAAGAGGTAAGGGACTGCTGGTCTAGAACATCTTTGAGGGCTGTAATTCTGATTACCACAGATACATAGGTGAAGAGGGCCTATGTCTGTCTCTGAGGCTTTAAGGCAGGGAGAAACAGATTGCAAACAAGTAACCACTCACCTCTAAGACATCTATTCCATTGTCTCAGAGAGGGCTGAGGACACAGAGGAGGAATCTTATTTCAGGAAAATAACTCTTGGAACAGAACAGCAGGCAACCTGAAGGGAAGAGACTGGAGAAAAGGAGACAAATTTAAAACCTTGCAAAGACCCACAGGAGGAAAAGAAATAACAGTGAGCGTGGGTACAGGTAGACAGGAACAGCTCTGCAGCTGGAAGAACAAACCTTGCCAATGAGGAGACGTGACCTGTGTTTAGATGCACCCCTGGAGGGTGGAAAATGGTGAGGAGCAAGCCCAGCAACACCAGAGTTTAGGGATGAAGGCTGAGCAGTGGGCAAGAGAAACTCTTCGGGGACACGTGGTTCATTTTAGGAGGTAGTTAAACTTCCTACAAAGTTTGTACGTAATTACGCACTTATTAATTCAACAAAAATAAGTAATTTGGGAGAGCTTTATGGGGAGCAGCACTTAGGTTTAAAGAGTTGATGATACGATTATCTTCATTTAGCTTATTTCCTATGCTAAAACATTTCTTAAAAATAAAGTTGTGCAGCTATTACTATTCAAATATTTTAAAATTACCAAATATTTGCTAGATTGACATACGTTGTTTAACTTTTCCTAGTAAGACTGTAAACTCCTATAGCTAGGATACTCATTATTTCTTCCAAGTTTCCTCTCAATACTTAGCATCTAGATAGGTTAAAAACACACTTGTGCCCTATCCTGTAGATCATTTTAATTATCCTGCGCAAATAATCTTGGTCTTCATCATTGGCATTCAAATTGCCTGCCATCCTTACTTGCCAGTGTTACAGAATTCAGGGTGAATTGGGGCAGCAGCATGGTGACAGACGGCTGTTCATTTTCTCAATGACCAGCCACCCCCGTCACTGTCCACTGGAAATGTGCATAGTGCAAGAGAGGACCTTAATTTTTAATTGCACGTTACATTAACTTAAAAACTGGCACTAATTCAGTTACTGGAAGACACTTAACGATGTTTTGAATAACGTGCCTATATAAACATATGCAATATACTTTTTCAACGATAAGAGGTATGAAATCTGGATACAGATCAAGTGTTTCCAAGGAAAATTTCAGAATGGAGATACGTCTAAGTGTAAAATACACACTGATTTTAAAGACTTGGCACCCCTCAAAAAGTAAAAATACCTCAGTAATTTCTAAAAATATTACTTCTGGCAGAAGTAATATGAGTGTATTGTCTACATATTAATTTTAAAACATTTGTTGTAGCTACTAAAAATTTTTGAATTATACACATTTTTCCCATTATATTTCTATTAGATGAACGGAGTCAGACGAAAATAGCAGGGTTAAATGAAAGAGAAAGATTTCCTTTGCTTGCAAGAAATAATTTTTCTGATCTCATCATTTTTTCTAAGAAGGATTTACTTGAAATCTTTTCATTTTTATATGTTCATCTAAGTCCCTCTTAGTCACCAAACCAATGCTTAACAGCTGCGCAAGCCAGTTGGCTTTAGACAGCTCCTGGAGTTTTAAAGGATTATTTCTTGGCAGCTTTTGAAAAAACGGCAGTAATTGAAAGGTTAATCAAATCAGTCATATTTGTATGTTGGTTATATAAACACCCTGTCTCCACCAAAGATTCAACAGACGCATTATACTCTACCCAGAAGGCCCATTTATTCTGTAATTATCACTTTCCTTCAAGCTTCTAAGTAGTAGGGAAGTACTTTGAATACTCTGCAAATGAAAATTCTATTCTGATTATGAAGCACTTCTACACTTGCAGGATTCTACAGAATCTAAAAGATTTTAGAGCAACACCAACTCTACCTGTGGTGCATGAGGGGAAAAGGTCAGTTCTCCCTCGACAGAGATAAGTACATATCTCTCAGTTTACTTAGGCAAAAACTATAAGCTTAAAAGTAGATACAAAGTTGTTAAGAACAACCGGCTCTGTTGATGACAGCACTGGCCCGCAGGATCTACAGGTCTGAGCAGTTACTGCCCTCTCATCTCTAATAAGCCGGTGGTTCTCCCACTGTTTTATTAATCTATAATCCAACGAGTGAACCGCAACAGGATCTAGGAAGAAGCGGGATGGATGGAAGTTCCACAGCGTCACCGTCACCGGTTCTCAGTGGTTGCGTCTGTGCTTAGTGACTGTGAAATAATCTGAGCCCACCCCTGCCTGGGATGGAGTTTATTACAGTGACAAAAAAATGGCTGGCTTCCAGAAATTATTACTTGAGGTAAAAGTTTACTAGAAAATAGCTTGTCTTGAAATCACTTAAAATGTGATCCAGTTTGATGTAAATTATAAGTTATGCAAAAAAAAGTGGAATGACAAAGGATTACTCAATTCTAAGTTCAAAAGTACATTTATTTAAAATGTGGGCAAGATATCAATATAAAAGAAAACAGTATAAGAAATGAAAATAATCAAAGTACAAAACATTTCAAATCTTAAACATCCATAATTTAGATAGCAAGGTCTTTATTTACACCATTTTATTACTAGTTAAAGTCCCATAACAGTTTTGTGAAAACATTTAAAAACCTGGCAAATGAATCATAAAACCTAATGTGGGCTCTTAAAGTCATATAATACAAAACATAATTTATGTTTCCTCAGAATAAAATTGCACATCTTAAAAAGATGCAGTATATTAATAATATCTGTCTTCCTGGCTTTGCAGTCTGATCCCCCAAGAAAGCAGCTGGAAAACAAGAGCATGTGAAGGAAGCACGCAGCTCCTCGCCGGCCAGACAGCCGGCTGCGCACTGCAGGAGTCCACACACACGGCAGCCCAGACACCATCAGTTAAACTTATATGTAGGCTTGTTGAGGAAAACAACTTCCAAACACAAGGCAAAAGAAAAACGGTTCCAACATTCACCCAGGCTCAGGCACACCCTTGTAGGAAGGGCCTCTTTCTTACCCACTCAAACCAGCCACTCTGCTGCACACCCACATGACAGACAACTTTCAGCCCACCCCCGACAGGCTCACTTAGCCCTGCGCCAGCTCCCCAGGAGATTCACCATGCGGCTAGAGCTGGGGCCAGCAATAGCTGCAGTGTCCTTTAAATTAACATGGGCAACACATAACCCAAGAGCTGACATCCCCAAAGCCCCACCACAAATAACTGACTCCTACTTGTACCTTCAGGAGCAGATACTGACCTCTGCAACTCTACACTGTCCATCCCACTGTGGGCAAAATTAACCCAGCTATAGCTATGAAAAAAGGCCCCCAAGGTAATTAACACCACAAGTCACCCATATGACTTTTAAAGCAATTTCTTCTGAAAGTAAAAGTAGTAAAGAATAGGCTTCCACAAATATAAATATGAATGCTAGAAAAAAGTCTGAAAAAATGCAAGGGTATACACTGTATAAAAACTAAATGCTTATAGCGTATCTGTAAAAATTTAACAGGCCTCTTACCATTTTTATCAGCATTACAAGCAGTAATTTCCTAATAGATCGAGGTATGGAATACACTAAGCTCTGGTATGAATAAGAGGTTTCTGTACCAAGCCTCATTCCAACTAGACAGGTTATTTATGGCTAAATATGACACTGGCTTCTAGAACTGAGGCAAAGTTTACTCCTTTTTTTTTTTTTTTTTTTTTGTAAGACAGAGTTTCGCTCTTGTTGCCCAGGCTGGAGTGCAATGGCGCGATCTTGGCTCACCCCATCCCTGCCTTCCAGGGTCAAGTGATTCTCCTGCCTCAGTCTTCTGAGTAACTGTGATCACAGGTGCCTGCCACTATACCTGGCTAATTTTTTCTATTTTTAGTAAAGACCGGGTTTCACATTGTTGGCCAGGCTGGTCTTGAACTCCCGATCTCAGGTGAGCCGCCTGCCTCAGCCTCCCATGTTGGGATTATAGGCGTGAGCCATGCAAGAAGTCAATCTTCTATCTGATATTACAACCATAAGCTCTCTAGGGTTAAAAGGAAAATGTCCGACAAATTTAACTGACAGGATGAATGTCAATGTATTTAAATGTACATGTACTTAAATGTAATTACCCGGATGAAACAGGCACCTATGAAGAGCAAAAAACTCAGCAAGGATGGATGTCATTCTGACCTCTGTGCCTTACTGAAGCAGTCCTACCCCAAACACAAAATTCCCCCGCATAAGCAATGGTCCACTGAGGCTGACGCTGGTCAGGGGCGACAGAAGCTCCTGCCCTCACAGAGAGGAGGAGCTCAGCCCTCCAGCCCCATTGCACCAGCCCCAGGGAGAAGTCTGAGAAACACGGCCTGAGAGCAGGCCCTCAGCGACAGAAAATGGAAGTTGAAACAGAATGTTCCCATAAGGACCTGGAAGGCATGGTTTGCTTCACTGATGGGCTGCTCATACATTAAAATAATAATTCAGAGATTTTTGGTAAGGGCTACACATACAGATGATGAGCTTTATTTTTTCCTGAATGTCTGAAATAGAAAAAATCGTGTGTCATTATTCTAAACACTGACCTTTGCATTTTTCCTAACATGTTAATATTCATTCTGCCGCTTCTATTAAGGAGGTTTTTTATTTCCCATCTCAGAGTTATACGAACTAAATTTCATTTTGAAAACTACAAACTCAGAAAGGAACTGATAAAAAGAAACATGTAAGATTTGTTTTGCAGTTATTTTCTATTTTATCTAATTGTCAAATACTTTAATGCCTACATAAATAGACAGCATAGATTCTAATCAACATCACCTACTAAAACTGAACTCTCAGTAAGTTAAGGGAAAGCTTTTACTTGCAACTCGAATATTCTGAAGAGAAAGAACTGTTCACTGCATAAATCGTAATAGCAAAGAAAAGAAAAAAGGCTTGTAAAACAGGAAAGGTACTACCTTATTAATCTGGAAACTCGCTTTCGTATCCAACCCACTTACTTTTTATTCTCTTTTGAAAAGGATATGATTCATAGTCCAGCGTTTGTGTGAGCACTCCGGTCAGAACGAACTCCGCATTGTGGACATCTGAACGGGATGGAAGCAGAGACTGTTAGGGGTGCACTGCTGTGTGTACACACACTCACACACGCAAGCGAGGAAACGTACCTATGCCTCTGGCAAAATATTCTCGGCATAAATGAAGGTCATTTTCACAGGATATTAAAATTATTTCCGACAAACTCTAAGGAAAAGAAAATGAGTTTCTCAGTGACTGAACGCTGAATCTGACACAGGACAAGGACGGACTCGCTGGCGGACTCCACTCTACCCACCGAGTTCTGCTTGTGCTCCATGAGCTTCCGGAAAGAGGGCTGCTTGGATAACACCTTTCCTCCTGCACACTCTACGATTGACCTCATAGTGGAAAAACTTGGGCAGATTCCAGGTGTGATGTAAAAATACTTTGCCTAAAATTAAATGAAAATGTATGTATTATGTTCTTAAATGCCTTTAACTTTTAGAGTATGTAATTTTTCATAGATTCTGCCCTGAGATTTTTGACAAAATTTCTGATTTTATGAAACGATGAAGGTACTATTTATTCTCCTCCTAGCACTGACTCTGAAGTGGAAGAGGAATCAGCTGTGTAAATTTGGAATTTAAGCATTTTCACGTTACGTATGCCAAAGATGATTTAAAGTAACCAGAACTGAAGTCCCTAAAACAAAGTGTTTTGTGAGTAAGCAAGAGTATCACAAATATTTTTCCCAATTTTTATACAATATTAAATCAGCATTATATTTCACCACACTCATCTGCCTAGCAATAGCCTCTGGCACGGCGCCTGCCTGCTATTCCTTTTCTTTATTTTCTCTGTATTATTTGGACTCAAACAGAGCAGGAAATGATACTGATGCTTAAGACTGAATTCTCTAACAAGCTTGCTCCTGAGCATACCACAAAATAAGATTGTCTTAAACTGCTCACAGAAAACATCAAACATTTAGAAAGACTATTTTAGGTAAAATACACCTTAACTCAGTATTCCAAATCATTTCTAACTCCTGCTGACTCCTTAAGAAGTTTAAAGAACTTCTTAAGATAAAGATTATCTTTATTGACTTACTTCTTTGATACAAAAAGAATTTCTAACTCTTCTAACAGTTATCTCACATTTAAAAATCTTTTATCTGAAATTATAATATTGAATTACTATTTTCCCAAGTATCTTCTCCAGTTGAATACACATCTATTGACAACAGTATGAAGCAATGTCCCCTAAAGATTCATTAAAAGCAGAAAAATAAACATGCCTTTTAACCAATTAAACTATTCAAAAATATACTCTTTGAACACCTTATTTCTCCTAAATGTATTTATTAAATTTGTGTACTTATTTTTAAACATCACAGCAAATGTGGTTCCTAAGAAGAAGCCCTCCAGTGGCCCTGTCCAAAAGGAAGACAAGTGGTGAGTGAGATGCAAGGAGAGCCCAGCTCCCCTGGAGGCAACTTCCCAGCAAATCACCTTCACTCCCTTCAGTGGGCCCACGTGTTATGCTTACTGGGACTGATTTACTCTTCCCTTAAAGTGTACCTTAAAGAGTGGAGAAATGTGTGCCCGCTTTAAGGATTCTTCCAAGCTGAAAGAGAAAAGTACTTCTGCTTCAGCATCTCGGAGAATGTAGTTCTGCTCATCTGGAAAACAGAACAGTACACACTCTGCAAGTGCGGACAGGTGAAGTGTGGCAGGTGCGACCCACAAAATTCTCACCCTTATTCAGTACAAAATATTCACAGCTACATTTACCTGTACAGCCTTCAGATATTTAAATCTCACCATTTCATTTACTTCCCTGTAAAAGCCAGACCAAAAAAAGACAGGCAGGTATTTGTTTTCTCCTAGATCACTAGTAATTAACCATTTAGGGTAATAAACTCTTGAAAAGAACGGGCAGGGTGTGGTGGCTCATGCCTGTAATTCCAGCACTTTGGGAGGCCAAGGAAGAAAAACTGCTTGATGCCAGGAGTTCCAGAAGAGCCTGGGCAACACAGTGAGATCTCATCTCTACAGAAAAATTTTTAAATTAGCTTGGCATGGTTGCATGTGCCTGTAGTCTCGGCTGCTCGGGGGGCTGAAGTGGGAGGATTGCTTGAGTCTGGGAAGTTTGAGCCTGCAGTGACCCGTCACTGCACCTCTGCATTCCAGCCTGGGCAACAAAGTGAGATCCGGTCTCAAAATTAATAGTAATAATTTTTTTTTTTTGAGACGGAGTTTCACTCTTGTTACCCAGGCTGGAATGCAATGGCGTGATCTCAGCTCACCGCAACCTCCGCCTCTTGGATTCAGGCAATCCTCCTGCCTCAGCCTCCTGAGTAGCTGGGATTACAGGCACGCACCACCGTGCCCAGCTAATTTTTTGTATTTTTAGTAGAGACGGGGTTTCACCATGTTGACCAGGATGGTCTCGATCTCTTGACCTCGTGATCCACCCGCCTCGGCCTCCCAAGTAATAATTTTTTTTTAACAACAAAAATGTTAAAAAAAAAAGTAAAAAAATTACTGAAAGTTAGGAACCCTCTTCCCATAGCTGCCCCTCCCCTCTTTACCCAACTGTAATCTCATACAAACTTTTAGGGAGCTCAGAACTTTTGTCCACACTAAAAACCTACACATGGATATGTACAGCAGCTTTACTGATAACTGCCAAAATTTACAAACAGCTAGAATGTCCTTGTGTAAGTAAGGGGCTAAACAAACTGATACATTCTGACAATGGAATATTATTTAGTGCTAAAAAGAAATGCGCTCTCAAGCCACAAAAAGACATGGAGGAAGCTTGGATGTATATTGCTATGCAAAGGAAGCAGATCTGAAAATCCTATATACTGAATGATTCCCAATGTGCAACATTCTGGAAAGGGCAAGACTAAAGCAAGGATAAAAAGATCAGTGGTTGCCAGGGGTCAGAAGGCAGGAAGGAATGAGTGAGTGGAACACAGAGGATTTTTAGAGCAGTGGAACAACTCTGTATGATGCTGTAATAGCAAAAGCACGTCCTTGTAGGTTTGTTAAAACCCAACGAAGGCTCAAGGCCAGCAGTAGGCCCTACTCTAACTACGGACTTTGGTAAACCAGCAAGGTGTGCAATTGTTTATCATATGGTAACTGTATGTTTAGCCTGGCGAGGAACCGCCAGGCTGTCTTCTAGAGTGCCTGTGCTGCTTTGCATTCCCACCAGCAGTGAATGGCAGCTCCTGTTGCTCCACACCCTCCTTAGCATGTACTGGTGTCAGTGCCCTGGGTTTTGGCCATTCTAATAGGTGAAGTCCAGCTTCCTCATCATTTCTTTCATGGATTTTGTCCTTGGTGCTGTATCTAAAAAGTCATTGCCAAACTCAAGGTCCCTTAGATTTTCTCCCATGTTATCTTGTAGGAGTTTCAAAGTTTTGCATTTCACATTTAGGTCTGTGTTCCATTTGGGGGTTGATATTCTTTTTTAAGAGGGTTAGGTCTATGTCCAGATTTCTTTTTTCTTTCATATGGAGGTCTACTTGTTCAGCATCATTTGTTGGAAGGACTCTCTTCTCCACCTGTTTTGGTAGGTGCATGTTTTTGGAGTTTTATATTTATGTGTAATTTACATAAAATGTGAGACATCGATATTATCATCACTTTCTGGGATACTCATTTCTTTTGTATTGCATGCAAAGTTTAATGTTCAGGTTGAGTCTTTATATAGCTACTACTAAGTTAACCCTGTTCCTTCGTTTGAATAAACCATAATGTCAGTATCTCATCTGTGACAGGATCATCTTAGCTATATCTTTTATTTTTCAATGTTACTTTCTTTTTGTTTTTTAAGATTGAGTCTCACTTTGTTGCCCAGGCTGGAGTAGAGTTGTGTCGTGCCATTGACTCACTGCACCCTCCGCCTCCTGGATTCAAGCCATTCTCCTGCCGCAGCCTCCCTGGTAGCTGGGACTACAGGCGCCCACCACCACCACACCTGGCTAATTTTTTTGTATGTTTTAGTAGAGACGGGGGTTTCACCATGTTGGCCAGCCCGGTCTTGAACTCCTGACCTCAAGTGATCCGCCCACCTCAGCCTCCCAAAGTGCTGGGATTACAGGCGTGAGCCACTGCGCCTGGTGTTATTTTCTCTATCATAAACATTAACTACTTCTTGGTGATCTCACACAAGCTCTTCAGAAGGCGTATCAGCCTTCATTTTTCCCCTAGAAAGTGACACTTCAAATATACCATCTCACATGTGGCAGTACTTGTTTTATTCGTTTTTTAATTCACCATTTTTGGTTTCTCCGAATTTTAGAACTTTTCTCTCCTTTCCCCTAAAAGGCAGCCTTTCTATCTGCCGGCAGGCTCGGGGACTAGCCATTGGTGAACAGATGCCTGCAATTTTGTCATAGCGTGGCTGCTCCTGCCCAGGGGTCAGCAAACTGTGGTCCGTGAGCTGAGAATGGGTTTCACATTTTAAAAATACTGCTTAAAAACGAGAAGAGGAATGTACAAGAGAAACAATACATAGCCCACAAATCCTGAAATATGTGTCATCTTGTCAACCCCACTTTGCCAATCCCAAATCACTTTTCCTTGTCCCCTGTTTTCGATGTACATATTACTGGGTTTGAGCTGTCTGTATTAGGCTGTATGGTCGGAAGGAAACAGAGGAGAAGAAATGCTTTTCTGAATATGACACGCATTTATAGGAAGATTGAAACGTTTTGTGATCTTTAACTTTTGACACATTTCTTGAAATGTTGCTATGAAAACTGAAAATCTGTCAATTAATAATAATTGTCAGAAGTCTTTAAAAACTGATAAAACTGTCCTTTATAAATTGCTGTATACTTTTCTATACTTAAAATGAATGTATGCTTGATGAATCTTTAAAGTTCCGTAAATTCACCTAATTATCAACCAAACTTCCCAGCAAATATGACCTGTAAACTTCATATGCAGATAAAAGAACCAGATTTTCACAAACTGAAACTGGAAAAATTAAGTAAATTGGTCATTCACTAAATTGGCTGCTTGACAAACTAATATTCAAAGAATTTTCATGTTCTTCGTTAGAAGAGAAAAGAAATCAGCTAAGTCTGAAAGTAACAGTAAAGATCTCTAAAGCTGGGTATTGCCCAAAAGCAGCCGATGGGGCCAACAGAGGCTGGAACATGACAGACCGTTTTCCCCACCGCCCAAGCTGGTGTATGCCATGCTCCAACTGCAGAGCCTAAGAAATTACACTATTTCTATTAACGAACAGACCATATCCTAAATTTTATAACGTTAACATTATACAAAATTGGAAGCTATAATGTTTGTAGTAATTGTTTCTAAGATGTTTTTCTTCTGCCTTCATTAAGTTTTATGTTTCATTAATATTTTTTAGGTTTGAAAAAATTTCAATTAAAAAAATTTCTAAATACCACTTAATACATGTGAGCCTCATTATTCACGGATTCTGTATTTGCCAATTTTCCTCCCCTCTGAAATTTATTTATGAACCCACAATCAGTGCCTGCGGCACTTGAGGGGTCATCTGTGGACAGTAGAAGAATCAGGCATGTACATGCACATTCCTAGCCAGGAGGAACAAGGCCATGCCCTGCCTTCTGGTTCCAGCAGAAATGGTGAAGAAGCATTCATTCTCTTTGTGATCAATTTAGTGTCACTGTTTTCAAATGTGTGTGCTTTATGTTGGTGATTTTGCTGTTTAAAATGCCCCCAGTCCTAAGTGAAGGAAGGCTGTGATGTGCCCTTTGGAGAAAATATGTATGTTAGGGGAGTCTCACACAGGCATGAGTGACAGTGCTGTTGATCGTGAGCTGGATGTCCATGAATGGACAATATACATGAATAAGGCGCCTCTCAACAGAAACACACACAAAACGAGGCTCTATATGACTGGCTGATGGAAATGTGGTGAGCAGAGGCTCTCGGGAGCCTACCCCGTGTTTACCCAGAGGCTACAGTACAGTATTCACTTGGTGTCTGCGCAACTTTACAGAGCACAACTGACTGAATGACAAGAATTGCCTGAATATCGTAGTTATGATTTAGTCTTTTCTTCATATTAATGATTTATTCTTTCCTATGTCTTACTGCCTTAGATAAGAATCAAAAAATTTTAAGTTTGTTTCTAGCTTTGCTATGAACAGCAATCTTAAGTTGCCTTTATTTTTCTGGATCTCCTCACCTGTAAAATCAGACTACATGAACTTTAAGACATATATACTTCTAATTTGTTTACATAAACATGAATTATATTTAAATGCCAGTGGCCAAAAAAGTGACACGAATCTAAAATATTTTAATTTTAAAAGGTGGATTTAATGACAACTTGTGCCGGTAAAGTGTAATAAGGTTAAGGTAGCCAGAAGAGTGTCACGGGGACCAGCAGCTCTTCTGCAGGCCTCGCTTGCCACGGCCACACACCCTGCTCTTCCCTTTGGCAGCTGTAACTTTCTGCTTAAAGGGTGGGGTGCAAGGGAGGCATAGGTGAGAAAAGAGTGAGAACAGGTTGATACAGGGCAAACTACCGGCACAGAAAAATGAGCATGTGGATGCTCTGTATCAGGGGTTGGTGATCAGTATCATCGCTACGTGGTGGAGTAGCCAGAGAGTCCAGTTTTAGTGCCAGTGTGGCTGGGGCAGAAAGACCACGAGAAAAAAGACCGAGAATTCAGTGAAGCTTGTCATGGGGCATGTGGCTCTAAACCTTTCAACCCAGACAGGGCCTAGGGGAGGATGGAGGACACAGCTGGGGCAGCTGAGAGGTGCCTGGCTTCAATGATACAGAGGACACCAACCCCGCAGACAGAGTGACACCACTGCTATGCAGGGTAGGAAGGGCACACAGCTGCCTTGGCTACCCAGTTTCCATGAAGAAAAAAAAATCATTCAGAATTTATAACTTATTCAATACCTAGCAAGATTCTAAAAACATTTAGGTGTATATCCATCTATCTATCCTTTATATACTATCTCTAAATGTGACTGTTTTTTTAAAAGAAATTCTCTTTTGGAGCTCTGAACAATGGAAGATGGGCAAGAGGACACAGACCTCTTTCTCTCCTATATAAACTGATATTCAAAGTGTATTTGAGTAGGACATTTACATACACCTGCTCTCTTTCCAAATAAAGACAAAAATTAAACTTTCCTGCACTTTGAAAAATCTCATTTTACAGCCAGCTTTCCAAACAAAATATACTAACAGGAAACTAAAAAGAGGGATATAGAGCTTGTTTTCCCCCTAATACTGTCCAAATTACCAAAACCTTCATACTTAGGGTAGAATGGAGGGACATCAATCAAAGGAATCACTGGGGATACGAAATAAATTCATAAATTTAAATAAATAAATATCACATAGTTAAAAAATAAACTAGATATTTGTTGGGATGAAAAGAGATGAATTCAAGAAAAAAAGAGTGTATTTGGCATTAAAAATAAGGTTACTAGTGCTGCTCCTTACCAATGAACTTCTGGCACCTGAAGCATTCCTCCAGCCACTCTGGTGTCACTATGTGCTTCACGACAGAAATTGCCATCAGGAACTTCACAGTGCGAGTCACTTTGCTGGCAATGAGGTGTGTGCACTTCTGTGCAGACGCTGCAACCTCCCCACCGAGAATGTAGAGCTTCTAAAGATCACAGACACAGGTGAGAAATGAAGAAGTTCAGCATTCATAGAGCCACACCAACAGAGAGTAACATAGAGGAATACCTATCTGAAGGTAAGGTTTATGACTAATTCTCAGCCACAGAAAACAGTGTGACAGGTAAAACAAAACCCATAACTCACTCCTTAAGGGAAACAAAAGTAAAATATTCCTGGAGCAATAGAAAATTAAAAAAAAAAACAAAAAAAAAACACCCAGAACTCCAGAAGAATAAAAAGGAGAATGTATCATTCACACTTTTGCAGTTCAAATCCACACAAATCAAGATAAAAATATGAATTCTCCATCAAACATCAGTAACATCTCCATGAATAAGTTAAATGACATGAGAATGATGCAGCTCACTTCACAATGAAGAGGAAGCAGCCAAGACTTGCGAGGCCGAAACTGGCGTTAACGAGGAACATTTACCTGCTCTTCGGTTTTTGAAATAATGGCATAAAAATTGACTAAGATATGAACATATAAAGAAGCAACCTCCTAATAACTATCTTCACATTTTAGAGGTGGGGAAATAATATGTTCTAAATGTATACTAGTAGCATTGATAATTGTTTCTTTTCCTTGGGAAACTAGGAGGAAAACGTATGAATCCACCATAATACAGGTCACCTTAGACTCTTAACCCAAACAAAACAAAATCCCATCGTCCTCTGGGCTGTTATTTCAAAAAGCGTATTTAAAATCTGTGCTCATTTATCATCTAAACAAATATACTCCCTTTGGCCTCACTCTACCCAAGAAAACTAATCGTGAATAGACCGTTTCAATCAGAGAACTTGAAAACACAGTTTTCCTTCATGCTGGATGTCTTTATGAATATGATACAGAAGGAGACTTGCAAATGTTCATGTGTCTATTAGCATGTGCCTTGGCCTATACTAACAAGAAAGCAAGTATCTAAGTATGAAATAACAGCACAGAACAGGGCAGAAAGTCACTAAACATTTAATGACTAGGATTACTACAATGACTACTAAAAATACTTCATAAATACGCACTATACTAACAAGATACTCCTGACTATCTAAACTATGTAAGTTAACTGCTGAAGTAAATATATACAAAAAGGAACACTGCTACAAATCCTTTTACAAAGTAGATGAAATTTCACCTTAATATACTGTTGAACCTGGACAGGCTCGAATCCGGTGAAAAGCACAAGGGGGGTCAATTCTGGAGTTAGCTTTTTAGTGGGAGGTGGTATGTCTTCAATTCTGTAGAAGAAATACACATGAAACAGTGGTGATTTCATATTTACTTAAAATGAAAATTTCCTTTAGAAAACAGGGATTTCAATAGTTTAACAAGCTTTGACTGCACGTGGTTTTTACTCGTAAAGGAAAAGTACAATGAGCTATCTGTCCTTCCTTTCTTTCCACCGCTTCCATAAAGTCACCTTCCAAGACTATCTCTGAAGCCTCCAAGGGACGTGTCGAATTCACTTTTAGTTAAGATCAATACTTTCTTCTTCAACAATCCCCTCCGGGTTAATTTTTTTAATTGGCTTTAAGAAGAAAGCAAATATCAAAGTTGCTTCTAAATGTCACTGATTGCTTAATCCCTTCATTTTTTTCTATCAAGTTTTTAAAATAACCTTGTGTGACTCAGGCCACTCCTTATTTGCCTGTTCACCATCAATGTAAGTCAGCCAAGACGAGTGTCCCTAGAGCTTCCAGAGTCCTTTACATTCTAGTCCTCTTCAACCACAAATTATAAAAACACTGCTTTGCTCAAGCACACGTTTTAAGTGAAATCTTTTTTGTTTTTTCCATAACCCTCAAATTTTTTGGGTCTTTTCAGTTATTATTTCCTGAGACAGTCCAAGAAAAATTTACTTTAAAATTTCTTTGTGGCAAGTTGATGACAGCCTGAAAAAATATAATGACATAATTAGGATTTTCTTACGAAAGTCAATAGTTAGTCTGTGTTCCAGGAGTGGGGAATGGAAGGAGGGAAAGATGAGGAGCAGGGAGAGAAAAGCAAAGGAGCCTGGTGACTGCAAACGACTCAAGCAGGTGTATCTCACCACGTACAGTTTGGAAAGAAGAGTTTCCCGGAACCAAGGAAGAAAACGTAAGCCCTGTTGGTGTGCTCCTGCATTTGCTACGCCTTACTAACTAAGTGACTGGCAGGACTTCATCACTGTCGTGTTGGCGACACGACACTAAAATGACAGGCATCTCGATCCGCGTACTGCAAGCTAAAACCCAACACGCCACGTGCACTGCACATGTCCTTCCAAGGCTTTGGGTCTGGATCCTCCTTCCCACCATGGCCAACACTGCTTGGTCCTCATTGAGAACTGGCAGATCCAAGGAACATACCTGAGATGACACCATGGCCTAGATGCTCTCTAGGCATCTAGAGCAGATTCTTCGGCTGTGCCCAGGAAGCCTGGGGCTCTGTGGTGTACTGCTGAGCTGGGTTCTGGACCTCCCACCCCATTCCCACCACTGCTGCTTCTGTTTTACATGGTAGAGAGGGGCTTCTCATAGTATATCGCTTAAAAAAGACTCAATTTTTTAAAAAATAAAAAATACACTGGCCTATGTCATTATTCACCATTTGTCTCCAGCAATAAAATGAAATATATCACCATAAAGTTGAAAAGCAGAAAGCAAACTCTTTCAAATCCTATTTACTGAAAAATATTTTAGAAACTTTCCTCAGTTGCCACCAATTTTCCAAAGCAGACCCGTGAAAGCCATCAATAAAAATTTAAAAGGCTATTACTCTTACCTGGCTCTTTTGGAGGCAGGCTGGACATTAGCTACTTCATTCTGTTTCAGTTTGGGAGGCAGTCGTACACTCTGCAATTAAAATATGGTCTACTTCACTTCAGTCAACCTACCAAGTAATATAGTAGCTTCCAAAAGATTTATGTGTCAAACAATCAAACAACTTAATCATACAATATACAAGAATCATGCTCCTCTTCACATCAGAACTAGTCTTCATCTCAAAAGATCACTCGGACAATGGAAGCCAGGAGAAGCTAATGTTCCTGAGGGAACCTCTGTACTGTGTGTGTGGTTTTTTTTTTTTTTCCTTTTTGCTTTCCCTCTTTATTCGACAAATCCCTTCAGTGCTTTAAGTATCTTTGTTCCTTTCTTTCCTCCGTGTTACATTACATGCATCCCTCAAAGTTGAACTTCTCAGAATGCTTTTCATTTCAAGTATTTTGTCCTGTGTCCCAATTTAGAATGTGAAAAACATGATCAAAATTACACCTCCACCCTAAAAGACTATTCCTATAAGAGAAATTTCACCAATGAGATTTCACAAAAGATGTTACATGACAATCGGATCAACACTGGTACCAACAGCCAGACAAGGTGCCAAAACCCACACTCTGCCTCAGCAACATGGTGACCTCCACTAGGACCAGCTGCAGCACTAACCCTGGAGCAGAGTCCATGCCAAGTGAAAAGAGAGCAGAAAGAAGATGGGATTTCCTTGTGGGGTCCCTACCACAGTCAGATCTCCATTCTACCCCTACTCCTTGTTCACTCCTATCTTCATATTTTAAACTCAGAGGTTCTTTGACTTGTGTGGGCCAACCATGTCTTTCCCAGATGTTTTATTTGAAGGAATTGCTCTCAATCTTATTAATTTAACTACAACTTATTTTTTCTAAATATTGCTGCCATATCTAGAATAAATATAAGCAAATCTACAGAAAGTATTCAAAATCTATTAGCCCTGTCATACATAGAGAATCAAGCTTCATAGTAATTTGCAGGAAAGTTTATACTTTTTCTTATTATAGCCCTTATAAGAAAACAATCTCTCAACTCTCTATTTCCAAAGACTGCAGTTAAGTCTCCAAATTATCATTCTTTGGTACCAAGAACAGAAACAAATGGTGGGAAAGGCAAAAATGGTAAACTGGCCTGTCTCTAAGATTTCTAGCTTTTAATTACTGATACAAAGCCACAAGAGAAGTTGACATCTGGAGCCCCTGACAACCTCAGGATTTAAGCCATGTGGTTTGGGAGGAAAACTCTGATGACCACTTTCCCAGTGTGAGCTTAAAAGCCACCATAAAATTCCTTTCAGTTAAATGAACTGGGAGAATATCTGCTTATGCTGATGTGTCAGAACTGGTCATGTCATATCAAAGTCCTAACTACTAGTGTAAGCTCGTAGGAAAAAAATGTATCTATGATCACATTATCATTAGCATGAAGAAAACAAGACTGTGGGTTGGAAGGGCTTCCTCAGAGACTTGGGATGATTAGTAGCAACTTCCAGATGAGATCTGAAAAACGAGTAAGTCAGTAGATGAATAACCAGAAACATGAGCCTGGATGTTAGCTGCTAATCCTTATGAGACTACTCTCCTCAGCTAATTGTTCAAGTGGCACCCACCCTAAATGACCACTGTATACAAAAGAAATGTGGTGAAAACTTGGTGGGTACATGATATATGGAAATCTGTTTTTCAAAACAAAGGTTAATATACAATGACATGAACATAAACCAAAGCCTTCAAATTACACTACCATTGGCCAACAGTAAAAAAACTGCTATTCTCAAAGTGCTGATGTTCAGTCAAACAGTGAGAGAGAAATCACAGCAGAGTCTAAAGTGAAAAATTATTAAAGTGGTCCTGTCTGTAACTTAGTAAATAGGAATGTGGGGAAAAGAGAAAACACAACTGATCTTCCACTCATTATACCTGACTGATGAGAAGGCAGAAAGCACCTCTTTGTCTTGTAACTGACAACCAGTGGCCCCCAAATTTCAAGAATGGCCCACCCTGAAAAGCAGAGACCTCAAGCACTGGGATGTGACTCCCAACTCGAGACACTATGAAAATATTTCCCCTCATCACGAGACCCAGGACTCCTTAAGTTCTGATCTGTAGCCCCAAGTAGGCTACATATCCGTTGCTTCTTGCCTTTCATTAACCCTACAAAAAACAAGACGTCATCTTTGATTTTACTGTTCTCTATAAGCAATCACACAGCTCTCTGAAACAAATCAGCCTCTCACACGTATATATATGAAAATGACAGTCATATCCTAACAGTTAAGAGAAAAATCAGTCCTAGGGTTTGCTGAACAAGTGAGTAGATACAACCTTCATTTGTTATCATGTTGACAAAGCACTGAAATAGTTTCTAATTTATGAAGACAAATACATCCGTACTGCATTTTAATAATACAGTAGTAGCCAAAGGAAGGTCACTAATTTGACATACCATCAACGACTCTGCAGTCACTTTCAAGGGAACTCTCCAAGCATCTAAAGAGAGAAACACATTATTTTTTATGGTAGCTACTCTGTTTAAATGAAAAGTCCTTTTTGTAGAAGTCTTCCCTGATAACTCAACAGACAGGTGGCTTAGCTGACAACACTTACTAAGGATAAATGTAAGTATTCTAATGAAGTCTTAAAAAAAGCTTTCCAGGCAAGGCCAGGGCATGCTGCTGCTGTCGTTTTACATGCTGTCTGCCTGAGGAGCACTGACAGCAGTGGCGGCAAACAAAGCAGATGTTGTGTCAAAAGCCACGGCAGTCCCCCTACTGTGCGTCGTCTGGGTAGATCTTTCCAGGCCTGTGTCCAAGTCTGGGTTCACAGAGTCTGGCCTCTAGCAGACACAAACCTTCCTGCCTACCACAGGAGCCATGAGGACATGCAGGACGTAACAGCAAGTCAGTCAAAGCTCAAGAGTGACAGAGGACAGATGTCAATTCTATCAAACTGATGGAAAGTGGGGAATGTTCTGGAGGGTAGGGAGCAATTGGGACAAAAGATTAACTGGCCTGAGAGACGAGACTATCAGAAATCTTTCAAGTGCTCCTTCCATCTCTAAGAGTTGATCAAAAGCAAACAAAAACATCATATCATGGCACACGCCTCAAGTCCCAGCTACCTGGGAGGATGAGGTAAGAGAATCACCCAGCCCAGGCAGTCAAGGCTGCACTGAGCCATGATCACACCACTGCACTCCAGCCTGGGTGACAGAGGGAGACTGTCTCAAAAAACCAACAAACAAAAATCCTTAGCAGAGTGGGAGAAGAAAGGAAGAATATACAATGGAAATCGGAAATGAGTCAAAAACTGATTAGAAAGCTCAAGCCAAGCCCGGTGGTTAGTATGCATAAAAAGATGGTAGAAGCAATGTTAGTACTTTTAAGTAAGATTTGCAGCATGTAGAATTTTACTTACCTAAAAGATTGAAAACTAAATGCTGGGTCGGGGCAAAGGGGTCCTGCAGACCGAACGCTGTGTAGCGACTGTACTGAATCTGCCTCAGTGCCTCAAAGTTTCCGAGAAGAATGTCGCCAAGCCACTGGGCGTTGACACAGGGTATCCTCCACTCTTTGGCTTTTTCATACTTTAAACCGGTTGGTCTTTTTATTTTTTGAGGAGAAAACATATTTATTAAATGTTAGAGATGTCAACTGTCCAAATTTATATTTATTTCCAACAAAGGCGATAAGGTATTTATCCTAATAGAAGTGGAAGGCATAGCCCAGCAAACTGACAGTGACCTGCATGGCAATAAAACATCCACCTCAAGCGCAAGCAGAATTACAAAACCACCTCCGAGTCTTACTTTTACCCTATTCCTATTTTGCTAATTCAAACTTCATTAATTCAAATGTTTTTTAGGTATTTCTATTAACATTATTATGAATATCATTGTCATACTTTGTTTAACAGTTTAATTTCCACAAATTTCTATCACAAAACTAAGACATACTAAAAAACGCACAATTGACTATGCTGTGTATAAATTTAAGATTAAAAATGGTTTCAAAAATTTGCTTACTCTTTACAGATGAGGACTGTGTTGCTGCGGCATAGATAACCCGTATATTTGGCGCCTGCCAAATAAGCCATTAATTTTAGGTCATCTCTGTCACTATCAACAAATCCAGTCACAGAAATAATCTAAGAAAAAAAGAGAGAAAATAAGGTAAAAACAAAACAAAACACCAAAACCAAGTACGATTTCTTCTACTTCTTAGTTGACATATATTTTTTCACTATTTCTTTGGCATTATGGAACACATTTGGTAATGTCATTCCTAAAACTGTCAAGACCAGAATTTTATTATAATACTAAAAAGGTAGTACACAAAGCCCGAAGAAGAAAAAGAATAAATGTGAGATGCCTTGTTTATGTTACTGCAACACTGCTCAGATGATCCCAACAGTTATGTCATAAGGCCTGTAACCATGAGCCAGCTGAGCCAGCTCCTCCTCCTCGCTGATTCCAATGCGGAGATCATCTGAGTGGAAGGACCCATGACTACTGATTAGTTCCACCCAGTAGGGGCTGCCTTTGGCGCAAGACCCCTGATTTATTTTTGGATTTTAAATAGGGTCAAAGACTGAAGAATCCATTTAAATACCTACTATGTACAGAAAGCTGTGATTGTTACAAGGAACTAGAAGAAAACAAGCTACTTCTTACGAGCAGGCACTTATAAAATGGGCAAAGGTACACAGAGAAGCTCTGATGCGGAAGCCAGCGTGGGAGCCTCAGGTAAGTGCTAGCACATGATTATCTGCCAAAGCAGAAGAATGATGTAAGCATGGAACACGAGGGCTCTGTCTCACATGCTGTGAACACGGCTTTCCTCCTGGTGGGAAGGCCACTGGGAAGTGCAGGGCTCGGTGAGGTGGTACCATTTTCTTCTTCTTTAAGACCGTGTTTAACCAGTGCGCAGTAACACATCTCTTTCTTTCTCTTATTGCCTATCAAACAAAAAATTAGAGGTTTGTTGCTTTTGTTTTTCTGCTGCGGGATTAAAGAAAATTGTAAGGTTGTATAGGTACAATGCCATTTTCACTGGCAGCCCCATAAGAGAATTTCATGACATTTAGCACTTGATTAAGCTAACAAATTAAAACCCTGTAGCTGGTTACTTGAAATATAACCCCAAAATGTTACTATCTATCTGCAAACAAGAGTCTACAACTTTAAGAATGACTTGAGTGATGAATGAACTAATATGGATGATCACCAAAGTTAAAAGTGCCGCGTAAGAACAGAGGGCTCCGTGTAAGAAAAGTATAAAAAACTCTTCTGCCTAAAATGAACCACAGGAAAACAAAAAATGCCTCAGAAGTATTTCCACATTTTTACTGGAGTAGATCCTGTGAATGACTATCCTCTTTAAGAGGGGTATCTTGGACGTCATTTGTCACATATATATAAACTGTCTACAAGAAGCACAATTTTATGAAAAGAAATGAAACTTCAGAGAGTACAAGAAGGTAATATTGAGGAGAAAGCTTGCATCCGGTAGTTTCAGAAAAGCTCTGTAAGGGACCTGGCCTTTGCACGCTTGTGTAGGAGTCACACACCAGTGTACAAAGTGTGGCTGGGTGACTGCAGGGAGTGTCCACCCTTCTTACCACCTGGGAATATCCCTTTCTTTCTCCATTGCTCAAAGACAATGGTGCCCACAAAAGGTATCAATCCCACCAAAGAATCCATCACAGAAAGAAGTAATTTTCCTATCTTTCGAGGCAGAAAAGTCCTTTCCAAAAATAATAATCAATCACTAGCATTTACTGCATGTAAAAAATGACAGATGTTGCTCCTGATGGCAGTTAGGGCTGTTTTCCTTACCTGTGCATACACACTGCTGACTTGACTCTCACAGAGAAGGTGCGTGCATCGACTTGTGAACGTGGGGTCAACAGTGCCACCGTGTGCCTGGATTATCTAGACACAAAGACCCGACCAAGGCGGTCATCAGTGTTAATCACTCAGAATAGAGCAGACTTCCAATTTCAAATCAGACAGCTGTCAAAAGACTCTATCATATATTTATATCATGTATTTCCCCTAAGTATCAAGGACACGTAACAGTTACATTTGCAGACTTTTCTACCCAGCACCATGCAATGAAAATGAACTCCAATACTATAAATTTAATCTGAATTTCCAGGAAACAAGAGAACAACACTGTAATTAATGCATCCTGGGGTTTCTCAAGCTCAACATAACTACCCCGCTGAACCAGGGGGTTCTGGGATGTGGTGGCTATCCTGAACAGAAGAGGATGCTACCCATCCCATGCCAGCAGCAGCCCCCAGCCATGACCACTTAAGATCTTCAGATACTGCAAAAGGTCTATGGTGGGCAGATCCACCTCCCTTAAAAAGGGAAATAAAAAGCAAATCAGAATGAAATTCGTAACTCCCAACCGTTTCTTCTCAAAACAGATGTGGTTTTCTGGGGGAAGGAACTGCTGTGGGCATTTGTCAGAACTCAAAATACTGTACATGGAAAAAGGAGAGTTTGATGGCCTATTAGGTGAAATATAAACTTTAAGAAGACCTGCCCCAAGCCAGGCGTGATGGCTCACACCTGTCATCCCAGCACTTTGGGAAGCCAAGGCGGGTAGATCATGAGGTCAGGAGTTTGAGACCAGCCTGGCAACACAGTAAAACCCCATCTCTACTAAACATACAAAAATTAGCCAGGCATGGTGGTGTGTGCCTGCAGTCCCAGCTACTTGGGAGTCTGAGGCCGGAGAATTGCCTGAACCCAGGAGGTGGAGGGTGTGGTGAGCTGAGATTGTACCACTGCACTCAAGCCTGGGCAACAAGAGCGAGACTTCGTCTCAAAAAAAAAAACCCACCCGTCTCCTCAAAAAAAACAATTGTTTCCTTTACTACTTTTAAGACGTAAATGTTTATTTTTCCTATGGCCAAACACCGACATAGTTTAATGAGGTACAGAACAAAACTGCAGCCTCCTTGCCCATCCCTACTTTTCACTTCCCTGAAACAAGCACATTTAGCACTTTAAAGCTGTTTCCTCTGACAATTACTTTTTATTTTTTAATATATATACTTTATTGCACTTTAGGTTCTGGGGTACATGTGCAGAACATGCAGGACTGTTGCATAGGTACATACATGGCAATGTGGTTTGCTACCTCCATCCCCCCCTCACCTATATCTGGCATTTCTCCCATGTTATCCCAACACTGGGAAGAGGATCAAGGGAGCCCCCACGGTCCATGGGGACCCCAAGTGTCATCGCTTCTACAATGAGTCGCAGGAGGCTGGCGGCGTGCCCACCCAGCAGGTACAGTAGACCGCAGCCAGCCGGTGCCTGGTGTCTGCCCCCAGCCAACCCTTCTCCAAGCACCGGCAGAAAACAGAGAGTGCTTAGGTGGTGGGAGCTGGAGGTACAGGTTTGGGAAGGGGGAGAGACCTTTTTATTTTTTTTCTGCTTCGTGCATTTATACTTGGAAAGAGAGCAGCACTGAGCTCGGCACCTCCCCGCCTCTCTCTCCCTAGTCACAGATGCTATACCTGCCCATTTTTCTTCCCCCTGGGGAGGAAGGGAGTCATGGTGGGGGAGCTGGGGTACAGGTTTAGGAAAGGGGAGAGAAGCATTTTTATTTTTTTAACCCCTGTGACTCTTTTGCTTATGATTAAAGGAAGGAAAAGTTAAAAAACAAAACAGGCAATTATGAATATATTCTAACACATTATATGATTTCCTTTTCTCTAGTTTTACATAACTATCTACTGACCTCCCACTGTGGACACCCTTCCCCCAAATAACACACACACTCCTCAAGTTTTCCTGATTTGGTTATATCAAGACTCTTGTTTAGATCAGTCGTGACATAACACAATGTATCCTAAGATTAGAGTTCCTTCCTGGTATGCACTTTGGTTTTCCCTGGTGCTTATCACTGCCTCATCCCAGTCCCCCCAGAATCTGTCCTTTTCTTGGTTTTCTACATGCCTTTCACTATTTCATTCCCACTATTTGAACAGTGTACACGTGGTGGTTTTACAGTATGTCTGCAATTTATTGTATAATCCTCCCTCTAAGAGCTGGAGCTTTACTCACTTAGCTTTGAGTATGGACTAGACTTGTCACTTAATACGGTGGAATTGACAGTGGGAGTCTCCTGGACCTCAGTCACAAAAGACACTGTAATGCTGTGGCTTTTCCCTCTCTCTATCTTAGGTCACGCCCTCTGGAGAAGGGAGCAAGCTGTCATGCCATGAAGACAAACAAGCAGCCCTCACTTGTGATGAGGAGCTGAGGCTTCCAGCCCACAGCCATGTGGGAGAACCAGCCTGGTAGGGGCTCCTGCAGCTCCCGCTGGCATCCTGACTGCGCTGGCATCCTGACTGCAACCTCAGGAGACGGCTGAGTCACAAGCACCCTACCAAGCTGCTACAGGATTTCTGACCCATGACCAAACTGAGAGGCAGTTTATTGTTTTAAGCCACTAGGTTTTGAGACAATCTGTTACATAGCAACAGAAAATGAATGTAGGATCACTGATCCTTGAGCAACAGGAGTGCGAACTGCGTGGGTCCACTGACAGCTAGATTTCCTTACACCTCTGCCACCCTTGAGGAGGTAAGACCAGCCTCTCCTGTCCCTCCTCCTAGGCCCACTCCTCATGAAGGTGACACGGATGAAGACCGCTGTGATGACATACTTCCCCTTAATGAACAGTGCGTACATTTTCTCTTATGATTTTCTTAATAACATTTTCTTTTCTTTAGCTTACTTTATGGTAAAAATACAGTACTAGACATATAAAATCTGCATTAACTGACTTTATCTCTAAGGCGTCTGATTAACTCTAGGCTATCAGTAATTCAGGTTTTGGGGACTCACAATTATGCACAGATCTCTGACTGCGTGAGGGTCAGCACCCCTAGAGCCCAGACTGTTCAGGGGTCAACCGTACCCGTTCCTCCTGAACCTACCAGTGCCTTTGTTTGTTTGCTACCCAGGAAGCCTCTCTTCTGGTCCCAAGTCTAGTTTTCTCCACACCTACTTTCTCATCATCTGGCATTTCCCCTCACCTCCATCCTGGCAATTGTCTTTCCATCTCGGAGTCAAATCCCTCATTTCTTACCACATCTTACTCTCTACTGGCAGAGTGGCTTCCTAAGGAAGAATACAAGGGAGGTACACTTTTGACCATTAGTACACAAATATCCATATTCCATTTCTTGTGACTAACAGGCTCTATTTAGGTTGGAAATTATTTCCCCTCGAAAACAAAAGAAGCTGCTCTGTTGCTGGCTCCTGAAACCACCCCGACTCCTGATCTGTCCAAGTTTCCCTTCCAGGGAACTTGTGTTTGTCTGACAGAAGAGTGTTCTCTCTAGCCTTGTGAACGTTCCCAGATGCCTTATCACAGCTCTCCTTCCATTTCTTTTCCATCTGGGGGCACACAGCCTTCAGCTGCCAAGCTATGTTCTTTCATAACGTTCTTGCCTTCATTTTCTCTGTTCCCAAGCTCCTATTTAATGTCAGACCTCTCAGATAAATCCTTTAACTTGCAAAGAAGACCAAAAACCCAAACTTTTCTCCACTAACTTTCATATCTTTGAGTTTCATTGCACTTCTCAGGACAGTTTCTCAATGCTGCCTTTGAATACTTCTGACTTTTAAAAAGTTTCTGCTGCTGCCCTTCTCAGAACTGCCCCTTCCTCCCTCACCCCAGCACACATCCTCTGCCTCTCTCCCCAGCCAACCAGTCATCTCCCTGGTTGCTCTCAGATTCAACACTTTACTACTTAAAACACACCTGCATCTAAATTCCACCCAATGGTACATCAACAAGTTCTTGGAAGACACGGAAGACAGGCCAGCCCTGGCTCCTGTACCCCCTCCTGCCTCGTGGATCCCACTGAGGCACCATCCTTTGCACCCTCCTGTCAGTTTCCTAAATTACATGCCTTTGCCTGTGCTGCACCATTTGGAAACTCCTCCCCACCTAATTCTTACTCCTAGCCATTCCGTAAGCAGTTCAGGAATCACCTCTCCCAGCAGACGTTTCTTAACACATCAGCCCACACCACCATGGGTGAAGGTCCTTCTCAGGCTCTCACAACAGCCTGCACCTGCCAAACTGCCTCTCCCACGGCTCTTTGGCTTTCTTCGTCTCTGCGATTTCACATCCCTTCCCTAGGTCTTGCAGCAGGCTTGGCATATAGCAAGGGATTTAAGCACTGGGGATGTTTACGGTGAAGCACATCCAAGAAGTATTAGAGGCATATTTAAACTCAGTTTTTATTTTTAAAAAATGTTTTTTTGACTCAGTTTTGTTCTGTGGAATGCAAGAAAGAAAAAGTATTTCTTTTCTTTAAAGGTCACCATGCAAGATAATAAGCAGATAAATGAACTACAGTTTCACATTTGGGCTAAAAGACTTTGAGGTTCTAGAGATTCCAGGATTTCCTAACAGTTACCTTTGGAGAAAGAGAAATGACTGAGATGCATACAAATTAATGGTCCTTCTCCCAGGACACCAAAAACCTGAACTTATTTCCATCATCCCAATTACACACAAATAATTAGTACCTCTTGGAATTTCCAAGCTGAAAAAAAAATGCCCACCATCTTCATCTAACAGCTGAGAAAACTGATGCCCAGAAAAGCACTGTGCCTGAGGTCAGAGGATGTTCATCAAAGTGCCTGTCACGCATCAGAACACATGTAGGCGCAGCTCAGCGAATGCAGTCTAGTGAACACAGTTACGTCTACATAAGAAAGAAGCATCTTCAGACACAAAGCCACCCTTCCTCCAGGCACAATCTTACCCTTTTCCATGTGGCCAGCAGTTGCTTATCAGACATCTGCTCTGGATAATCCGCAATTGCAAACACACATCCCAATAAGAAGGCTTCTTCTGGAACTAGAATAAAATTATATAAGAAAAAGAAAATTAAACCTGATAAATATGCTTGCACAAGTTAAAAAGTGGCACCTTACAATGTGAATCTGTTATGTTAATCAGTCTTGACCATGTATCTGCCAGTAATCAGGGTGCATGGGGAATCCTGCTACAATTATACTAGTTAACTGTCTGCATCAAACAAACATTAAAAACGAAATCAAAATAAATTATGCCTGGCCATTAAATACCCAAATGCGTCCCTGTGGCAACCTAGATGTTCTATGGGACACCAACATTCACTTCAGCATACTATGTCCCAAAGTATAAAAGAAAGCATAATTATCCTGTGATAACTATATTCTTTGTCAGGTATGAGGCTCACATTCTCCATCTTGTAATAATTGTTTCGACATGAATCCTTACCCAACACTCGAACACTCTCAAAGCATTTATGTGGGTACAAGACTTTTAGGAGGGAAAAAAAAATCTCCATTACTAACTCTCCACTGCTGGATCATGTCCAAAAAGCTGATGATGCTGAGGTGGTGGCGGCGGTGGTGGCTGTGGTGGCTGCTGCTGCTGCTGCTGCTGCTGCGAGGGCTGCTGAGATGGAACCTGATGCTGCAGCGCCTGTGACGTTTGACTCAAGTGTGACACGGTCTGACTTTGCATCTGCTGCTGCTGCTGCTGGTGGTGCATGCGCTGGAGCTGCTGCTGCTGAATGTGCTGTTGCTGCTGGAGCAGGCTGTGCTGCTGCTGGAGCTGGGCGAGCTGCTGCTGCTGCAGCTGATGGAACTGCTGCTGCAGGGCATGCTGCTGCTGAAAGGACTGGAGCTGCTGCTGAGGGCGATGCAACTGCTGTGGAGGATGCAACTGTTGCTGTGGAAACTGAAGCTGTGGCTGCGAAAACTGATGCTGATGGGTTTGCTGCTGCTGCTGCTGCTGCTGTGAAAATGGGTGTGACGGCTGCTGGGGGTAAGCTTGCTGAGAAATCTGCTGCTGCTGCTGCTGCTGCTGCTGCTGCTGGAGCTGCATGATCTGCTGGGGCTGAAGGTGTAAAACCGGGTGCTGTGGCTGCTGCTGCTGGACCTGGTGCTGCTGCTGTAACATGTGTGTCTCTGGAGTCACTTTCACTTGGCTGAACAGCACCGCATTGGCATTTGTATGGCCCTGCTGGCTGTGATTCACCTGCTGTTCTAAATTTTTTGTCGGTGCTGAAAGAGTCTGTAAGATCTACAAAACAAAAGTTAGGTCAAACATGATCAATAGTTCCTGAAATGGACGAACGACAGTTTCTTAGTCAAGAGAATAATAGCATATCCTACATATTTATTCATAATATGCAACCAAGCAGACACAGCAAATGATTGGAAACTTCAAAAACGATACTGCATTTGCTTTTATATTTATTTTGTAACTCCAATATCACAAAGTAAATTCATACACAGAGACCACCAAAATATGAAACTACATCAGTAAAATGGAATAAGCTACAAATTAAAGTGACAAGGACTCAGAGTTTGCCAGGGCAGGGCGTGTGAGTCCTGTGCACAGCTGGAGGCTGAGCCTAGGCGCTCCCTGGGCTGTGCTGCCACACTTCTCCACTGCCCATCGGCCTCCCGTCAGCTCTGCAGGCCTCCTCCCGGCCTAGGAATGCACTAGGGAATGACAGGTGGTGAAGGCATTTGGTCATCAGGTTCAGCCTCACCTCAAACCTTCTTGCCACAGCTGCCACTTCCCATTTCCTCCTGTCCTATGGCCCAGGGTGAATCACCTTCCAGAGGAAAGCAGCCATGACCCAGGCTGTGACTCCAAGAGCGCTTCGCTCCACTGTCAACTTGCTCTGTGCACTGGCACACTACAGAAAAGGAGGCCAGCTCAGATACCACCAGCGCTGTTGAAATGGTGACATTCCCCACCTAAGAACTCATCATTAGAGCTGGGAAATGATGCTTCCTCAAACATGACTGAGTTCTTATGTGGGACAAAAATATTTCAAGCTAGAAAAAAATAAGTCGATAGTCAAGCCAGACTATTTCTCTTCTATTTCTTCCTGCTTCACAATGACAGGGAATAAGCTGACAATTCTGCAGATGCTGAGGAGTAGGAGAAGGGTGGTGACCAGCCAATACCCACCAAGCAGAGCAAGTTACTTGTTTAATATGCTATAGGGCACTGAATAAAACAAAAGATACATGTTACACAATGAATTCTGTTCAACACGCTCAAGTAACAAAAATTTGAAACCAACTTCTTACAGTCATGGAAATCAGTAAAAATAAATTTTACTAAACTCAACCCATACAAATTTTAACCCTATTAAAAGCATTTAAATAAAATTCTAGGAATCCGATTTTAACACATATCAGAACTATACCAAAATCTCAAACATTGTAACATATATGTTTCACTTACACAGATGCCAAAATGCAAAGGTTATATGACCCACAAGGGTAACAAATTTTGGATTTAGTGATAAATAATTGAGTTTAGAAATGAAATAAGTCAAAATCAAGAGCTTTGGCACACCCATTTTTAAAACTACCTTATGTATGAAATATCTCTATTAAGGAGATTCAAGACTTCAGAGACGATCTGAGTGGAGCTCTAAGCAGAAAAATCTCTTTTAAACAAAATAATAAGATAACTGTTTCATCTCTGTATTTAAAAGTATTTTAAAAAATCCAGAAAAGAAGAGGGGAAAATTCACCCCATCACATGCCACACGTGGAGCCCAGCAGCATCTGGTGCTGTGTGAACCCTCTAGGGAAGCGTGGGTGTGTAGGGCACCTGCCTGCCTAGTGGGCACCAGCCATGAGCCCTACACGACAAACTGCTGCGGACAGTGGCTGCCTCCTGAGAAGGTGAAGCAACGAGGGATGGGAGGTGGCTGGGAGTTTAACTTTTCACTGTCCTTTGGTATAATTTACATTTTTAAATTTTGTACACGTATTACTTTTTCACCCTCCTATGTAAATAGCCCATGGAACTCTGAGGGACGGTAAGGAAATAAACACCCATCTGCACGTGGACAGGGCTGAACCAGGCATTTGCCACATACTGCCTCTCTGCACCTTCCAACCCCAGGTGGAAGGGAGCTCAGGAAGCAGCAAAGGGCCTAGACAGACACAGCAGCAGACGCCAGGACAGGACAGAGGCCAGAGGCCCCGACTTTTCAGATTGGCCAACAGGACTCAGCAGGGCCTGCCGCCTGCAGAAGGTGCTCCATCTGATGTCAGAGGGCTCAGGGAGGCCTGGGTAGTACAAGAGGCAAAGTACAACTATTTCTACTACAGGCTTCAGTTAAGACAGGTCCTTGCCCACTGCTGACCCAGCCCATTAGGGGAGAACAGATGGAGATTCAGGACGACACTGCCAGCTAGGAATGAAGACAGCCATTGGCCTGGAGCCTTCTCCACTTGATGTGGCGAGAGGTGTAGGCTGGAGAGGAGGCATCTGCAAGGCCAGCCATTGAGATGCTGCCCAAAACCCCTACCACATTCAGGTGACCACTTTTTCAACCATCTGATCTGCTTCTGGCTGAATACATGTAAGCCCTGGAGAATGTACGAAAAAGAATCTTAATTGCTCAATTACAGTAATTGTGCTATACTACAAACAATTCTGAATAAATGTCCAGTTTAAATTTTTCCATTCAACTGTCACAATTCTCCTTTACATGACATTAATACTGAGTTACTGCATGCCACAATATAGAAAGCATCATGCTACATACCGCATGGCTTCTAACCAGTATACATTTGCAATATAAAGAGGATTCTGACGGTAAGTTACAGCGCACCTCCCACAATCTGATGTTCAACTAAATCTGTCTCATATTTCTAAAGTTTCAAAAAGTCATTTTCTGCACGTCTAGCAGTAAAATGTCCTTATGTTCTCTTGCATTGCTCAAAGTCTCTCAGAAAAATCTCTGCAATTCTTCTCACTAGTGATCAGATCCATTCACTCACTAGAAATGGATGGAAGTGTCTCAGTTTTCCACCTCTAGAGCACACAGCTGAGTATACCGAATTTGTCTCCAATGCAAAGATGTGCCCAAACTCCCTACTGCAGTCAATTATTTCCATTTCAAAGTAAATTATTTTGTCTCTATATCCAAATACAAACGTAAGGTACTTTGTATTTAAACCAACATCCATTTTATTGGAAAAACGAAGAAAAGCCAGGTGCAGTGGCTCACACCTGTAATCCCAGCACTTTGGGAGGCCAAGGCAGGTGATCACCTGAGGTCAGGAGTCTGAGACAAGCCTGGCCAACATGTCGAAACCCCATCTCCAATAAAAATGAACACAAATTAGCTGGGTGTGGTGATGGGCACCTGAATCACAGCTACTCAGGAGGCTGCGGCAGGAGAAACACCTAAGCCCAGGAGGTGGAGGTTGCAGCGAGCAGAGACTGTGCCACTGCACTCCAGCCTGGGTGACAGCGTAAGACTCTTTGGTCAAAAAAACAACCAAAACATATATAACAGAAATAAGTAGTAACTAACCAGCAGTAACTGATCAAGATCAACACTTTTTGACACCACAAATAAATGAAGAGCAAAGAACATTTCCTGTTTCAAATGGATGACTTCTGCCCATAATTTCTCATCTAAAGGAAGGAAGTAATATTTCTCAAAGTGCCAGAGGCTTCATCCATGGTTTCGCACACCAGCCACATGAGAGAGATTTTTCAAAGTCCATGTCCCGCATACCCCACCGCTGACGGGACAGGTCCACGGCGTGACCCCAGTCTTCCTGCCTGGACTGGTCGCTTTCTCAGTTCCTCCAACTCAGCATCATCATCACTCTTCACATGTGTTAGGTCAAAACTGCTAGAATCCTCTTTGCCTCTAGCCTATCATTCTTTATGGCCTTTACTTTCTACCTGTCATGACGCCCTCTGGCTTTCCAGGGCCACTGTGGGACTGTCACTTTGCTGCTCTGGGGCTGAGACCGTACCCTGTGGCTTTATCCCACCCACCTTCCTGGACATGGATGCATGGGGACAAGGGCTGGTACCCTCAGCACTGGGCGATGCTAGAGCTGTTCCTTCTGTGCATCCAGCTTCTCCCTAAACTCAGCTGACCTCCACATTCACATGGGCACCCATCTGGACAAGCCCTGGCCTTCAGCTCTTAGACCTCCTCATCTTGGTGGCTTTCTCCCCACTTCCTCAGCCACACATTCCCAACTACTCCCGAGATCCTTGATCAGTTGCAGGCTTGTTCACCTCCAGGACCCAACAAGGCAGCATGGAGCTGTGGGCACCGAAGCACACCCGGGAGCTCCTCTCTAATGGGCAGCTGCTGCTCGGCTGCAAGGTATTGTAGCTACCCAGGACTTGAGGAAGGCCAGCTCGGCATTTTATCAGGTCATTCACCTCTTAAACCAGAAATCCAATGTGTACAAAGAATCGTGTGATTTGGGCAAATAAATTTAAAATAATTATTTGGGCCAAACTAAAATGTGTCTGGGTAGAACGTGGCCTGTCAGTTACTGGATTGTGTCTTTCATCACCTAAAACTATTGTGACTCCAAAATGGCTAATTCAAATATACCAAGCTCCGACCAAACTCCGTCCTGCCAGGCTGCCAGTGACTCTGACCATTGGGACTGTCCTGTCTTCACTGCACTTCAATCCCCCTTGCCTTCTCTCTAGGCTAGATTCCATTTTATTCCCTCTTGTTAATATCCTAAGCTATGGTCACCAACCTAAACTGAGTCTTAACCATGTCCAGCAAGACTATCTTCCCTTTTCTAGGAATCAATTACTTGAAAATCTATTCTCCTCAAACCCAATGACCTTCTCTCTCTTCTTACCTTGCCCCCCGCCATCTTAACTGTCTGCTGTCTACCATGTAAAGGGCATGTTTGCCTCTGTCTTACTCTGGATGCCAGCCAACCGCTGCAACCATCCCAAGAACTGTGTACTACTAACACCCGTTGTTTAGGTGGAAGGGAGATGAGAAAGATTTTACCACAGCAACTCTAAATGCTTTTGACACCACTGCTATTATCATGCCCAATAAAATGCTGATTTTCAACATCACCTTCTACCCAGGCCATACTGAATTTCCTCACTTGAGAAACACCAAGTCTTTCCACTGCAAGTGGATGTGGAGCATACTGGATCCCGCTTCAGGTTGTTCCTATGTGCTACAGAGCCAGTTTTCTGGGACTTTTGAGCTGTTATTCAGAAAACAAAAATATGAAGTGAAAGTGTCCAGAACAAGGTGAAACGGCAGACCGGACGTCACCATCGGATGGAACAGACCATCTGGCTCTCAGTGGTGGGGCTCCTCAGAGCCTGGCCCCAGACCCTCCTCTTGCTCTGCCCCGCCTACTAAACATCCTCACATCTGCCTCCACAGCATCAGTCAGTTTCCTCTGGTTCCACCACCTAGCAGACAGCATGTATCAGATACCTCCAACCCAACACATCTGAAAAGAAACTTACATTCTTAAAACCTGCCGCTTTCCCAGTGTCCCTTATCTCTGAAATGGCATCATCTTCTTTCCCATTCTCAAGCCAGAAAGCCGGACTCTCCCCTTCATTTTTTTCTCTCTCAAACATCACCTCTATATCCCCTTAAGGGCCTCTCGGCTGCACTCTTGCCCCTATACAATGCATTGTTTACACAATACCTATCAGAGTGTGCCTCACCCCAACTCAAAGTCCGTTTAGTGTCCACTCCTCACAACGGCCCTATATGGCAAGGCCCCTTTGAAATTCTTCCTAGAACTCATTCACCTACAAAGCTCAAACTTCATTAACTTTCTTTTCTTAGAACCCAGCAAATTCATACCCACGTTTGGGTCTTTCTTTTGCCTGGGAACCGCGTCCTCAGTTCTTCCCATGGCTTCTCCTTGTCATTCAACCCTGATATGAGTCACCTCCTGCCCAAGGTCCTTCTAACCGTCTCAACTAAAACCACCTCCTTCCCTTCACCTGCTGTTACGGGACTCTGATTATTTTCTCCAAAACACCTTTCACCATCAATAGTCCTTTTGTTCATATTTCTTCAATTACTGTATGTCTTCTCTATCTAAATTGGTTCTTATTCACCATTTTATCTCCAGTGCCCAGAGAAATGCAAACAGTGGCCAATGTACCACCTCAACTACCTTCTTTCTGTCTTAAATAGAAAAATATCTACTTAAAACTTGTAAGGCCATGTGCAGTGCCTCACATCTGTAATCCCAGCACTCTGGGAGGCTGAAGAATAAAAAAAAAAAAAAACTTTTAAGATCCACTCTGTATCAATAAGCTCCATACTATAAACTGCAACCTGACATCAAGGCTTCTTCAACAAATCCATGAATTTGTGCTATTTATTTATTGCTACCATGAAGCTCATAATAAACAAATCAGGTACAGCTGGTAAACTTCATTAATCTCTTTGCTGCCATTGCTAATTTTAAACTAAGTAAAAGTGAAAACCCTTCAAGGGATAGAACTCCATCACAGACATCCTGGTTCTACTCAGCTGTGTTCAATCTTCCACTTAAATGCAAGCGATTACCCTCTTTCAGTAGCCCTTATGACTCTGAAATATATATATATGTATATACACGACAGTAAAATAGGTTCTTACACAAATACTGCTTGTAAGTTATTTGGTCTGAAAAAACACAACCAACAAACTACACTGAAATAGACTGTGAAACCCAATTCTAAAATCCAATATGGAAATTTTTTTTCTGAACGTGTGACTTACATGTGCTACATTTGATGGCCGGTTCATCTGCTGAATGTCAGCATTATTAGTAATATTCCTCAATGTCCGTACAGCTGGGCTCCAGGTAGCTATCATTTCTGATCTTTCAGAACTCTGGAGATTTTGTCCAGAAGCCATTAAATTAGCCCGGACCTCAGGGGGCAAAATGTTACCTGGAACGGGTGGGACATTGGCACACAAGTTAATCAACCCAGGCTCCTTTCCGTGAGGCAGCCTGCGTTTTGCTGTGGCTAACTGTGGGACTTCGGCTGGGGTCCAGTTTAAGTTTCTCTCTTGCTTTTCCGGGGATGAATCTGAAGAGTCATCAAACATCAGTTCCCCTTTAGATCTGTCAGTGTTGGACCTGGGTGAAAACGGCTGGTCCCCTGAAGGAGACCCTTCTTGGGAGCTGGCAGGGCTTGACTTCTCATCTGTGCTACCCTCGTTCTGAGAATCTTGTTCCTCATTTTCTACTTCCTCCTCCTCCTCCTCTTCCTCTTCCTCCTCTTCATAAATAATCAGACGAGGATGATAAGATGCTTCGTCCTTTTTGGCTTTCTCTGATACGCAATCCAGAACCCAGTCAGGAGTCACAATTTTAATACTTGCTCGCTTTAAAGCACAATCGTATTTCTCCTATGAGGAAAGCAGAAACATACAAAACAAAGCTGTAAATTTCATCACATTTCCTAGAATTATGCGTTTTAGAAAAAAACTCGGGAGAGAAATGCAGTTGAAATGTTGAGCAACTATTATTGCCATTTTAAACATAAGGAAAGTTTGATCTTTTAGACGGTGGGCATGAGGCAAAAGTTAAAGCGAACCATACAGCAGTGATCGTAGTAAGGTCTCATGCCTGCAGTAGGAGTCTTCAAAGACTCGGGTTAAAATTAACTTTTTGAAATGATATTTTAAGTACAAAAGGAGACCTAGTAATCCTACGGAAAATTATGAAATGAATAATTGCTATCTGAGTTTTTATTGATGGATAATATTTAGAAATCTAGTTTTCCATGACGGTTAAGTAAAGTAAAAACGTGGCAGAGTGCCGCAGTGTACCACGTGCACTCGTGGAACGTGGCTGACTTGCACAGAACAGCTCTATTCATGATCCGGTATTTATGGGGCTCATGCTATAGGCCAAGTAGCACTAAGGGATGGAGACACAAAGAATGCCATGAGTCTCTGACCTACCAAGGCTCACAATTTGGTTCTAAAGAGAAATTAAATACGAAATGCAAACACAATGTAAAACCAGTGCTGAAACATGTGGTGACAGATTGGAAGAGGATCTCAACAACAACGTAAGCTGGAGGACACCCAGAAAGCCCTGTTGAAAGGTGAGCTTTGGCTGGGGCACAAATGACAACAATGAGAAAATACAGCCCAAAGGAAAATATACATGCCTGGAGTAGGATGTATGTATGGCAAGCTAACAGAGCCTTTCCTCTGGTAAAGGATGCAGAACATGGAGGGCCCAGGAGAAGGAATAGCAAAGAAAGAGAAAAATACATAAAAACTGCTAACTAAGAGTAATACAACAATAAAGCAACTTTAACATAAATGAGTTTGTAAATTTGGCTTTGCTTTAAAAGTCTACACATAACAGCAATTCTCCAGCAAACACAGAATCAGAGCCCTAAACTCCACATCCTGCTGCAGAGCCCCAAGGCGGCACTTGCAATTTATGGGTGGAATAAGAGTCATATGGGATAGGGAAGCACTGTTCACTCGGGAGACGCAGATCCTTGCAAAGAGTGAGCTGTGCACACTGCTCAGTGACTTAACCCGTTTTTGTGAGGCTGTTCTTTCTGAACCCTTTTTAAAATACAAGAAAAACCTAGTCATGGGAGATACCCATGAATAAGCAGCTAAGCAAAGGAAAATGGATGTAATCGTAATCACACTGACTAGAGAGGACCACAGTGAACATTTTTAGGGTATAGCTTAAACTATGTTTGTCATAAATATATACGCACATACATTAAAAGGACAAAGGGAAAAAACACAGTCACAGTGAACAAATCCTTTATGATGTTCCTTTTTCACTTACTGTATTGGGACCAACCTCCTCCTATGACAATATGTATACTTTCATATTCGTCTTTAACTTTTTAATGTACATGTTCAAACACAGACCAAATTAGAGACTAGTGTAATAATAATAATAATGATAATACTAGTGTAGTTCCCTTGTACTTGTCACCCAGTTTCAGTAACCGGCAACCTTTTACAAACCTTGCTTCTCCTTGACTTCGTTCATGAATCTCAAATTAATAAAGACTTTCTAAACCACCATAATTATCATAGTAGCAAAATGAACTATGATTCACCGCACCGTCAGGCCCTCTTCATATCTCCCCAGAAGTCTCAAAGGCTCCCCCAGTGTTAGCCACATAGTTATTTCCAGTGTTTCACTACTAGGAAAAACTGGAGTTACATTCATGACAAATTCCTAGGTTTTGGTGTTGAGGTTTGAAAAGTAATACAGATTTAAGGCTTCATAGCTATAATCACACCTCCCTCCGCAAACAGGCTATACCAGTCACACTTCCAACGGCCCTGTAAGATAAGATGTAAGAGTATATCAATATACCTATACCTTTCAGAATAATGTTTAATTTTCTTATCCTAAAAACCATGTTGCTCTGAAACATTTAAAAGCATAAAATTTTATAAATATTTCCCCAGATGATAAATTTCTACAAGAGATTTTCAATTTCTGAACTACCCATCCCAGAAGGTCCTCAGAGTTATTTTAGGAAAATATAAAGTCCAGGTACACAGCAAACTACTTATGAACTAATTATTGAATATAAAAATATCTGCTTGATTAACATATGATTATATGTAATATGGTTTACATATTACTTTTCCCAGGTAAAAAGATATTTGCTGAAATAATAAAATATGAAGAAAGTTATTTTTAATTCTGTTTTAACACACACACACACACACACACACACACACACACACACACACACACGAAAACTATTACCATGAAGAGGAGTCACTGAAAATTTGAGATATAAAAAAGAGAATTTCACATTTAAAAGGCCGGGATACAGTAGGCTCTTGAGCTCCTAGTTTGTAGGGAATTCTGGCATTTCACATTTCAGAAATAACTTGACTATTTCCTATGGAAATCCAAGTAAAACATTTAGGTAGCCTTACTATATTTCACTCAAGTTTTCTCTCACTTTTCACAAGACAGGCAGTTTTTAATAACTGAAAGACAGTAACTGTATCAACAAAGATGATTTCAGAGCAAAGCAATGTTTAGATGCCTTTGCCTGAGCCAAGTTATCAGCTACATTATTCTAAGCTTTGTATCCGCAAAACTTCTAACTCACTAAGCGCCAAGGACCTTGAGAGTCAACCATGTCCCCTCTCCTCAGCAACTAATACCCACACCCTGTTTCTGTTGGCTTTAAGTTATAAATTCTTTCATTCTTCTTGGTTTGAAACTTTTAAACTTCAGTAGTGTAAAGGGTAGTTTTATTATGCCATTTGCACAAGCTTTGGCTATGTGCTCATTAAAAAATCAAAAACAAACATTTACTTTAAAAAGAAATGTTATTTTTGTGTATAGTCAGCTGGTCTCTAGCACTCATATCATTTATAAATTAGAAGAAACTATTTAAATTCACCACTATTAGGTTTACAAATTTATGTCTGAATAGATTACAAAATACAATAATTTAAGGGAATGATAAAAATTCAGTCTTTTTAAAGGGATTTAATTTTTCAAATATTGTGGTTATTTAGTTACGTAAGCCACAGATGTAATCAATGAATCAAGAATATAATAGCTAACTATAATTTACATTAGCTTAAAACCATTTTGGCTTTATAAATAGACTATGCCAGAATATACAGTTTCTTCAGTTCATTTTATAGACTAGTGCTTCTCAGGCTTCAAGGGGTGAGTAAGGAAGAACCAGGGGAGAGGCGAGGTGAAGCGGGGAACACCAGGCAGAGAAGGGTGCGTGGCCAACCGTGATCCAACAGGAATGAAACACTATTTCTTAAAGACAACAGGCAGACATGAGGACAAAGTCCAATCTTCCTCTTTTTGGTCCTGTGATCTTACCTGAAAGCAACTCAGTGACGCTCAAGAGTCGTTACTACTCCCTGAAGTTTTGGAAATTTATGAGCCTTATTTTATTTGTTACAAAAGCTAGCGAGGAGGAAATGGTTGAGGGAATGCTAAGTCCTACAATGACCAAGACAATGCTGCATAGTTGAGAAATTCTCCTGCAAACATTCTGATTATGTACCACCACTCATATTAAAAAATATCTGGAGGTATATACATTAATCTTCCAGAAAAACAGCTACCAAAAATAAATAAATAAAAGGAATTATTTCTTATTCAAAAATTTACTACAAGTTGATCAGTTTTTTTAAACTGAATTTTATTAGAAAATATTACTAAGGGCAATGATCACTTATTACAACAGATATACAACATTAGTCTTTTTCTGCAGCTGCCATATTCATGATTGTAATATATTTTTTAAAAATGCTCATACGTGTAAGTTATACATATACATTTTATTTTTATTTTTTTGAAACAGGATCTCACTCTGCTGCCCAGGCTGGAGTGCAGTGGCGCAATCATGGCTCACTGCAGCCTCAGCCTCCCAGGCTCAAGCAATCCTTCCATCTCAGCCTCCTAAGCAGCTAGGACCACGGGCATGAGCTACCATGTCCAGTTAATTTTTCATTTTTTGTAAAGCTGGGGTCTCGCTTTGTTGCCCAGGCTGGTCTCAAACTTCTAGGCTCAAGAGATCCTTCCACTCTGACCTCCCAAAGTGCTCGGATTTATAGGTATGAGCCACCACTTTTGGTCCATGTAATGTCTTACTACTTCATTGTCTTCTCAGGTAGCTATGCCTGAACATTAAAAAAAATCCTGTATGCTTCTCATTATTAATTGCTTTCTTTCTCTTTTTTACATGTGGGCATTATGGCTTCTTAAAAGTTATCTAAGGCCGGGCGTGGTGCTCACGCCTGTAATCCCAGCACTTTGGGAGGCCGAGGCGGGCAGATCACTTGAGGTCAGGAGTTCAGGACCAGCCTGGCCAACATTTGGTCTCTAGCAAAAATACAAAAATTAGCTGGGCATGGTGGCAGGTGCCTGTAATCCCAGCTACTTGGGAGGCTGAGGCAGAGGCTGCATTGAGCTGAGATCACACCAGTGCACTCTAGCCTGGGCGACAGAGTACAACTCTGTCTCAAGAAAAAAAATTATCTAGGAACAGTAATGTGTGTAAGAAAGGGGTTAGAGAAAGGAGTGGTGCGTATCTGTGTTTCAGTTCCCTTAAGGGGACAGCAGGACTTCCTTCACGGTATGCCACGAGCAGCACTGTACTGGCACTTAGTAAGTGCTCACTAATGGGTGCCTATTAGTGTTGTTATTTTTATTATCGGCAAATACAAAATCTGCTTTTAACAAATATTTACCAGTGCAGAAGAAACAAAGTAAGCATTACAATAGAAGTTCATTTTCCCACATGTTGAATTAGTTCATGTAAACCTGGGAAATTAAAATTGGAAAAGCAAAAAAAGACTTATCTTTCTTTTCAAGTCCATAAATGAAATCAAGAATGAAAATCAAATACATTACTTAAGACAATATTATAATTCCACCATTGACTTAGATAATCTCTTTATACATGCATAATACATGTATACATAATATCTTGTTTAATATCAGCTTTTAAAATACATGGAGTATTCGCTTCATCTAAAAATAATTATAGTAGCATATCTGCTGTCTTATTCACAAGCATGTTCTAGCCAAATAAAATGATTTCTTTTAAGTGCCTCTTTGTTGGGATAAATAAAGCTTAATTAAAGCATTTTTATATAGACCTTGCAACTTAGATACAGTTTTCCTTCCAAATAAAAATTTAAAAAGATTCCACTATAAACTTAAAAATTAGTCTAAAGTCAAGACATACTTTAAAATATATACTATATCCTAAAGCCCAAAGAGTTACTAAGGACTTATCACCAAAACGTTTTGGAAGGGGAAAAAAACCCTAAATTAAGGCAGTAGAATTAAAAAGTCAAAAACAATTCAAAACAGCTTTGACAAACACACTCTGTTCACATACTGCCTCTTCAATTATAATTCTGGCTCAGTTAAAAAGTTAAAGATTTCATTTCCCCTTTAAATTAACTATATGAAAAGCAAATTTTTGCTATAAATCAACATTAATGTAAAAAGAACCCATTATTTTAACCAAAGCATACTGTTTATCACTTAAATTGTTATGCAAAATAGGTTTTTTACTTAAATTTTAAGAGTCATTCATATATTTTCATAGAAAGAGTTTCTGCTTGAATAGTGTGCAAACTAAGTTACTACTGAACTCACCAGCTCAAAATCTCTACTGCTGTTGGGAAACCAGCATAATGAACAGCACACCTTTATGAATCACCTCCGATTAGTTTCAAAGACTGTATAAAATGGAAGGCTCTTGGCAGGGTAACGCTTGTACCAGCCCTTTACTCTATGTCTTACTCCAGTGCCTTTGCCAGATACTGCACACTTTTTCTTCTAGATTTGTGATTGGATACTTTCAGATTAAATAATAAGATGGAAATATTAACTCAGACTGAAAGCAATTTAAAAAATGAAGTCAATGACTGATACATGAAAAAAATGAAGTCGTCAAAAGACTTTTCTACTATAAATATGCTAAACTTGATTCTCAAATGTATAAAAAAATTGTTCATGAAGAGAAAAATGTTATATTACTTTTTTTATACAAAACTGTAGAACAGTGGTTCTGAAACTTGAGTATGCATCAGAATCACCCACCAGAAGACCTGATTCCACAGACTGTTGGGCTCATGTGATGAAGTCTGGGAAGGGGCTGGACAGGCTGCATTTCTTTTTGTTTTCTGAGACAGTCTCGCTCAGTTGCCTAGGCTGGAGTGCAGTGGTGTGATCTCAGCTCACTGCAATGTCCGCTCCCTGGTTCAAGTGAGTCTCCTGCCTTAGTTTCCCGAGTAGCTGGGATTACAGGCACCCACCACCATGTCTGGCTAATTTTTGTACTTTTAGTAGAGATGCGATTTCGCCATGTTGGCCAGGCTGGTCTCAAACTCCTGACCTCAACTGATCCGCCGGCCTCGGCCTCCCAAAGTGCTGGGATTCCAGGTGTGAGCCATGGTGCCCGGCCAACACGATGTATTTCTAACAAGTCCCCAAGGAGGCAGATGCTGCTGATCCAGGAACCCCACTTGGGGAAACACAATCCATACGACCACACCATTGCTCAGGGATGAGGGCTCTATGCTTATCAAGACAAAAGTCATTTTCATATATTCCAGATGATGAAAAAGGAAACAGATCAAAACCTTCACCAAAGGCATGGTACGAGGTTTTTTTTTTTAAAAAAAAAAGGTGAAAGGAACTAAAAATACACTTTTTTAACAAATAAAAATGAACCAAAGTTTTACTGGATTGGAAAGGAAATTCTACAGATTAATAAAATTTTCCTGTTTTCCCCATGAAATAAAGCCAGATTTCATAGTATTTAGAAACGTTATATTTGGCTTATAATTTACAATTATGTCACATCTTTTGTATCATGAAGCCAGATATAAATAATATAAACCAGTACAATCAGTTTTTGTAAATGAAATATAATAATTTAAAAGATGCTCAAGAAAGACGTGATTACTGGAAATTCTTAAATGACACACAAAAAGAAGGTGGCACAAGAAATGCTTACCCCCTTCGGCTCTGGAACAATCAAATGCGTGCATTTCTTATTGAGGGTTAGCTGGCAATTCCCCCCATAGAACGTGACCAAAGCCCAGAGGGCACTTCTGTCTTCAGATGACACCTGATAGAAGGGTAGAAAGAAGGCTTTTACCACAAATCTCAACCTGTGCATGACTATATTTTCATTTTAGCAATATACTGCAACAATTCTGTTTCTCCCTTAATAAAATTAACCTAAGAATATTTGTGGAAAAAGTAGAGATGCTCTTAGCTATCTGCTTATTATAATAAAAACTTCTATCACAATGGTTTTACAGATATAAATTACTTATTTTGCCTTGTCACCAAATGAATTTAAAAATATTTATACCCACATTCCAAAAGCGGAATGGAGGATTATTTCAGTCTATAACAAAAACAGACAGGGGAAAAAGCAGGAAGAAGTAGGATGCCATTCCAGCTTTCATTTGTGCCACTTCTGAAAATGTTCAAATACAACAGCAATACCAGAATTGTATTTAGAAATGCCTTTATGCTAATGGGTAACAAATACCAATTATGAAATGAATAAAATAAAAACAAAGATAAAAATACGGTGGCTCATAAGTTCAGGGGAAAATGTAAACATTACTTAACACAGGAAGAAAGAGGGCAAGCATAAAAGGAAAAATTCTTATGCTTGCACAGTGATGAAGTAAGACCCCAGATACAATGGCTTATGTGCTCAAACAGGCTTTCACCATGACAATAGAAACAGCTACCATTTATTGCCTGCCTACTATGTGCCAGGAACTGTGCCAAGTGCTTTATCTATGCATCTACCCTTATAACCACCATGTGAAACGGGAATCATTAGCCCCATTTAAAGATAAGGAAACACTAAATCACACCTAATAATTGGAAAAGCCAGCTTTTAAAACCCAGGTCTGTCTATACCCAGGTCTAACTCCAAACTGGATCTTTCCATTGTTCTCTAGTGCTTCTCTAAGGGCAGTTACTGATGGGAAAGTCAAAAATAACTTCTTAAAAAATGAAATTTTAGAGTCTGAAAAGCAAAAGAACATTTAAGAAAAATAAAGATATGAGCATTATTTTCTAAGATAATCATTTAACCAAGTAAATGTTTTCTGGATAAATTTACTGTAAGTTGAGGATTATAGTTGCTGAAGAACCCTGAACTTTGTCTCACGTTAATTTGTTAACAGTATTGCCGATAGCATGTTAATCTCTTTTTAACTGCCGGTGCGCAGCTTGACAATAATATAGCATTCTTCATCTACTCTCATTCACTCTACAAACATTTCTAGAAATTATTTTGTATTACACACTACTCTATGGATATTAACAAGAACATGTTAGCTTCCTAAAATCACCTTTCAAATCATTATTTTATATCTTGTTAATTTAGTAAGTCAATGTCACATTTCAGAAGACCAGACCAGGTTATTTTTATTAGAGGCTTTCACAAAAACACTGATATCCTGCAGCTTTTGGAGAGCTGAGATTTAATTATATGATAATACAGATTAATCCAATGAGTCATTATATAATCTTTATTAAAAATGAAATTAAAAACATAATCTAGAGATGCCTTTATTACCAAGATTTGTCTATGCGTTCAGCTAAATATTCTTTTTATTTCACTGACTGAAGTAGATCTAGTCCTATACCCTATTTGGCCTGTATCACAGGCGTAGACCTCAACAGGGTGCAGTCTATTGCTGTGGAAAGAACATCACACAGGGAGGAATGGAGGAGACTGGAATTAATACAATGCCTCCAATAACTAGCTCACGTCAACTTGGAAAACGTCCATAACCCAGTTCTTCACTGATGTACGTTTGAATTAAATGACTCTGAACATCCATACTAGCCCATTTAATGAATCTCCATCAGCACCATTAATAATTAAGAATGCTCTTTCCACACCAAAATGTTAACAATAGTTACTTAGTGGTGACAGGATTATGGGGACATTTTTCTTTTCATTTTTATACTTTTCTGTATTTTCCAAATTTCAAAAGCATTAATTTTATAACTGGGGAAAGTGCTTCTCTTTTTTAAAATCCATCTTTCCAAAATACCAATCTTATCATGTTGGCCAATAAACCTTTGATGTCTCCTCAGTGCTATAAGGCTAAACCCCAAAGACTACCCTGTGGTGTCTGGGCCCTTCCTGTCTGGCTGGCTCCTAACCACCTCCTCCTGCCCACTGGCACTGCCCCCGCATGGACCTGCAGTCCTTACCATGTTCTGCTTTCCCTGTGCCCCGGCCGTGCCCGCCCTCAGTCCTTCTCCTCTAAGACTCGGCTCAGGTAGCATTACCACTGTACTCCCACAGCAAGCTGGACAGAAATCTAAATACTTCTTACACTCTACAACTATCTGCTTGCTTGTCTGTCCTCCCAACTATACTCCAAAGCAACCAGGAGCAGAGGACTAGAATTTCAAGTCTGTGCCCCCGGGAATAAAAGCTTTCCTTTAAACCAATCAGGAACACTCCCTTCTCCTTCAGGCCTCACCACCCCCAATAAAACACTCCTTGATTCTAGCTTCCAGGATTTTCTCCTTGCCCAGTCTTAATTATGAACCCTAACACTCCTTATTAAAGAGTCTTACATGATATCCTAAACTTCTCTGAGATTTGTCATAGTACCTAGTACAGTGCAAGGCACATGGGTAGGCAGTCAAGAAATACTGTTGATTGAGATACAGAATGGAAAGGACTTTTTAGTCTTCTAGATTTAAATCATGACCTGGCCAGGCTCTCCATTACATTCTTGACCTATTCCCCAAAACCTACCCAGCACATTACAACAGAGGCCTCAGCCTGCATCAATACCGGGTCAGAAGAAGGCAGATGATCTCTGTGCTTCCCAACTTCTGCTGGACAAGCTCCCTTCCCTACCTCTCCCTGGGAGAGCTCTGGAAGACTCCAACAAAGAGCTCCAGCTTGTATCAACACCCTGACAGGGAAAAGACAGAAGGTCACTGAGAACCACCAAGCAAACAGTCCTTTTGTAAAGCTGGGGTCCTGCCTGGCGTGTGCACGTGAACATGTGTGCACATGGCTGTCCCAGTGTGCAGAAAAGGTGCAGACCCCTCTGACAGTCTCCAATCGGTTCAGAATAACCATGGTGAGCACTCTGTTTCTGTACCTGGTGCCCACTTTCTTTTTTGCGTATGTTGCAACATAATGTATTTGCCCAAGGTCTGTCCCCTCCTAGACTGTATGTTTACTGAGAGAGAAATTGCATCTGAATTAATATGTACCCCTTTGCACTGCTCCTGTCACAAAGGAAGTTCCCATCAAGGATTCATTGGACCAAAGTCCCTTAGCTGCACACTGTACATATGTTTGTTAACATATCTTAAAACCAAAATAACATTTGTTTTTAGCAACCACAAAATATTCGTGCTCCCAATGCACTTTTCTTAAACTACTTCCAGGGTTTCTTCACAGAAGTGACTATTAAAGTCTTCCCCGCCCCTATTTGCACAATCTTTCTCAACTTAAAAGAAATGCATTTATTTTACCCCATGACACACTAGGGATGTCAGTTCATCATGCTAACTGATGAACTGCGGTAAGTATAGTTAAGCCATAAAGATCATGCTAATTCTGGATGGTGAATTTTCTTATCCACTGAATTTGCTAAAAGGATATAAAACACTACCAAAGATCTTGCTAACAAATTAACCTTTTGTCCATCATTGACCAACCCACTCCCCTTGATAAGTTTAGCACCAAGGTAAAACTGGACCTTTCATCTGACAGTGGGTGAGCAGTGCCTCTGCCCAGTTTGTCACCAGCAAAGCCCCTTCCCAGACCACACAATCAAATGACACTATTCAACTACTAAGAATCGAGCTATTCATGTTCTCTGACCAGTCTGCTCACCCAGGTGTTTATGGATATCCACCTTCCTATTCCCACAGTGACTACACCAGTGACTTCATCATGAAGTCTCTTTATAAATATCCACCTCCCTATTCCCACAGTGACTACACCAGTGACTTCATCATGAAGTCTCTTTATAAATATCCACCTCCCTATTCCCATAGTGACTACACCGGTGACTTCATCATCTCTCCTCACCAATCAGCTCCTCTCTATTTCCCAGCTCCATCAGTGATGCTGCCACTTTACTGGTGCTCCCCGCCTAAAACAATGACATAATCTTTGGCTCCTGATCCCCACGTGAAGGCATCTGCCATGGGATCTGGCACAGGGAGGTACACAGTAAGCATCGGCTTCTCATTCTTTTCACCCCAGCATCCCACGCCCCCGGTACCTGCTGAGTCCCATCTGTTGCTGAGTCCCATGTTGTACTTGCTACGGCAAATCCAATCTCCATTTGCTAAAACTCCAGCCTCTGTCCTGCCCTGCAAGTCATACCCAGAGCTCCTAAACCAGTTTACCTGCAATCATCACAAGTGATTCTAATTTTGTTTGCTTTTGTTTCCCAAGTTTTCTGAGGTAAATATTTGTAATCCAAAATTAAATAATGAGGAAAAAAGAGTAATGAAACATCCTGCTACCCACTTCAAACTCATATACCTTGGGTTCCCATCATCTCTACCCATCTGCCTGCCTGACCACTTCTTCTACCTGCCAATGCACACCCTTGGCTGCCACCGCTATCTTCTCGCCCGGCCTCTTGTGCGCTGCTGACTTCTCCTTCCACCTTGCTCTATGCAGAATGCCTTCCTTCCTTCCCCGTTTCCTCCAATCCTGCCGATCTTTTGATCCGCTCAGACCTGCCATCCTCTCTATCAAGGCTCCTCGCCTCACAATCCAGACCAATGCCCTCTTTCCTAAGGTCATACAGCCATACCTGTGCCCCTTGAGTTGTCATACATGTACCATGTATGTATGTCTATACTATACCCTCATTTATTATGTCTATTATATTACAATCCATTACAAATATAAACTCTGTTAAACATAACTATTAGTTCTTTGGAAGACTAATAATATCCTCTGGTGCTAAACTCATAGTCAATATTGAACAATGTCTAATTACCTCATTTGAAACTCTATAATCATCTGACATTCACATACTTTTGATTTTCTTATTCATTTCACCAAATCAAGTCTTCAGAATCCCATGTCATTGTGCACTCCCTGCCCCTGTCCCTGTCCCTAACTCAGCGCAGCCCTTCTTCCTCTCTCCCTTTTCTTACTCAAATGGAATCTTTTCTGGATAAGTTGGCTCTGAGTCTCTGAAGCCCAGAAATCCAACCAATGCAAATAAAATTAAATTAAAAAATGCAATTGTAGCCAAAGTGTACTGTGTTTATACATAGGTAGTAATGCTTTCATTGTTAAAACTTTCCTGATACGCTAATTGTAAATTTGGAACATACAGAGAAGTAGAGGAAAACAATAAAAATTACATGTAACCACAGCACCCAGCATTTAAAAGGTTTTCTAATTATAGCCAACTTTAAAGATCATTCATGTAAACATACATTTATAACAGATATGAAAAACATTGCAAAATGCAAATACCAACAAAATTCCTGTTAAAGAGATTTTTTTTAAAAAGCCAATTTTTCTATTTGAAGGATCTCCATCGAACTGATGTCACAAAAACAAAAACAGGATTTTAGAGAACTTCCAGAATACAAGAGACACAAACAAAAACACAGTAACCACAGATAAATTGACTTATTGCTTGGGCAGAGGAGAGGGATCAAGTTTAGACTGGTGACATCCTTCGTATTAACTGCTGAGCCTGGCCAACAGCCTAACAACGCTAAATCAAATACCACCAGCTCCATAATCACCTATCACAAAAGCGTAAGGAAAAGCAAGATTACGACCAAATTTCTCTCCATCTCACCTAATAACTTGGTGGGATGTGCCCGTGTCTGAAAGGTGTGTATGGAGAAAGATGACGAAATACTTTCTCAAAAGTACCACCTATGAGCACCAAAATGACAGCCTTGGATGAGGACTGTCAGGTCAAGAGAGAGGGGATATTCTACAGTGAACTTTTACCTTCCTAAGGACCACTGATTTAAACAAATTACTCCACGTAATTTCAAAAAGACTTTAAACAATAACAACTTGCTTTTGTTCTAATAGTTTTTTATTATGATTTGAGGTTTTTCTTAGCTGGGGGTTAGAAAAACAAAATACAATAAAGAAATATTAAATATTGAGATACCCAGAACTAGCCACTGCTAACATTTTGGTTCCTCATTTCAGATATCTCTTACATAATTTATTTGGTTGGTGTAATATTGTACATACCTATGCTATGGCCTGCTTTTGCCACTTAAAACATTTCCCATGTCTTTACATGTTTTCATAAAACAATTCAAAAATAGCTAAGCAGTTACACTACTGTATATGTATATATAACAGGCTTCTCAAACATTCTCAAACAGCAGATGATCTGACTGTTTCCAATTTTACCGTCTTATAAGCAATGCTAATAAGTAAGTGTGAGCACCTTTACGTGTCAGTCTGTCTTTACTTCTATCAACTTGGGACAAGTTTCTGAACATAACGGAAATGCAGGTGAAAATGAAATACGTATTTTCAGGCTCTTGACACTGTTCCCCTTTCCTAGGAAGCTGCTGCACTGACTCCCCTTCCTGCAGGCAGGAAGCTTGAGTCTCCGTCCTCAGCATCTCCCCCAGCACTGAACACACTGTTACAAATTCGATGAGCAAAAATTCTTACCTCATTGCTATTAAAATATTCATATCTTTGATTATAAAGTGTATCAAATATTTTGCTATTGTATTAGTAATTCCTCTTTATAGCTTCTAAATTCATTTCTCTGCCTTATCTGTTAAGGTCTTTTGTATTCTTATTGATATGTATAATCCCTTTATTTATTAAGAAAATTCTTTGCCTGTATTTCTAACTGAATTTTCCTTGTTATCATTTAATTTCATTTTTAATATTTTTTTCATATTGAAGTTTTATACCTTTGTAATTTTTTAAATAAGACCATTTTCACCCATCAGAAACTTTAAATCTTAAAAGCAAGCATGAATATTTAAATAATTTTAAGTGTCATGAGTTCATATTAAATATAAAGTCAGTTTAGAAAACAGCTTCTCTAAAACAGGTTAACAAACAGCTCATAAATCCAATCATACAAAAACTCAGAAGTGTCACATATAAATAACTCAAGACTAACTGTAACCATGCTTACCTGAGAAAGGCAGGCAGTGATTCCAAAAAAAATTTGACATGATTCTGGAGAAAAACCATTTACTCTGTTTGACAGTTATTAAGATTACAATGAAACAAGATCAGTGCAACCTGTACTTCACTAACAGATATTAACCCACCCTCTCCATCCCACTCAGGAAAGAGACAGACTTAAGACAGCCAAAGAAGAGTACAGGGCAGAATGGAATCCAAGAGAAGTGGCTGAGTGCTCTTCTGCAAAGTACATTTTGAAATCTAATCTGTCCACTTATGTCATAAATCAAATGGATAAAATATACTTAACAGGGGGAAGCCTTTTGAGCTCTGATAGCTAGCTAACTACATACACATGTAAAAACACACACATGCATATTCACATACATACACCCATGTGGCATAGCAGTTATTTTAAAAGCAAAATTAAAATGTCTTAAGTTTCTTTTAGAATGAAACATTGTGACTGCTTCTGTTGCAGAGTAGGAAGAATCCTTCATAAAAGAGCTTGATTGGGTTCTAGTTTTGTTATCTCTGCTAACTTTGTGAACTTAGGCAAGACAACTGTGAGCTTCAATTTCCCCTTTCTTAGAACAAAAGTTGGAAAGTATAATTCCAAAGATCCTTCCTATTTCTAAAGCTGATCTTAAAAATTCATTCAAAATCACTAATGAGCACTTACCATACATCACACACTGTGAATTTAACAAGACACAAGGCAGTTATGATCTCTATGTGCCTGTAAATTCATAGTCTATTCAGAGCAAACAATGACTGTTTTTGAATATTTGGAGTGTGTAGAATTCAAAATGGGTCAAAGTATTACTTCTCTTTCCCTATAGTAGAAAAATATACATATTGAGATTGGTGAATCAAGAAAAATATCAGCTTAAAAATTCTATTCATAGAGGTATACAGATGACTCTTATAAATACTTGAGACTTCCCTGACTATAAAAAACTCTGTAGACTGCAATTTGATGCCTTCAGCCCCATTATCCAAGATCTGTTTCCATCCTCTTCCTATATTAGCTCATGGATTTTCTGCTTCCAAAGATTTGGGGAAATATTAACAAAGGCAAATCTCAGACCACAGTGACTACCAGTAAGTCTCTGGGGCTCCCTTGTTTGTTCTTATGGATAGGCAAGTAAGAGCTCAAAGAAGATCCCAGCAGCCAGGGGCGGTGCCTCACCCCTGTAATCCCAGAACTTTGGGAGGCCAAGGTGGGCAGATCACCAGGTCACAAGATCAAGACTATTCTGGCAAACATGGTGAAACCCTGTCTCTACTACTAATAGAAAAATCAGCTGGGCATGGTGGCGTGCACCTGTCGTCCCAGCTACTTGGGAGGCTGAGGCCAGGAGAATCTCTGATGGAGGTTGCGGTGAGCCAAAATCGTACCACTGTACTACAGCCTGGGCAACAGAACAAGAATCCATCTCAAAAAAAAAAAAAAAAAAAAGATCCCAGCTTCTTAAGGAGTCTTATACAGAGAGTAAATTATCTAGTACAGCAAAATTAGCCTCTTAGCTCTATTCCCAATCTTTTTCACTTATTATAAAAATAATAACAAAATAAAAACAGGAATTAATTTCCTTCAACTCTTTAAGGTATGTACAAGAAATATTAGAACCTCTGAGGTGGAGTTGCTAAAGTTCTACACATCCTCCAAGAACTGCTTGTAGAGGGATGTTTTCTGTCTCTCTGTGGTTCTCTATAAATATTTCATTATAATAAGTTTCCTTCCATCTGCATTGATTCAGTGGGTAATAAGTGCATTCAAGAGAACTGCCTGGCATAGCTGCAAAATAAAATAGAGCACATGACATAGTATCTTGCCAGGTCTAAAATTTTAGCAACTATATGGGTATCAGGTACTTGCAAAAGAATAATTTCCATAAGCAGTTACACTTGGAATAACAATCCAGTAAAACATCACCCTTTCAGGATGAAAAAGGAGCCACCAGGCCTAGAAGAGTAAACAGCAGGGCTGTAGAATGCCTCACTTCTGACTCCTGACACAATGCCAGGCGCACATCCAAGAAGGAAGCTCCCTGAGGGCAGAAATGGTCTTCTGTACCACTCTATTTTCAGTACTCAATCCACAGCACATGTGCGCTGAATTAACACTGCTTCTACCCAATGCAATCAAAAGGATTAACAATGTATAAAACTAAAAATTTTCTTCTCATGTTTTCTTCCCCAATATACTCTTCAAACAATTCATGATTTGATTCACACGGACTTAGAATTTTAGTAATATTCCTCATCGAGCTATCACCACAAAAGCTGAAGAGAACCAGCACTCCTGCCTCCAGCTCCGGCCTAAAGCTACTTGTCACAGCTGAGCCCCCTTTCAACATGAGTAATGACAAGGATCAGGTACATAAAATTTGAAACAGGATGGAAAATATTAGGAATATAAGATGCAGACAAAACAATCTGTCCTAACAAATGAATCCACTTTTCACTCCGTAACTATCATTTCTTTCAGTCCTAAACCCAGTTACCCTTTCTCTCCTCCCCACTCCACAAAAAGGATACGGCAAAAGAGCTCCACACTGAACGGACAGAATCACCCAAGAAGGCTGAAAAAGAAAAGATTAAATCAAAAAGTATTCTCAATGTACAAGTGGCATGTTATTATTGTACTAGCGTTGTTCTTAGAAATTAAAAGGCTCTGTTACAACGTATTTTAAAACATCCAGATTACAAGTATGTATATTCAAACAAACATTATAGTCCAAGATTAGTTACTAACGCCCAAGATGAAAAACCCAATCATAGAATAAAGTACTACCATATTAAAAAAAAATACATATAAACATTTAAGTTTAAGGTTTACACACTTATTATTGCTGACCCCATGACTAGAAGGACAGGGGCACTACCACCCATCCTGCCCCACCACCCGCCTCCCCTCGTCCAGAGCATAGACAGCCCCTCATCTGCTCCTTTTTTGAATCCCAAATTCAATCAAGTCCAAACTCATGAGGTTTTTGTTTTAGTGAAGTCAAATAGATACAATGTTTGTAAGCCATAAAAATAATTTCTCACTGTCTGAGAATCTTTTTATAAACTCTAAAACTAAGATTAATTATAAAACAGATTAATTACTACCAAAAAAAAATCTTGTTTTTATGTTTAATTTTTACAATTACACGAATCATTATCCTCATAGCTCTACTTCACAAAATTACTATCTAAAAATGTTGTAATGCCCCCATTACTACATTCTGGAAGGCAGCTCATTTCCAGAAACTCCAGCCAACTGAAATATACATATATACTCATTACCTACCCATCAATTCATTCATCAAATATTTATTGAGAATCTATTTTATGCAGAGATGGTGCAAGGCGCTGGGGATATAAAAATGAAAAAGAGAAAACCAGTCTACTCTCCTGCAACTCATTTTCCAAGCTAATGATCTTCAAGCTCTTTTTGTTATGTACACCTTAAATAAACTTCAGACAATGAATTGCCCCCTTATCATTTTTTAGATGACATCTACAATTTTTAAGCGTAACTTCAAATAAGCATATTTTCTATGAGAAGAGGAATATTCAACAATTTATGAAATAAAATAGACTGGCAGCTATACCTGGGATAATTATTTCATGATGATTTGACATTTTACCAGAGGTTTGAACTAAGTTACTGGATTAGTTAACCGAAACCTGAAAGAAGGCACTTAATCCTCATCCAACGTATCTTCACATTTTTTGATAGTCCTAGAAAAATTCCAGTTAAATTTTTAAAAATGGGCCAGCATCAGGAACCTGTATTGGCCTTGGCACTTCTGAATTCAGGACATCTTCACGTGGGCCAAGCTTTCCTCGCAACAGCGACTCCCAGAAAACCCTCTCTGCTCATGCTTCCATGTTTGAATGGTAAGGGAAGAGTCCCAAAAACCAGTCTTGATAGTGGTCCTTTAGTCTGATGAATTTTCAGAGCCTGGGGCAAGGCACTATAAGATTAGGATGGGTGAAGGTCTGATCATTCCTGTATAAAGTGGAAGGGGGCCACTGTGACCACAGGTATGTTCTCAGGCAGCTTTAGGAAAGGCCAGTCTGGAAATGTATCACATTACAACCATCCATCCACTCAGCATACATGCTGAAAATCTTCCCCCAGGGACCTTGGGTAGGGTATCCCAGTTTAAAGACTGCTGGCCATCATAAAGTCCCATCCAAGCAGAATAGAATCACTCTGAGGCCCTACTTGAGATAAGTTTAGATAAAGTAATGCAAAGATAGGAAGTAGGCCACAGTATAAAGCAGAAATGGATAACTATAAAAGCAAAGTAATAAAGAACTATTTATCCCCCAGGCAAAGAACAATATATAAAAATAAGCCTGGCCAATCCCAGCACTTTGGGAGGCCAAGGCGGACGAATCACTTGAGCTGGGAGGTTTGAGACCAGCCTGGCCAACATGGTGAAACCCTGTCTCTACTACAAATGCACAAATTAGCTGGGCATGGGGGCACAGGCCTTTAGTCCCAGCTACTCAGGAGGCTAAGAGAGGAGAATCACTTGAACCCAGGAGGCAGAGGTTGCGGTGAACCAAGAACGCACATTGCAGTTCAGCCCGGAAGATTCTGACTCAAAAAAAATTACGTAAAATAAGCCCACTACAAGTCAGCAAAATTAACATTTCCAATGATGCCCGAAGGCCACTGATATAAACACCTCAATTAAAAAAATAATTTTAAAAGTTTTGGTGCCTAAAGAAGCAAGGCACCAAAGTTTTAAACATTTATAAAATTCAAATATGTAAATGATAGGTAAACTGTCACTGTGCATAAAAATGCCTTATTTTTAAAATGTATCGTCAAACTTAATATCAAGGTAAAGGCCAAGGGATATGCCTTAGGGAACCAGGTCTCAGCCTTCAGTCAGCTGAATTCAGATTCAACTATTAGCAGCAGGATCCAAAATAAGACAGGCCCATAAGGTTCAAAGTTAGAATATCAGGATCCACCCAAACTATCTTAGCGTGAAAGTGAACTGCTGGATCAGCTCCGAAATACTCTACCACCTTGTAATGTAACACAGGAGTCCCTGGACAATACAGGTGCTGCCACAAATTACAAGCAAGCTGGAATGCTACTGGGTACAGATGAAATATGTCTGTCACTCATTTTAAAATACTATATATAGCCAGAGGGAGGAAAAGTTGGATTAGAACACAGTAAACTACCTTGGCAAAATGATGGTAATCCTAGAAGCTAACTGCAAATTGTACAAGTAATGGTATTTTTACTTAGCCTTATTATATACTGACTTCCCCAGGAATGTGAATACTGTGTAAAATGAAGGAAGACTGCTCTGCTTAGCTCAGAACTTTACAGGAATTGATGACAATTCTGAAATGTCACCTCACAGCGGTGACCCCACTTATGGGGTATGAGATCAATCTGCAATTGCAGCAGCTACAACTGCAGTGAGTCTACACACAGCAGCAGCTATGCCCAAGTGTTTACACGATGAAATATATACTTATTATTTACTTTCCTTGTATTTTTCCTTCACGTTTCAGTTTGGACAATTTATACATACGTATTTTAAAGGTTGGCTCACCTATCGATTCATTTCTAGATAGTAAGGGGGGTGCTAACGAAGTAGTTATTATGAAAAGGGGGTTTGGGGCCAGGCAGGTTTAAGAACTACCTCAGACAGTTGGCCTGGCAACAATAACCTCGGCCCCAAGGACCTGTTAGTAAGATTGTCCCTTCACATAAAATCTGCATAAGGTATGCAAAGCCACTTTAATGAGACAATAGCTCCAGGCTATTGTCTGAGAGAAAGAAAGTTTGTAGGAAGGGGAAGGGACAGGGATTCTGTCCAACGAAAAAAGCCAGGGACAAAAACATGTTCCAAAGAAGGGGGCACCTCAGCTCAGGACCTCATCCCTGTGGTAAGTCACACATAGGGGCATTGCGTAAAGGAACCAGGAAACCTGCTGATACTCAGTCTTCACAAAGGGGTCTGCATCCACAGTGGGTCTGAGCTGGCCAAGCTAAAACAAGCCCACGAGTGCATGAGCGTGACTGTTACCACCACAAACTCAGAGTCATCCTGACTTCTACAGCAGTCTCCAGAGTCTGCTTTATAAACAGCTTCTCTTGAGATAGAGCTACTTTCACATTTATTTTTAAAATTCAAGTTTGTGGCCAGGCGTGGTGGCTCAGCACTTTGGGAGGTCGAGGTGGGCAGATCACTTGGGGGTCAAGAGTTTGAGACCAGCCTGGCCAACATGGTGAAACCCCATCTTTAATAAAAATACAAAAATTAGCTGGGTGTGGTGGCGTACGCCAGTAATCCCAGCAATCCCAGCTACTTAGAAGGCTGAAACCCGAGAATAGCTTTAACCTGAGAATAGCTTTAACCTGGTAGGTGGTTGCTGCAGTGAGCAAAGATCATACCACTGCACTCCAGACTGGGGCAACAAAGTGAGATTTCATCTGAAAAAAAAAAGGAAAAGAAAAGAAATTCAAGTGTGTAAGCCTACAAGGCAGTTTCCAATCCTGGGTACTAGGAAGGTCGCCACTTCCCAGAAGCCAGGTGGCTTCTCTGGCCCTGCAATTTGACTTAATAGCAATCTTTCTACTTTTTTACCCTATTTCTTTTTTTTTAAGAGCTGGTGTCTCACTGTCTTGCCCAGACTGGAGTCCAGTAGCTATTCACAGGTGTGATCACAGTGCATGGCGGCCTTGAACTGCTGGCCTCAAGCAACCCTTCCACCTCAGCCTACCAAGGAGCTGGAACTACAAGTGAGTGCCACTGCACCAGGCTGGCAATCTTTCTTAATTCCTGACACTGGTATTATTAAACCAGAGTAACTTTCATACTGATTTCTTTTTAAGGCAAAGCATTTAACATGAAGAGGGAATCAAATGGCAGTGGTATAGAACTATTTTAAAACAAATACTTAATAAAGAAGATCTGAAATAAAATGGCAGCATCAGAATTACAAAATTTAACACATTTTTAAAATACACATTTCAACAGAAGTCAACTAACTTACAAGCCCTAACAGAGTAGTATAGCAGGTAAACAACATCTGAGCAGTTCTCCCACCAGCTGAATCCCCTGTTTTCTGTAATAAATTACCCAGAGGTCAAGTTGGATACAGTCCCGTGGACTACTGGGTGGACAATGTGACTAAAGGTCACCGTGACCCTTGTCAGAAAGGAGTTCAGCAACACAGTTAACGGGGGACTCCCTTCAGCTAACTGAGAATCAGCAGCACTTGCCACAGTGGGGATGGAAAGTGACTCGGTCCTACATGTCACCTCCTGACAGGCCTTAGCCCACTTTCTGAATGAAATACACTCTAACGGTAATTCAAACACCCATGTGATTGGAGGTACCAGACCTGTTTCCCATGACAGATTGCCTTGGCTTAGAAAGCTTCCCGGCAGTGGCAATATGGTGAGCTCTACAGCAGGCATAAAGCATGACCTAGAATCACTTATGACATACAGAAACCATTGCTCTACCTTGCTTTAGCGGAAAGGGCCTGAAAGTAAGTAAGTTACTGAGATGTTAAAGATGCCAACAGTTATCTGGCAAAACATGTCTCTACTAAAAATACAAAAATTAGCCAGGCATGGTGGCAGGCGCCTGTAAGTCCAGCTACTCAGGAGGCTGAGGCATGAGAATTGCTTGAGCTCCGGAGGTGGCGGTTGCAGTAAGCTGAGATCACACTACTGCACTCCAGCCTGGGCAACAGACTGAGACTCTGTCTCAAGAAAAAAGTAAAAATAAAACAGGACTTTAGCAAAGAAAAGAGATATACTGAAACTTTAATGTGGTGCTTGCATGATACATGAGGAAAGAAAGAAAACAAATTGTATTTACTACTGACCTTTACAACAGGTAAATCAAAGACTTCCCGAGCTTCTCCAACCTCTGGATTGTCGCCATCCTCTGAGATTATGTGCGAGGCTAGTGCATTGTAGGAAACTTCCTTTGCTTTTCCAGCTTTCAGAAGCTGAATAACCTAAAAAGCAAGAAAACCCACACAAGTTAAAATAGGCAGTACTGTACTGCACTCTTGATTTATATAAATAATTATTGGGCAGAATGGAAATTTTTAATAAAATACACCATATTTCCCACAAAGAAACTAACAGCCTTTTACTCTGAATAATATGCCAATGAAACTTTTGAGGACAATAAAAGGCAGCAAATCTCGATTCACTGACCAAGTAATGGAGGCTATTGTGAGTCAAGTACTGGACATGGTGTGTCCTCAAGACACATGGGCTGGACAGACCAAGGCACAGCACAGTCACTGACATGGCGGGGCCACGCACATGGCACTCCTGGGTTTCCAGCGTAAAGGCTGGGCATGGGGAGTTTCACCACAATTAAGGAAAGATTCTGAAAGAGGAGATAATGAGCAGAACCCTTGTGAACATCCGGGTGTCAGGCAAAACTCCATACACCGAGGAGGGGGCAGCGCTGAAGGCACCGAACAGGTAAATACATACCAGACCATAAATGGGCTTTCTAACACCCTGTGCAAAAAAAAGTCTGCTTCATTCTGGGGTATCTGCAGGGACACTGAAGGATTTCACAGAAAGATGACTGTGTGGAAACAATGGATTGGGTTGGCTGGCTAGGTGACTAAAGAGGCCTGTTAAGAAACAAGAGCAATAACCCAGGTCAAAGAGGCATCCACTAAAGGGATGTCACGAGGGGCAGAAAGGAGGAAGATGAGAAAGAATTGGCCAGCCTTGGTGTCTAGAAGAGGTATAAGCACAAGAGCAAAATCCAGACTGAAATGGTGGGGGAATAAGAGGACCACTCACTAAGGAAGACAGGAGAAGGGCGGCAGGTGGGGGACGCAGGAACGTTTTAGTGTGGGCGCACTGTTCTGCAGGGGGCATGTGTAATATCCAGCAACAGGCATCCAGTTGCGGCTAGGAAAAGAAGTGGATCTCATCTAACAAAAAGCCATCAGATATTACAGAGACGGGAGCCAAAGCCATGAGCATGAAGGTGATCCCAGTGCAGAGTGGGAGGGGAGCTAGAACGTGGACACCACAACTGATACTTCAGGGTCAGGTGGGGAAGTACATATTACAGGAGAGGAGCATCCACAGAAGCCAAGGAAACGAGGGGGAAGGAACAGCTGAGGCAAGTGCTTCAGAGGAGGTGGCTAGTGTCTAAGCTGACAATGTATACCAAGTGTGAAAGTGACATGGTGACCAAAAAGCTGAAGTGACCCACAAGAGCAACGCTCTTCCAGGTCCCCTCTCTGCAGCAGAGAGCTTTCTTCTCTCACTTATTAAACTTTTGTTCTGCTGGGTGTGGTGGATCACACCTGTAATCCCAGCACTTTGGGAGGCTGAAGCAGGCGGATCACTTGAGGTCAGGAGTTCGAGACCCACCTGGCCAACATGGTGAAACCCCGTCTCTACTGAAGTACAAAAATTAGCCAGGCATGTCGGTGGGTGCCTGTAATCGCAGCTACTCCAGAGGCTGAGGCAGGAGAATCGCCTGCACCCAGGAGGTGGAGATTGCACTGAGCTGTGATCGTGCCACTGCACTGCAGCCTGGGCGACAGAGCCAGACTCCATCTCAGAACACAAACAAAGAAAACTTCTGTTCCAACCTCAAAATAATGATAATAAAATAAAGTGACCCTCAAGCTAGGCAACCTTTTCACAATACTATACTGACCACTAACAGACATGAACTAGGGCAGAGGTTCAATATTTTATAAGTGAATAAAACGATCGCTGGCCATGGTTCACTTCCCCTTTACTCCTTCCCTTGATCTCTAAGCATCCTTAGCTTCACGCATCCATTCGACTTGTCTGTGAAAAGGCACCCCTCCCTTCCTATCCTCCAGTTTTTCTGAGCCTACAGCCTTCTTCATGAGTCTCTCCCTGTCCACAGCTATTCTCCCTCCACCTGGAAACGGTGAAGTCTCCCACATCCTCCGGTGTGCTTGTGATGCAACACAGATCCCTCCCAGCCCTCTCTTCCTCAGTCATCTGTTTCCTTCTCAGGGCAAATTTCCTGAAACAGCCTAACCTTTCTGTTCTCAGTTTCCATTCACTCTTCAGCTCCCTGCAAACCAGCTCCTTCCACCGACACTCTACCAAAAATACTTATTCGGTTTTCACAGACTTTGAGGATGCCAAAACCAAGCGCTTCTTTCAATCTCCACACTACTGAATATCTTAATAGATTTATCTCATGTCATTCTGTTCCACATATAGTGATTATCCTGATGTATTCCAAATGCACGATGCCTTCATTCCTCAGCACACATGTTCCACGGGAAAATATTCCTTCATGTTCCCAACTTCTGCTTATCTCAAAACCCAAGTGAAATGACATCTACTTAGTGACATTTCAGCGGTGTCTGCTCTGCACCCCAGTGGAGAAATCTGCTACCCCTTGTACTGGGATGTGTCCAAGTGTGTTCCCTCCCCAAACAATGAGGGATGCTCAAGGGCAGGTGCCATGTCCTCTGTCTCATGGTCCATGCTGCCTCATACTAGATGGTGAACTTACAATCCACAGTCAGAAGAGTCAGAGAATCAGATACCCAGGCTCTAAACTTCTCAGAAAATATACTCTTTCAGATGAAAGTGGTTTGCCAAGGACATTTTTAAGCACTTAGATTTAATTCACAGTTGAGTAAATATGATTCCAGTTCAACTTGTTCCAGGTTTTAAGTAAAATTTGGTTCAAGTGCCTTGTAAGAGCCAAAGTCCTAAAATCAAACAGGAAGGGTAGGAAGGAGGGGGCAGAGAAAAATGGTGGACAGCAAAAAAAAAAAAAAAAAAAAGGTTGGGGGGGAAACGGGGAATTATCATCAATACTGGAAAAAGCTAACACTGTTATAACACTGTTACAGGCACTCATTTTGATCACTCCATGTTCGGCAACCATTTTACTCTTTAAATGAAAAGGAAGAAGTTTCTTTCTGTCTCTCTCTTTTTTTGTGTGAGATAGATTCTCACTGTTGTTGCCCAGGCTGGAATGCAATGGCAACATCTCGGCTCACTGCCACCTTAGGCTCCCGGTTCCAGCAATTCTCCTGCCTCAGCCTCCCAAGTAGCTACGACTACAGGCACCCGCCACCACATCTGGCTAATTTTTGTATTTTTAGTAGAGATGGGTTTTTACCATGTTGGCTGGGCTAGTCTCGAACTCTCGACCTCAGGTGATCTACCTATCTAGGCCTCCCAAAGTGCTGGGATAACAAGCGTTGAGCAACCACGCCAGGCCTAAAGTTAACAGTGCAAAAAGGATCCAAGAAAGTTGTTACTAAGATACAAGGACGAACCTCAAGAAGGCCAAGACCGATCAGTCTTCTACACCAACCAAGTTCATTTGCTAAATATTAGTCTCCGACCTTCCAGGCCTAACTGTGATCACTCGGCATCCCCATCCTGCAAGGTGGGCACCACTGATGTCACACCCAAGGCAACATTAAAAAAAAAAAAAACTGTACAGTTAAACTTTTACGAAGTTTAACTTCGTAAATATTTTGAAGATTAACCCGAAGAGAATGTTCAACTAAGATGCATTCCTATCAGGGACTGGTAACTGTGACATCAAACATGTATTATTACAGGAACACGAAGGAAAACCCAGTATCCCTTGGCATGAGCCCAAACTACACAAAATTAAACGTGTAGTGTGATGGTGTTACCAGGGTACCGTAAAATTAATCATCCCTCTGGGAACATCAAGGAGGACGAATGCCAGCCCCCACGTGCCAGGACACAGGCTGGAGGGGAGCGCTGCCCGGCCTCGCACAGAACCGCAACTGCCCGGGCGGCGGAGGCGGCCACGCCGGGGCAAGGGCACGGCCCCCGCCGGCCACGCGAGCCTGGGAGCCCCGCGCGAGCTGCCCGGGCCGGGGATCCCCGCAACCTCTCGCTCGTCCTCGGAGCCGCGATGCCCGGCGCGGGGCAGGGGAGATGCGACCCCGCGCCAGTCGCCCTCAGAGAGCAAGGGGCCCGCTGGGTGGGGGGCGACGACCTCAGGGCCCCAGGCCCGGGGCTCAGGGCGCGCACGAGGGGCCTAGGCACACAGCCCCCGCCGCCCCGGCCGCCCTGCCCTCCCGCCCTCCGTGCCCCGGGCCCCGGCCTCCCGCGCCCACCCCGCGGCCGCCCCTGCCCTCCGCGCAGTCAGGCCGGCGGCCTCGGCGAACCCGACGCTCTGCGCCCGGCGCGCGCCCGAGGCGGGAGCGGGGACGGGGACGGGGACGGCCGGGGACGCGGACGCGGGGGGAAGCCGCGGCGGGCGCGGGCGCGGTACCTGCGGGTCGATGTCGCCCACCGCGTAATACTTGACCTCCCTGAACATCTCCTCAGGAACTTTGGGCGACTGGTCCGACATGATCGCGGCGGCCCGGGAGGCTCCGCGGCGGCGCCCGGCCCCGCCCACCCCCCGTCCCCGGCCCCCGCGGCGCCCGGCGCCCCAGCTCGCCCAGCCAAAGGCCCTGATAGCGCGGCCCCGGCCGGGTCCTGCGAATCGGGGTCCGCTCCCCCGCCCTCCGCGCCCCCGCCCGCGCCCGCGCCGAGCGCCCGAAGCGCGGGAGCCGCGCGCGCCCTGCGGGACGCACCATCCCGCCCCGGCCGCCGAGGGGGAGCGCCGAGGAGCCGCCCGGCCGCCGGTGGCGCCCCGCGCCTGCGCCCCCGCCCACGGCCCCCGGGGAGCTGACAGCCCTGGACTAGCTTCAAACCTCGCGGTTCCGTGGCCATCGCTCTGCAATAAGGGGGCTCTTGGGACGAGGGTAAACCCGCGCCCCCCTCGGCGGGGCCGGAGTGAGCCGGTCCCGGGAAGGAGGGGAGCAGGCAGGCCCCTCCCGTCACCACACGCGGCTTCTCCAGAGCGGCGCATGCGCGCGGTGGAGGGGCGGGGCCTCGGGACCGGGCGCTGGAGCGGGAGCGGGACCCGGATTCGGATCCGGATCCGGGCTGCGGCCTCCTCGGGCTCATTGGTCCGGGGCAGAGTGGGGTTGGGTGTCGCAGGCTGTTCGCAGTGGCCGAGCGCGGCCGGACCTGGAGTAGTGCCTCGGCGCCCGCGCTGGGGACGCCCGGCCCCGCCACTGCCTGAGGCCCCGCTGTACCGAAGGGCCGGGCCTCGTCCCCGGCGTCGCGTCCGGTCCGCGCTGGAGGAGAGTCCCCGACGGCAGAGCCCGCCGTGCCCTCCAGCCCCGGGAAGCCCCGCTCGGCAGGTTAATGCGACACAGCGGCGATTCCGATGCTTGCGCTTTTCCCTTCCGCCAAAATTCCCAAAACGCGGCAGCGTGGCCTCGGGGTCCCCTGCCCGAGACACCTGCGCCACCCAAAGCTGGGAGAAGAAATGAGGCCTCGATGACGAGCGCGGCCGTTCACGACGTTTATTTCCAATCTCACGACAAACCGGAGACCGGAAACTCCCGGGCGATTGTCGGAGGATGACCTAGTCCTAAAACTGCAGCACCGCTTGTTAGAGTGCTCTGAGCCAGGCCCGCCGTGTCGTCCCCGCAGACCCGGAGTCACTACTGCCAGGCGGAAAACCATTTTTTTTTTTTTTTTTTGAGACGGAGTTTCACTCTTGTTGCCCAGGCTGGAGTGCAATGGCGCGATCTCTGCTCACCGCGACCTCCGCCTCCTGGGTTCAGGCAATTCTCCTGCCTCAGCCTCCTGAGCAGCTGGGATTACAGGCACGCGCCACCATGCCCAGCTAATTTTTTGTATTTTTAGTAGAGACAGGGTTTCACCATGTTGACCAGGATGGTCTCGATCTCTTGACCTCGTGATCCACCCGCCTCGGCCTCCCAAGGTGATTTTATGTTAAAAGGCCTGAAGTGGACTTCAGCTAGGTATTTTATTTTGTGAATTAAGGAAGCAATTTGTAACGTTCGAAAGAACAAGCTTACCCTACTTCAGGTTCTGATAGTCAATAAGGCAAATTGTGGGATTAAGAAATCTGCTATTTAAGGCCTGAACAGTGGCTTACGCCTCTAATCCCAGCACTTTGGGAGGCCAAGGTGGGCAGATCACCTGAGATCAGGAGTTCAAGACCAGCCTGGCCAACATGGTGAAACTAAAAAGGCAAGTCTCTACTAAAAATGCAAAAATTAGCTGGGCATGGTGGCGTATGCCTGTAATCCCAGTAACTTGGGAAACTGAGGCAGGAGAATCGCTTGAACCTGGGAGGCAGAGGTTGCAGTGAGTCAAGATCACACCACTGCACTCCAGCTTGGGCGGCAGAATGAAACTGCATCTCTAAATAAATAAATCTATTTAAAACACCATCAACCTGTCAGAATTTGTAAAATGCCACATGTGAACTGTGCAAAGCAGTCCACACAAGTGGATCTTACAGCAGCAGCACCCGGAAGGGCTGGAGGCAGTGTCCCACAAAATATCCCTCAGAAAGTCTCAACTGCTACTGCCTGACCAATGATGAAAGTAAACGTGTTTGATGTCGTGTGGATAAAGGATGCTCTGAGGAAGTGTACAAGTCTGGCACCCTGACGCCATGAAGAATAACCCATCTAGCAGAGGACGTAAAGATGGCAAGTCAGTGTTTAAACACAAGTGGCAAACTCACAGAAATTATCTTCCCCAACGTGGCCATTTGCTTATGGAACAGAATATTATGTCGACACTGCTGTATCTTATTCACAGTTAAATAAAGTTCTTATTACTGGTTTTGTGACACATAAAGGATGATCCATTTGTAGGGTAATAACTACCAGTTTATTAAACAGAAGCTTTGTATTTGCTTTCTATAATTTGAAGCATATACCACTTCCAGATATGACACTGAGCATTATTATTTTTAGACTTCCCCCAAGTAAATTCAAAGCATGACCATTTTGTTGATAATCAGCCTTTGGAGAATTAAACAGCCTGCTTACTGCCAATACTAGTTCAGTAAATATGGTAATGTATTTCTCATTTTCTATTTTGCAAAATTAGATAAACTGAGCCTAGGAAAACTATAAGTGAGAAATTTTTTTAAAAAAGTAGAGTTGGGGATATTTAACTTGAACCTACTGGTGGAAACTCTAGGCAGTTATTTAGATTATTTCCAAGTGGCTTTTCAAAAATGTATTTCTATATTGTATACAGCAGTCTCAGTCTCGATCTCTCCAGTTCAGCTAGCTGTACATCCCTTAAATTAGGTATTATTAATGTTTAGTAAACCCTTAGTTTGGGTTTATAGACAACATTTAACTTTCTCATGCAAAGGTCAAAATACTTAAGTTGCAGGCACAAACAGGTCATGGTTCAATCGCAGGAGAACCTGAACTCCAAATGGAAGCATTGCTTCCCCGTAGGAAAGATTCCATCAGTGAATCTACACGGCACAGTTTGTACCAGTGTCATGTAGCTATTCCATGTTGGAAAGCTAGAAGTCACCAGTTACAGAAAAGTAAATTACCCCAAATCCTATACACAGAAGCAACCACTATTGAAATCCTTCTACACATTGTCCCATATACATATTTTTCCCTAAAAGGAATTATACACCATACTCTGCCACTTAAAAAAAATCAAGACCGTCTTTCCATGTCAATAAGTAATAGATCTATATCATTTAATGGACATATAATACTCCCTTGTTTGAATGTATAATATTTAATTCTATATTGTTGTTTCCAGTTTAGCAATTACAATACTCCAATGAAGCAATCATCTCAAAATACGAATGCATGTATAATGTATTATAATGTTCCATCCTTTAAGGTCAGAAACAATGTCTCAGACCTGTCTCCCATCACACTGAGAACAGGGGAGTAGCAGGATCAGTGATTCTCGACCATGGGCAATTTAGCCCCCTGTAGCACATGTGACAATGCCTGGAGACATTTTTGGTGGTCACAACTAGGGGAGAGGGGATGCCACTGGCATCTAGTGGTAGAGGATAGGAAGCTGATCAACATCATGCAATGCACAGGACCGTCCTCTATGACAAAGAACCTGTGCAAAATGTCAGTAGTGCCACTGCTGAGAAACCTGGATTAAGATCATGGTGTAATTAGATTTCAGTGGACTAAGACTTGGAAAGTTTCAGCCAGCCCCAGTGGCCCACGCCTGTAATCCCAGAACTTTGAGAGGCCGAGGCAGGTGGAACACGTGAGGTCAGGAGTTCGAGACCAGCCTGGCCAACATGGTGAAACCTCGTCTCTACTAAAAATAAAGAAATTAGCCAGGCATGGTGGCACGTGCCTGTAATCCCAGCTACTTCGGAGGCTGAGGCACGAGAATGGTTTGAACCAGTGAGGCAGAGGTTGCACTGAGCCAAGATCACACCACTGCACTCCAGCCTGGGTGACAGATCTAGACTCCGTCTCAAAAAACAAAAAAAGTTTCTTGCATATAACTCCTTCAGACATCTTTCCCCCAAATGGAACCTGGCTTCTGTCATCATGTGGCTTTGCCAGCTAAACAGATGGGGACAAAGCATATGGAGTATCATGCTGCAGGTTCTATGACTGGGCTAGCAAGAGTGACTTACATACCTCCAGCCATTTCCACTGGCCAGAACCTCGTCTCCTGACACCTCTGTAAGCTGGATGGGAGACTGCCAGGTGATGTGGTCTTCTTATGTGTCCAGGAAAAGAAAATGGCATTGATGGTATCTTGCCAATTTCTGCCATTTTTGGTTTTCAAAAGAATTCTTATACAAATTAAGATTACAGAGTGCAATATAATATGAAACAAAATTCTCAAAAATAATTTTTAAAAAACCCTATCTACTCAATAGATATTTGTTGAATTTGGGATTACTGGCTTTATACATAGAAGATTAAGCATATTCTTTTTCCAGCCTGGCCAACGTGGTAAAACCCCACCTCGACTGAAAATACAAAAAAATGAGCCAGGCATGGTGGTGCACACCTACAATCCCAGCTACCTGGGAAGCTGAGGCACAAGGATAGCTTGAACCTGGGAGGCAAAGACTGCAGTGAGCTGAGATCATGTCACTGCACTCCAGCCTGGGCAACAGAGTGAGAGTCTGTCCTCAAATAAATAAATAGCATTCTTCTTAAAAAGCAAACACAAGGTACTTCTCCGAGGCCTGATATCTTCCATTTGTCCCGCTCCCCATGTCAGATCTGGACTCCATCAGTCTCCACCTTTTTCTCTGCCCCTGGGAGCTGACCTGAGCAGATTTTATAAGTAGAATCCCTTGCACATTGGCTTCTAGTTAAATTTGGTCAAGGGGAATCTCAGCAGAAAGCTGGGAAGTGAGCAGGGGAGGAGAGAGGATAGGGTGTTGATTTTCCAGGTTCCTCATCAGCTTGCCTTGAGCTGGCAGAGGAGCCCTTTCTATACAAGTGTCTCCTTCCAGGTTCTGGGAGTCTTTCCTGCCTCTCATCCCTGGACCTGGGGGTGGTGAAGGCTCACCTGCTTCTCCCCACAGGCCCCTTCACTCTCCATCCCGTTGTAAGTAGTCCTTCGATAAACCTTCTCAGATGATCCTAATTTGAGTGTGTTGCTCCCAGTGGTGACCCTACTGAAATGGACAGGAATACCTTATAGTGAGAAATTCTTAAAATAATGTGTCTGCTCTCAAAAAACTAGCAAATACTTGCACGCACAAGCTGAACACTAGTGGAATTCTGTAGAAATGCAGCAGAGATTTAGAAACGAGGTCCCTGTGTGCCAGAATACCTGGGGAAAACCTCTTGGATAGAGTGGGTGTGAAGGGAACAGCTGCTGAAGGGAGAGGAGAAAGCACTGAAAAGAGGTCAGAACACTGATGTTGCCAGATAAATGGGCGAACATTTTGGATATTAAATAACTGATTATTTAAGATAGAAATGGGAAATAATAAAAAATAATATTCTGTGTCTAGCACATGAAGATCTTGGGACCTCGCCAGACGAGGTTGTTACATTTGAGACTTAGCATAATTCTGTGGCTATGATACCAGAAAAGAGGGCCAGGCGTGGTGGCTCAAGCCTGTAATCCCAGCACTTTGGGAGGCCGAGGCGGGTGGATCACGAGTTCAAGAGATCGAGACCATCCTGGTCAACATGGTGAAACCTCATCTCTACTAAAAAATACAAAAAATTAGCTGGGCATGGTGGCGCGTGCCTGTAGTCCCAGCTACTCAGGAGGCTGAGGTAGGAGAACTGCTTGAACCCAGGAGGCGGAGATTGCGGTGAGCGGAGATCGCGCCATTGCACTCCAGCCTGGGTAACAAGAGCAAAACTCCGTCTCAAAAAAAAAAAAAATTAGCTGGCATGGTGGTGCGTTCCTGTAATTCCAGCTACTTAGGAGGCTGAGGCAGTAGAATTGCCTGAACCCAGGAGGCAGAGGTTGCGGTGAGCCGAGATCGCGCCATTGCACTCCAGCCTGGGTAACAAAAGCGAAACTCCGCCTCAAAAAAAAAAAAAAAGAAAAGAAAATCGCTTACCAGCTATTTAAAGTTAAGTACTTTGTGACAAGCTAGGCGTGGGATTGACTGTTTACTCATGTCCTGGGTAAACAGACATATTGAATCTTAACTGGGATTTTAACCCTTGGTACCTGAGAGTGTGACCTTATTTGGAAATGGGGTCTTTGCCCACATAATTAAGATGAGGTCCTATCGGATGAGGATGGGACCTAAATCCAGTCACTGGTGTTCATATAAGAAGAAAATTTGAACACAGACACCCAGGAGAGCACCAAGTGGTGACGGTGATACGGGCTGGAGTGACGCATCTGGAAGCCGAGGAACACCAAAGTTGCAGCAGACGCTGGAAGCTGGAAGAGGCCAGGAAGGACCCTCCCCTAATGCCTTCAGAGGAAGCATGGCCCAGCCATCATGTTGATCTTGGATTTCTGGCCTCCAGAACGGAGAGAATGAATGTCTGTTGTTTAAGTTGTCCAGTATGTGGCACTTTGTCACAGTAGCCCTGGCAAACCAACATTCAGCACATCTGAAAGGTAGTCACGACGAAGCTAGAAATTAAGATGCCTGACCACCTTTGCAAGCGATTTAAGCCAAACAGTGTACTATGTGTGCCCTGCTCAAAATTATAGTAACAGGAATTGTTACAGCCTGAGAGTGACCCTAGGATTTATAACTGACTGAGTGCCCAAGAACTGTGTGATGAGTCTATTAAGGTAAAATATTTCAGTTCCTTGCTTTAGTTTCTTTACAGGTCTTCTCTTTTTCCCTCTTAACATACACACATCCAGAGTATGTTAATTTGAAGCCTGGGTGGGGTCTGTTGGTAAGCTTTCATTACTAGGTTATGCTGTGGAAACGAACTCCCAAAGTTCAGTGGCTTAAACAAAGCTCAGTTCTCACTCGTGTTGGGCAGGCATGGCTCTGCTGCTCTTCTTTCTGGAACCTCTGCAGAAGGCCCTGGCGGTTCTGTGATCAAGGGGAAAGCAGCATGGCAGAACTGTGCAATAGTTAATACAACTTCTCTTTGGAATTCACACACATTCCATTGGAAAGTCAGTCTTGTTGCCAAGCCTGATGTCAACGTGGAGGTGAATCTGTCCCTCCCACAAGGACGCATGGCCAGTCATGGCACAGTGGGCGGGGTGTGTAATCCTCCTCCTGGGAAGACAGCAGTATGCCCTACCAATGCTCCCTCTCAGTCACAAATGTAAATGTATGGCCCTTCTGTACTTCACATGTGTGTCTTTTAAGAAGAAATTGCAAAATTTCCACTCACCTCTAGCATCAGGCCAAAGTGCAGCCATCGTGGGGGCCCCTACGGCCACTCTAGATGTGCCTTCTCTCAGTCTAGTAACAGGTGGATGACCCTCTTCCCGGACATATGGAAGAGCTGGGCAAGATCACTCCATTGAGAACAGGGAGGATGCAGGCTAACGCCATCACTGGCCCAGCATCCCTGAGGGTGGATGTGGAGACGGCTCCTCACCTCAACTGTCACTACCAGTTAACCTTCATGAAATTACGTTGCAGCTACACACAGCGTCCGAATCTCATGACTTTATGCTTACAGGCACCAGGGGGACATTGGAGGAGTTGGCCTGTGGAGGTACTTACTTGATCACTTCGGGGTGAGAACCCACTGGTGAATTCTCTCCTTTCTTTGCCTCATTTTTGAGACATTTCACCAGGCTCCTCAAAAGGTCCCCATTGATCTTGTACCAAGTCCCATTGGGTGGCCAGTTTGGTCACACATCCCTCCCGCCCTGTTTCACCCCCTGCACCGCACCCCTGCTCCCTGGGGTCACTTTCCCAATCAATTTGTACACAAGCCCTTGCCCAGGCTCTGCTTGAGAGGGGCAATTTGGAGAAGCCATGCCAGGTCTAAAGCAAGGCACCAGGCCAAGCCTGCAGTGAACAGGGCAGGAACTATAATCCTACAGGAAAGCAACCCGTGATGGGGAACAGTACACCACGTCCTACTGCGGCGGCAGTGGCCTTGTGCCTCTGGTTCCTTTTGTTTGGTTGGGTCTTGGCTGCGGTTAAAGGCATGGTTCACACATCCTCAGAGAGCATCTTAAGAATTAGGATAATGCCATGGTTTCTAGTACATCATGGTGGACTGTTCATTATTCAGAACTGTTCAATCTGCCCAGCAAGTAATTTCCTACAATTTTCCAGGAAGTATTAATATGCTCACCAATTGCTGGTTCTTTAAAGTTAATGATTCTTCACACTGTGGTGTCTATACTTGTCTGGGGCAGCTAAATTCTTCCCAGCAATTTTGCACACACAACTGAGCACGAGCTTAAGTGGCATTATTAGGTGGCGTCTAGAAGCTATACTTGTTCGGATTCAGTGAACTAGCAGGTAGACAGCCCCGCATGGGACTCACACCTGTGTCTTATCATAAAGACATGTGCATACATAGAGGAACTCCTTCTTCTACAAAATAGTTCATTTAGACCCAACCTTTGTAGGTCTAGCCTGGAGAATGTCAGGTCCTCAGACTAAAACCAAAATACAAGTCTACGAAATAACAAAATATTTTCTAAGTCAGAAGCGGCCAGGCTGGAGGGTGATTAGAGAGTTCTATTGTTTCATTTATTGCCTTTGAAGCATGTGAAAATTAAACAGCTGTCACGAATCATATTGGTCATTTGATTAAAAACACCCAGTAGCATTAACCTGTCAATTGAGCACATTTGTTTACAGTAATTTAAAAAACAAATGAATTAAGCATTCAAGTTTTGGAGAAGGAATTGTGCCCCATCGGCTTCTACCAGTGCTTCCTAAAATCTTGATTAGATGGGCTAGACTTAATTCCTGTGGGTGTTCATAGCTCCCAGTATGTATTTTCCCATAGGAAATACATACTGAAGCAAGAGAGTCCTGACATTTGGGAGAATCCCTACAAACTGGGGCTACTCACCTTCCTGTAGGCAAGACCAAGTGTCTATTGAAGATATTCTCTGCTGGCAAATGATTTTTGGCATTGGCTTTTGGGAATCCGTATTCATTTGCCCACTTGCACCCCACAGAGTGCCCCATGTGCTTGTCAATTGCATGGAGCCTGAAAACAATGTAAAAAAATATTCCTGGCAGGATACCTGCTTAGATATTTTCAAGCTTAGAAAAATCATTTTTTCACAGCTGTAACCCCAGCACTTTGGGAGGTGAGGCAGATGGATCACTTGAGATCAGGAGTTTGAGACTAGCCTGGCCAACATGGTGAAACCCTGTCTCTACTAAAAATACAAAAATTAGCCAGGTATGGTGGTGAGTGCCTGTAATCCCAGCTACTTGGGAGGTTGAGGAACGAGAATCACTTAAAGCCAGGAGGTGGAGGTTGGAGTGAACCAAGAATGCACCACTGCACTCCAGCCTGGGCCACAGAGTAAGGCTCCATCTTAATAAGAAAAAAAGAAAGAAAGAAAAATTATTTTTAATGGCACCCAGCAATACAATCTTATTCTTTATTTGGTTGTTGCTCTGGACGTTTCCCAGAGGTTAGGAATTTAGATCCAAAAATAATGTTGACAGGCATGACAGTTTGGAGTTGAAGAGAGAGTCAGGCTTGTTTGCAAAATATATCTTTAATTTTATCTCAGACATTTCACCAGCTAATTAATGAAGATCCTAAGCCAAAATCTGGTTCTGTATCATACCACCCTGCAAGGATTTTTAACAACTCCAGCTCCAACTGCCTGGTCTTACTCCTGTGTAAGACTCTGTCCATCTCCAAGATAATGGGAGTTGATCCCACTTCTTTCAGAGACTACACTAAGGATGAGAAAGGTGAGGCCCAAGGAATTCAACTGACTTGCTCAGTGTCCCAGTTACTGGCAGAGTTTGGGTTACACTCCTCGTTTTAGACTTATTCTAACTAATTCTTTACAGACATTGAAAGAAAAGAGTTTTAATTTCATATACAATAGAAATAGAAAACAGGTAAACTCTCAAAAAGTAATATTTATACTACAGAAAAATCTAAGTTTCTTTAGGTTGGAAAGAATACACAGACTGAAGTTTTTCGTAGCTAATATATAGTCCTCTTCTGGAATTGCTGAAGTGGAAGGGACTATTTTATGTTTAATGTCTCGTGTCAATTTCAATTTTCTGATTTAATTAGTTTCCTAATTAGAAGGGGTTAAATTAATTAACCTCATTATTTACTATATATTTAATGATTTCTCCTCTATAGGGAGTTACTTAATTTTCAATAATTGGAAAGCTGATGACAAGAGGGAATATTGCCACGTCTTACACTCACTGTTTGATGATCAGTGGCAGGAATAAGACAGATTAAGGGGAACTTTAGGTGAGATATCAGATACTTGCAAAGGTATTTCCCACTTGCTTTGCATCATGATGCCTGTAAAAACCTGAATTGAGATTCCATACTTTCTGTCCAATTTGAACTCAATGGATATGTCCTTTATTTAAGGATAAAGTACATCCTAGAACATAGAATTCTATAGGAACTAGCCCTGTCACGTGATCTCCATTATAGACTATAAAACAATCATGACACATCGAATAGTACTAAATAATTACAATGAAAAGGAGAGTCTCTGAAACTATCATCTGGTGTCAATGGCATAATAAAACACGGCTTTTTCTCACACTTGTCATGGACTAAATGGATGACATTTTGTGAAGACCTAACAGAATGATCAGCCTAACAGCTATATGGCTTGAGGAAATCAGTAAGTTATCTTACTCCATGTTTATAAATATAAACAATTTATGGATAACTGTGTTTTCACGTAGCGACGTGTTTTCAGAGAGCAAAAATGAGGCTGCATCTACAAAATGGCCGAGTCTGCCTTCTCCTCCCACTTTTGAAGGGCGTCTGCATGGAGATTTGAGCAGCCAGCCCTCGCAGGCAGACACGGACAGAGAGAGGACACCATTGCCCATTCCTCCCTGTCTCTGCATTGCCACTTGTCCATAGCGCCACTACCTGGGGGACACCCCAATCCGCCAAGAGGTTACATGAAGAAAACTTGGGTACTGGTAACAGTTTAAAACACAAGCCCAACGCATACAGCACAGGGAAGTGGACTGATAGGGAATCCACTGTAGCTGAACGAGCCGTTACTGAGCGCGTGGGGGCATTGAGACAGGCTTCGTGTTGCAGTCAAGGTCCCTCTGTAGAATGAATGAGTTCCAGCCTGTAAGCAGCCCATCAAACGCCATCGTGAGTTGTATGGGGTAATGGAATTAAGTGATGAGATGCCACGGAGATGGGGATGTTTCAGGAGGTCCGTTTAGAGGAGATCTCTTGAGAGACCTTCAGAGATCAACAGGAAGAGGAGGATGCCTGTTCCCTTTGGAAGAGAATCCTGAGCAGAGGCCTGGGCTTGGGAATGAACATGGTGGGGTGGTAGAACCAACAATCAGCTCCTGCCTGGAGGAAGATGCTGCGGGGTGGAGCTTGGGAGACACGTGCAAAGGAGTAGGTTGGAGACCTTCAGGGAAAAGCTTTATATGAAGAAATGACTGTCCAATTTCTCATAGATTAGAATCCTACTATTTTAAATTCCTATCAAAAAAATTTACAGACTGAAACTGAGACACTGAAAACTGATATTCCGCTTGATTCCATTGGAAAAACATCTGCCCCTATTCAGTTTGTTTTATTTTTTTGAGACAGGGTCTCACTCTGTCACGCACGCTGGAGTGCAGTGGTGCAATCTCGGCTCACTGCAACCTCTGCCTCCCAGGTTCAAGCCATTCTCCTGCCTCAGCCTCCCAAGTAGCTGGGATTACAGGCATGTGCCATCATGCCCAGCTAATTTTTGTATTTTTAGTAGAGGCAGGGTTTCACCATGTTGGCCAGGCTGGTCTCGAACTCCTGATCTCAAGTGATCCGCTGGCCTCGGCCTCCCAAAGTGCTGGGATTATAGGTGTGAACCACCACATGTGGCCTGCCCTATTCAGTTTATAATAGCAGGCAAAGTAGTGCTACTAGTTCCATAATATCCAAAAAGTACTAGACAATGCTGACTCACTGCTCTGGTTCCCAAACTTCCCACCACTTGTAGGCTGAAGTTCAATCCCCTTGGCCTGCCTTTCAGAGAACTCCCTGAGATGGTGCTTTCCACCACACACCCCCACCTTTGTACGCCGTAGCCCAGGCACACCAGGCCTGTGCGCTCCCACTCTCAGCAGACTAGACTACTGTCCTTGCCTCTCCAAACACATCCAGAACTTTCCCACCCCAGCCGTGGCTGTGTTCCATCACCTACAACCCTCTGCACACATGTGCCTGTGCAAATCTCACCTCTTCCTATGGCCAACCTCAGATGCTCCATTTCATGAAACATCTCTGATGCCTTGAGAAAGAATTTATTTGGTCTCTTCTACTTGTGATTTACATAAATATAAATAAATTATATAACTGGCGGCTCTTTGGCATGGATCAAGGATGACTACCTCCGCCACATGTGAGAGTTCATCCTACCCACTGTAATGGCGGGTGTGGTGCTGCCGAGAGCCATTTTCAGGGCCAGGAGTATGAACAGGGCTGGAGGGAGCCTCGAATGTGAGAGCTTGCCTTCATCCCAATACTTATATTTAAAGTAGCCAAAAAGACTTTATCCTAAAATACGTGGCCATCTCATCACCACCACCACCCCACTCCCAACCCCTCCACTACTAAAACGAGTTTTTGTTTTTGTTTTAAGACAGGGTCACTCTGTTGCCCAGGCTGAAGTGCAATGGCACAATCACAGCTCATTCCAGTGTCATCTTCATGGGGCCCAAGCCATCCTCCCACCTCAGCCTCCCAAGCAGCTGAGACCACAGGCATACACCACCAGCAACTTTTTAAATTTTGTGTAGAAATGGGGTCTCAGGCCGGGTGTGGTGCCTCACACCTGTAATCCTAGCACTCTGGGAGGGTGAGGTTGGTGACTCACTTGAGGTCAGGAATTTGGGACCAGCCTGGCCAACATGGTGAAATCCCAACTCTACTAAAAGTACAAAAATTAGTCAGGCATGGTGGCAGGTGCCTGTAATCCCAGCTACTCAAGAGGCTGAGGCAGAAGAGAAGAATTGCTTGAACCTGGGAGTTGAAGTTTGCAGTAGGCCGGGATCACGCCACTGCACTCCAGCCTGGGTGACAGAGCAAGACTCAGTCTCAAAAAAAAAATCCCCCAAAAAACAATAAAGGAAATGGGGCCACTGTGTTGCCCAGGCTGGTCTTGAACTCCTCAGCTTGGCCTCCTGCCTTGGCCTCCCAAGGAAGGATATCAGGTATAAGCCACTGTACCTGGCCTAAAACAAGCTTTATTTTCCCTAAACACATAATCTCTTCCATATGAAGTATGAAGCGTGATGTCAAATGGATGATGGGTAAATATGTAAGGAGTGGATGGATGCATTTTGAATGAATTAACATCACTACCCTGGATTTTTCACCTTTTAAGGCCTCCTCAAAGAGAATCATCATAATACAAATTGAAAACTTGTTCTAATAACGTTTCCTTGTTCTACTGCATTAAACTTTACAGCTGGGGAAACACATCTGGGACGCTTAGATTAGGAGTCAGCAAACATTTTTCTTTAAAGGTTCAGATGGAAAATATTTTAGGCATTGTGGTTTATAGAATCTCTCTTTTGACTTCTCAGCTCTGCTATTGCAGTGCAAAAGCAGCCCCAGACACTCTGTGTACACGCCAGCAAGACAGTGTTCCAATAAAACTTTATGTACAAAAACCAGGCAGCAGGCCAGAGTTAGCCTGTGGGCCCTGGTTTGCTGAGCCTGTGTTGGGGTTTCCAAGGTCACGCACTAACAAGTAGAAGAGACAAATAAAGACTAAAACCCAACAGGTGTTCACTAACTAATGAGCCTCTTGACCCCCACGCAGCACTCTTCCTGCTTCCCTGTGATAACTCTGTGGTCTCAGGAGGTCTGAATGCTTGACCATCAGGAAAACAAGGGAATTAGGGCTAATTAATTAGTCAAGACTTTGAAATCCATTGAGAAATGGGGCCTCATATTAAGTGCAAACTATCATCCTAAGTAATATATTTATGGCACTTTCATTAAATTTTCTCTCAAATCTTGAAAAATAAGTATCTCCTAGCTGCCAAGATTTTCATCTTAGTATAATTATGAAGCCTCCCCAAATAATCATTTTCCAGTTTGCGATACTCAGTGGGGTACACCGCCAGCTGCAGAGCCTGGATGGAGCTGTTTAATTTGAGACTTATCAGCAGAGCACAGGTAAAATGAAGAAAGTCTTAGTGAAATTTGCTCATTGTATGTTAAATATAAACGCTGATTGTTTAGTGAAGCTCATGGAACAAGAAAAGAGCACCAAGCTGAAAGGAGTCAATTCAACGTCTCTTGAGACAAACAGGAATTTGGGGGATGCTTTTCACAGGTAGTAATAGAAACCATTTTATTAGGAAAAAGGCAGATATTCCAACATGTTATAATCATTTGGGAGCAGTTCTTTTGTTTGTTTTGCTTTGCTTTGCTTTGTTTGAGACCAAGTCTCACTATGCTGCCCAGGCTGTAATGCAGTGGCATGGTCTCAGCTCACCGCAACCTCTGCCTCCCAGGTTCAAGTGATTCTCATGCCTCAGCCTCTCGAGTAGCTGGGACTACAGATGCCCATCACCATGCCCAGCTGATTTTTGTGTTTTTAGTAGAGATGGGGTTTCACCATATTGGCCAGACTGGGCTCAAACTCCTGACCTCAGGTGATCCACCCGCCTGGGCCTCCTAAAGTGCTGGGGTTATAGGCATGAGCCACCGTGTCGGGCCGGTTTTTGGTTTTTGAGACAGAATCTCACTCCGTCACCCAGACTAGAGTTCAGTGGCATGATCACAGCTCACTTCAGTCTCAACCTCCTGTGCTCAGGTGATCCTCCCGCTTCAGCCTCCCAAGTAGCTAGGACTGCAGGTGCATGCCACCGTGCCCATCTAGTTATTTGTATTTTTTGTTAGAGATGGGGTTTCACCATGTTGCCCAGCTGGTCTCAAACTCTGGAGCTCAAGCAATCTGTCCACCTTGGCCTCCCAAAGTACTGGGAATACAGGCATGAACCACCATGCCTGGCCTCTTTTAACAACATTAATGAACACAGTCACCAAAGAGAAAATGCTCACAAAATGAGATGTGTGGTTCCTTAAATTAATTAAAATCCTTATTCACTTACGTGAATAAGTATTTGAGCTTTAAGCTTAGAGCAAATTTAGAAACTGCAAATCTAAAAGGGCATCTGTGAGTCACTTCTTGTTATGAACTTTCTATTCCCAGTTAATTCTCAAGACACATTCCCAAAGATGTTAAAAACTCCACCACATAGAAGTTCTAACACTGTGCTACGCTTCATGAATAGGGTTCACAAGTAATTCTCTCCTCGGTGGTAAATCCGTTCATTGTTTTCACTTAAAAACATACTACTCCTTAGTAAGGCCAGGCGTGGTGGCTCACACCTGCAATCCCAGCACTTTGGGGGGCCGAGTGGGCAGATCACTTGAGGTCAGGAGTTTGAGACCAGCCTGGCCAACATAGTGAAACCCCGTCTCTACTGAAAATGCAAAAATTAGCCAGATGTGGTGGCAGGTGCCTGTAATCTCGCTACTCTGGAGGCTGAGGCAGGAGAATTATTTGAATCCAGGAGGTGGAGGTTGCAGTGAGCTGAGATTGCACCATTGCACTCCAGCCTGGGTGACAGAGTGAGAGTCCATCTCAAAAAAAAAAAAAGATTATTATTAGTCAAGAGTATGGAGCAGAAAGGATGAATCAAAAAGACGCTCAAAGGAAAGAAGCTTTCACTGTAGCCTTGACTTTCTGCTATTTCCACTGGCAGGTAAGAAACCCTCGTGGGGCGCATGTGAAGAATACTGGTGTGTCCTCTTGCCCCTGTTACTCACACGCTCGCATAAAGGAGAGCATCTGCGTCACACCTGTGGAGGGAAAGGAAAATAAGGCCATGAAGAGCAAAGACAGAAACACTTACTTGTTGAATGCTTTGTCCAGGCAACGTTTCAGTGATTCAGTGATTTATAGAGTCCCGAATCATTCCGGCACATTTCTAAGTGAGAGAATTTGCTTAATCCATTGACCTGTATGAGACAACAACTATGTGAACTTCAGAAGAAGTATTAAAAAATCAGGGGAATATGCAGATCATGTTGAATTGACTTGTATGTTCCATTCCTACAAAAATTTTCAGTGTATTGGATATGTGTTGTAGGGGAGGAAAAATACGTTTCCTTCTCCCTAAGTTTTCAGGTGGGCTCCTGTAGCAAAAGACAGATTAACCAACTACAGACAAGTATACAAATGTTAGAAGTCTTACATGACACAGGGGTCTTCATAAGGAAACGAAAACCCCAAAAAATGATGGCATCTGATTATTTCTATACTAGGTTTGACGAAGAGCGGACAGAGGGGAGAAGTGAGAGGATAAAGGATCTGAGCGAAGCATGGTGCACTCGACAGTGAGAGTGGTCTTTTCCTCACGGTCGAGGAGGGCGCCTCTCACATGAGGACCTGATGACCTTCTTGGGAGAAGAGGGACTGTCAGAGTCCTCCGGCCATTTCTCAAATGCCTGCAGGCTGAAGTATTCACTATATCAAGCTGCCCTATTTTGGGGTAGCAGGTCTTGAACGCCACGGTAGAGAGATATCAAAGAGCTGGAACTAGGGCCGGGCGTGGTGCCTCACGCTTGTAGTCCCAGCACTTTGGGAGGTCCAGGCAAGTGAATCATGTATATCTTTCCATTTTTTTTAATGTGTTCTCTTCAATTTCTTTCATCAATATTTTATAGTTTTCATCGTAGAGATCTTCCATTTCTTTGGTTAATTCTTAGGTATTTGTAGCTATTATAAATGGGATTACTTTCTTGATTTATTTTTCAGATTGTTTGCTGTTGGCATATATAAATGCCACAGATTTTCATATGTTGATTCTGTATCCTGCAATTTTAATGAATTCCTTTGTCAGTTCTTGCAGTTTTTTGGTAGACTAGATCATATCATCTGCAGACAAGGATAATATGACTTCCTCTTCCGGTTTGGATGTCCCGTATTTCTTCCTCTTGTCTGATTGCTCTGGCTAGTGATTCCAGTACTGCAATGAATTGCAGTGGTAAAAGTGGCCATTCCTGTTGTGCCCCAGAGCTTAGAGGAAACTTTCAGTTTTCTCCCATTCAGTAGGATACTAGCTATGGACCTGTCATTATATAGCTTTTATTGTGCTGAGGTTTTTGCCTTCTATGCTGTCTTTTTAGAGTTCTTGTCATGAAGGGATGTTGAATTTTATCAAATACCTTTTAGCATCAGTTGAAATGATCATACGATTCTTGTCCTTCATTCAGTTGATGTGATATATCACACCAATTGATTTGCATGTGTTGAACCATCCTTGGCATCTGTGGGATAAATTCCACTTGATCTTTTCTTTTTGTTTTATTTCGGGACATGGTCTCACTCTGTCGCCCAGTCTGTAGTGTGGCGGATCACTACACTACATGGATCACTGCAGCCTCAATGTCCCCCGGCTCAGGTGATCCTCTCACCTCAGTTTCCCGAGTAGCTGGAACCACAGATGTGTGCTACCGCACCTGGCTAATTTTTATAGTTTTGTAGAGACAGGGCTTTGCCATGTTGCCAAAGCTGGTCTTGAACTCCTGAGCTCAAGCAATCTGCCCACCTCAGCCTCCCAAAGTACTGGGATTACAGGCATGAGCCACCATGCCCAGCAAATAACCTTTTTAAAGTGCTGCTGAATTTGGTTGGCTAACATTTTGTTGAGGCTTTTTCCATCAATGTTCATCAGGGATATCGGCCTGTAGTTTTCTTTTTCTGATGTATTTTGTCTCATTTTGTTATCAAGGTAATACTGGCCTCATAGAATGAGCTTGGAAGTACTCCCTGCTCTATTTTTCAGAGTAGTTTTAGTAGAATTGACATTAGTTCTTTTTTAAAAGGCTGGTAAAATTAATCAGCGAAGCCATCAGGCTCCAGGCTTTTCTTTGCTGGGAGACTTTTTATCATGGCTTCGGTCTTGTTACCTGTTATTGCATGGTTCAGGGTTTGGAGTTCTTCACGGTTCAATCTTGTAGGTTGTGTCTAGGAATTTATCCACTTATTCCAGGTTTTCCAACTTATTGGCATATGATTGCTCATAGCAGCCTCTAATGAGGCTTCAAATAACAACTTTTTGCATTTCAGTGGTATGCGTTGTAATGCCTCTCTTTTTGTCTCTGATTTTATTTATTTGGGTTTGATCTTTTTGCTTTCCTAGTCTGGCTAAAGGTTTATTGATTTTGTTTATCTTTTTAAAAAAACACCTTTCATTTTGTTGATCTTTTGTATTGTTGTCTTCATTCCAATTTTATTTATTTCTGCTCTGATCTTTATTATTTCTTTTCTTCTACCAATTTTAGGTTTGGGTTGCTCTTGATTTTCTGGTTCTTTAAACTGCATCATTAGGTTGCTTATTTGAAATGTTTCTAATTTTTCGATGTAGGTGCTTATAGCTATAAAGTTTCCTCTTTGTGCTGCTTTTACAATATTCCACAGGTTTTGGTATGTTGTGTCTCTATTATCATTTGTAACATGGTTTGGCTGTGTTCCCACCCAAGTTTCCTCTTGAATTGTAGTTCCCATAATCCCCACATGTCATGGGAGGGACCCAGTGGGAGGCAACTGAATCATGGGGCAGTTTCTCCCATGCTATTGTCTTGACAGTAACTTCTCGTGAGATCTGAAGGCTTTCCCTGCTTTGTTCTGCTCTCATTCTTCTCCTTCCTGCCACCATGTGAAGAAGGATGTGTTTGCTTACCCTTTCACCATAATTGTAAGTTTCCTCAGGCCTCTCCAGCCCTGTGCAGCTGTGAGTCAATTAAACTACTTTCTTTTATAAGTATGTCCTTATACCAGTGTGAGAATGAACTAATACAATTTGTTTCAGGAAATTTCTTAATTTCCTTCTTAATTTCTTCATTGGCCCGTTGGTCATCCAGGAGCATATTATTTAATTTCCATGAGTTTGTATGGTTCCCAAAATTCCTCTTATTATTGATTTCTAATTTTATTCTATTGTTGTCCAAGAAGATACTTGATTACATTTTTTTAAATGTTTTAAGACTTGTTTTGTGGCCTAATATCTGGTCTGTCATTGAGAATGATTCATGTGCTAAGGAGAAGAATGTGTATTCTGGAACCATTGGATGAAATGTTCTCTAAATATCTTTTAGGTCCCTGTGGTCTGTGGGGCTGATTAAGTCTTTGTTGTGTTTCTGTCTGAGAGATCTGTCCAATGCTGAAAGTGGGGTGCTGAAGTCTCCATATATTTCTGTATTAGGACCTATCTCTGTTTTAGCTCTAATAATATTTGCTTTATATATCTAGGTGCTCCACTGTTGGGTGCAAACATTTACAACTGTTATATTCTGTTGCTGAATTGACCCCTTTATCATTACATAATAACCCTCTTTGTCTCCTTTTATAGTTTTTGTCTTGAAATCTATTTTATCTGATATCAATATAGCTACTCCTGCTTTTTTTAATTTTCATTTTCATGGAATATCTAAAAAATAAAAAATGTTGAGCTGGAAAATGCAATACCACTGGAGTAGCAGCAGATTAGACAGTGCGAAAGCAAAGGTCAGTGGACTTTAAGACACAGCAATGGAAATTATTCCAACAGGAACATGGATTTAAACTAGCTGAACAACAGTGATCATCAGAACCTTAGTTCCCATCGGGCAAATTCAAGAAGCCTCACAGACATGTAGTCGGAGTCCCAGAAAGAGAGAAAACTCCTTGTAGAAATGATAGCTATTTTCCTGACTGCTCTCTAATGTGAACCCACTAGAAGCCAAGCACACACCTCAAGAAGAATAAACCAAAGAAGATAACTCCAAGGCACATGGTCATCCAATTTCCACCAACTGGGAGGAAATATTCATGATGCATGTGTCTGACAAAGGACTTGTAGTGAGAAAATATGAAGAACTCCTAAACTCAATGATAAGAAGACAGCAAACTGAAAGCTATAAAAATGGACAAAAAGAATGGAACACGTATTTCACAGGAGAAGACATGCAAGCACCTCAATGAACACATGGACACTTGTCCAACATCTTTATTCATTAGGGAAACGCAAATTGAAGTTATAAGATGCTACATGGCATGTCCACAAAATACTAATGTTAAGATAACACCAAATGTGGTAAGGTGTGGATCAACTGTAACACTCACACATTGCTGGAGTCAGTGGAAAACAGTGCAACCAACCACTTTGGAGAGGGATCTGAGAGCTTCTTATGAAGTTAAGTGTTACCATATGACCCACCAATTCCACTCCTATGTATGTTTTCCCAAAAGAAATAAAAACATGTGTCCACAAAATTGCTTGTACATGGATGGTCTATTTAGTCCTCATAGCTGCAGGATGAAAACAGCATGAAATCCACCAACAGATGAATGATAAACATGTTGTGATATATCCATACAATGGAAAGACTACAACCTGTGTGACTTCACTTATGTGAATTTTTGGAATAGGCAAAAAATGAATCTGTAGTTATAGAAATAAGGTCAACAATGGCCTGAGTTCAGGGGCAACTTCTTGGGGTGATAGAAATATTCTATATCGCGATTGGAGGCTGTTAATGAAGGATGACACTTGTCTGAACTTAACAAACTCAGCATATTCTCGCTCATAGGCGGGTGATGAACAATGAGAACACACGGACACAGGGAGGGGAGCACTACACACTGGGGTCTATTGGAGGGAATAGGGGAGGGACAGTGGAGGGGGGAGCTGGGGAGGGATAGCCTGGGGAGAAATGTCAAATGTGGGTGAAGGGGAGGAAGGCAGCAAAACACACTGCCATGTGTGTACCTATGCAACTATCTTGCATGTTCTGCACATGTACCCCAAAACCTAAAATGCAATAAAAATTAAAAAAAAAAAAGAAAGAAATAACAGATATGATTTTTATTTCTTTGGAAGACATTGAGCAGCGGAGTCATGTGGTCTGATTTATATTTGTTTAATAGATTTTATTTAGTAGAGCAGTTTTAGGATCACAGCAAAATCAAGAGGAAGGTAAGAAGAGATCACATATACCTCCTGCCCCCACAAATGTCCAGCCTCCCCCATTCTCAACATCCCCAACAGAACGGTGCATTTGTTACAAGCAGTGAACCTACACTGAGACATCATTATCACCCAACGTTTATAGCTTTTATTAGGGTGCACTTCTGGTGTTGTACATTCTAGGGGTTTGGACAAATGTACAATAACATGTCTGATTTGTGTTTTCAAATGGTCTGTTTTCATGATGACTAAATGTGATATAGTTTCTAGAAAAGAAAACAGAGGGTTGGGTTTTTGCATAGACACCTAAATGTTTGGCTTTTCTTGAACTGGGACAGCTGAGGACATTGTTGTATAGTACTCGCCCGGCGCTGAGCAGTTGCTGCCCCTCTAGATGGAGCCAGCACTCTCTCCAGCTCACAGCAGTCCACCCCCACCTGCTTCCCTCTTTACGTTACCTGATGGTACCCTGTGACATACCGACTTTATTAGGAGGAACGGGGTAGCAGAGCTCATTGTGCTTTTGTCAGTCTTTGGACACTACGATGAGGTTTTGCTGCATTCAGGCTGCGATGCTTATTCTTGACCACGGGAGTGTTTGATTCTTACCCATGCTGACTCCAGCAATGCATGAGTGTTCCAGTTGATCCACCCCTTACCACATTTGGTGCTATCTTAATATTAGCTGTTTTGTTGGACATGCTGTGTAGCCTCTTACTGCCTGCTGAGGCAGGTTGGACACGATTGTCCAGTTTTACAGTTGAGAGGAGAGCATTTAGCAGTGGTCACAGAGCTAACCTGTTGGGGTCAGGACTGGAATCCAGGCTGCAGGGTTGATGCTCCGTCCATGCTTCAGTGCTGACTTCCTGAGGAATCAGCGCCATGGCTGCGATACAGAGAGCAGAAGTGGAGAATCATCCAGGGAGGGATCGGAAAACTCAGCTCACGGTCTCGCCCTCTCAACTGAGTGGAGATGACTCATGACATTCACATGGCAGTCCTCCAATGAAGCCCTACAGGGCTTGGCCTCTTCAAGAGTAACGTGTGTCTTGGGGTTAAGCCGTGCTCATTCAGAGCTCTTATGGAACCATGATTAATCACTATTTCCATATTCACCACCTACATGATCTAAACTATGCCCATCTTTAAAGCCGTTGATCCTGCATGGACTCCATGCCTGTTTGCACAGCATCAGCCTGCTGCCTTTCCTCCTGCTCATCACTGTCATGTCTTACCGTCCGTTTGTTGCCTTTCCCTAGCTGCCAGTCCCAATTCTCTGCTAACATGCTGCTGTTTCTTCTTTTGTTGTTTTCTTTTATGAGGCAGGATCCCACTCTATCGCCCAGGCTAGAGTATAATGCAGTGGTGCCATCACGGCTCCCTGCAGCGTCGGCCTCCTCCGGCACAGGAGATCCTCCTACCTCAACCTCTCCAGTGGCTGGGACCACAGGAGCACGTCACCATTCCTGGCTAATTTTGGTATTTTTTGCAGAGATAGGGTCTCGCCATGTTGCCCAGGCCGTTCTCAAACTCTTGCATGGAGTTATCTGCCCGTCTCAGCCTCTCAAAGTGCTGGGATTACAGGCAAAAGCCACTATGCTGGGTGCTGTGTCTGACCTGAGAAGTGAGTTGAGCAACTATTGGAAATCTGGCCCAAGGAGACTTTGAGTAAGAGTCCAAAGAGTCAGCTTTCTCCTGATCCCAGCAATGTTTTGGTGTTACCCCTTCCAAATAAGTCACGTGCTGAGCTACGATTTGCTGGACACACATGTCACAGACAACACAGGTCACTTCAGAGCACTCTGTGGCTTTCATTTGTAATTGCAGATTTTGCTTTGAAACTTCCAGGCTATAAAGGTATTTGATTCACTCTGATTTCCAACCTTTATTTTAAGTTCTAGGGTACATGTGTAGGATGTGCCGGTTTGTTACACAGGGAAACGTGTGCCGTGGGGGATTGCTACACAGATCATCACGTAGGTATTAAGGTGTTAGCTCTTCCTCCTGATACTCTCCCTCCTCCCACCCTCACCCTCCGTCAGGCTCCAGTGTGTGTTGTTCCCCCACGTGCCTATGTGTTCTCATCACTCTGAATCAGTGATGTGTGTTGGTGGCACCAAATCTTGTCTTAGGAAAATGCCATCTTCTGGCTGTAGGAGGAGAAGAATTTTGCCCAGAATTGTGGTCATGCCATGTGGAGCTTTGACCCCATCAGGACTATTTCTGCCACTTTCCCAGTGTGTGTTACATATGCCTGAACCTTGTTCAAGGGAGACGATGACAAGAATCAATGAGAACAAGTCTCCATGGACTGTGTGTCTCTGTTCCTCCGAATCTTTTATCTAAAAAGTTGTCATGTGTGGATACCAAATATATTAAAATATATTTTAATTAAGAAGTGTTTTTGAAGGAAGAGATATGGAAAAGAGAATTACTAAGAACAGAATGGGTCCTAGATATAACCACAATATCTGTGCTTAGAAGAACCACAGGTCTTCTGTCCACTGGGGCCCAGGGTCAAATGTCACCTTCTAATGTCTGTAGTCTTTCACAAACCAGGACTTTTTCCAAAGAATAAGAGAACAAATATGAAAATAAGTTATGAGTCTTGCCCCTGAGAAGGTGTCATCTGAAGGGAACCACAAGTCATGATGATGAGCATGTGTAATTGCATTATGCCAGTTGATTTACTTTTATGTATGTTTGAAATTTTCCAAAATAGAAAAGTTTTAAAAAATCAGAAATGCATTGTTAAAGAAAGCAGAAACATCCATGAAAAGTTTTTTTTTTTTTTCTTTGAGACAGGGTCCTGCTTTATTACCCAGGCTGGTGAGCTGTGGCATGAGCTTGGCTAATTGCAACTCTCTGCCTCCCGGGTTCAAATGATCCTCCTGCCTCAGCCTGCTGAGTAGCTGGGACTACACCACCATGCCTGGTTGGTTTTTTGTGTGTGTGAATATTTTTTGTAGAGACAGGGTTTCACCACATTGTCCAGGCTAGATTTGAACTCATGGGCTCAAGCATTCCACTGGCCTCCACCTCCCAAAGCGTGAGATTACAGGTGTGAGTCACCACACCCAGCCCATCCTTGAAAAGATTGGAAGCTGTCATAGGTTGGATAGAGAGGATGAAAGTAAAATGACACATTGAATTGGACTCCTGCTTTGAATGGAAACAATGGGGTCCCAGAGAGGAAACTGTCAGAGACACGGTTGGCAAAATTTACGTAATAGACTCCAGGGAAAGAGACAATCAAAGCATTTTGATCCCAGTATCCCAGGAGGTAGCTTGTCAATTATGGAACCTTAGGAACAGAATATATGGGCAATCTAATAAGATGTTACCTTAATAATAATAATAATAACCTTTCTGGGTCTGGTGGGCAGAAATTAGACTTAAGTTGCCACAGCTGAATTGTTTTGTTTTGATGAAATTTTGCTTTTGTCACCCAGGCTGGAGTGCAGTGATGTGATCTCAGCTCACTGCAACCTCCGCCTCCCTGGTTCAAGCGATTCTCCTGCCTCAGCTTCCTGAGTAGCTGGGATTACAGGAGCGTGCTACCACGCCTGGCTAATTTCCGTATTTTTGGTAGAGATGGGGTTTCACCATGTTGGCCAGGCTGATCTCGGACTTTTGATCTCAGGTGATCTGCCTGCCTTTGTCTCCCGAATTGCTGGAATTATGGGCATGAGCCACAGTGCCCAGGCTACAGCTGAGTTTCAAAGCCCCTCCCTGGACTCCTGGACCTGGGAACTCTTGATTGAAGAGAAGGCTGGCCCGCTTTGGGGAAATTCCCCACAACATGGCCATACCTGCAGACTACACACCTCCTTTCAAATGTCTTCAGGAAGACCCTTGGCCCCTTACCCCCATGCAAGGGAAATGCACACCCCGAAGGACATTTCAGGCACTGGCTGTGGGGAAGCTCTTGTTCCCTGGGGTCTGGTTCTAACTTCAGCTGCAGCTCAACAGGATGGTCTCATGTACCCCACAACGTGGTACTCCACACTCTCCACCCTCCTGCCTCAGGGCTTGCTTCACAACCATGAGGACTTTGCCTGCACGCAGAACCCTCCCAGAAATGGGGGTGAGGAGGCTAATGCCTTGGGGGCAAACATCAACCAATGGGTGTAGGAGTCAGTGGATGAGCGCTGTGGCCTCTTGCTCTTCTGGGATGGACTTTAGGTGGAGATCACCTCACATGCCCACAGCGGACACCAGGTCTCCAGTGTCTTTTTATTGGCTTCTCCTTCCTCACACCCACTCTCTGCTTCCCTTCTCCTGCTTTCAGAGATCACCTCCCAAAGGAATTCCTTATACCCAATGTCCTGTCTTATACTTTGCTGGGGGCAGGGTGACTCATATAAGAAACTGTATCTGGACTCACATGGATCTCTGGGGCCTCCACCCACCACCACAGTCTACCAGTCAGAGCAGGCATTACGGAGGTCAGGAGAGAAAGTCTCGGCCGACGTCCATCCTGCTGTGGGTCCAGCGGGCACACAGACTCAAATCGTGGCTGCTTACCCCTGCTCCCGAATGAGACACTTCATCAGCTGCAGAATGTCGACATCAGCTCCCTCGTCTGTGAAGTTAAATTGGTGTGGAAAAGGGCTAAGTAAAATCCTGTGAAACTGCTCCCTGTAGCACCCCTGTAATCCTGAGGGAATTACGGAGATTCGAAGGCAAGGGGTCAGGTCCTACTGTGTCATTATTTAAATCATCTGCTTGGCTAGTATAAAAGATGAGTGAACCGGTTTTGGGTAATGAATGTGGATTATGGTGATTACACCTGTGTCCCAGATGCCATATTTTTGGTGGAGTAAATAAACATAAACCCTGGAACCTGGTATGCAGTAATCAAGCTGGCAAAAACAAACAAACAGAAACAACCCACTTTGACCTTCATTTTGTTATGTTATGGTTTTGTCAATTCTTCTGCTCTCCATATTATATTTTCTTGAAGGAACTTGACATCTCAAATAATACCAGATGGTCATTATATGGATAACGTGATTCTAAGTGCACCTGCTTAGGAGGAATTAGCAAATACAACAGAAATCCCAGTAAAATATATATCTGCTAGAAGATGGGACATAAGCCCCAAGAGATGTTCCTGGGAGGACATCTAGTAGCATCGGATATATTAGAATATCCCCTCTAAAGCAGAAGGATGCCACCTTGAAGAAAGTGGTACAATGCTTGTCCTGTTGGATTTGGGGCTACATTTCTCTAGTCCATTTTGCAGGTAATGGTTGTGCCAGGCTGTTAGAATTGTTAGAATTAACAATTCTAAATGAAGAAGAGGTGATTTTCTGATTCACAGAGGAAGAAAATCAGCACTAAGAAGAAAAGTTTCTCAGCAAGGCAAAGTTTAATTCTGCAGAAGGGTACTGCCCATGCCTGTAGCAGTCACAAGAGCACACATAACAGAGGAGAGCAGGGGTTTTCAACCCGAGCGCAGTTCCTGCTTCTGTGTCTTTCCCTGTCTGGCTGGGGTTGGACAACACAATCTAAGCTGATCCCAACTGTGGATCAGCTAAGATTTAGACTTTCCCAAATAGGATAAACACACGATTTGTGAAAAACAGAAGCGGGTTGGATTGATTTACAACTTACGACCAGAAAGTTGAGTCTTTGAAGAGGAATTTAGTTGTCCCAACACTTTTAACTCCAGTAGGGATGGTACCAAGTTCAAGAAGCCAAAGACAAGACCCAGAGCCAGCAAAGGAGAGTTGGGGTTACTGAGGGGAACTTATATACAGGGTGGCCCATGGTTGTAGGCAGGGAGAACTGCTACTGGCCCCAGAAAGCATGCAGCTTATAGAACATTTTCACAACATGCTCTGTGAAACCCCCAATAGGTGAGATGGTCTCAGTTGATTTAGCAAGTTTATTTTGCCAAGGTTGAGGATGCCCACCAGTGACACAGCCTCAGGAAGTCCTGATGACATGTACACCAGGTGGTCAGGCACTGCTTGGTTTTATACATTCTAGGGAGACATGAGACAGAAAACAACTTATATAAGAAGTACAATGATTCCATCCAGAAAGATGGGGACAGCTCGAAGCAGGGAGGGGGCTTCCAGGTCACAGGTAGGTGAGAGACAAATGGTTCATCCTTTTGAGTTTCTAACTAGGCTTTCCAAAGGAGGCAATCAGATGTGCATCTATATCAGTGAGCAGAGGGATGACTTCGAATAGAAAAGGAGGCAGATTAGGCCTAGAGCGATGGCTCACACCTATAATCTCAGCACTTTGGGAGGCCGAGGTGGGCGGATCACCTGAGATGGGGGTTCAAGACCAGCCTGACCACCAGAGAGGAATCCCTTCTCTACTAAAAATACAAAATTAGTCAGGCATGGTGGTGCATACCTGTAATACCAGCTACTAGGGAAGCTGAGACAGGAGAATTGCTTGAACCTGGTAGGCAGAGGTTGCCATGACCCGAGATTGCACCATTGCACTCTAGTCTGGATGACAGAGCAAAACTCTGTCTCAAAAAAGAAGAAGAAGAAGAAGAAGAAGAAGAAGAAGAAGAAGAAGAAGAAGAAGAAGAAGAAGAAGAAGAAGAAGAAGCAGCAGCAGCAGCAGCAGCAGCAGCAGCAGCAGCAGCAGCAGATTTGCCCTGAGCAGCTCCCAGCTTGACTATTCCCTTTAGCTTAGTCATTCTGGGGCCCCAAGACTTTCCTTCCACACCTCCTTCCAGCAACCTCCACCTGTAAATCTTCATTTAACCCAAAACAGCGGGGCTTGAACCCTGTGTTGCCTGCATTTTGTGGGACAGGCCAGGTGCTCAGATAGTCCTCATAGCCAAAGAATGAATCTCCAGATTGTCGTCACTCACCACTCTGAACACACATTCAGGTGTGTCTGCCATACAGGGCCATCCTTAGGGTCTGCCTAGGTTACGTTATTGCTATCAGGTGCACCTACCATAATTAATTAATAAGGGTGCCAGTTTCAAGGGAAGGAGAGAGTAAGAGAGTTCTTCAGTAAATCCAAATTGCACTGAAAGCAACCTAACGAATCACTGCAAACAGGGTGGATCAGTCAAAAGCCAGAATCATTAAGGTGGCATGCACAGCAGCAATCAATTATTAAACAGAAATAGCATGGGGGACTGGGCACTGAGCACATCAGGATGCTCAGCAAATGCCATGGGCAGGTGGCTCAGGGCCGCTGCTGCCTGCTCCTACCACCCACTGCCTCTCCCCCCACTCACACCCATTGCCTTACGGCATGTTCACTATTGATCAGTTAATAGAAAAAAGGTGCAGCCTCTTCCCTGTGGGGTCTGTAGAGTGTGTTGGCACCTGCTGGCAGAGGACCCTTGCTGCATTAAAGCCCCAATTAGGGGTGATTGTGAAACACAGGAATCAACGATCATCTTCCCATGGGATAAAATTTTCAGAAGTAAATCTGTGTGTTGGCTTTTCCTCAAAGAAAAGGTAGCCTGAGGTATCGACCCACAAAATAGCTCCAGGAGCCTGACTGAATGAGCAGGTATCTGAAAGCCCCTCGTTGCCTGCCAGTTTCACCAGAGCCACGGCCCCAGTTCCTACTACAGCCTTGTTGGAGCTCCCGTATGACAGTGAAGGAGGAGGAGAAAGCTGAGCCTGGTTGATGATTCAGTTGTCTTATTATAGGGGTGCGAATGCGTGACAGCTGTGTTACAGCCACAGTCAAGGATGCCCTTGCAAGAATGCAGAGAGGGGAATTTTCCCCAGTGGTTGAAGCTATTTAAGTAGGGCACCTGGTCCATCGTAGGACCTAAAAGTTCAAGAGCTGCCTTGACACCTTTGGGCCTGCAGGTCTAACTCTGAGGTCTAACCTTTGAGGTCCTCTTCTCTCCCAGATACATACCACCTCCCCACCACCGCCACCCAGCAGGAAAGACTCCTACCCAGGGAGTTCACCCATCAGGTGGATAGGCTGATCCCACCTGGCCCACAACCTAATGGGTTCCACCTCCCGGCCAACTCTTGGAATTATTCACACAGGCCCTTCCCATTCTCCTGCTGGAATGAGTCACCGCACTTCCCCAAGCCGCTTACTCCCTGTCACTACAAAGCCTGCTTCCCTCTCCCCCGACCAGGGCACTCTGCTCCCAAGTGCGGCCTCATTTGGCACAGGATCCTCCTTCCTGGGCTGTGAGTCTATGTGACAGGGAAATTGCCATTGATCATGTCTGTCCAAGGCCAGATGTCATGTGTTCTTCCATCTTATACTTTTAGGGCAGGGTATTCCTCCCTCATCAATGGGGTGAATAAGAGGTAACCAAAGCACCTAGTAATCCCCCGAGTGTGGCCTGATGTGAGAATGTGTGGATTGGTGGTCTCTGGTCACAGGGCTGGAAAGAAAAAGACTCCTCTTCCGGGTCCTCATTGTACCTGGGAACAGGTAGGTGCTGCTGGCCGAGACGGGTATGATTCCCAAGGGTCCAGACCCCTCAGAAAAAAAGGTTCAACGGACACCACCAGGTAACCTGCTAAGGTGAGAGCTGAGGGTGAGAGGCATTTAGAACACTTGAATAACAGTGGGTGATCCTGGGTCCACTAATCTTCAACATGTGTGCGCATTCTACTGTTGGTTGTTTTTGGCCACTTAAGGAGATGGCTGTGGGTCTCTCTGGAAAAGGACCAGGGGAATTGTCATGCCTATGCTAGATGTGACATTGCAGCGTCCTTCCTGCCAGGACCCAGGCTCCTCCTCGGTCAGTGGGTTCTAGATCTGGAAATTGGTCTCAGGATTTTCTGAGTTGGGTGGTGGAAGTCAAAGCAGCACCCTGGCTGGCACCCTGCCTGGCACCCTGCCTATTTTGCTGCTGGGGTGCCCTGCTCTCTCATCCTCACCCCATACCTCAGGGGTCCAGCAGCCTTGGCCACACCTCCTTGGCATATAGTTGCTCTGAGCTTCTAGCTTCTGGTGACCAAATGCCTCTGCCTGGCCCCTGTCACTGGGCAACTAAACACCACCCGGTATAACCAAACACCACCTGTTCCCCAATAACCTATGGAAAAATCATCTACGTGGATATGAGTGACCTCACGTGTGTGTGATCCACCTCTTACCATCACTCCTGGCCTCCGAGGAGACCTGCCACTGAGCTTTTCATTAGTTCGTTCTTGATGGCCTCGGTGAAGGGGGCTTCCTCTGGGCCCCCCCAGAAACAGAATCCTCTGAATCTTCCAGCCTTACATAATCTATCTGTCCCAGCAAGCCCGCTTCCCTTTTATTCCTTCCTCTCCCATCTGCCAAGGCAGCTCAGGATTTCCACAGCTAATTACCCATCACTTTCCCAGGCTGCTGATAGCCACACTGCTGGTGGGTGCCCCATCCCATGGCGTCCTTGCAGGGACTTTGAGACCCATGTCCTGAGAGAGTGCCCCTGAATCTACAAGTTCTTCCTTATTTAGGTTTATTTATTTTTCCATAGTTTTTTGGGGTACAGGTGTTTGGTTACATAAGTTCTTTAGTGGTGATTTGTGAGATTTCAGTGCACCATTGCCCAAGCAGTACGCACTGAACCGTATTTGCAGTCTTTTTTTTTTTTTTTTTTTGAGACGGAGTTTCGCTCTTGTTACCCAGGCTGGAGTGCAATGGCGGGATCTCAGCTCACCGCAACCTCCGCCTCCTGGGTTCAGGCAATTCTCCTGCCTCAGCCTCCCGAGTAGCTGGGATTACAGGCACGCGCCACCATGCCCAGCTAATTTTTTGTGTTTTTAGTAGAGACAGGGTTTTATCTTTTTGACCAGGATGGTCTCGATCTCTTGACCTTGTGATCCACCCGCCTTGGCCTCCCAAAGTGCTGGGATTACAGGCTTGAGCCACTGCGCCCGGCCATATTTGCAGTCTTTTATCGCTCACCCCGTCCCACTCTTCCCCCAGTCCCCCAAGTCCATTGTATCATTCTTATGCCTTTGAGTCCTGATAGCTTAGCTCCACATATCGCGAGAACGTACGATGTTTGGTTTTCCATTCCTGAGTTACTTCACTTAGAATGATGGTCTCCAGGCCCGGTGCGGTGGCTCACACCTGTAATCCCAGCACTTTGGGAGGCCGAGGCAGGTGGATCATCCGAGGTCAGGAGTTCAAAACCAGCCTGGCCAACTGTCTCTACCAAAAATACAAAAATTAGCTGGGTGTGGTGGTGCATGCCTGTAATCCCAGCTACTCAGGAGGCTGAGCCAGGAGAATCACCTGAACCCGGGAGGGGGAAGTTGCAGTGAGCCCGAGATAGTACCATTGCACTATCCAGTCTGGGCAACAGAGCAAAACTCCATCTCAAACAAATGAAAAAAGAATAATATTCTCCATTCTCATCCAGGTTGCTGAGAATGCCATTAATTCGTTCCTTTTCTTGAGTGAGTAGTATTTCATTGTTTATATATACACCATGGTTTCTTCATCCACTCTTTGATTGATAGGCATTTGGGTTGGTTCCATGATTTTGCAATTGTGAATTGCGCTGCCATAAACATGTCCTGAGAGAGCACTCCCAAATCTACAAGTTCTTCCTTATTCAGTTTTATATCTGCACCAGCAGATGACATTTGCTCCCTCAAGATCTTGTCCCCAGGGTCCTCCCCTCATTCTTGCTGAAATGTTGTACACCCTTCCTGCAACTTCTTCAGTTATAGGCATTTTCCTCCTTATCGGACCTCGCCAGGTAATGCTGCAACTTAAGCTTGGTTTTAGTCCTGAAGCCAGCAGAAGGGGAGAGAGCAGAGCCTGAGGGAGTGGCTGTTGCCTGCGGTGGAGTCGGGTAGAGGCACCTGCCACAGCCCCCAGCCTGGTGGAAGAGCTAGGGAAGGAGTGAGGACAACTTCTGTAAGCTCTGGGCTTCAGGGTGTCCTCAGGGACTTCATTCTTTTCTTTGCAAGGAAGACCTGTATGTAAAATGTGTTTCTCTGTATGGCTTTCCATCAACAGTATACTCAGCCATTTGAATATTGGGGCTATCCTCCAAAAAGCCAGATGGTTCTAGAAGCTGGAGACAGATTTGACCTCACAAAATGCCAAACTTGTTCTTGCTTTTGCCCCACTGCCAAAGAGAAGGAAATGCCTATTATAAAAGTAGCTTTCTGAAATATGCCTGGTAAACTGCAGATGCATCTTACTGGCCCGGTTAAAGAAGAGTCAGGAGAAAAAGGGCCTTGGTTATTCCCCAGCCCTCTCCCACGCACTGCTGTTTCCTTTCACTTTAATTCAGATGCCTGAGGAATGTGAGGGGGGAAAGCAAACCAAGAATAACAGTGGCTTTTGCACTTGGTCTATGAGTAAAAGATACTTGGCTATTAACAAGAAGTGTTACACATCTCACTGTTAGACACTTCCCAAGATAGTAATTTAATGTATGAATATAATGACCATTTTAAGATTCATGTTTAGCCTCTTATGTTATGGGACATTTCTAAGTGAGACAGATAAGAATGTAGAGACAAATAATTTCCATTCTAGAATAAGATACTTCAAGTAATCTCATCTCAAAAATTTACTCACTTTAGGCTAGTAACGTTATCCAATAAATAGGTATGGTCATGTGTCACTTAACAATAGGGTTATGTTCTGAGAAATGCACTGTTAAGCAATTTTGTTGTTTTGCAAACATCGTAGAGTGTATTTATGCAAATCCATATGGGATGCCTACTACACCTTAAGCTATATGGGATAGCCTATTGCTCCTATGCCATGAAGGTGTAAAATGTTACTATTTACATCAGGATTACAGGTGCGTAATACGCTGTGCTATTATGACTCATTAGGTGTAAATAGTAAAATGTTACTATTTACATCAGGATTACAGGTGCGTAATACGTTGTGCTATTATGACTCATTAGGTGATAGGAATTTTTTTAGCTGCATCATAATCTTATGGGACTGTCATTGTTTATGTGGTCAGCTGTTGACTGAAACGTTATTTTGTGGCACATGCATTTTGATTTTTTTTCTTCAGAAGATGAGCTCTCCTAGGCTATGAATTTTCTGTTCATCTAAGCATTTGCACTTGCTGAATACTGTAATAGGTGTTCAGTGTGTTTACAATTGATACCTCGACCAACCCTTCAGGGTCTTTGAGCAGGAGTTGCCAATCAGAACTGTCCCAGATCCAGGCAAGGGAGCTGGGACTGTCTATTTCTACATCAGTCAATCCCTGGTTTCAGGTCACCTTCTGGGATGGGACCGCATTGGGACAACATTGGGAAGGCTGTTTTAGGCAGCAGAGCTCAATTCCTAATTAGGGATGTAGCTATGAGTCATCAATAGCTGATACCCAGAATTTAGGGAAGGAGGAATCGGTACAGAGGAAGGGACCTGAACAAAATGCCATAGCGTCCACTGCAGTCCACTTCTTATACCCTCAAGCCTACTTGCTTCTCAGTGAGTCCTTTCCATCCAGGATTCTTGTTGGTGGATCAGGCATTGTGCCCACTGTTGCAGTGGATCCCAAGGCTGTCGCAGACACTCATCATCTCCCTTCACCACTACCTGCCTGTGTTTCTCTGCACCTGTGCTAGCATCTCTGTTGCCCTTGGTGTCAGAATCATCCCTCAGGTAAGGCCCTCACCCCTGAGGGATCCAACCCACTGGTCATCGAGCTCTTTTCATGCCCTGACTGCCACATCTACATATTTACATTCTGGAGAATGGTATGTCCACACTAATCATCTGGCTGTCAGACACATCTGATATGGTTTGGCTGTATCTCTACCCAAATCTCATCTTGAATTGTAGTTCCCATCATAGCCACATGTCATGGGAGGAACCTAGTGGGAAGGAATTGGATCATTGGGGAGGTTTCCCCCATGCTGTTCCCATGATAGTGATGGTTTTATAACCATCTGGCATTTTCCCTGCTGGCACTTCTCTCTCCTGCCTCCTGGTTATGAAGATTGTGCTCACCTTCCCTTCTGCCATGATTGTAAGTCTCCTGAGGCCTCCCCAGCCATGTGGAACTGTGAGTCAATTAAACCTCTTTTCTCTATAAATTACCCAGTCTTGGGTATTTCTTCCCAGCAGCGTGAGAATGGACTAATGCAGCGTCCTTCTCTGTCCCCTCCATAGCTGCACTCTGCCACCTCCTCACAATCAGTTACCCCTGTCAGGTTGACGACCCTTGTCCTTGCCTGCTAGTCTCTTTTGGCATGAGCAGCCCAAAGCGAAAAAGTTACAGTGAACTATTCCTGTGGCACCTGATAGAAGCTCTGTCTCTCTAGGAACCAGAACCTCTCTAGGAACCAGAGCCTAAAGTCACATGGACAAGGACAGCTTCGCCAGGTGGTCACTGATTGTGACAGGAAGCATGACAATGTGCTTCTATTCTGTGACTTCCAGGCCTGTCTGTATAGTCCACTTCAAAGGCACTGTCCCATAAAATGACATCGATGTATGGTATTACCATCTGTGGAGGAATAGGCTACAGAGTAGTATCTCCTAGTGGTATCTCCCTAGATAGATTTGAGAGGCTATCCCCCCACTCCATCAGGCTGGCAGTTTCTGGGTCCAATAGTGTGTTAATTTCCTAGGGTGGCTACAACCAGGTGCCACAAGCTGTGGGGTTTAAAACAACACAAATTAATTTTCCCATGGTGTAAAGGCTGTAGATCTGGTTTCAGCAGACAGGGCTATGCTCCCTGAGGGGTCCAGGGAAGAGCCCTTCCTTGCCTCGCTGGCTGCTGGTGTTGCTGCCAGTCCTCAATGTTCATTGATGTGTGGCAGATCGCTCAGCTATGTCTTCACATGGCCTTTTCTCTCTGTGTCTGTGTCTTTACATCCCCCTCTCCTTATGAGGTTACTGTCATTGGATTTGGGGTCCACATTAATCCAGAACAATCTTTTTTTTTTGAGATGGAGTTTTGCTCTTGTTACCCAGGCTGGAGTGCAACGGTGCTATCTCAGCTCACCGCAACCTCCACCTCCTGGGTTCAAGCAATTCTCCTGCCTCAGCCTCCTGAGTAGCTGGGATTACAGGCGCACACCACCATGCCCAGCTAATTTTTGTATTTTTAGTAGAGACGGGGTTTCACCTTGTTGACCAGGATGGTCTCGATCTCTTGACCTCGTGATCCACCCGCCTCGGCCTCCCAAAGTGCTGGGATTATAGGCGTGAGCCACCACGCCCAGCCAACAATCTTAACTTTAGCCAAGACCCTATTTCCAAAGAAGGTCACATTTACGGATACCAGGGGTGAGGACTTCAACACTTCTTCTTTCTCAGTCAGGAGAAGTGCAGCTCAACTTGCAACGGGTGGTCTGTGTGGGACCCGAGGCCAAGTGCTCATTGCTGTAAAGTGGAGCCGTTGGTTCCAAGGATGCTAAATGCAATCCTGTGTCAGAAGATGAAAATTTACAGAGGTCCTTGTAGAGTGATCTGCCTGAGACCCTGCAGGCAGGAGAGGCAGATCCATCCCTGCTGATGAATAGCTACCCTTCAAGGTGGCTGGTGATCTCCTTAGGGGATGTGCCAATTTGGGGGTTCAGCATTGGTCTCTATAACTGGCAGGTAGGATGTTAGGCAGTGGTAACTAGACCAGGCTTGCTGAGAGACACCATGCTGCTTCAGCCATGCACGGCTTCCCTCCCTGCTGCCATGGTTACTCCACAACTATTGTGCTGAACTGGGGTGGACAAGTGACAGGTTGTCATCGGTGGGCTGAGCCATCCTGTTGCCAGTGTTGTAATCTGCAGTGGATGCTCTCTGGAGGATGTGAAAAGTGATAAAAAGATATCCAGGCTTTGTCCTTTTTCCCTTTAGTTCATCTACATGCCTCTTCCACAGACCTCCTTCCTTCCCATCATTCACCTTCTGGACCTTTAGCCACTGCTCATGGGTCTGTATCCAGTCTTGCTTCAGGCCAAAACTTTTTTCACACAAAATGGAAGATCAGGTGTGGTACCTGGAGCTCTGCCCCTTGGAACGATGTCCCCTGACTGCTGTCTCCAAGGCCACCCAGGGTAGAACCATGACACAGCAGCAGTCTTCTTTCTGACTTGCACCAACGCAGCAGGCTGACCCATCTTTGAATCTCCCTTGGCCCTGCTGGTATCCCATTAGCTGGCCATGCAGCCAGGGCTTTGAGCTGAGGGGTAGGTGCTTGCACAGTGATGAGAGATGGCAGGGTGGTCTGGGCCACCTCTGGTGGAGCTGGCTTGTGCCCTCCATGCGGCTCTGCTCTGCACTGCTTCGTTTTATTCTGTTTTGCTGCTGAGCCCACCCAGTCTTGTGTGTGGGCCTGCACAATTCCACATCACGATGGTTATAGTTTGCTCCAGCGTCACTTAATGTCTCATGCTCAGATGCTCTATTTCTGCCGGAGCCCTGGCTCACACAAACTGCTTTCCCAACAGTGTAATGCTTCCTGTTGTAGATGAGGTGACTTTGCTCTGGAACCCTCAGTGTCTGTATTGTGACTCTTTTACTGGTGCTTGTCATCAAACCATCATGACGTTTTTCCCATTACAGGTACTCCAAGTAACGTAAGGTTTGCAAGTTGTAAAGCCCCAGCAGTAAGCTGCTTTCACTGCAGCCAAGACTTCTCCTAGAGCTGTTTCCTGCTCTTAGCCCCAACCAAACCTGGCAGCCTTTCCACGTCACCAGGATGTGAGTCAGAGCAGCTGTCTCTGGCAATCAAAGGGCTGACCAAGCCTGAGTTTCCTTTCCAGCAGGGGAGATACCAGGTGCAACATGTATATTTTTATAATGAAAGGAATGCCCTGTCATGCTCCAGGGCACTGAAGCCCTGACATCTTCCATGATGCCGTGGGCGTCTGATTCTTCAAAGACAAAATTATTTCTCACAGTTTGGAGCACACGTATTTTACAGAGGTCTCTAGTAAACTTGAGACTTCTTTTCTCGCTTGTCCCGTCTCATGAACATCCCACATCGACACGGTGGACTAATGTGATGTTCTGGTGACAGCAATTTTCAAACATGGTGGTCTCAGGACCCCTGCATATTCTTTAAAATCGAGTACCCCAAGGAGCTTTTGTTTACATGGGTTATAGATATATTAATATATGCCAGAAAACAAACAGGAGACATTTTCAACATATTTGTGTATTTATTAAAAATAAACCCATTACATGTTTAAATAAATGACACCTCATTATGAAAAATAACTATTTTCCAAAAAATACTTGTGAATGGCATTGTTTAACATTTTTGCAAATCTCTTCAAGACAGTTAGAACGTCATATGTTTCTCTGTTCTATCTGTTATGTTATTTTGGTTTAAGATAGTGAAGAACATCCACTTCCATATAAATAAACATCTGAAAAGAGAGTATTTTAATACTCTTCAGATAATTATGGATATTTTTTCTGTGAAATCATTGGCAGCACCTTAAAGGTTTGTTGTGATGTGGAATCTGAAATTGTATCATGCATGTTTTATACCCTGTTGAATTAAAAATCATTAGTCTTGGCCATGCACAGTGGCTTAGGCCTGTATTTCCAACACTTTGGGAGGCAGGGGGGGTCGATCACTTGAGATCAGGAGTTCGAGATCAGCCTTGCCAACATGGTGAAAGCTCATGTCTACTAAAAAAAAAAACAAAAAAAAAAACCAGGAATCGCTTGAACCCAGAAGGTAGAGGTTGCAGTGAGCCAAGATTGTGCCAATGCACTCCAGCCTGGATGACAGAGAGAGACTCTGTCTCAAAAAACAAAAGCAAAAATTACAAATCAGCTCTTACTTGAATGAAATAGATTAATACCTTCCCATTATAGAAAATCTAAAATAAGCATTTTTCTACATGCGAATGACATGGCTTGATTATGATTGCAAAGTGTAAGTAACCTCAATAGACAACCCAGTCTTCACTCTAAATGATTGTTAGATGGCTGCAAATGACATGTTGTAAAGGAAAGCTTTTAGTAGACATCCCATGATTTGTTGGTATGTCTGTAATTTCCTCTGCCCCCCGTAAAGCATCTTGTTCAGTTATGTGGTTGTATCTTTTGCCAGTATCTTTTGTCAAATGGTAAATTAACTTTCTAGGGCTACCATAACAAAATACCACAGACTGAGTGGCTTATACTAGAAATTTATTTGTTCATAGTTCTGGCAGCTGGAAATCCAAAATCAAAATGTAGGCTGGGCTGGGATCTTCTAACGTCTCTCTCCTTGGCTTGCAGATGGCCACCTTCAAACTTTATTCTCACGTGGTCTCTCCCATGCACACACATCCCTAGTGTCTATTTGCATGTCTAAATTTCCTCTTTTCATAAGGATATCAGTCAGATTGAATGAGATCCTATCTATGGCCTCATTTTAACTCAATCATCTCCTTAAAGACCTTTTTTCCAAATATAGTCACACTATGAGGTTCCAGGGGTTAGGACCTCCATTTATAAATCTGGCATGTGCAAGGGAGGAAGAAGAGAAACAATTTAACCCAACAGGTGACAACCCAGGAAATTATATTTCCCAATGCTGCCATTTCAGAGGTATTGTATGGCAGATGGGAGTTTTATACCTTTCAGATTTTTTCTTCTTTTCAGTGTTTTTCAAGATAAAATTGGGGATATGCTTTAAGATAAAACTGAAATACTAAGATTTTTCATTTGTGTATTTTTGAGGTAAACCAGACTTTCTGAACAGGGTTTATCCCCTCTGGAAATGCTCCATTGGCTCTCTCCTGTGTAGAAATATTCTATTTAGTCCCTTACTTTATGGCACTCTAATTTTAACAAATTATCCTCAGTTATCCTTGGCTTTGTCTCTATTAGACTATTCTGTTGATCACTTGACTATCAGTACAGACAGCTGTGGCCTGGGGAATCAGTAGGGAATATAATTGCAAGCCCGCAATGCCTTTCAAGATTTATATGAAGAGGTCCATCGCAGCCTGCTTGTGGGGAGCACAACTCATCCATTCCTCCAGGTCTAGATGTAGAGCTTTTTTCAAAGAATATGATTTATAGTTTACATCTCATTCCAATTAGTTCCATGACCGCAAGAAGGTGATGTGCCCTAACAAGCACAAGCTTGCTCCTTGATTGGGGCCATGCACAGTTGCTGCATGCAGGCAGTCATGATCAGCTGTTTTGAAGTGGTGTCTGAAACAGTCCTGTGAATAATCCTGTATTTAATGATTTTATCCTCTCCTCTGGGTTCCTGTGGAGGACTTTCCCTTTTCTCAGTGCATTCTCCTCTTACTTGTTTTACTCTGCACAAAACAAAATCTTATACCAAAACACGTTGCTAATCTTTAAATAGCTAAAATGTTTCTGATCAAATTTACTTGTAAATGTACTCATTTTACTTTCATGACATTTTATATACTTAAAAACAAAGCTTATTACCACCTTACTTTTATTAATGTCATTTCTGTCACGCCATTTTTAAAATTTCTTTTTATTTATTTTTTTATTATTATACTTTAAGCTCTGGGGTACATGTGAAGAATGTGCAGGTTTGTTACATAGGAATCCACGTACCATGGTGGTTTGCTGTAAAATTTTAACTTCTTTTATATTGCTATATCATGTGCTTCTTTATAAGGTGCTTTAAATCTTAACTTCCGGTTAGAAGCTTTTGATATTTTCTCAATGTATATGGATGTGTTTGTGGGATTTGTGTTCATGTGTGAGGGGAGAGTTACATTCCCTCTTTCTTTTGTGTGAGATGGAGCTCTTATAATAACTTGTATACCAATTTTTCCTTCTCAGGAAGCAAATTTAGTAGGAACCACTGGGGACTACGCAGCTGCCTTATGACTCTGAGGAGGTAAAGCATTCTTCAGTCATTCCTTGGAGCCAGGTGAAGCATTCTAGCTCCAACACCTCAGCCACCTCTAGGAACAGCAGCACCTGCTATCTCAGAGCCTCTTCTCCTTTGAGGAAAACAACTCTTAAGGGAAGCAACAGAGCTGGGTAAGAAGAAAGCAATCATGTGCTGAAATCTTCTGGAGAACAAAAGTTAGTGAAACGATCTTAGACCCCTAACTTGGAGCTCTTATAGGAACAGCAGATACTTATGGAAAGCCGAGAAAGCAGTGTTCAAAGTCTCCAGACCACCCCCAGAGGGATGCGTGTGGGTGGCTAGGGGAACGTTTCGAGGAAAGTTCATTGGTCAACTTGTTCCACGTGGGAACCCATTTCAAGCAAGAGCGACAGCACCGTGGACAGCGCCAACCCTCATGCATCCGGTCAGGGTGAGGCGGCAGCACCGCGGACAGCACCGCACGAGGGGGCCCGCGCTGGGAGCCTCCCGGCGAAGAGAGCGCAGGAGCGCAGCAGCACCGCGGACAGCCCCAAAGCCCGGCGCGCTCCGAGCCAGGAGGAGGGGAGAGGAGGCCTTATCAGCTGATGGCTTACGTAGGGCTAGATCTCAACTTGGATAAGGCGGGCGCGACAGCATTCGCTCTGCGGAGACGCAGCCTCTGACAGGGTGGCGGGGACAACCGGGACAGAAGGCAGGTCCCAGAAAGCAGGTCTCCCCGGGACTGGCTTCCCTAGTACGGAGTTAAAGCTGCAGCCGGCTGCCTAGAGAGAAAGGTGGGCAGGGAGGCAAAGCGGTGAGAGCCACTGCTCTGACGCACCAGCCCCTCTCCCGCACCCACACGCTGCGGGCCGCCCTGCTTCTCCCCCCATCGGGGAGATGCTGGGTTCTGGGCCGCCTGATAGCCTTTTCCGCCGAGGCAAGGAGCCCGGGGCTCCTGACAGCTTAGGCGGGCCCTGGCTGGAGACGCAGCCCCTAGCTTCTGCTTCCGTAGCCTCTCAGGGCTTCAGACCTGCCGCACTTGCAGCCACGCCGTCTCCCACGGATGCTCACTAGCAGGAGATTGGGGCCAAATTCACAGGCACTTTCCAGAAACCCCACCACTGGCCAGAGGTTGCAAACATCCAGGTTGGCTCTGGGCACAGTGGCCACCTTAAGTCCTCCTGAACACCCTTTCTGCAAGCACCCCAGGACGGTCTCCTGACCCAAAGATGGATTTACCTGTGAACCTAACCTCCTTTTCCCTCTCCACCCCCTCCCCTTTGGAGACCAACCGCAGCCTCGGCAAAGACGACCTGCGCCCCAGCCCGCCCCTGAATTCAGTCTTCGGAGTGCTTATTCTCACCTTGCTGGGCTTACTGGTGGCAGCGACGTTCGCCTGGAACCTGCTGGTGCTGGCCACCATCCTCCGTGTGCGCACTTTCCACCGCGTGCCCCACAACCTAGTAGCGTCCATGGCCATCTCGGACGTCCTGGTGGCCGCGCTGGTCATGCCGCTGAGCCTGGTGCATGAGCTGTCCGGGCGCCGCTGGCAGCTGGGCCGGCGGCTGTGCCAGCTGTGGATCGCGTGCGACGTGCTCTGCTGCACGGCCAGCATCTGGAACGTGACGGCCATCGCCCTGGATCGCTACTGGTCCATCACGCGCCACCTGGAATACACGCTCCGTACCCGCAAGTGCGTCTCCAACGTCATGATCGCGCTCACCTGGGCGCTGTCCGCTGTCATCTCTCTGGCCCCGCTGCTTTTTGGCTGGGGAGAGACTTATTCTGAGGGCAGCGAGGAGTGCCAGGTCAGCCGTGAGCCTTCCTACGCCGTGTTCTCCACCGTGGGCGCCTTCTACCTGCCGCTCTGCGTGGTGCTCTTCGTGTACTGGAAGATCTACAAGGCTGCCAAGTTCCGCGTGGGCTCCAGGAAAACCAATAGCGTCTCACCCGTATCCGAAGCTGTGGAGGTGGGTATTGCAGCAACCCTTAAAAATACTCGGCTTGCATTTGTACAGGCTATATTTCCAGGCCACCTGCCCCACCCCTCACACTTGTAGAAAGTGGAACTTTTTGGGTTTGGGAGTATGGGGAGTACACTGGGAGAGTGGAAGAAGGCATCAGAGATGTACTTTGCTCTGACGTGTTCCCTCTCACAGAGCTAATCAGGCTATTTTTCTTCTCTCATGGGTTATTTGTTAAATATACAGAACATGAGGAATTCCAATGGCATAATTCTACAGGGTCCCCTTAGGCCCCCAAATTCTATGGATCTATAACACCCTTTAGAACATCTGGATAAACTAGTACCTGGTGTATGCTGGTTCAGTACACTAGAAAAATTAACAGCTTCTTGTACTTAGAATGAGGGTGTTCCAGGAGGAGGGGATCTAGGGGTGGGAGCATGATTTGTTAAGAAGACTGCCATGTGTCAGCTAATGGGGCTTACACTTTCATCCCAGTCTATTATTTTGCTTTGCAAATTACAGCAACTGATTTATTCAAAATATGGTATCACCTAGGTTACTGTCCTTCTGTGGCATCCTCCCACCCTGACGTAAGATTGAAGATGTTGTCTGCATTAATCCCAGAGCCTGCATTTGTTAACTGCTTCCACTGCCTTGGGGTGTTACTTTCTGGGTCTATTTGCCATGGCCCTATTAGGTTGTAGGTGTGACTGAGGACCACTTGTCTGCCTTCCTGAAAGTGAGTAAAGCTGCAGAAGGAAATTAAAAATTCAGGAAAGCGAATTCCCCAGTTCTCTACAAGAGGCATTTATTGCATGACAATCACTCAACAGCAAGGGAGCGTTTCTTCTTCTCCCACCCCTGCTTTTTGTTAACTCTTAATAATCTGACCCTATGACTCACAGTTCTGAAGACCACTCCCCGCTCATTACCAAGGATGATTCCTTGAATCTAATTTACACATTTAGGTTAGACCAGAAGTCTACACAGTCCCTGTTTTCTGTCGTTGGCTCTGGAACTAGAATTCAATCTAATTAAGCATATGGAGTGCATACTATAGGCTTGGTGCAGGTAAAAGAATGATAGAGCTGTTGTCTTTGCCCATGAAGACTTTGGTCTAGGAAGGGAGATGGGCACCCACCCTGGGCTCTGCAAGTGCTCTCTCGAGTCAGTAGCTAATTCTAGCCATTCAGTCAAACTTAGAGGGACCAGAGGTGTAGCTAGGGAAAAAGGGGAGACAGCATCATTCTAGAGGAAAGAAGAAAACAAGGGGCCAGAGGCTACCTGTTCTTTTATCTATATCAGCACTTCTTAGGGAAGGGTGATATTGCCCCCAGGGGAAACAATTGGGCTGTCTGGAGACAGATGGGATGATCAAGACTTGAGGATGGGGAGCTAATGGCATGTAGTATAGAGAGGTCAGAAATGCTGCTAAATATTGTACAATGCGTGGGGCAGCCCCTCAACAGAGAATTATTCAGACCAAAATGTCAATCGCACTGAATTTGGGAAACTCTGATCTGTTCGATTTCTAAGCAGAACAAAGAGTGCTGTTGGGGAAGAACACTGAAGCTTCCATGTTCCATGCATATGAGCGTCCACTCAAATTCCAAGCCAGGAATAAGAAGGCTGGTCACCCCCAAGGGCCCTCCTTTATAAATTCTCTTCTCCCCTGTTGTTTATCCAGGCAAATATGATTTACAGTCAACCCCAAACACAGCTTTAGAAGGAGAAAGTTAATTACAATTCTATCCCAAGGCTTGTTGTAAAAGGATGAGGGGCACTCTCATTTCTCTGCTTCAGTGATAGCAGAAGCAAAGCATTATAACATCTTTGTGCTTTTTATGTAGACACACACACACACGTGCACACACTCACACGCATGCACACACACACGCACACACAGGCACATGCACGCACACACACACGCACACATATACTCTCTTTTCTTCTCTCTCCCTCAACCCCCCGCCAGATTAGTTTTAAAAATGGGTCCCTTGGCTTGGCAAGGCCTCTAAATAATTCAGTTCTCTAAACACAATGTGGGGCTGCCTCTGTCCTTATGTTATGTTGAAGGGTTAATTACAAACCAGGCCACCTGATTGCTCTGTGTAGTGGGAGTGGGTGTCAGAGTTTCTAAATGCAGTTCTACCACCAGCTAGCTGTTACCTAGGGAAACCACAACACTTCTCTCTCATTTCTTTCTCTGCTGAGTTTTATTTAAATACACACCATGAAACCCTAACCCAGGTCAGACATTCAGCTGGGATCTGGCAACCACAAGACGGATAAGCCTTGTCCTTGTCACAGGATGAGGAAGCCACTGCTGGAGATCTGAATTAAAATGACAAAGAAAATGCCCTGTTTACTAGAGTGAGCTGGGGCTGTGCTGTCCAGGCAGGATCTCCCTGAGCAGAGCAGAATGTGGGAAGACCTGAAACAACACTTTCGGGAGGTATGGGCCTTCGGGATTGGTGGATTGTTGAGTTGTGGGTAGATGACATCCTCTGTGTGAGATGCTGTTGTTGATTGGTTGTTCCTCCAATGGGTATTTACTGGAGTGAATCCATCCTTGGTGGCCTGACTCTCAGAACTGAGGGGCTAACCCCAATAATCTACACAGGTGCTATAGATACCCGGGAGGTAGAGACAATGTGAACTACTTTACCTTCTTTTGTTCTAACCCTAATTGCCCTCCCATCCTTATTCATTCTCTGTATAATAGACAAAATAAATAACGCTCTGACTCTCAAAATTACAGGCCACCAATGGTACTGAAGCAATGCATATACAGACTGTGCAGACTTAACCTTTGCCTCCGTATGATCCCTGAAGCTGACGTACACCCGGGAGAGCAACCTATGCAAAAAGACTCTGCATACAGACAGGCAGCAACAAAAGCAAAGCAAGCAGCAGTAGGATAGATAGATGGACAGCATGATGCCATTTGCTAAACAGTACACCTGTGTGACAAGAGGTCTGAAGCCTTGTACACAGATCTAAGACAATTACCTAACGGTAGAATCTCTTAGTCAAAGATGCAGTGACTTGACACAAACACCTTAGCCCTACAACCTTATACAAGGACATACTTGGTGACAAATCTTAAGATAACAAAATTTCAAAAATATCTTGATTGAGATGAGTTGCTCTTAATCAATAGAATAAGTTTAAAACTCGTTCTGGGCTAAAGAGCACTCAGTTTTTTCCTAAGTGTGTGGGAACATTTCATTCTCAGTCTGCCTTTCTTGGTCCTCATTCAGCCAGAGCTGCAGGAGAGACCTCCATGACGGTCCAGATTTTCACCACTGTGTCTGGTCCTCCTTGATGATGAAGTTTCATCTGTGGAGACATGATGTTCACACTGCATGTTGATCGACATGAGTTTATACTTTTTTTTTTTTTTGAGATGGAGTTTCCCTCTTGTTACCCAGGCTGGAGTGCAATGGTGTGATCTCGGCTCACCGCAACCTCCGCCTCCTGGGTTCAGGCAATTCTCCTGCCTCAGCATCCCGAGTAGCTGGGATTACAGGCACGCGCCACCACGCCCAGCTAATTTTTTTGTATTTTTAGTAGAGACGGGGTTTCGCCATATTGAATCGTGTGTCAGGACAGTTGTGCAGAAGCGTGTAAAGATCTGAATTTGGTACTAGAGCATCCAAGTTCTCTCTGGAGCCAGAATACTTTAATTATAGAAATTCAGGCATGTGATTCCCCTTCCTTGCCTAAGGGTTTCAGAGCTGCTGGGTGACCCATGTTGCAACAGGAGAAGAAAGTAGCCACGAACCATCAATCAACTAGTACAAAAATATTGGATAGTTTACATTAGCAATTGGGGCTTATTACATGTGGTACATCAAATTTAAAAGGCTAATATGAAATGTTCTGAAGATGTGTTGACTAATTGAATTGATGCCTGTCATTTCTCTGAGACAAGGAGGCAAAGCCTCCAGGTTACTGAATTAAGCAGTGACATTGCCTTAAAATAGGCAATGTTCTTTGACAGGCATCATGCTGTCACCTTAATCCACCCAGAGCATGGCCCCGTATTTTCATATTTGCATGAAAAGGAACGTTCATGGTAACCTAGGAAGAACCGGTCTTGACTCTTAAGCATTCTACTTCACTTAAATTTTCTAGTTGTGGAGTCTCTTGTCCATAGAGATTCTAGAACCATGAGTATTTCTTTAGTAATTTTTAAAACTGCATGTAGGGTAGGCATTCCCATGTCTAATCAGCTATAATCTCATCATGAACAAGGCTGCAGCACATTTTATTTGGAAGCAGATCCTACCTATTGTAGGAATGTCATAGACTAAAGAAGCATTCTTTTGCTAGTGATCTGGATATATCAGTTCTACGTTAGCATACAGGATTGCTAAAGATTGTTGCTACTTGAATTGTTCCATTAAATAAGGTTGACTTTCTCTCAAGCCTTTGAAAAATTTATTATATAGCCAGAAATTTGTCATTTGTTATCTTGTTTCACTATCTGGTATAATGAATAGCTTTTTTTTTCAGCTCCCTGTGTTACCCAGGCTGATCTTGCTCACCGCAACCTCTGCCTCCTGGGTTCAAGTAATTCTCCTGCCTCAGCTTCCTGAGTAGCTTGGATTACAGGCATGCACCACAATGCCTGGCTAATTTTTGCATTTTTAATAGAGATAGGGGTTTCATCATGTTGGCCAGGCTGGTCTCAAACTCCTGACCTCAGGTGTTCCGCCCACCCCATCCTCCCAAAGTGCTGGGATTATAGGTGTGAACCACTGCACCTAGCCATCAATAGCTTTATTGAAGAATTTTTTTGTTTTAATTTTTAAAAATTTACTACAGGTTGATTTGCTTTTTTGCTTTTCAGACAACTTTAAAATGTATGTGGCTTAATTGTTGTTCTATAGTGGTGGGGTTACTGGTAGCTATAGTGACAGTCATATAAACAAAAACATTTATATAGTTATATATCTTGTTACAGAAAATTTTCCCTGGAAGTTTAAAAAGACAAAGAATTGTTGAGTGATAATACCTTCCTCGGAGTGGCTTTATTAGATAGATTGTATATAGTTGTCATTTTGTCTTTTAGCTTTGAAAGATGTTCATTCTTTCAAGGCTCCTTCTGCTAGCAATATATTAACATATATACGAATTCTTATCTTGGCTCTCAAATCCTTGAGAACAGAGGCCCTTTTGGGTGTTTTATCTAGAAAGCCATATCTTGTATTGATTTCTATCATTTACTTTATAAGGCTATCTGGAAATGTCTACCCCCATGTTGGATATTTTGCAAATCAGCAATTTCACATTTCAGTTTATTTTTTATTATTAAATTCCCAAATTCAGGTTTAAGCCATTTATAGAAAGACAGGGCAAGCTGATACTTCAGCTGTTGGGTGTACACAAGTTTGTTGCTTAAAGGTTTTCTGAAGTCTATTTTCTATCTTTATTCAGCCTGCCAAGTAGATGGGACTTCAAGAATGTGCCATCACACTTGGCTAATTTTTGTATTTTTTATAGCAATGGGGTCTCACCATGTCGCCCAGGATTGTCTCAAACTCTAAGCTCAAGTGATCCTCCTGCCTCCGCCTCCCAAAGTGCTGGGATTACAAGTGTCAGCCACCGTGCCCAGCTTTATTTAGTTTACTTTGAATCTTTATTCAACCTCTCCTTAAAAGAAAACCTTCTAAAATTACTTTACATAATATATTTTCTACTTTTATATTTAAATTTTTCACAACTGGGTTATATAACTTTTCTATTTTCTATGCTTCTGCTTTTAACTGTATTTTTTATCTGAGAGGATTGTAGTTAATTTAACTAATGAGTCCACACAACATGTATAGTTCAAGAAAATAAAAATTTTATTTGATATTCTAACAAAATTATAAATTTTATAACAAAAATTTAGAAATTTTTCCTTCTTCTTCTTTATTCTTTTCTTTCTTTTGTTTCTTTTCTTTTCTTTCTTTTTTTGAGACTGGGTCTTGCTCTGTTGTCCAGGCTAGAGTACAGTGGCACAGTCGTAGCTCACTGCAGCCTTGAAACCCCAGGCTCATGCAGACCTCCCACCTCAGCCTCCTGAGTAACTGGGACTACAGGAATATGCTACCATACCTGGCTAATTTTTAAAATTTTTGTGGCAGTGGGTATCTCTGTGTTGCACAGGATGGTCTCAAACTGTTGACTTCAAATGATTTTCCTACTTTGGCTTCTCAAAGTGCTGGGATTACAGGCATGAGCCCCCATGCCTGGCCTAGAATATTTCTTAATTATAACTCTTAACTTAGGTCTAGACAAGGGTTTTAGTTTAAATTCTATAAATCTGATTTTTCTTCTGGTAGTTTTATAATGTGACTGTGTTTTTCCTGAGGAAAACCTGATTCATTTAGGAAGTCAGATAAAGCTGAATAGAAAAATACAACATAGAGATATGCAAAGATGGTAGGTTTCGGAAGGGTACAAAATCTTTGGTACTATTTCAGAGTTAGAATTTTGTTTTAAGGCCTCAAAAGACCAACTAGGGCTGAATTTTAGCGATTTGATGTTTGTCTCCTACTTTTTCTAGAGCTTCTCTTAAATAACTTACTAATTTTTGATTCATCAATTGTTTCTCATTAAGTAAAAAGAAAGTTTGGCATTTGTGAAGAAAAGTGCAAGAGTTAGGATCATAATGCAATTTTATTTTTTACTTTTTTCTTTTTATTGCATTTTAGGTTTTGGGGTACATGTGCAGAACATGCAAGATAGTTGCATAGGTACACACGTGGCAGTGTGTTTTGCTGCCTTCTGCCCCTTCACCCATATTTGGCATTTCTCCCCATGCCATCCCTCCCCCGCTCCCCCCACCGCTGTCCCTCCCCTATTTCCCCCAATAGACCTCAGTTTGTGGTACTCCCTTCCCTGTGTCCATGTGTTCTCATTGTTCATCACCAGCCTATGAGTGAGAATATACGGTGTTTCCTTTTCTGTTCTTGTGTTAATTTGCTGAGAATGATGTTCTCCAGATTCATCCATGTCCCTGCAAAGGACATGAACTCATCATTTTTAATTGCTGCATAATATTCCATGGTATATATGTGCCACATTTTCCCAGTCCAGTCTATCATCGATGGGCATTTGGGTTGGTTCCTGGTCTTTGCTAAACTAAAATTAACTCCAGATGGATTAAAGACTTAAACATAAGACCAGGCACCATAAAAACCCTAGAAGAAAATCTAGGCAAAACCATTCAGGACATAGGAGTAGGCAAGGACTTCATGACCAAAACACCAAAAGCATTGGCAACAAAAGCCAAAATAGACAAATGGGACCTAATCAAACTCCACAGCTTCTGCACGGCAA
>CM052658.1:3500181-3565000 GCA_028533165.1 Leontopithecus rosalia | reverse complement strand
AACCATTGTGGAAGACAGTGTGGCGATTCCTCAAGGACCTAGAAATAGAAATTCCATTTGACCCAGCAATCCCATTACTGGGTATATATCCAAAGGACTATAAATCATTCTACTATAAGGACACATGCACACGAATGTTCACTGCACCACTGTTTACATAATGCAATTTTAAAGAGGAAATAGTTCTTAGAAAAGAGGATTGGGATTTTGACATAGGCAGGCCATGGCACAGGAGAACACGAGGAGGTGACTGTGGTTGGTCAACAGTTTGTGCTTGTGAATAGTGTCTCAGGATCCTGGACTAAACAGATGGCAGAAGGGGACACACAATTGTCCACACAACTGTCATTAAGCTGGAAAACGATGGAGGCAAGTGATGTATTTTCACCACTTGACAAGTCAGGAATGCCCTCATAAAAGTTTTGTAGGGGACCACAAGCAAAGTTTGATCAATTGCTTTTTCATAAACTGGTCGCTGCCCTCATAATGGTCTTCAAATCATTAGCGCTCAGGTCCTGCTTGGATTAGCTTGGAAATTTAACAAGCCAATGCCTTGCAGAATAGTTCCTTCTGTATTCAACAGAAGAAGGCATTCCAGGACAAAACAGAAACCCATGCAACAAGGCTTTGTACATGTAGACAGCACAAAAGCAAAGCAAGCGGCCATAGGGTAAGAAGAATAATGGCCTGACAATATTTGCCAAATGATACACCTTCATGGCAAGAGGTTGAAAGCTTTATACACAGATCTAAGACAATTACCTAATGGTAGATCCCTCAATCAAAGATCTAGTTACATCATGCAAACACCTCAGCCTTGCGACCTTATCCAAAGACATAACTGTTCACAAATCTTAGGATAACAAAATCCATTGAGCATTAAGAGCCCAGTGAAATGAGGTGGAACTCAAATCCTTGTTGAGATTGATGCACTTGACTGCAGATACAAAGGGCAACTGAGTTTGGGGCCCAGTGAATGTGCGTGTGGTCCGAGGATCCCAGGGAGTCTTCAAAATGACCTCAGTGGAACCTCCAGAACTGTCCATGGGTGATGCCACTACTGTTCAGAATCTGAAATAGACAGAGCTGAATCTTTGACTCAGAATAGTGAGAGGAAGCCATGCTTGACAGCAATCTCCCAGAGCAGAGCGGAGTGCCAATCATCCATGATTTGGGGTGGTGTGGGTTCAGACACTGGAGGACACTTGAGCAGCAGACTAACATCAGCTACAGAATGGGGTTTACTCAAAATGGGGTTTTCTATTGGATGATTGATGCTCAGAGCTGTGTTTATTAGGTTGAGTCTGACCCTAAATGGCTGACTTTCAGAAGTGAGGGCTGACGCGGATTAATTGGTTTACAAGTGTATATTCACAAAACGGCACTGTCCTTGATCAGTTGAAGAGGTTTAAGCAAGAAAAAAAGCCTGTTTGTTATTACAGTTACAGAACAATTAGTTTTGTCCTAAGTTTGTGGGGCCATTTTTATTCACACCCTCATGGAGCCTTCCTTAATGTGTAAGACAGTTTTTAATTAAACATTTTTACTCTGTGGTCTAACTTGCAAATCGCCTGAAACCACACTTCTAAGGTAGGAGTCTTTGTCCCTTATTTCCAATACCCATTATTGACGGTAATCCATTGATTATCTACGACATTATTAAAGAGGCAAAGCAGAGTGGCTGGATGAAATAAAAGAACATATCATATTTATGATTAACCGGTAAATAATTATTTAGCACACAATCATTTTGGAAGAATGAAAGCTCTAACACAGATGTACCTGTCCCTGAACTTGTTTGCTGAGGGAGATGAGGCTAAGTGTTCATTGAGAAAAAATTTATAAATGAGTCTTAAATCGTGAGATATGTGCTTTACATGCATTCCAGAGATTATTAGGAAAAATTAATTTGGCTTAACTTCACTTTTTAACCCCATTTCCTCTCTTTCTGTGAGTTTACTAATGACCAGGTTGGGTACAGTAATTAATAGAGCATAAATTTCCAGACTCAATTAATTGCTTTATTGCAACCATTGATTAGAAGACAGCAAAGAGCTAAGGAGTCAATAAACTGGAGAGCCATAGAGTAAGCAAACAAATTCACCATTTGAGGGCATTAGAAACCTGAAACGCCACAAGCAACCAAGATCCTCCTAGCAGCTGGAGCCTTTATTGTCCCAGAGGTACCATTTTAAATCAATGTCACTCTTTCTTCTATCAAGCCAGTTGATGCTGAATGCAGCATCAAAGATGGCCCAGTAAAATAATCAACATTTCACAAGGTAATAGACAAATATTCTTTTCTGAACAACTTGGAGTTCTATGACTAAATTGTGAAAAATGTCTAAATCAAGCACTAAGTGTCACTGACATCACCAGTGTGATCATCACCTGTGTGACCAGCACCCATGGTGTCTCTAGTGTGACCAGCATTTCCAGTATAATCAGCATCAATGATGTCTCCAGTGTGACCAACATCTCCAGTGTGACCAGCATCTACAATGTGACCAGCATCCACAGTGTGAACAGCATCCATGATGTCTCCAGTGTGACCAGCATCCATGGTATCTCCAGTGTGACCAGCATCCACAATGTAACCAGCATCCACAGTGTGAACAGCATCCATGGTGTCTCCAGTGTGAACAGAATCCACAGTGTGAACAGCATCCATGATGTCTCCAGTGTGACCAGCATCGACAGTGTGACTGGCATCGACAGTGTAATCAGCATCCATGGTGTCTCCAGTGACCAGAATCTCCAGTGTGAACAGCATCTCCTGTGTAACCAGCATTCCCAGAGTGAACAGCATCTCTGGTATCTCCACATACAGCATTCTGGTATCACCATGACCAGAATCTATGGTGTTTCCAGTATAGCCAGCATCTCCAGTGTGACCAGCATTCTTTATGTGATCACAGTGTGACCAGTGTCCCCATTGTCACTCATAAAAGTGTACCAAGAAGAAGGGGAATTTCCAGAGGGTTGAAGAGTCCAGCTAGATTCTTGTTTTATTGCCATTTGGGGACAATAGGGAAAATAGCTTCCATGATGTTACTATGGGGTTGAATTCTCTTAAGGAAATGGGTAGCTTTCCCTCTTTCTTTTATGCTGAAAAATTAAGCTAATTATGGTTTGGATTTCTATAAATGAATCCCCTCAAATGCATTTCCAGATATGTGCTGATAAATCAATAACCAAAGGTAACTCTGGTTACAGAATTACATCAAGAGGTACAGAAAGAGAGATTTTCAGTGCTTATTTTATATGTGTTTTTAAAGGTTGCCTTATTATGGACTATTTGTTTTATTATTTATCTTCTTTTAAATTTAATTTAGTGTATAGTACTTGATGTTATACAGTTTTGCAAATAAATGTCAGCAAGTCTATTCTACAAATTTGGTGATTTATTCATCAAGTAACATTGCCTTAACTATGGTGTTCCTGTTGCCACCTGTTATTCCATATGATAGTTAAGTCAGTTTCTTTTGAGTCCACTTTATAAATGTGGCCAAGAATGAGTTAAGTGAGTTAGATTGACCTGAACGTTCTTTGCCTAAAAGAGAGTATGCTCTTTGAGAACAGGCTGTGTGAATGATTTAAATGTGCTAGAGTCACCATATGGTGGAGAGGGAAGAGTACAATTTAATGTCAATGCAATCTCACCTGCCAGGGAATGACTGGCTCCGAAACTGTCCCACATTTTGATTGGATGGAGTAATTTCCCAATGTAGTAAATTTACAGTTGCTTCATATTTAGGCTGCCTCATGAGTAGACACTCATCATGTCAGTTCTCCCAACAGCTAAAAATAGGACCGGAATGGAGGAAGAGCTTCCCTTCCCAGGAATTCCACTCCTTGAGAGAAGGAAGTGAACTGGAGGGCCTGATTCTGTGGGAACCTGCCCTGTGGAGGCCTTGGAGACTCTAAAAGACTGGGGTCTCTGTTTTACATAAATATAGGGATGTAGAGGAAGACACAGAATAGACCCAGAGAGAAGTGTCCTGGCCACTGGACTGCCTCAAACAGAATATGCTACAGAGCACAGCAGTAGGATCTTTATGACAGAGGAAACGTTCTAGAAAGTTTTAACATTATAGAGGGGACTTACATGAGCCCAGAAGGTTATAAAGATGGTAGGAAATGTGGTCCTAAGCATACAATCTAGCACACTTTTGATGACGTGTGTACCTCTGCCACTAAGTCATGCATGCCATGTCACCTGCTTGTTTATGCCACTGCCTCTGTTGAACAGACAACAACAGGGAGTCCATTTTCATGACATCAATTCTATCACATCTGGTTCTTTCATTTCTAAGACATAAGCAAACACCCCAGCTCCAGTGCCTGGCTCCCACATCTGATGGTGTGTGCCACAGGCCTCCAGGCTCCCACACCTATCGGTTGGGACCTTCCCTGGAACTGGATGTGCAGAATCCAGGCCTGTCAGTGTCTAGGTTCAGTCTGGCAGGTAGACAGAGTTGGCTCCTCCTAAAACTCCTGCTTGTCTTTTACAGGTGAAGGACCCCGCCAAACAGCCCCAGATGGTGTTCACGGTCCGCCATGCCACTGTCACCTTCCAGACAGAAGGGGACACGTGGCGTGAGCAGAAGGAGCAGCGGGCCGCCCTCATGGTGGGCATCCTCATTGGTGTGTTCGCACTCTGCTGGATCCCCTTCTTTCTCACGGAGCTCATCAGTCCCCTCTGCTCCTGTGACATCCCCGCCATCTGGAAAAGCATCTTCCTGTGGCTTGGCTACTCCAACTCCTTCTTTAACCCCCTGATCTATACGGCTTTCAACAAGAACTACAGCAGCGCCTTCAAGAACTTCTTTTCTAGGCAACACTGAGCGAGAGGACTAGGATCAAAGGGAGTTTCTTCCCATAATTCAGTGGACTTCCCAGTTCATCCATTTCCCATCCCCACCCAACAGCCACGTGGCAAGATGAATCCTCACCGTTCTCCAGGGTCATCTTCAGAACTGCACTGGCCTTTTCCACCTCATCACTGGGAATATGAATCCTCACAGAAGTTTTGATGATGTCATATATCTCACTTACCTACTCTCCCTTCCTCTGCGCTGACAGCCACGGACTTTGCCCACAAAGTGTCCTTTCCTCCCTTTATTCACTTGGCATGGTGATCGACATTGTCCTACAGAAGTCAAACAGGGCAGCTGAGGAGGAGGAGGTAAAACAACATGGCAGGTTGAGAATGGATAGAAAAGAATGAACAAGTCATGATGTAGACATCTGGGGGTAGGAGACTGTAGTTCCATGCTTTCTGGCACAGTCCCCTCTGTGGTCCTAGTACACATACCCTAATACCAGTGGGGTATGCCTCAAGAGTTGACCACAAAACACTGTCTCCAAATACATTAAATACATAGTCCTATCCATGAGGGCAGGGAATATTAGCTTTAAGGTTTTGTTTGTGGCAATCACACACACACACACAAACAAACAGAGAGAGAGAGACAGAGAGAGAGAGAGAGAGAGAGAGGGAGAGAGGGAGAGAGAGAGAGAGGGAGAGAGGGAGAGAGAGACAGAGAGACAGAGAGACAGAGAGAGAGACACAGAGAGAGAGAGACAGAGAGAGAGACAGAGAGAGAGAAAGAGTGAGGGAGAGAGAGAGAGAGGGAGAGAGGGAGAGAGGGAGAGAGACAGAGAGAGACACAGAGAGAGAGACAGAGAGAGAGACAGAGACAGAGAGAGACAGAGAGAGAGAGACAGAGAGAGAGACAGAGAGAGACAGAGAGAGAGACAGAGAGAGACAGAGAGAGAGACAGAGAGAGAGACAGAGAGAGACAGACAGAGACAGAGAGTGAGAGAGAGAGAGACAGAGAGCTATGAAAGAGGCAGGCATTCTAGCTGCCTAGTTTACTCCAAAATGCAATCCCTTTACATGAAACAGGCACTGAGGGTCAACTCCTTCCTTCCATTTTGAAGCAACAGTTTATAAACAATAGAAAGGTCTCCTGGATTCACTCAATCTGTCAAACTTCCTTATTTGCTACTGGTTTCATGTGTGTGGAATATATTTAAGTGTTTCTAGGCAAAGACCTTTGTCCTCAGATCATGAGATTATAGCTTAGCTGCGATAAGATTGAGCGTTTCATGATCAATGACTATGAAGGCCCCAAACACAGGCACTTTGGGGGCCTCCTTGATGAATTTGCTAACTGCTATTTTTTGCTGGTATGTGAATACCTGCTAGGAGGCCAACATGAGTAAATAATGAAAAAGGTAGAACGGCGATGAGCTGCGGCCTCAGTCCTCTACAAATGGACAGTATACTTGGTGAGGCAGTTAAATGATGATGCAGCGTTCGTATGATCATATAAAACCAGTGCCATTATAAAAAATTTTTTTTTAAATCCTAGGCAATAAAACTGCCTGTGATCTGCTATGTTCCTGACTCTTTAAATGCATGAATTAAAGAATTATACATTATAATAATCTGAGTTATTGTAATTCATGCAATGTATTGTATATAATAAATAATATCAGTTGAGAGTCCAAACGGGAAATTTGCAATCATTTATATGTGATCTTGGCTTGAAGTTTAGTGTTGCATTTATTGCAAATACTGGCTTTATCAAAAGAATGTGAGAAGATAAATGTTAGACACCTGTCAAGTCACGATATGCTAAATGCAGATCTTCATGCATTCCAGCAGATTCGTCGAGAAATTTAGTGATTGGAATTGAAGAACTTATTTAGAAACATCCTCAGATTTGTCTTTTGTATATATCGTTGGAAGCGCTAAGCCCACGAGTATTTTAAAATACAGACTGTTCACTTACTCAAGCTACCTTTCTCCATTATTACTTGAAATCAGAGAGAACAACACATGCTATTGCCTTCTATCGTTTTAATCAGGGAAGTGTTTTTAAAACTTTATTAAGTACCCCATGGCAGAGAAGACATATTCCAACAGGAGGAGTCTGGAGAGGTGGCGCTGGAGTCGAGGGGAGAAGTTTGTCTCTTCTACCTGAAAATCCATGTGAAAGCGTTTCCTCCATAAATCGCTTGTGTCTTACTGTTTAAAAGTTCACACTCTTCAATACAGTGAAGTTTGAGGAAGACGTGCCACATTTTTCTGGTGGCTTCAAATACTCCCTGAGTCTCCCAGGATTCTTCATACCCTGGTTGGAGAACGATGTTATTATAATATTAATTCAACCCCCAACTGAGGTTTTTATGAATGTTTTCATAAGATGAGCCAGCCTCATGGCTTTTAGCACTCAATACGTATTTAACACCTCTCAGGTGTCACTTATACGATATATACAACACCCTGCATATGCTATCTAGAGCAAGAAACATGCTATATATGAGAAGAAAGAAGAGGCAATTAATGAATTATCTTGCTTGGATTACAGTACCAAAAGTTGTTTAAACCCCACTAAGAAAGGACAGATAGTCACTGACTTTCAGCCTCTAGTATGCAAATCAAATGTTTGTAAAACACTTTCGTTCATGCTTGACTGCTAATATTTTACCAGGTTAGAAATTTATATGAATCATGAACAGAAGAAATTGCTCAAATGACTATAATTCGGTTCCCATGCCAGATTGCAACAACCACCATTATTAGATGGCGCACCTAGAGAAGGTTGGAGGGTTTCCTGCAAGGCCTCTCTGTAGGGTGACTGATGTGAACCAGGCCAAAGGCCTCCTTTCAGATCTTGCAGAATATGTTGAACAAAATGCAGAGCTCTGCCCTCCTGCCTAAAGAAAATGTACCAAGGAAATCATTCTGTCCTGATGAGTGATCTCAGCCCTCTCGAGGCCATGATCAGTTTGAGATTTTCATTGTACGGTGGTGAAAGACTAGTGGAAGATGTTCCTGAGTCGGTATTGACATCGGACCAGATTGTAGGAATTCATTCTTGATAAAAGCCTGTTCTTTGTCTCTACTTCCCATGGGGAGCATTTTTGCTTCTATGTTGGCTGTTGGATTCACCGTTCCTTGCTCATAGCCAAAGAGGCTGTAGAGGCAACACTCTGCCACGTTTCTATTAAAGAGAAAGTAAAGACTGAGTCCACAGCTCGGATGCTGAGTGAAAGTGATTGCCAAGCAGCGATGTGGTTAGTGTCCAGGGAATGGGATCAGAGGAAGGGAGCAGGTGGGCTTTTCAAAGCTCTCTGTCCTGCATCAGGAAAGGAGAGCTTTTGCACTGCTCGTGGGCTGGGCCCTGATGGTTTGCTGGGGCCATCTGTGGTTTGCAGCTGTCTTCCCTGCCTTCGTGAGGTCCCACTCAGGACATTGGTGTCCACCGTCCCCGCTGTCCTGGGGAGGCGCCAGCTCCAGGAGGATGGAGGTCCAGCCTGGCCACTGGCCACTGATAAAAATGGCTCTGTCAGGACCACCAGCCCCAGGTAGTTCTTTCCTAGCTGTCCTGGGTGCTGCAGTCCAGCTGCACCCGGCCTTCCATCCTCCTCTGTCTCCTCCTGAAAGGGATTTGCCTTTCCATCGGGAGTATCTTTGAAACTCATGATCCCTTCTGCCATGGCCTCCTTGGTAATAGCTTGGGTTGGCTGCTGGCCGTGTTCACTGAGGTCTGGCTCAAGGCTCTGCGAGCAGAGGGAGGGAATCTAGGAAGACACCACAACATGCAGCAAATTTAATCAGCTTCCCCACAACCAAGCAAAGGGTCGTCAGCATTTATTAAGCCCTGACCCCACACAGGGCTCTGCGATATGCGCTTCACAGCCACACCTACTTCGTCCTAACACTAACCCTCGGAGCCTCAGAGATTTAACACTAAAGTCACTTGGGTCTCGTAGAAATGAAATTACTCATCCAAGATGCAACGGCTAGAAATTAGAGCAGGATCAGAGCCCGAGGACCTGGCTCCAAACTCTAGCTCTTGGTCTCTGTACTTTAACAAAGAAAAGAACAATGAGAACACATGGACACAGAGAAGGGAGTACCACACACTGAGGTCTATTGGGGGAAATAGGGGAGGGACAGCGGGGGGCGGAGCGGGGGAGGGATGGCACTGGGAGAAATGCCAAATATGGGTGAAGGGGCAGAAGGCAGCAAAACACACTGCCACGTGTGTACCTATGCAACTATCTTGCATGTTCTGCACATGTACCCCAAAACCTAATATGCAATTTAAAAAAAAAGAAAAAAAAAAGAAACAGCCCCTAAAGGGGGGCTGTATGAAATGATTTGCAGGCGCCAGATGAGGGCAGGGACGTAAAACGACCACTTTCTCCCCTCCGGCGTCTACACCAAGTACAGCCCACATAGGTGCTGCAGAAGCACCAGCTTTCACAGGGTATCTTTTGAACAGTGTCCTTTTCCTTTGCGATATTCGATGAGTGGAGGTCACCCTCTGTGTGGTGCCGGCTTCACAGACCAAATCTGCCCCAGAGATCAGGAACGAGCTAACCGTGATCTTCCCTGCACCAGTCCCAGTGGCCTAACAAGGAGTTCCTGGCAGATGAGGGACGACAGATGGGAAGTAAGGGACACGGCAACTCTGCTTCTGGTGCTAATAAGGGGAGGGGCTGAGATTCACTTACAGTCTCATAACCATGAGGATACGCTGAGAAATGCGTCATTAGGCAATTTCAACACTGTGCAAATGTCACACAGTGCACTCAGACACACCTAGAGGGAACAGCAGGCTATACGGTGTAGCCTCTTGCTTCTAGGATGCACACCTGTGAACCTGTTGCTGTACTGGATACCATAGGCAACTGTAACATGGAGGTAATGGGTTGTGTATCTAAACATATCTAAATGTAGGGAAGGTACAGTAAAAAATGATTTAAAATGGTGTGGTAAAATGGTGCACCTGTATAGGGCACTTGCCATGAATAGAACTTGCTGCAGTGGAGGAGCCCTAGGTGAATCCTTCTTTTATTCTGAGATGGAGTTTTGCTCTTGTCGCCCAGGCTGGAGTGCAATGGCATGATCTCGGCTAACTGCAACCTCCACCTCCAGGGTTCCAATGATTCTCCTGTCTCAGCCTCCCAAATAGCTGGGATTACAGGCACTCACCATCAGGTCCAGCTAATGTTTGTATTTTTAGTAGAGATGGGGTTTCACCATGTTGGCCAGGTTGGTCTTGAACTCCTGACCTCAGGTGATCCGCCCACCTCAGCCTCCCAAAGTGCTGGGATTACTGGCGTGAGCCACCATGCCTGGCCTACACTAAACTTCTAAAAAATATTTTCCTTTTTGTTAACAGTAAATTAACCTTAGCTTATTGTAACTTTTCTAACTTTGTACATTTTTTAGTTTAAAAAACCTTTTTGACTTTTCTATATAACACTTAGCTTAAAACACAAGAATTATATAGCTATACAAAAGTATTTTCTTGCTTTGTATCCTTATTCTATAAGCTTTTTTCCCATTTAAATTGTTTCGAATTTTATTTTTTACATTTTAAACTTTTTGTTAAAAACTAAGACACACATTAACCCAGGCCCAAGCAGGGTCAGGATCATCAAGGTCACTGTCTTCCCACTCCACACCTTGTCCCACAGGAAGCCCTTCAGGGCCCGAACACGCGTGGAGCTGTCATCTCCTATGAGAACAGTGCCTTCTTTTGGACACCTGACAGACCTGCCTGAGGCTCTTCTTGAGGAGATAGTACTCTTTTGAGAAGGATGCCCATGGTGGTTTGCTTGGTCTGCTTCTTTTCTTCATCTTAGATTTGTGTGAGGAAAATGCATTGTACTGTGACATTACCATGGCTACGACGTCACTAGGGGGTGGGAGATGTCAGCTCCGTTATAATCTTACGGGACCACTGTTGTATATGCGGTCCATCCTTGACCGGAAGAGTCGTTATTTGCAGCCCATGACGATACATACCGTGAACGTGTACATGGTAAGTGTGCTGTGCTGCCCTTCCCACGATCTATTAAACAGTGGGCTTGCGATCCTCCCTGATGCCATCTTTAGGTTATCATTCGCTATACAAACACGCCCTGCTGTGCAAGGCTGGAGCTGAGCCCCTGCAGACATGCCTGCTTTCCCAGCTCCTCCCTGTCAGGCTGTGCCGTGGGGGACCGGCGAGAGGCTGTGAGACGGGACGTCACTGTGGCAAGTGTGTACTCAGCAGCAGAAGGTGGTTCTAGCTTGCTTTCATTATTATGATTATTATTTGAGACAGAGTCTTGCTCTGTCACCAGGTTGCAGTACAGTGGCGTGATCTTAGCTCATTGCAACCTCCGTCTCCTGGGTTCAAGTGATTCTCATGCCCCAGCCTCCCGAGTGGCTGGGGCTACAGGTGTGGGCCACTATGCCTGGCTAATTTTTGTATTTTTAGTAGAGATGGGATTTCACTATGCTGGCCAGGCTTGTCTCAAACTCCTGACCTCAGGTGATCCGCCTGCCTTGGCCTCCCAAAGAGCTGGGATTACAGGTGTGAGCCATGGCACCTGGCCTTTCTTTTGCCTTTATCCTTGTCTGTACTTCCTCAAAGGTGTCAGCACCAGCCGTGGGGGCCTTAGACCCAGCTCAGCTGAGTGCCCACCCTCAAGCTCTTGGGACGGAAGAGCATCTCCCCCAATGGGTCTCACTCCCAGATCCTGGAGACAGGCACCAGCCCAACAGGCCCCTTCTTGGAGGTTTCAGCCGTAGCTTGGCTGGGCCTCTGCCCTGACCATCTGGATTTCAGAACTCTCAAAGCCTAACCGTGGCAGCTGCCTCCCTCAGGACCATCTCTGCCTTAACGCCGCTATGCCTCAGTTTCCCCTCTTCAGTCCTCTAATCCCTGACTAACAGACTTGTATATTCCATTCCTCTGTCAACATGGCTGGTGTATTTCTACTTCCCGGCTAGACTCTGGACACCAGAGTGATGCAAAGGGGACACAGATGCCACGCCCCACACTCAGATTGCACCTGCATGGGTCCCAGGAGTCCCTCCTGTCGGAGGGCTCCACAGCCCTGATGGGGACCATGCCATTTGAGGGGGCCACGTCTGGCTGCCGTAGGGTCTGCCCAGTAACCACCAAGTTCTTTGCCACGCCATTCACGGTTTAGACGGTACCACTTCATCTACGGTCCTCTGGCCAAGAGAGGAGCCATCTCATCCCAGAGCTGGAAGAGAGTTTGGAGTAGGGTTGGAAGAGGGTTTGGAGGTCTTTTTCTTTCTTTCTGTTTTTGTTTTTCTGAGACTGAGTTTTGCTCTTGTTTTTGTTTTTCTGAGACTGAGTTTTGCTCCAGCCCAGGCTGGAGTGCAATAGCGTGATCTCGGGCTCCCTGCAACCCCTGCCTCCCGGCTTCAAGTGATTCCCCTGCCTCAGCCTCCCAAATAGCTTGGATTACAGGCCTGCATTACCACGCCTGGCTAATTTTTGTATTTTTAGCAGAGATGGGGTTTTACCATGTGGGCCAAACCCTACTCGAGAATTCCCCCAAAGGAGGGCAGCACGGACTGGGGTCCACAGTGGTGCTCCTGTTTCTACGTGGTCTGTAGTTTTTTTCTGCCCCTCCTCTCGTCTCCTGCATATTTGGATTTTGCCTTTTTTTCTTTACCCAGTTTATCAACTGCCTACCTTACCTGTGAGTAAACAGTTTGCCAGCAGAAATCCTAAACAGCATGTGAAATAACAAATGAACTGCCCTTAAGGTTTTCGGTAGAATAGATTCAGCTGAGATTAACAGTGTCAGGCTCTGCAGCCAGATGCAGATGGGAGATTTTCCTTGTGGCTGCGGTTCAGGCGGTGCTAGGGATGGCCTGCCGCAACCCAGGATTTCCTCAGGGGCAAATGCGGTCTTCCCCTCTCCAGTTTCAACGTTCGTTTTGTTTTGCTTTTTGGCAGCCATTGGAGCTTCCCTATAGGGGATTCCAGTGGCAAACACAAAACAGAACGCAGCAGGAGGATGTGAACCACTGACCTAATGCTCCCAGAGGAAGACTGATACGGTCGTTGAGGTAACAGGTGCCCAGATTCGCTCCAAAGGCAGGGAAGGCTGCAGTGCCAGGATGCTGTTTAAGGAGTGCTCAGCGTCCTCCAGTTGATTTCTCTTCGTATTATTTTCCCAGTGTGGGTGACAATCCTGCTCTTTTTGAGCCAGAAAGAACTGTGGGGTGGGACCTGCGGTGGGCTCTGGGGGTTTGTGCCTGGGCCCTGGTGCTCCTGCTGCTGCTCAGTATAGAAATACTCTCTGAGGATGAGGGGAAGCCATTTTTATGTGACCAACACAACTGTAATTAACTTTACCCTGGTAAAGTTAATTTACCAGGCCCTTACCTCTAGAGGTGGGAGCTGGAATTTGGTGACAGAATTTGACATTTGGCAAGCCCCATAGTTGTGAAGATTTAAATCAAGAAACCTCTCTTGGTTCTTGTGCTCAGAACCGTAAATGGAAATACTTCAAATTAAAATATTAAGAATGTTGACAACAAAAAGATGTCTTCCTGGGGGTCATCCTGGGTATTGAGAATGACATCTACATGTGGTAAGAATAGGCTGAAGGGGAATGGGGCTTTGCATGAGAAAAGAAAGCATGAGAAGGGGATTTTGAGCTGAGGAGAAATATGGCAACAAATTGAAGTGAGTCTGTAACTCGCCAGCCACTGGGTGCACCACCTTGGAAGGGGGTCTTCCAGCCTCAGCCAAACCTGCAGATGACGACAGCCCCAGCCAGTGTCTTGACTCTGCGAGAGACCCTGAAGCAGAACCCAACTAAACCACTCTCAAATTTCTAAACCACAGAAGGATGATTGTTGTTTTAACCTGAAACAAACAAAATACGGAACTGGAATCTAAGACTGAAAAGAAAGGATAAAATCAGAATTCCATTTTGCTACATTCTGTTTCATGCAAACTTGATATGGGTTTACACATATTTGGTTAATTTAATTTAATACACAAATGTAATTCATCAAATTATAAGGCATCACTTTTATATTAAGGTAGCAGATTTAAAATAGACTTCTGTTTATAAAACTCCATTCATGTATCTGCAGAACACTTGGAACTCTATTTGCTGAGAATTTTGGCCAATACATGTGATGGGTGGGCGGGCAAGGTGGGGGAAGACTCAGCCCTCGGCCGCCCAGCCTGGATCAGGCTGCTGCCTGGAGTACAGACACACAGCATTAACGGCCGCGTGGACACGGACTGCTTCTCACACTCCTTCCTGCTCCACTATTTGGTGCCACTAACCTAGGTGTGTCTCCCAGGTTAACAGGAAGAGCGTGTGTGCATATATGCATGTACATACACATATACACATATGTATGTATGCACATATGAGATTTCCATTAATCAGGCTGGGCACGGTGGCTCACGCCTGTAATCACTTTGGGAGGCTGAGGCGGGCAGAGCATGCGGTCAGGAGTTTGAGACCAGCCTGACCAACATAGCGAAACCCTGTCTCTACTAAAAATACAAAAATTAGCTGAGCGTGGTGCCGTGTGCCTGTAATACCAGCTACTCAGGAGGCTGAGGCAGGAGAGTCACTTGAACCCGGGAGGTGGAGGTTGCAGTGAGCTGAGTTTGTGCCACCGCACTCCAGACTGGGTGAGAGAGTAAGACTCTGTCTCAAAAAAAAAAAAAGATTTCCATTAATCAAACATTGAGCAGTGGTAATCAAGCTGCTAACAAATCGGCCAGGTGTCGTCATCAAAATGAGGCTTAAGTGGTGCAGCCCGCGTGTCTCAGCCTACTGCATAGCAGGAGTTTCCCGACTCAGGAGTAGAAGGTGCGACTCATTACAAGGCCTTTTACACATCACCGAATGCGAAGGGCCCTGTCACAGCTGCTAAGACCGCGGAAAGCCTCCTAGTTCGAGGTCTGCTCCCCCGCAACTCACTTAGTGAATCATATTTTGTGCACAGAGCTACCACCTCAGGCTGTAAACCAAAGGTTTCTGTTAACAGGAAGGAAGAATATCGAGTCCTCTGCGCAGGTGGACAGACTTTGAGACCGGTGCCATTTACAGCCACCGCTGCTCCAGGGATCCCATCTCCACCTTCAGCTCAGTTGGAAACTGGACGTGGGGGCTTAGAAGGGAAGACAGTGGGTGACCTGTAGGTTGGCTGCCTTCCTAACACGCCACAAGTCGGACTTTCCACGTAGCTGAAAGAGGAGGTGGGCTGATTTACAAAGACAGATGAGTCCCTAGCTTCCTGTTGTGTCTCCGACAGGCTCACTGTCGCCTCACTGAGGGAGCCTCTGTCCTGTCCCGGCACCGTTAAGGTGCAATGAGACCTTGCTCTAGGAGTGAAGACCATGAGTGAAGATGGTGGGAATGAGCTCAGTCAAAGGGGCTGCCTCTCACCTTGCTTTCTTCATCCTTCCTGCTCCTTAAGATAGTCGGACTTTTCTCCCCTTGATAAAGTTATTCCTACAATTGGCCTACAGGAAAAGGAAGACAGGCAAAACACACAAACACAATTTAAAATGACTCCCCGACCTGGCACAGCGATAAACCACACCATTGACACCAGTGTGTTCCCTTATTATTTTACAACAAAAGAGATTGCCTTTTGAGGTAACCAAATATGGTCTTTTAGAACCTTTTTGACAGGGTTCAGTTTATCTTGTTGAACTTAAATTTTTTGTATATTCTAGGTCCAAATTATGTTTAAATGAGGTTGGGAAGCGGGAAGGGCTGGGGAATAACTCCGGCTTGTCCTGCAATGCTTCTCAAGTGCAGCTGGAGAAAAGCGCCTGTCATTAAACCAGAACCACATTTGATAGAACAAGAATAACAGTCCAGCTCTTTGCTACATTTAAATAGGACCAACAGGTGCATATGAGAGAACTGGGTTGATGGGTTCTCAGTGTCACAGAAAATATGCTAAAAATAAAAATGAACACCAGCTTGGAGATCACTGTGTGTGTGTGTGTGTGAACCCTAGACTCTGTGAATTTAAAATGAACCAAAAAGTAGGGCTGGGCACTGTGGCTCACACCACTAATCCCAGCACTTTGGGAGGCCGAGACAGGCAGATCACCTGAGGTGAGAAGATCAAGACCAGCCTGGCCAACGTAGTGAAACCCTGTCTCTACTAAAAATACAAAAATTAGCTGGGCATGGTGGTGGGCACGTGTAATCCCAGTTACTCAGGAGGCTGAGGTGGGAGAATTGCTTGAACCTGGGAGGCAGAGGTTGCAGTGAGCCGAGATTGTGCCACTGCACTCCAGCCTGGGAAAGACAGTGAAACTCTATCTCAAAAAATACATTTAGATAAATAAACCAAAGAGTGGAAATCACAGGAGCTCTCATTACAGCTTAGTAGCCTCAGCCCCAGTCATGCTGCATCATCAGCTTATGGCCACTAACATCATAATTGTTGGAAATAGATACTCAGTGCCACAAAGAAACGTTAGCACCAAGACAAAGGATTTTTTTTTAGCAATTTTTATTTCTTGGACTGCAGGAAGGGTTCTCTCACTAGCCATCTTGCCACGAGAGTACAATGAACAAAGGAAAACAGGCACATTTATTCCTTATGCATTTGGGGTCGTCCTCACTGCTGTATCTGATCTCCGTTGGCTGGAGCCAGACCTTGTAATCTAAGCTAATACCTGATTGGCTAACAACTTAAAACTTTTCCAAACAGATAAAAGCAATGGAGAGTTGGGACATGCCTGTGAGCACATCAAGCACAGATATCTTGGTTAAAGCAGAAGGACATAGAACATACTATGTGCCTGTAAGCATGGCATGTCTAACAGCTACATAGGATAGGGCGGAACAAAAGAGTTATTAGTACACTTATGATTTATTCGTTAACAAGTAAGGAAACTTTAAAAAGGAACTTTTCTACTTCCCACAATTCCTTCCTCTTTTACTTTATAATTTTCCTTTTTAAACTTTTTAAACATATTTTGGCTTTGTTGTTCTGCCTGAGTTTCTAAAAGAAAAAAGTTCCCTTTCTTCATCTTTAAAGGAAACTTTAAAAGGAACTTTTCTATTTCCCACATAACATTCTCTCCTTTTCTGGGTTTCTGTACCCCGCTCCACTTGGCTGTTTGTCTATTCAGGCACCACTTACAATAAATACCAACACAGGCTTTAGAGTTTGTTATGATACGTAGTAGGTCTTTGCATTAGTCAGGTGTTATTGTTTGAACATTTGGGTCCCTCCAAAATTCATCTGTTGAAAGCTAATAACCCAGGCGATATTGCTAGGAAGTAGGGGTCTCTGTGATGAGGTCACGAGGGCACAGCCCTCATGAGTGAGATTTGCGTCCTGATAATACAGGCTTCTGCCAGGCCCTTTTGCCTTTCCATCTCCTACCACCACGTTTGTCTCTTTTGCCCTTTGCCTTGTGCCATGTGAGAACAGAGCGTTCAAGGCACCATCTTGGAAGCCAAGAGCAGCTCTCACCAGATGCTGAATGTGCTGGCACCTTGATCTTGGACTTCTCGGCCTCTCTGTGAGAAACAGACTTCTATTCCTTGTATATTACCCAGTCTGAGATTTGTTACAGCAGCAGGAATAGATAAGACATCAGTGTTCTTCAGAGAAATGGAACCAAAATTATATATATATAAAATATTATTTATGTAAATTATATATAGCTATATTATCTACCTATGTGTATATATGTATGTATCCATATGTGTATATATGTATGTGTGTATCTATATGTGTGTATATATGTATGTGTGTATCTATGTGTGATATATGTATGTGTGTAACCATATGTGTCTATATATGTATGCGTGTATCTATATGTGTGTATATATGTATGTGTGTATCTATGTGTGATATATGTATGTATGTATCCACATGTGTATATATATGTATGTGTGTATCTATATGTGTGTATATATGTATGTGTGTATCTATATGTGTGATATATGTATGTATGTATCCATATGTGTGTATATATGTATGTATCCATATGTGTATATATATGTATGTGTGTATCTATATGTGTGTATATATGTAGGTATCTATCTGTGAGATTCATTATAAGGGATTGGCTTAAGCAATTGCAGAGACCAAGAGGTTCAGTTGATAAACTGGAGAACTTAGAGAGCTGATAGTGTAAGTTTTGTCTTGATCTGAGACTGAAGTCACGAGATGCCCAAAGTCCCAGCTTGAAGACAGTCAGGGAGAGGAGAGAACTCTCCTTTATTTCACCTTCTTGTTCTACTGAGGCCCTCAACAGACTGGACGAGGCCCATTCACATCGGGGAGGGTGACCTGCTTCATGCATCAACAAATTAAAGGTTAATTTCATCAAAACACCTTCACAGGCACACCTAGAATGATGGCTAACCTGAGGTGGGCATCCCGTGGCCCAGTCAGGTTCGCAAATAAAATTAAACATCTCAGTATCATATAATTATTCTCATTGTTCTTCATGGCATGTATTTTCTCATATGTTAAATACTATTTTCGAATTAAACATTATCAACTCTTCTAGCTCCAGATAAAACATTGTTGGCATTTTTACTGGGATTGTATTAATACCTCAATGCCTGAATCAAACTGTAATCTTTTGGATCATCTTATGCAAGAACCAGGGCTGTATTTTATTAGATATTAATACACTCATTCTTTATCACTCCCTGACCCAGCTTGTCTTGTCTCAGCTGCCTGTGCAAAATGAGTCAAGGGTCTCAGATGTGCAGTCAGGCTACTCACATGTCTTGTGGTTTAGGAGAAGAGAGAGTTCTAACTACAGAGTTCAGGTCAAATTCTCCAGCAAGCATCCCTTTTCCAGAAACAAAGGCTTCTTAATGAACACAGGTTTCCACCTCATACTGGGTTCTCTTACTTTAAATATTTCCTAGTAGAAGCCTAAGAATAAATGGAATCTAAGACTGAATGCATCCCTAGCTGGGTGCCACCCTGGCAGCCTTGCTTAGAAGAGCCCGAGAGCCACTGAAGTCCCCTGTCACAGGCATCTGTCAAAGCAGGAACCATTTCTAAAGGAAGTTTTCTCCTCTTGCCTGTTACCTGGGAGGCTCAGGCAGGAGGATTGCTTGAGCCCAAGAGATGGAGGCTGCAACAAGCTGTGATCTCACTACTGCACTCCAGCCTGGGTGACAGAGTGAGACCCTGTGTCTTTTCCCTCAGAGTTTGTTTTTCTATACCTGGCACTTTCCAGACTGGGTTAGTGTCATTGGGATTCTCCCTTACGGCTTGAGGGGCAGTGTCATACAATTGTATGCTGGTTCAGGCTTTCCTAGGATGACAGCCATGTAAGATGAACTCCATGCTCTCTGCAAGGCTTTTTGCTCCAAAAATCCACTGTAGAAATTGTTGGTTTTGCCCTAAAAAGTCAGAGACACAAATTCTATGTAGTTGGAAGAGAATGAATTTCTCTGCCCAGTTTGTGGTAGTCTATCTCAGCAGCCACAGGAAATTAAAACAGGTAGTGGGTGGCCTTCTGTTAAATCCTGTTCTTTCATATCATCAAGAGGCGAGCAGTCACTGTTTTTATGAATTGGGCAAGGTGTTTGCTCTGTAATCCTGAGGTTCGCTTCTCTTTGCAGTAGGGAGCTAATGCAATTAGGTTCGCTTCGCTTAGGAATTAGTGGTTCCTAAGAGAAGTAGGTTCGCTTCTCTTTGCATTAGTGGTTCTGAGCAGTGTTCTTTGCACTGAGCTGTTTGAAGAGGACTCAGGCTCCCAAGATCTCAGTGCTGTCTGGCTGCTACTCTGTGTGTTCCAATCAAAGCGTAATCTTTTGGATCATCTTATCCAAGGACTATGTACTAGGAAACACCAAGGACTTTCTTCTTCCATCCTCCACCACTTTTAATGATATGAGTAGTTATATGAGAGCTACCCAAAGTACTGTGACTTCAGGTAACTTCAGTCCCATGACATCCCCATGGTGACCACGTTCTGAAAGACGAGTCTAAGACTCTGGGAGCACACTCTTATGTTGTTATCATGCCATCTGGTGATCTTGAAACTTTTACAGACGTCGGGTGGGGTTGAGATCAGTGCGATGTGGGTAACATTTACTGCATTAAACCAGGTAGACTTCCTACATAGCAAGCTTGCCTGTGGACTATAGGCACAGAATGAAACTTAGCCCCCAATACAGTATCTAGTTCCATGACTGGTCTTTGGAGCCATCAGAGTGCTCCCCCTGGAGCACAGCATCCTGGCCTGGGTTGCTCCCGTTTTGGCCACCTTTTTAGTGTGCTCACTGGGGAGGCAGGGGCTGGGTATCTTCATTCTCCATCCTGAGAATCAGAGGCTGCCATCTCATCTCATGATGGTGGCACAACCTCTCCCCCAACCTGCAGGCCACCTGCAAGATCCTCTTCTGCAGGGCCCTGTCCCTCCACTGTTCCCTTAGCCACTCCTGTACCAGTTTTATCCTGTGTTTTACTGCCTGTGGAGCAAGGCAATGTGCCATGGTCCCTGGGTACACCTGCACATGCTTGCTGACCATGCCAAGAATGCCAGAACCTTCTTTCTCTTCGACAGAACAGGAGCATCACCATCTTGGACAAAAACCGCCTTTCTAAGTTCCCCTTCGTTAGAGAACTGCCTAAATCCAGCCCCCAAACTTCAGCCTAATGGCTAATGTCAACCCTAAGATAAACCGCTCTCTGACCCGAAACATGCCAACCCCAAGGTAGCGTCCCCTGCAACCAGATACATTCCAATCCCACAATCGACTTTCCCTCACATGGAAACATTCCGAACCCATAATAAGCTCCCCGTGTCCAAAACCCTTAAATATATCCTTAGTCTGTCAGAGACAAAGCTCCTGACTGAGATTGGCCGGAAGCCCCTCTCGGGTTTATTCTCTGAAATAAATCTGTCTTGGCCTGTTGAGCCACTTCCGGTTTTTCTTTCCTCTTTCTTTCATTCTTACACTCTTTACACTCACTTCTCAAGTGACCAACCTTGAGAGAAAAGGTAAGACTGGTGCCCGGACAAGGAGCAGGCTTGCTTCCACTTCCGCTTCCAGTCCCAGCTCAAAAATCCTCTCCTCTAACCCAGCCTCCTGCATGGGCAGCATCCACCCAAGCTCACCTGTTGCTCCCATGAAACTTTAAAACAATCTGTTACCCATTTTTTGACCTCTTTGGCTGAATGCATATAAATTACACATTTGAATCCATGTTAATCTGTAAATTAATATAACTTTCAAACTTTTCTAGATAATGCAAATTAAAAATATCATACCATCCATTACATACAATTTTATTGATAGGACACATGCAAATTATTTATTTTGTCATGCTGCTAATGTCGTTCATTTCTACAGAGCAGCAAGAACTTCACAGCTTCTGAGTCACAATAGAATTTACCACACTAAGTAAGGAAATGTAACTGAAAAGCAAATACTATACCTGCTTTAAGACACACCCTAACATGTAAATTTAAATAATCTTGACTGTAAAATATTCACATAAATTAGCTACATTAGTGGTTGTCTTGGCTTGTGCTGCTATAACAAAGTGCCACAGACTGGTTAATTTATAAAGAACAGAACTCTATTGCTCATGGTTCTGGAGGCTGGGAAATTCAAGATCAAGGCGCCGGTGGGTTTATTGTCTGCTCTCTGCTTCCAAGATGGTGGCTTCTGTGATGAAAGTTACATAAGGCCTCTTTTACAAGGGCCTTAATCTTATTTAGGAGGAAGAACCCACCATGGCTTAATCCCCTCTCAAAAGCCCCACCTCTTAATATCATCACCTTGGCGACCCCTGGGCTTACAGGACACAGTCAACCGTAGCAATAGTTCAAAGACGACTGTAGAAAACCTAAAAGACATTAAAGATAATATCTCCTTACTACTAGACAGCCCCTGTTGTAAAACACAAGCCAGTGTGATTTATATTAAACACCACAAAACACTGAAAATTATCATCACTGTACTTATGGGACACGTAAGAGCTGCCAGATATTCATTCTTTAAGCTAGTAAGTTTACGTCAGGAATGTATCAAACAGCAGAAAAGGACAGAAACGTAAAATTCTGCTGCTACTTTAGCCATATGCCACACTGATTTCTTCTTTTTTTTAAATAAAAAAAGTGAAAAACGTCCTTTGTCTGACACACAAGTCTCAAGTCTTTTGCCAGCATCGAGAAACAGTCCCTGGCTACCTTCTCGGGGTATAACGAGACCCTTTCCAGTTGTTGATAGTTTGGGCAGTGGGGATGGGAGGTGAGGATACATTGTATACAGTGAGGATACAGATGTGGCTTTCTGAAGAGAGGGAACAAGGGCCATTGCGACATGCGTTAGGGGATGAGGGAAGACTCTCTGGGTTGTGGTAGTGAATGATGGGCTAGGTTGGGGATGATGGGGATCCTCCACTGCCTGCCTGTTAGAGACTGAGACTGAGCAGGGGAACTAGGATCACAATAAGCTGCCCGAATGGTGCTCAGGGGTTGTTCTCTCTTCTGGAGGGAGGAGAAATATATGCTATTGTATCCACGAGCAGTAAGCCTCAAGGTCCCAAACAAAGGTTAAGTGACTGTGAAGCCAGGAGGTGTTCACCCTGAGCTTATGGACTCACCAGATGCTGGGGTTGCCCTGTGAGAGATGTGGGAGATGGGGCGATGCCCACCCTAGAGTGAGAAGCCAAAGAAAAGCAGCCTCCCCCACCTCACCACAGCAGCCCCATGGGCTGGCAGCTTCACTCCCTGAGCTCCAGGTCCCCTGTGACTGTTGACACAGCCCAAGTGTGTGGGTTAAACTCCTCTGCCATGTTCCCACAGGAGGAGATGGGCCTGGCCAGAACTCTTCGTAGGAAGGGAAGCTAAAGGGACCTGTGGGTGGGACCTCTTGGGCCAATTCAATGTACCACTGTTGTTGCTGCTAGACCCAAATCTACAGTGGAAATTGAAGTGGCAAGGCCAAGGTGGGAGGATCGCTTGAGCTCAAGAGTTCCAGACCAGCCCGGGCAATGTGGCAAAACTCTACAACACACACACACACACACACACACACACACACACACAAGGCAGGTGGGGTGGTGTGTGCCTGTAGTCCTAGCTACTTGAGAGGCTGAAGTGGGAGGATTTCTCAAACCCAAAAGGTCAAGACTATAGTGATCCATAATGGTGCCACTGCACAGCAGCCTGGGCAAAACAGTGAGATGAAGAAGAGGAAGAAGAAGAAGAAGGAGGAGGAGGAGGAGGAGGAGGAAGAAGAAAGAAGAGGAGGAAGAAGGAGGAGGAAGAAAAAGAAGGAGGAGGTGAGAAAGAAGGAGAAGAAGGAGGAGAAGGGGGAGAAGGGAGGAGGAGGAGGAGGAGGAGGAGGAGGCAGAAATCATTGTAGCATATGCTTGAACGTCCCCATCCCTGCAGTGCCAGAGGCGATCCTCCTAGCTGGGGAGGAACTCCAGGTGGAAGGCTGTGATTGGAACCAGCTGCCCTGCCACTTGCCCCTAGGGGCTGGGGAATGCATCAGGATTCAGCAGGAGCCTCCCCGCGTTCTCATGTCCACACTTCCCATCGTACAGATGCTGCTCTGCAGGTCAAGAGACAGAAGCTCCTTCTCAAAGGACCCAGTTGTGATGTTGTCATACCTCTACCAATAGGGGTGGTTGCTAATTACCTAAATGTAAAGTTTCCCAGGACTGTGTGTGCATATTCACAGCTTTTGAGTCTACCAGCCCTTAAGAAAAGCTTGTGTGTCTCTCACAACCACCTCCAAAAAGGAAGCCCAGTGCTTTGTGTGTGTGTGTGTGGGGGGGGATTCTTTGAACTGGAGATAGAAATATGCCTCTCTTGGGCATTCTACTTGGTTTTTCATATTGGCTAACTCAAACCAGTATCTCTAAGTGGTGTGCAATCCAGTGAGTGGCATAGGAAGCTTCCCAGTGAGCTGTGGCACCCTTCCGTACCTGTGGGTCAATACAACCCTAGTGTCCTCTTTAGTGAGCTACAAGTTTGCATGACTGCTGGTCTTGCTGATAGAATTATCTGGGGAAGGGAGGCAGCCTCCACTCAGAGGCACGCATTGACACTTTGGATTCATTGACTTCCTGACATAGCTACTAAGTGCACCCCTCTTTAAAAGTGGGGTCAGTCATTAGCCTGCTACTGAACTCTTGTTAAAGCTGAACATCTGATGCATGAATCCTTGACTTTTGGGCTAAGGCAACTATTATGCCAAGGCTGGTGGGTAGGTCAACTTGAACTTGGTCTCTGGCAAGGATATTGCCCAGTAGTCCTTGCTGGTCATAAGGGGAGGGCATGTTTGAAGATACAACCAGCATCCTCCTGGTATCACCTCAGTTTGCATGAAGAGATGAGCTGCCCCTTTGAAAGTGTGCAGCGCTGGGTCAATGTGGCTCAGCCGTTGTCCACCCAGCTGACCTAGCCAGCAAATAGAGGCTACCCAGGGATAGCCATGCCCTCAGCCAGACCTCCAGGCTGAGGACTCCACAGCTGGGAAGACTCTGGGGTTGCCTGATGCCAGCACCCCTTGCAGTGGGCAGTCAGTCTCTCTTGAAATGGATTCTGCAGCCGCATATGCCACAGTGAGGGATTGAGCTCCTATGGAACTTGGGTGCTGACTGAGACATCAAAACGCCCCTTAAGAATAGGCAAAAATGAGACCCTTGTGAAATCTCTCTGCTCTGCTGAGTTCCTGATGGAAGACCCGTCAAGAGGGCACCTGTGCAATTCCACCTTCTACTACAGAGGCAGGACTTGTTCTTGGTTTTCTCAATGTGGCAAATCCCACTTCCTGTAGGGCCTACCCTACTGTGGCTGGAAACGTTCATGGCAAAAGAAGTAGAATTCATGCAAAACATCCTTTTACATGTTTTTTAAAAGGAAAACAAATCATTGCATGAGAAATCTGGAGTTCTACTGTGTATCAGGAATTATGAAAGCTGCCGCTTCACTAAACAATGCTTTTGACTGCAAATACTAACATGCAAACTTTGACTTAAAAAGTAGGGAAAAGATATGTATTTTTTAAATGTATTTCATGCAAAGTTAACTATTAGTGGACCTGAAGAGGGCAGGAGATGAAGCGTGTGTGTAGGAGAAGGTTTTATTCCACTCACAGCCCCCAGCCCACAGTTTTTTTGAAGTCTGAATCAGAGAATTCAGAATCAATGAACCAGATCATTCATTGATGTCTCATGCCTCTCTAAAACCTATAAAACCGAGCCACACCCCGACCACTTTGGGCACATGCTCTCAGGACCTCCCGAGAGCTGTGTCAGGGGTCATGGTCACTCATTGGCTCAGAATAAATCTCTGCAAATATTTTACAGAGTTTGACTCCTTCCAGTCACGGAGCTTTTCATGAGTGCATGCCTTCTCTAGAGGACGTCGGGGCAGAGCCCAGCAGTGGCTCTGGCTCAGAGGCAGAGCTGGGTAACAAGGACCTCTAAAGCATGCTGGCTCCTGTGAGTGACCGCCTCATGAATATTGAATTTATCCTCTCCTCCATGCGGCCAAAATCCCAATGGGGACTTTTCTGAGGTGATGAAGCCCTGAGAGCTGTATAGCTCCTCTGGACCTACAACACAACACAGCTTTCTACATAAATGCTTCCAGAAGGGAAGAACTGGGCTCAACTTGTATCTTGTTGCTGCCGTAAACTGCCTACTTTAAAAATAATAAACATAGTTCACTCACCACTTCCACCCTAGCTGTGCCTCTGCACTCGAAATGAAGTTCAAAAGAAAGTTTAGTTTCCTCCTTGGTCCTTGGAAGACTTTGAGGCAGCTTCTCAGAAAACAAGACAGTAAAATAATTGTTGTAATAAAACCTGTACGTGCTTCAGGAGACTTACCAGAATGCCTGGGAGGAATAATTGTGTTTTCTGAAAACACAATTATGTTTTTCAGCTCACCACCATGGTTACTTCTTTTCCCAAGTTCCCAGAAGCCTGGTAACCCCTCATGCTAAGTACAAAGGAAATAAGGGCAGGGCGTGCACAAAGACCCTGTGAACTGCAAGAGCCCGAGCTGGGCTGAGGGGCTGTTGCTGCTACTGCCGACTATGCAGAGGTGTGGTGCTCAGGCCACGCCCACGTCGGGGTGCCTAACTCCAGGAAACCCATTTTGGTCTAAAATGAGAAATATAATTTTGTATTCCTCATAACCATGGGAAGCCAGTGTTCACTCCTGGCATGGGAAAAGCAGCTGACTCCTACTCCTTGGTTGCTTGGTCGGTTTCTGCTTGGGAGCTAAATGTCTCTATTTTCTGAGTTTCCTCCTGCAGGAGGACAGCAACCAACATGGGGGACAGCAACCAACATGGCAGACAGCTACCAATATGCTGTTGATGCCCCAGGCACCCAACCTGAGATAATGTTCTCCAAAAACTGAGAACATTCCTGCGGGCTGAGGCCCTAATTAGAGATTAGGGCATGCCTTACAGACCTATTGTTCAAACAAATAGCTTGCCAGTGGCCTAGCTCACAGGGTGTGCAGAGCTAAAGGAGCTCTTAATGAATCAGAGAATGTAACACATTGAATCTTTGTTTTTACAATGATGGGCTTGCTGTTTTTGAACTAATCACATCTGCACAGGGGTCTTTTGATCAGTAAAAGCTGACATTTTTTAAAAAGTCAAAGGAAAAACCCTGATCTGTTGGTATTCAACAACAAACTGAAAACTGTTTTGTGTTAGAGGTCATTAGAGCTGGTTCCAAGGAAAGGCAGAATCAGATTTTAACCAAATACAGCCTTTCCTTCATCTCGTCTGAATCTAGATCCTCCAGTCTGTGTGACCATCGATCCCAAACATTTCTCCTACGGTGCAAACCCCACTGTTAGGGGCTGTGCTCCTCTCAGAATTCATACACTGACACTGTAACCCCCGTGTAATGGTAGCTGGAGAGGGGCCTTTGGGGGTGTCTAGGGTTAGGAGAAGTAATGACATCATTGAGGTATGATTAGTGTCCTTATAAGAAGAAATCCCATAGAGCTTGCTAGAGCCGGTTGACTCTGACTGGAAGAACCAGGGCTGGCCCAGTGTCCAACAGATGCCACAGTGGGGAGTGTGGTACAGGAGGGCAGGAGCAGCCACTTGTGTGTAGAGTGCTTCCTTGGGCTGGTGTGACCCTGCTGTGCGTCGTGCCTCTGCTGCCGAATGCTCCAACACTCCCCTTGTGACAGGTCCCCAAGAAAACAACCAGGAGAGCCTCTAACATGGGAAAAACCCCATGCTTATTTTGCTATAACATCAAAATCCAGTGTGTATGCACTAAGCTTTTGAGCTCTCACATCTCTAGCGCAGTAACGCCCCTCACAGAGGCTTCGGGTCCCTGCAGGTTGATTCTCTAATTGACCAATTGTTTCTTTCTTTCTTTCTTTCTTTTTTGAGACGGAGTTTCGCTCTTGTTTACCCAGGCTGGAGTGCAATGGCGCGATCTCAGCTCACTGCAGCCTCCGCCTCCTGGGTTCAGGCAATTCTCCTGCCTCAGCCTCCTGAGTAGCTGGGATTACAGGCACGTGCCACCATGCCCAGCTAATTTTTTGTATTTTTGGTAGAGACGGGGTTTCACCATGTTGACCAGGATGGTCTCGATCTCCTGACCTTGTGATCCACCCGCCTCGGCCTCCCAAAGTGCTGGGATTACAGGCTTGAGCCACCGCGCCCGGCTGACCAATTGTTTCTTTGAGCAGGAGACGACCCTGCAGGGATCAGTTTGGGCACGGCTCTCCTGTGGTCCATTCTGACGGCTCCTGATGCTGTAAAGTATCTGCAGAGCGCTGAAGACTCCGTCACCTGCTGCTCCAAGCTGACTGGAGCGAGGAAGTGTGACAAGGAGAGATGTGAGAGCACAGACCTTCTCCTGGCAGGACAGGACGGAGGGAGGGGAGGGAAAGGAAATTAGTCACGAGAATGCTTATCACAGCATTTGTTTTAAATACAGGAAAAAGGTAGGAGCAACTTCAATATTAACAAGTAGAGAACTAGGTGAGATGTCACAGAATAATATGTACAATGGGGCCATGCACTCACGCCTGTAATCCCAGCACTTTGAGAGTCTGGGTGGATCACGAGGTCGAGAGATCGAGACCATCCTGGCCAACATGGTGAAACCCCGTCTCTACTAAAAATACAAAAATTAGCTGGGTGTGGTGGTGCGTGCCTGTAGTCCCAGCTACTCAGGAGGCTGAGGCAGGAGAATCACTTGAACCTGAGAGGTGGAGGCTGCAGTGAGCTGAGATCATGCCACTGCACTCCAGCCTGGTGACAGAGTAAGACTATGTCTAAATTAATAATAATAATAATAATAATAATAATAAAGTACAATGAAATGCCATGAAGTCATCATGTTGTGTGTGTGTGTGCACGTGCATGTATTATAGGAAATGAGGACTACAATATATTTGTACCAAAAGCAATTCATAAAACAGGAACTTAGAGCATGAGACCGCTTTTGCTTTTCGGTACAAATTTACACATGCAGGCTCGCCAGTCCTCGGCTGCAAAGCAAGACATGAAGGTGACAGAGCTTCTCTATGTGTTAAGGTTCCAGGTGACTTTTTCTGTTCACTTTAATATTGCCTGTCATTCTGACGGTGAATATAACATAATCAGAAACAAAGGCGTTTCTAATTCGAAAGATCCATGAGCTGAAGACAAAGATAACTTGGACGAGGCCAAAAACTTCTTTATGTATTTCAGATAGACCAATTTAGCAACAATCTTTGGCCCCATAATGACAAAAGGAACCTAATGTTCCTCTTAGGCATTTGGCTGGAAAAGCAATGCTTTTTCCTGTTGGATTCCCCCCGTGATTTATTAAAGTAATAAAGGCTTGTCATGGAAAATTCCAACAAAGTGTTTTATTATCTTTCACTGGGTGATCCCAGCAAGACAAGTGGCTCCCCATCTGTTCGGTTAGGGTTCAGGGACTTCCAGGGTGAGGGGAGGAGGGGACTTTCTCTGTTGCTTCTCTTTGCCTGTATAGCCCTTGTTGATGGGTAGACACTACTGTGGGTGATGAGTTATTAATAGAAGAAGCTGTGAGGCCATAAATATGCAAGGGGATACATCTGGTTTCCCCGACGCCTCATGTAAGGCAGAAAAAGTACATTTTTACCAAGTAGAACAACTTGTCAGCCCCAAATCTCTTGCTTGCCTGGACCCAAGCACTATAAGGAGAAAAAAATCATCTTCTGACACTGCATGTCAAAGTCCAGCTGGGACGCACTGTGTGTGACGAGTGTGTGGGGTTCAGCCTGAGAGAGACCCTGTGAGCTGACAATGTCGCCTTGTTTCCTTAGTAGATGTGAGGCTGTGGGCCGGGACTTAGGGGAGAGAATCTCCCCGCATTTTTTCCGAGAGAAATACAGCATTTCAGAACACCGTTTGAAGGCTTCGAAGAGAACAAAGGAGACAGAAGCCGCTAAGGGGTTTTTCGGGTAGAGGAGAGCATCGAGCGCAGACTGGGGGCGGGGAGGGGGGGTTGGGACCCACCAGGACTTTGGCAGGACGGGTTCCTCTCATGTTTTCTACCCCAGGAAGATTAAAACCTATGCAGACGTCAATGTCCCCATCTCCAGGGTGTATTTCTGCTTCCAGCACTCACCTCCAGAAGCAGGTGACCAAAGAAACAGAGTGAGCCAGGAGTGCCCTCAGAGCGGAAGTGAGGTGCTCCCTGCCCCGCCTGCTTCAGAAAGTCTCTGACTGGCGCTGCTCATGGAACACACACAATCCTGTTCCTCAGCCTGGGACCCTCCAGCAGGACCCCCAACCCCAGAGGGAGGGTTTCCTAAACCAGCCTTTTCCAAGGCATGTTCCATGAAACCCCAACTTCCAAGAATGCTGATAGATACTATGTGAACAGAAAGAGGTGCCAAGTAAAATGACCTTCGTGCATCTCTGAGACCTACAAAAACTTACCTGTGAGTCTTGAAGGAGCACTAGGAAGACCCTCAGGGAATGCCCCTAGGGGACTTGGAATGCCTGGAGACACTTTTTGTTGTCAAAATCGAGGGCAGGTGGAGGGTGGTGACTGGAAGGGGAGAAGAGGGTGCTTCACTGATGTCTAGCGGGTGGAAGCCAGGGAAACCAAAGACCATCGTACAGTGCACGGGACAGCCCCACAGCAAAGAACCTTCCAGCCCTATAGGTCAGCAGTGCGGAGGCTGAGAAACCCTGGCCTAAGTGTACTGAGGACAAGACTTCCACCCCGCCCTGGCCCCTCCCCACAGGCATCTCAGTGGTGACCTGCAATGCGCGGGGAAGCGCTGCCTCAGCTCTGAAGGGGATGAGAACATGCTGGGCTGGCGTGAAATATGTAAAGGGTCTTCGTGGGTAATTCTCCTTCCCCTAATGCCACTGGGGGAATCACTTTCTCCCCAGCAGGCTCCTCTCTGGGATCCTCCCCCATACTTCTGAAACATCATCAACCCCCTCCGGTGGCACCATCTCCTCCGACCATGAGCTTTCTCAAAGACACAGCTCCAGCCCTCTCCATCTCACCGACGTGGAGGGCAGGGTTCACCTTCAAATATGTCAGTGGGGCTCTGAGCCCTGAAGGATTTGAAGAACGCATACCAATGAACTCCAATGAAACCTAACCAATGGTTAAGCAGGTTTCGTGGGTTACAGGACACAAGAGCTGAAAAATCAATGCCCCATATCTCAAAACAAAACCCACTGGCAGGTGAGGGACTGCACTTGAAGAAGGGGAGGGGTTCTGTATGTGGAAGAGAGTGGAAGAAGAGAATGTAACAGTAGGTAGCCAGCTGGGTGTGAGCAGGGCAGGACAGAGCTCCCCTCCCTCCACCAGGGCGTTGGGCCACCACCAGATGAGGATCAGGCAGTTGCCAACTGTCTCTCTAAACTAGTAACTGGTTGCAGCCAGCGCCAGGGAAAGGCAGTCTCCTCATAGACAGAAAACACTGAAACTGATCAGCTGCTTCTGAGAAGGTTTCAGGAGTCGGGTGAACGGGGAGAAGTAACACAAGACCCTGGAAGTATGCCAGTGAGTAAAACCCCAAGCCAAAAAATGGTCAAGCTGCGCACTTGTCTCTCGGGCCGCCTGCCTGGTCCTCTTCCTAGTGTACTTTCCTTCCTGCGCTAAAGCTTTTTTTTTGAGATGGAGTCTCACTTTGTCTCCCAGGTTGGAGTGCAATGGTCAATCTTGGCTCACTGCAACCTCCACCTCTAGGGTTCAAGCGATTCTCCTGCCTCAGCCTCCTGAGTAGCTGGGATTACAGGCCCACATCACCACGCCTGGTTAATTTTTGTATTTTTAGTAGAGATGGAGTTTCACCATGTGGAATAGGCTGGTCTTGAACTGCTGACTCTTGATCTGCCCGCATTGGCCTCCCAGATTGCTGGGATTACAGGCGTGAGCCACTGCGCCCAGCCCTTTAAAGCTTTTTAACAAACTTTCACTCCTACTCTAAAACTTGCTTCTGTGGGTCTCCTGCCTTCTGCCTCCTCGGTCAAACTCCTGCTTCTTAGGAGTCAGGAACTGAGGTTGCTGCAGACCTGTATGGGGCTGTGAGATTGCTACTCACCCCAGCGTGCGGGAGGGGTGAGACGTCCTAATCAGGAGAGGAGGAAGAGCTGAAGACCTGAGACACAGGTGAGCCTGCAGATCAGCACCTGTATGTGAAAGACACACCTCTCAGGGGAGTCTCCACAGATAGGATGAGGGGAAAAGACAGCAGAGAATAGCCGGGCGCGGTGGCTCACGCCTGTAATCCCAGCACTTTGGGAGGCCGAGGCGGGTGGATCACGAGGTCAAGAGATCGACACCATCCTGGTCAACATGGTGAAACCCCATCTGTACTAAAAATACAAAAAATTAGCTGGGCACGGTGGCACATGCCTGTAATCCCAGATACTCAGGAGGCTGAGGCAGGAGAATTGCCTGAACCCAGGAGGCGGAGGTTGCGGTGAGCCGAGATCGTGCCATTACACTCCAGCCTGGGTAACAAGAACGAAACTGCGTCTTAGAAAAAAAAAAAAAGACAGCAGAGAATAAATATTTAGCTTTAGTTGCTTGCAATCATTATCTTTGCCCAGTACTTTTTAAAACACAAATATTCTTAAGAAAACGAGAAAAGGGCGAATAGGACTTTGCTGTACAAGACTAACTCTGTCCTCTGGGCTGTCCTGAATTGATGAATATAAATAGTAGATCACAGTGTCTCGAAACTATATTTCTATTGCAGGTTACTTTGAAGCCAATTAAGCACAGAAATAGAAAACGATGCTAAGATTCTAAAGAAGCGACTGTTTCCCCAACCCTTTTCTCCAGGCATCCCGAGTGTCTCTGGGGGCATTCCCATAGGGTGGGTTTACGCTAAATAATTCCCTTGAAAATGAAGCCTTTACTTTAAATCTTTTTGATCTATCTTCCTTTTTAAGCTTTTTAATCTGTTCTCAGTCGACTGGTTTTGAAGGCAAAGAAAAAAGTTTAAACTGGAATTCCTGTGCAGTTAATGATCTCTGTACTGTTCACTGGGTGATGTTTTCACATACTTTTAAAGTCTAGGGGAAAACATGCTAATGAATATTATTATAAGTTACCAAAGTGAAAGTTCTTTTATAGAATTAGATGTTTAAAGGCAGGGGCCAGGCACAGTGGTGCACGCCTATAATCCCGGCACTTTGGGAGGCCGGGGCAGGTGGATCACCTGAGGTCAGGAATTTGAGACCAGCCTGACCAACATGGTGAAACCCTGTCTCTACTAAATATGAAAAAAAAAATCAGCTGTGTGTGGTGGCTCATGCCTGTAATCCCAGCTACTTGGGAGGCTGAGGCAGGAGAATTGCTTGAATCCAGGGGTGGAGGTGGCAGTGAGCCAGGATCACAACATTGCACTTTGGCAACAAGAGTGAAACTCCATCTCAAAAAAAAAAAAAAAAAAGGCAGCTGCCAAACTGCCCCACTGATTTCTCCCTGTGGCTTATTAATGACAGAAAGCCAAATGACCAACTATTAAATTTTCAACTCACTAAGTCATACGGCACAAGCCCATGGTGCCTGATACGTTTCTTTCCTTCTTTCCTTTCTTGTTTCTTGTGTCATGAACAGTAGTGAATCTTGCTGTGTTCCGGGTAGAGCTCTGGGTGGCCATCAACGAAGCGTGAGGAAAAGACACTGTGGCAATGAGGGTCTCACACACCAGACTGGAGGTGGAGGCCCCAGCTCCCAAGGAGGGCAGACGTCAAGCCCCCATACCTGGCTGTCTCTGTCTACCACAGCCCCCAGAGAGGCGGGGAAATGGCTGGGAAGCCATCTCCCTCAGGTCAAGAGCACTGTCCTAGAATAGTGCAGAGAGTGGAAGGACAGAACCCTCCCAGTGTTCAGGCAGGGGCTGTTGATCCTAACTGGGGCACGCTGTCGGAAGCAGGGGTTGGTACGAGGAGTGGAGGCATTGGCTTCAGGTCCTTCTGAGTGTAGCTTTTCCTCTTTCCCTAAATTATGCTGAGTGATATTGTTGACAGCAGCACCCTGACCTCCTGACCAGGGAGCCTCACCCCTGAAGGAGACCTTGAACGTCATCTTCTTAACACACGCAGAGGGTGCATGGGAGTGGTATACCTTTTCTAGTGATTAGACATAAGAAGTTAAAGACTTTTCCTCCAGCACTCTTAGATATTATTAATTGGATCTCATTCCACTTATGAAAGTCTGGATGGAGACCCACGTTCCCTTTAGGAGAACTGACTACCTGGGGTGTTGTATGACTAAGGTGTTATTAAAGATATGTTGAAAACACAGGCCGGGCACAGTGGCTTGTACCTGAAATCCCAGCACTTCGGGAGGCTGAGTTGACCCGATCACCTGAAGTCAGGATTAGCAGGGTGTGGTGCACACCTATAGTCCCAGCTACTTGGGAGGCTGAGGCAGGAGAATCGCTTGAACCTGGGAGGTGGAGGTTGCAGTGAGATGAGATCGTGCCACTGCACTCCAGCCTAGGTGACAGAGTGAGATCCTATCTCAAAAAACAAACAAAAAAACACAGTCACACATTTTATAGAATAGAACCTAGCGACTAAAATGCCGGCCAGCTATGTTGACCCCTTTTCTGTGTAAAATTACACGACTATGCTGTGTGTATTAGTGAAAGGAACCCTACAGTCCTAGAAGCCACTGGTCTGACCCCAGCCATGGGTGTGTGCAGAGAAAGCCACAGGTGTCTGTCTGGGCTGTGTGCAGGGGCCCCCTCTGAGGCTGGCTTGGCAGAACCCGGCACTGTGACAGAGCTAACCAACCTTAGGAGGAGGGATAGTGAGAGGATCTAGCAGCCGCTCAGGCTGAACTGGGATCCCAATGACCAGTTAGTTTTCCAGGAAGTCTCTTGTCCATAGCGATTTCTCTCCTGGCAAGTTGAAATCAGGTCTAAAATTATCAGAGGAACGAGTAGGAAGGCTTTATGTATGCATTCAGCTTTCTGCTTGTCTCCTCTCCTCTCTGCTCTGCATATCTGTCCCTGGAGAGGCAGCTTGTCCTTCAAACAGTGGGTCCCCTTTGTCATGGTGCTGACAGGCCTGAAGGGCCCTCCGCCCCTGCCCTTCCTCTGTGCAGAACTTGGGGTCTCCAGCTGGGAGGAGCTCATCTCCAGCACCAGGCTCTGTGTGTCCCCGGCTCCTGATTTTCCTGTGTGCTCAGAGGCTGTCAGGGCTAAAGGGATCTGTCTTTTTGTCTCACTTTCCTCATCTCTGACTTATAGTACAGCGTTTAAATTCACTTATTTTTATTAGAATACTGAACACCTTTGAGTGGTTTAGAATTTACAGGATATACAAGAGTCTCTGATTTTTAAAAATTCCCCAGCCACCCAGTTCCTCTTCCCAGAGGGATCAAATGTAAAGTTGGTTTTTTTTGTTTGTTTTTTTTCTTTGAGATGGAGTCTCACTCTGTCTCCCAGGCTGGAGTGCAGTGGCACGATCTCGGCTCACTGCAAGTCTGTCTCCCGGGCGCAAGTGATTCTGCTGCCTCAGCTTCCTGGGTAGCTGGGACTGCAGCAGGAGCGACTGAGAGAAACAGAGCTCTCTCGAACATTGAATGGGGAAGGGAGGGGTTTATTATGGCCGGGAGTCCGGGGATGAGTTGTCCAAACCCAGCTTGTCTAACAAAGGAAGGTTCTGCCTTTATATAGGCTTACACTCTAGATATTACACGTGGAAGAATCTTACATTTACAGCCTTAGAAATCACAAGTGAAAGGGTTTTGGATTTACAGCTTTAGGAATCACAAGTGAAAGGGTTTTGGATTTACAGCTTTAGGAATCACATGTGAAAAGGTTTCTGGGTTTACAGCTTTAGAAATCACATATGAAAGGGTTTTGGATTTACAGTTTTAGAAATCACATATGAAAGTTTCAGGTTTACAGTTTTAGAAATCACAAGTGAAAAGGCTCTGGTCTCCAGATGGAGGAGTGGGGTGGGTGTTTGATCTTGTTGTTTTTTTGTTTTGTTTTGTTTTATTGCATTTTAGGTTTGGGGGTACATGTGAAGAACGTGCAAGATTGTTGCATAGGTACACACATGGCAGTGTGATTTGCTGCTTTCCTCCCCATCAACTATATCTGGCATTTCTCCCCATGCTATCTCTCCCCAACTCCCCACCCCCTGCTGTCCCTCCCCTATTTCCCCCCGACAGACCCCAGTGTGTAGTGCTCCCCTCCCTGTGTCCATGTGTTCTCATTGTTCAACACCCACATATGAGTGAGAACATGCGGTGTTTGGTTTTCTGTTCTTGTGTCAGTTTGCTGAGAATGATGGTTTCCAGGTTCATCCATGTCCCTACAAAGGACACAAACTCATCATTTTTGATTGCTGCATAATATTCCATGGTGTATATGTGCCACATTTTCCCAGTACAATCTATCATGGATGGGCATTTAGGTTGCTTCCAGGTCTTTCTATTGTAAACAGTGCTGCAATGAACATTCGTGTGCATGTGTCCTTATAGTAGAACGATTTGTAATCCTTTGGATATATACCCAGTAATGGGATTGCTGGGTCAAATGGAATTTCTATTTCTAGGTCCTTGAGGAATCGCCACACCGTCTTCCACAATGGTTGAACTAATTTACACTCCCACCAGCAGTGTAAAAGTGTTCCTATTTCTCCGCATCCTCTCCAGCATCTGTTGTCTCCAGATTTTTTAATGATCGCCATTCTAACTGGCATGAGATGGTATCTCAAGGTAGTTTTGATTTGCATTTCTCTGATGACCAGTGATGATGAGCATTTCTTCGTATGTTTGTTGGCCTCATGTATGGTCTTCTTTTGTAAAGTGTCTGTTCATATCCTTTGCCCACTTTTGAATGGGCTTGTTTTTTTTTTTCTTGTAAATCTGTTTTAGTTCTTCGTAGATTCTGGATATCAGATCTTGTTTTAAGTAAAAACAGTGTCTTCCAAAGAGTTTCCCCAATACCAAGCATGTTATTTACAGGAAGGTGATTCAGGAGGCACCAGCTGGCCTGCTTTTTTTTCTATTGAAATTCATTGTGTAAGTCAAGGGGGAGGTGATCCCAGATGCCTGGGTTTCCTTCCTCAGGACTACAGGTGCCTGCCACCATGCCTAGCTAATTTTTGTATTTTTAGTAGGTATGGGGTTTCACCATGTTGACCAGGCTGGTCTCGAGCCCCTAACCTCAAATAAGATGCTCGTATTTACCTAGAGATATTTTACACATTTCCTAACAAATAGGAACACTGGTACTTTCCCTCCCTTATTGTCCATTTTCTATTTTACAATATACTTGGTGTATTATTCCACTCACTTATAAAAAGCATCCTCAATCAATATTTTTATTTTTTCTCTCTTTCTTCCTTTTTTTTTTAATTTAAAGAAATGAAGTCTCCCAATGTTGCCAAGGCTGGACTCTATCTCCTGGGCTCAAGCGACCCTCTCACCTCAGCATGCAGATTGCTGGGATTACAGGTGTGAGCTGCCATACCTGGCCACTTTTCTTCATAGTGGCTCTAGCTTTCCTCTCTTTCTTTTGTAGCGTGCCTACTGGGAAGCTTTTAGAAAAATCAAATCAGGATTGGAAAAACAGGCTCAAGTGTAAGGAAGGGAGGTCTGCATTTGGGGAATATTTCCAGCAGGCTTTTATTGGTGTTTTACTTGTTTCCATGGAGGGTGGGTTTTTGTTGATTTTATGGCTTCCACAGCTCTCCAGGGCCCCCAGCAGCAACCTGGCACAGCACAGCCGTGCAGAGCCCAGGTATGGGTTTACATCCTGGCTCCACCACTTCCCAGGTACTCGATCTCCATCTAAGGTACCTGCCTAGTCTGCCGTCCCACTTGTAGAATGGAGTTAATAACAACATATAATTTAAATGTGACTTTCAGGGCGCTCTCAAGGGTAGCACTTGTGCACTGAAGACACTACTCAGAAGTTTATAAATTAATATTCCATCTATTGTATTAGCACATTTGTATTTGTCCATTTTCACACTGCTGATAAAGACATATCCAAGACTAGGTAATTTATAAGAAAAAGAGGTTTCATGGAGTCACAGTTCTACATGGCTGGGGAGACCTCACAGTCATGGAGGAAAGTGAAAAGCACATCTCATATGGTGGCAGGCAAGAGAATGAGAACCAAGTGAAAGCATCAGACTTCATGACCAGATCTCATGACACTTACTACCACGAGAACAGTATGGGGAACTGCCCCCATGATTTAAATATCTTCCCACAACATGTGGAAATTATGGGAGCTGTAATTCAAGAAAAGACTTGGGTGGGGACACAGCCAAACCGTGTCAACATTAAAGCCAGCTCTTACTTTTAGTTTTCACTTAATCTTAACTTAAAAAACAATATAGAGACAGGGTCTCACTAAGTTGCCCAGGCTGCTGTCAAATTCCTGCCCTCAGATGATTCTCCTGCCTGTACTGTATGTAAATCCATTTTGGAAATCACATTCTCCATATTCTAACATTCAAGCATGTCCCCATCAGATAGCCAGATCCTCACTTGTTCACCTGAAAGTGGAACTGTCCTGCCAGGAGGTCCCGTACGCTTACACAGAGCCACTGCCAGCACCATGCAGCCTTGCAGACAACTGAGGATCATCAGGCACTCAGAGAGCTGGTGGCAAGACAGTGAGCCTGAGATAAACAAGCACAAAGATATTAGAGGAGAAGTAATTCCAAGAATAGAGGGTGTCTTTCAAAAACAAAACTCAAAATTTTAATTCATATCCTCACACTTGTGTAAAAATGTTGCATCTATGCAATAAGAATGGTAAACTGAGAAAGGACAGCTGGCACAAGAAAGACCTCTTAAAAATTAAGATTCTTAGGATGGGCACAGTGGCTCACACCGGTAATCCCTTTGGGAGGCCGAGGCGGGTAGATCACGCGGTCAGGAGATGGAGACCATCCTGGCCAACATGGTGAAACCCCGTCTCTACTAAAACTACAAAAAATTAGCTGACCGTGATGGCACATGCCTGTAATCCCAGTTACTCGGAGGCTGAGGTGGGAGAATTGCTTGAACCCAGGAGGCAGAGGTTGCAGTGAGCCAAGATCGCTCCACTGCACTCCAGCCTTATGGCAGAGAGAGACTTCATCTCAAAGAAAAAAAAAAAGAAAAAGAAATGAAAAGGAATGGAAAATGAAGTCAAATCTCCCAGGAAGGAGAGCAAAAAGAAGGAAAATGACAGAAAGCTTTATAGATAGTGAATCAATGAATTTGTGCTCCAGGAAGTAGGAACTGAAAACAGCAGTAAACCAGCAGAAATGACAAAGAAATTTCCAGAGTTTAACTAGCACAACCTCTAGAACGAAAGGGCCAAGGAGGGCCAAAAATACATCAATATTGAGTTATACAAGCATAATCCTCATAAAATTAGAGCCGCAAACATAAGAAAGGTCCCAGCATTTTCCGGAGCAGAAGTAGCATTTAAGAAACAAGCACTGGGAACAAACATCGGGCTGTCATTCTGTTTCTCAGTAGCACCGCCGAATCTTGGAACACTGTGAAGCAACTTCTCATATCTTCAGGAGAATCTGTATTGATCTGAAATGGCAGTTTGGCTACATAAGAAAGCTAAATGTGAAAACAGAAGAAATCATCCTGAAACAAAATCAAAGTTTATTTCTTGTGCATGCAAATACCTTGGGAGGCTGTCTGTCGAACAAAACAAGGAAAAATGAGAACTCCTTTATTGGAATAAAGGGTGGATCTAATCTAAAAGGAAGCCATGAAGGGAAGTTGCAGATAACTTGTATGGAGAGTGAGGAGGAAGGAGTAAGTCCAGGTGGAAACAGTGTGACCTCAGGTTTCTAACAGGAAGACAGGGAGGGATATAGAGATTTAGCCGGATCCTGAGCAGGTTGGAAGGATTTAAAGATGAGATTAAACGAACAAGATGGAAGGGGAAAAGCCATCAGACTCCAGGAAAAATAAAACTGTAAGGTAATATAATCACGGTTTACCATTTCATCTGGCGTGGAACAATACTTTCTCGTAACTGATTTTCAGCTTTTAGAATCAACTGACGGGCAGCACAGAGAAGACCATGATGGCTGCAGAACTGAATGTGGCCTGCCAGCTTTAACCCAAGGATAAGGAAGAGGGGAGGAAGATGATAAGGCAGCGTAAGACGCCCCTCATGCTTCTGTACAAGGGGCGCGAGAGACACCATCCGTAGTTAGTGACCTAAAAGTTAGGTATCCAATGAGCAGCTGACAGTGAGCCAAATTCTCGTCCTTGATGAGAAGGAAGTCTGTGTCTGTGAAATGGAGCAATGGAGAAATAATAAAAGCCGAGACCGTAAAGATGAAGAGAAGATACAGGGTTTGGGGGGACAGCTAACATCTCATAATGGTTATTTCTGAGCCATAAAGCCGGAGTTGGGGAGAAGTGGAGGAGCATAGATTTTTTTTATCAAAAGCAACTCTCTGTTTGACTTTTGAATCATGTACACTGATACTTAAATTTTTAAAAGCCAAAAAAGAGTTTCAGCTTCTCATCACCTTTGTGCTTCCGTCAATCCTCAGAGCGAGAGTTGGAGAGGGACTGGAGACAGTTATTAGACCTGCTGCCTCCACTTTCTGGCCATGGGAACTAGGAGTTAGCAAGTCGGGCAGTTATCATCAGGACCAGGAATGAGCTGTGAGCTGAGCATGGTTTTTACATTTGGAAATGTTTGAATTTTAAATGGTTCCATAGGGAATTACCCAATAGACTCAGTTTTCCCTCCTGGCCCACAAAGCCTTAAGTAGTTACTCTCTGTCCCTTTTCAAACCCTTGCGCTAGAGGCTCGTCCTAGAGATTATTATACGAATGTGTTCAGGAGATGGTTTGTGCAGCGATGTGGAGGGCAGGCTTTGGGAGAGATGGGCAGGGCATGGACCTGCTGGCCGCAGGCAGTCATTACTCACTGCAGCCGCAGGTCATTGGAATTCACGATGAATCTGAAGACCATGAATATGAAGAATTCAGTGTAGTTGCTGGTACAGGCAAGTCCTCAACTGTGTTCTTGGGCTGTGGTACCCTCTGGTGGAGACCTTTCTTTTAGGGATGGAGAATCGGTCCCTCTAGAAAGAGCCCAGCAGGGCCCTAGGAGTCAGATGAGCACCAACGTGACTTGTCCTCCTGCAGTGGCAGCTGTGAGACTTGGGACAACCAGAAGTGCTGAGGATTTGGGGCTGCTGCTGGGACCTGGCTTTGTAGGGACTGCGATGTAAACTTAGGACCAGCAGTGGCAGAAAGGAGGGGCTTCCAGCAACTGGAGTTCACAGTAGACACAGGGATGCCCCAACTAACAGAGGGGCGGCTGGCTGTCACCAACAGTGATCACTGCAGAGCCCACTGCAGTGCCAAGCCACGGCTGCTCACAGGTTGTACAGTGAGAACGGCAGTGCACCAGAAGACCTCATTCCAGAGGAAGGAAAGGGTGAAAAGCAACCTTTCCATTCTATTTGTGAACCTGTGGTTTAAAACTGCTGGTTTAAAACACCATCTGTTACAAATGTGGGCAGGTTGGAACTCGGGAGTGGCCACAAATGCATCTTATTCTTCAAAAGCTGTAGACTGTTTGTGTAAATACATGTTACTTTTCTTTTCGAATGCAGTAATTTCACCTAAAAGGTGTTGTTCCTGGGAGAAAAGGAAGCGGTGAAGTGCCTGCACCAGGTGAATGTGTATAGCAGTATTTAGGGCTTTCCATGTGGCTATTATCTGACGACTCTGGCCTCCCTTAAATATTTACACTGTTCAACTTGTGAAACTGCCCCTATAACTCTACAAAATTAATCAGACAAGAAGGAAGGGGAAGAAATGAAAATAAACCAAGCTTGCAGCACTCAGCATTCACCATGAAGTCAGCTGGCTCTCTGCCCCCGTCCTCATAGCTGTTTGGTGCCTATTGCTCCAGAATCACATAGACCCTGACACAGATTATAGTTCCCCTTAAATGCTCTGTGTATAACAACTTGAAATTATAAAACATTAATGTTTGCCTTTGAGATATTCTTTCAGGTCCTGTGTACCAGTGAAACTACTGACACCAGCCGCTGTGAAGGACTCCACAAGGAGCTGACTCATCAAAGAACGCAACTTCCACATCCTGATGGCTTCATCCCCCATACCCTGACCAATCAGCAAACTCACTTTTCCAACTCCTTGCCTTCCATTATATCCTTTAAAAAACCCAAGCCAGAACTCCTCAGGCAGACAGATTTGAGGGTCTCCTCCCATTTCCTCACTTGGCCACCCTGCAGTCACTAAACTCTTTCTCTGCTGCAAACAGTACTGTCTTGGTGTATTGGCTGTTACTGTGCAGCCAGCATATGGACCTGGAGATCCTGTAATGCTTGAAGTTACTCCTGTGAAGACCTGGAAATTGTCAATAGTTGTGCTGAAGCTAATGTCTGGACATTATGGGACATTATGGGACAGCATGTTAACTTTTCTGTATGATGCAACTAATACAAGCACAGAGTAAATTCAATAATATTGTGATTTTTAGAATCTCTGTCTTTGTGTACAATGTAGAAATTTCTTTCTTTCTTTCTTTCTTTCTTTCTTTCTTTCTTTCTTTCTTTCTTTGCCTTTTCAACTACAGTAGTTTTTAATGGAAAGAAGAATTTCCAGAGGGTTTCTTAGAAAAGAGAGAAGAATGAATTTCACTGAATTCAAAGACCCCTCCAACCCCATCATTCCTCTTACTGACCTCAATTCTATCAGATGGCTGTTTCTGAACCAGTCGTTAGCATGAAGAGGTTGAGACTAATCAGCCTCCCTGCGGGTGACATGAGCTGCTCCTGAGGTGGGAGCCAGTTGCCTGGTCTGGCTGTGAGGCCTGTTAATAGGAAGGAAGCAGGCATCCGTGGGCAATCAACAATTCTCTTGCCACTTCTGGGCTCGGCTACTCCTCAGGTGAGCAAAAGTGGTCCCTGAACACAGCAGGAAAGCTACCAGGGAAAGGGGCTGCAGTAAAGATAAAATTTCAATTTCAATTTGATATGGCTGTTCCCTTGTCAGTTAACTGATTTAAAATGTCCTTTGTACGGAATTGTTAAAAATTGGCCTCCTTTCTCTTTTGTCTTTGTTTGAGATGGAGTCTTGCTCTGCTTCGCACTGGTGTAATCTTGGCTCACTGCAGCCTCTGCCTCTTAGTTTCAAGTGATCCCCCCCACCTTAGCCTCCCAAGTAGCTGAAATTACAAGCACCCACCACCATGCTTGGCTAATTTTTGTATTTTTAGTAGAGATAGGGTTTCACCATGTTGGTCAGGCTGGTCTCAAACTCCTTATCTCAAGTGATCTGCCCACCTCAGCCTCCCAAAGTGCTTGGATTACAGGCAAGACCCACCATACTTGGCCAAAAATTGGCATCTTTTCTGTGTTGGAAATAATGGGATGAAATTAGAAATGATTTTGCAGGATATTTTAGCATGGTAAGAACTGGATATATCCTCAGGTTGGGTAAAGAGAAGCTTCTTGCTGATGTTAATTAGCTATTGTAAGATTCCACAGTTCAAGGTAACCAGACTATAAAGCATAATTCTTAAATCATTTGAAAAAAAATACAGCCAGTCCTTGTTATTTGTGATACGTTCTAGAAAGTCAATGTGAACACTGAATTAGCAAACACTGAACTATCAATCCTGTGCAAATATAGCATAGCTTCCTGTGAGTCCTGGCCCTAGCAATGTTTTGTTGCTGAAGTACCATTTGTATGATACAGGTTCACTTGCCAATGTCTTTGTAAAAAAGAACAAGCCGGCTGGGTACGGTGGCTCACGCCTGTAATCCCAGCACTTTGGGAGGCCGAGGCGGGTGGATCACGAGGTCAAGAGATCGAGACCATCCTGGTCAACATGGTGAAACCCCGTCTCTACTAAAAATACAAAAAACTAGCTGGGCGTGGTGGCACGTGCCTGTAATCCCAGCTACTCGGGAGGCTGAGGCAGGAGAATTGCCTGAACCCTGGAGGTGGAGGTTGCGGTGAGCCGAGATCGCGCCATTGCACTCCAGCCTGGGTAACAAGAGCAAAACTCCATCTCAGGAAAAAAAAAAAAAGAACAAGCCTCAGCATTGAAACCTGCTCTTCCATACAATCCCTTTCCTAAGTGTGTAACACTTAGGTATTTAAAAAATTCTTCCACAGCCTCCCGATCTGTAGAACCCATCTCATCTGCAAGTTTAACATTGTTCGCGCCGTATTGCCTTTTGAAATGTGTAAGCTTCCAGAACTAGCCAAGAAGGGTTTCACGGTCTCCTGACTGTGCGTAACATGCTCTCACATTTCTGTAAATTTCAGCCTCACCATATTACTCTCCACTGTACTTTGTAAAATGAGTCATCACCTCATGAATCTACAAATTTAGCCAACGTTCCATTTTTCCCATAGCATCATCACATACTGCACATGTTACTTTAGCACGTTCTGGCGTGGCCTCCTGTGCAGACGGGCACCTTGGCTCTCTCTTTTCTGCATGTATGTACTGTTGATGCATCAGTGCAGAACGCATAGCCTTTAGCATGGTGAGGCGCATCAGCCATAGCCCTACTGGGCTTAGGAACGCAGACAGCATGTCAGCACTGTGCTTGGGACTACCTTAAACTGCCGTATTACTACAAAAATGCACCAAAATGTGAAAAGCACAGCACAGAATAGGCCAGGAGGAAGACCCTCACTTACAGCATGAGCTGGAACGGGAAGGCAGAGCACTGCCCTTTTGACCACAGCAGAGAATGTGCTTGTTACACTGTGTCTGAAACTCTTCATCACTCTGTGCATGTTCTCCAGTGATCATAGAAATGCCATGAGTAGTGATTGGGTATTATAAATAAATTTACACATATAAGCCAGGCGTGGTGGCTCATGCCTGTAATCCCAGCATTTTGGGAGGCCGAGGCTGGAGGATCACAAGGTCAGGAGTTCGAGACCAGCCTGGCCAACATGGTGAAACCCCATCTCTACTAAAAATATAAAAATTCGCTGGGCATGGTGGCATGCCTGTAATACCAGCTACTCAGAGGCTGAGGCAGGAGAATCACTTGAACCCAGGAGGAGGAGGTTGCAGTGAGCCAAGATTGCACCACTGCACTCCAGCCTGGGTGACAGAGCAAGACTCTGTCTCCAAAAAAAATTTTTTTTGCCCATATAGAATCCACAAGTGATGCAGACCGATGCATTACATGAAATAAGCACATGCCCAATTTTTATTTAACTCATTCATGAGTGAACAAGCAAAGTCAATAAAGCTGGTTGAAAAAGAATTTGAAAAAGTGGGTCTGCATGGTGAGGCTGGGAATGCTAACGGAAAGTTGCCGAAAAACAGCAGAAGGCAAGGGAGCCATAACCGCGGGGTCACCTCACCTCAAAGGGCAAAGCAAAGGTAGCCGAGACTATGTAAGCGGAACACATTACTCGTGGGAAGCTTTTTTTTGAGAGGGAGTCTCTTTCTGTTGCCCAGGCTGGAGTGCAGTGCCTCCATCTAGGCTCACTGCAACCTCTGCCTTCCAGGTTCAAGAGATCTTCTGCCTCAGCCGCCCAACTAGCTGGGACTACAGGTGTGCGTCATCATGCCTGGCTAATTATTGTGTTTTTAGTAAAGATGGGGTTTCACCATATTGACCAGGCTGGTCTTGAACTCCTGACCTTGTGATCCGCCTGCCTTGGCCTCCCAAAGTGCTGGGATTAGAGGCGTGAGCCACCATGCCCAGCCAAGACTGGTTTTTTTGAGCTTTCTCCTCCAAATTGTACCTACAGCTGAGAAGGTTTCATTGATGTCGTGCTTAGTTGAAAGAAGAAACAGCTCAAGGAATTCCTCGGTTGATCATGGAGTATATATTGAAAATGAGCTTGGAATGATGAACACAGGGAGTGGCTTATGCTACAACCTGAAGACCAGCATTGGTGTTAAGGGACATTTTTTGTTTGTTTGTTTATTTGAAGTCTCCCTATTTTTTCCCCATTTTAAAAATTGAACCATGGGTCTTTCTTTGTGTCGGTTTGTAGACTCCAACACAGCATACAGATCTTCAAGCCAAGCTATTCAGCCTCGGTCCAAAATTAAATTCTACTTACAGATCCAGGGAACAAAGTGCCAGGTCTCCTGCCTCAGCCTCTCGAGTAGCTGGGATTACAGATGCACACTACCACGCCCAGATAATTTTTTGTATTTTTAGTAGAGACGGGGTTTTACCATGTTAGCCAGGCTGGTCTCCAACGTCTGACCTTAAATGATCCACCCTTGGCTTCTTAAAATGCTAGGATTACAGGCATGAGCCACCGAGCCCGGCCACATTTTAAAGTTAACCCTTCATTCTGGAGCAAGCTGGAAGGGTCTTGAGCAGGAGGCTGCGTTGCCTGTTAAATAGGAATGATTCCCATGACAATCTACTTGTCTAGAAGGAAATGTGACAGGACATGAGCAGTGATTTACAGACATTGGAGTGCACAGGGAAGCGTCTCAGTCTCGAGAAAGCCAAGCTAACTTTGTGAATGAATGCACGTCTCAAGTTTGGCCTTCACCCACTCCTGGGCAAACAGGCAGCGCACGGTTCACACTGCTGTGCATCTTCACTTTGGTTTTCTTTTTTTTTTGAGACGGAGTTTCGCTCTTGTTACCCAGGCTGGAGTGCAATGGCGCGATCTCGGCTCACCGCAACCTCCGCCTCCTGGGTTCAGGCAATTCTCCTGCCTCAGCCTCCTGAGTAGCTGGGATTACAGGCACGTGCCACCATGCCCAGCTAATTTTTGTATTTTTAGTAGAGACGGGGTTTCACCATGTTGACCAGGATGGTCTTGATCTCTTAACCTCGTGATCCACCCGCCTTGGCCTCCCAAAGTGCTGGGATTAAAGGCGTGAGCCACTGCACCCGGCTTAATTTTTGTATTTTTTTTTTTCTGAGACGGAGTTTTGCTCCTGTTACCCAGACTGGAGTGCAATGGTGTGATCTCGGCTCACCGCAACATCCGCCTCCTGGGTTCAGGCAATTCTCCTGCCTCAGCCTCCTGAGTAGCTGGGATTACAGGCACACACCACCATGCCCAGCTAATTTTTTGTATTTTTAGCAAAGATGGGGTTTCACCATGTTGACCAGGATGGTCTTGATCTCTTGACCTTGTGATCCACCTGCCTCGGCCTCCCAAAGTGCTGGGATTACAGGCGTGAGCCACCGCGCCCGGCCCTGCTTTTCTTTTTAAGTAATATATTGTGGCGCTGTTTCCACATCAGCATATAAGAATTTCATCTGAGTGTGAGCACGTTGGGGGTGGAGATCAGCGGGGTATTCTGTCCTATTAGGTTATTCATTCTGTTGATGGATATTTATATTGTTTCTAATCCTTTGCAGTTACAACCAGTAACACAATAAATAATCTGCATCTCTCAGAAGTCGCATTATTAGGTCAAAGAGTATGATTTATAATTGTAATAAGCATTGCTGGCTTATCCTCCAAGAGCTGCATACTTGGACAAGCATACAATAATCCAGCAGATAGAGTGCTTCTTTCTCCACTTTAGCCAATGGACCAGGTATGGGACTTAAAAGAGTTGTGGTCAAGTGCAGAGACTCACGCCTGTAATCTCAGTACTTTGGGAGGCTAAGGCGGGCAGATCACCTAAGTCAGGCGTTCGAAACCGGCCTGGCCAACATGGTGAAACTCCGTCTCTACTAAAATACAAAAGTTAGCCAGGGGTGACCTGTAATCCCAGCTACTCCAGAGGCTGAGGCACGAGAATCTCTTGAACCCAGGAGGCAGAGGTTGCAGTGAGCCAAGATCACGTCACTGCACTCTAGCCTGGGCAACAGAGTGAGACTCTGAGTCAAAAATAACTAACTAACTAACTAACTAAATAAATAAATAAATAAATAAAAGTGTTGTTGAACTTTCAGATCTCTGTGAAACTGAGTGGTAGAAAATGAAATCTCAGAATGGTTTTATTTGCATTTCTTGTTATAAATCAAGTTGAACGTCTTTTTCACTCTCAGGTGCCTTTCCGATTTCCTTTTTGGTGAATTTTTCTCATTCTTTTCTCATTTTTCCACTGAGTTATATATTTTGTATTAACTTGTGGTACTCTATGTTTATTAGGAAATTTAACCCTTTGTCTGGGGTATTACTAGCAAGTGTTTTTCCGAATTTATCTTTTGACTATATGTAGAGAAACAAATTTCTACCTGGCAAAAGCACCACACACAGTCACATTTATTAATCTTTAACTTTGTTCCTTCTGAGTTTTATGTTTTGTCTTATAACTCCAGGCTAGAAGTCTCCCACTGATTTTTTTATTACTCAAGGGTTATATGTTCGCATTTAGGTTTTAAATCCATTTGGACTTTATCCTGGAATCAGATAGGAGCTACAAATCCAATGTAACTGTTTTACAGGTGCCTACCATTTGTCCTCTGTGGTTGCTTTAAAATATTACCATGTGAAGGCTGGGCGTGGTGGCTCATGCCTATAATCCCAGCACTTTGAGAAGCTGAGGTGGGCAGATCACCTGAGATCAGGAGATCGAGACCAGCCTAACCAACATGGAGAAACCCCATCTCTACCAAAAATACAAAATTAGCTGTGTGTGGTGGCACACTCCTGTAATCCCAGCTACTCGGGAAGCTGAGGCAGGAGAATCGCTTGAACCCAGGAGGCAGAGGTTGTGGTGAGCTGAGATCACACTATTGCACTCCAGCCTGGGCAACAAGAGCGAAACTCCATCACACACACACACAAAATATATACATATATCGCCATGTGAGCCAGGCACAGTGGCTCACATTTGTTATCCCAGCTCCTTGGGAAGCTGAGGTGGGAGAATTGCTTAAACCTGGGAGGCAGAGGTTGCAGTGAGCCAAGATCACATCACTGCACTCCAGCCTGGGTGACAGAGCGAGACTTCATCTAAAAAAAACAAACAAACAAATCACCACATGGAGTACAGAGGATGGGATGTTTTAGGGCAGTGAAACCATTCTGTATGCTACAGTGATAGGTACATGTTATTATACTTTCGTTTAAATCCATCAGATGTACACAACTAGAAGGGAACCCGAAGGTAAACTGGACTCTGGGTGGCAATGATGTGTCACTGCAGATTCATCAGTTGTAGCAGGTGCACCCTCTGGTGTGGATGTTGATAATGGGGGAAACCATGCAGGGCATACATGGGAAACCTCTGTACATTCCTCTAAAGTTTGCTGTGAGTCTAAAACTGCTCTTAAAAAAGACTTTAAAAGTAGTGTAAAGTACATTAGCAATTTTATATTGATTATACATTAAAATAGTGATATTTTTGATTAAACAAAATATATTGCCAAAATTAGAAAATATATTGCCACACATTGTTTGATATTACCTCCTTCACAAGGTAAAGGCTAATTCATTAAGTCTGTAGGTCAGACTTCATCACTCACTAGTGAACAGAATGTGACGGAAGTGATGATGTGTGACTTCTGAGAACAGGTCATGCAAGGGATTGGATCTCTCTTGGATCATTATTCTAGGGGAAGCCAGCTGCCATGTTGGAAGGACACTCAAGCAGCCTAGTGGAGAAGTCCCATGGTGAGGAACTGAGGCCTTATGTCAATAACCAGCCATGAACTCAGCATATGTGTTAAGTGAGCATCTTGGAAGCAGATCCTGCAGCCCCAGTCATCAGGCAGCTGAAATCGCCACATGGAGCATAGAACGTCATAAGAGACCCTAAGCCAGAGTCACCCACCTAAGTCACTGGTAAATTTCTGACCCACAGAAACTATGTACAATAATACATGTTTATTGTGGCTGCAAGATGCTAAATTTGGGATGACTTCTTATATATTTCACAAAAACCTTTTATTAAACAATTCATTTTCCCACTAATTTGAGATGCTACTTTTGCTATACAAAATTGGTCTTTAAATTTGGATCTTTGCTGGAATTCATTACGTTCCATCTAGTTGCATCTCTCTACTCCATTGATTTGATTGAAACATAAAAGCTTTATTGTATGTTTTGATGTCTGGCACGGTAAATTCTGCCTACCTTCCTTCATTGATTTAATCTCAAAAATCATGTCACCGTGATTGTTAGGATTATCTTCTTTTTCTTAAACTTTTGAGTTCTGGGGTATGTGTACAGGGCATGCAGGTTTGTTATATTGGTAAACAGGTGCCATGGTGGTTTGCTGCACGGACCAACCCATCACATAGGTATTAAGCCCAGCATTCATTAGCTCTTCTTCCTGATGCTCTCCCCCTTCCCACTCCCCTGACAGGCCCTAGTATGTGTGGTTTCCCTCCCTGGGTCCATGTGTTCTCATTGTTCAGCTCCCACTTATAAGTGAGAACATGTGGTGTTTGATTTTCTGCACCTGTGTTAGTTTGCTGAGGATAATGGCTTCCAGCTCCATCCACGTCCCTGCAAAGGACATGATCTCGTTCCTTTTAATGACTGAATAGTATTCCATGGTGTACATGCACCACATTTTCTGTATCCAGTCTATCATTGATGAGAATTTGGGTTGATTCCATGTCTTTGCTATTGTGAACAGTGCTGCAGTGAACATGATGCATACATGTATTTTTATAACAGAATGACTTATATTTTGGGAGGCATATGCCCAGTAATGGGATTGCTGGGTCAAATGGTACTTCTACTGCTAGATCTTTGTGGTTATCTTAAGATTATAAATTAAATTAGAGAGATGAAACCTTGTGATGTTGTGGACCAGGTTCCCCAGGAAACAGACTCTGAGAGGAAGATTTGTCTGTGGAATATTTATTAAGGTGTGTTCCTGGGATCAACACCTTTGAAGGGCAGAGGGAAGCAGGACTGGGCAGAAGGAGGGTTGAGCTGTGGTGCAGCCCAGCAGAGACCTCATTAAGAGCTCTGAAGCTGGCATGGTCCTTCATAGACCCACTGAGGCAGGTAGGCAGGTCTGTGTACCCCCATATTGGCCAGTCATGGGAGAGGGGCTGCCCTCGGGGATAGAGCTCATCTTGGGTGAGGCATCCCCCTTACGGTAGGAGGAGTTTCTGAGGCAGGAGCAGCAGCCAACACTCCCAGCCGCTTTGGGACCAAGTGCCCTGGTCCTCAGGGTGCATCTGGGCAGTGCATGGGCAGATGTCGAGTCTTTCTGTTCAAGACTACTGTACAACTTTGCATTTGACGTGTCTTTTGTATCCCTTAGGAGTATTTTATTTATTTATTTATCTATCTATCTATTTCTTTAATTTATTTATCTAGAGATGGAGTCTCGCTCTGTTGCCCAGGCTGGAGTGCAGTGGTGCAATCTCAGCTTACTGCAACCTCCGTCTCCTGGGTTCGAGCGATTCTCCTGCCTCAGCAAATAGCTGGGATTACAGGCATGAACCATCATGACCAGCTAATTTTTGTACTTTTAGTAGAGACAGGGTTTCACCATGTTGGCCAGGCTGCCACCTGACCTCAGGCCGTCTGCCCACCTTGGCCTTCCAAAATTCTGGGCCTTGAGAGTATTTTAAAGCACTTCTTGTACAGATCTTAAACACTTATTGTTAGGATTATTTCTAAGAATTTTAGGTTTTGTGCTGTTAGTATAAATAGGTCATTTCTCCCAACTGTTGGTTGTGTTTGGTCCATGAAAGCTAATGATTGCTGCAATATAACTTTACACTCTGGCTGTTACTGTGTTCTGCTGATGCTTGGTTTTAGATTTGGATTGTGATCTTAGATTTTCCAGTTATAAAATCATCTCACCTACAAATAAAAAACGGTTTTATATTTCTAACATGTGTCTCTTTCATAACTATATTGGCTAATCCCAGTAGAATTCGAGGATGTAATTGCAGTGATTGTGGGTTTTTTTTTCTGTCTTCTTCTGTGAATAGGAACTGAGCATTTTACATTAAGCATGGTGCTGGGTTTGGGGTTGAGATAGAGTTATGTTGTCACGGTAAAGAAATATCCTTGGAGACTTTTAAACAAATACATTCGGAGCTATGCTTCAGCAGCTTTACTCTGAATCTTCTCAAAGATATCCATAAAAAAAATTAAACCATAAAGACTCAGGGCTTCTGATTAACTGCAGTGATTTCACCAGTGGTCCTCGTGGAATAACACAACACAGAGAGGAAGAGTTGGAAAGCTGGGTTCTCATTCTGCACTATCAGCAACCCCACTGTGGGCAGGTCACAGCCCCACAGCTCAGGTTCTCCCTGTGAGAGAGAAGGAGGAGAGAGGTGGCCTCCGCAGCTTTAACTGATACCTGCCTAGTGCTCGGTGTGATAGATGAAAATAATACTTGTTTCCTAAATGTACCCCAAATATTTATCCCGAGAGCTACAACAAATATCTTCACACGCTGTGTAGGAAGTTTAATGACTTTTGCAAGCAATTAAAAAAATGACAAATCCTAGTTTTGGTGAAAGAATGTGGGATAAAGGAGCATGAGCAGTGGGGGACCCCTGGAGGTTATGTCGTTTGTATTTTATTTCTGTTCCAATGGTGCCACTGGCCAGCCTGAAGGCAAAGCGTACTCCCTTGAGCACTGAGATGAAAGACTTCTGGGAAGAGAGAGAGAGGCATGAGATCAGCCAGCAGGCACAATCTTGTATCTTACTCAGCTCCCACCACTTCCCACATTTCTTCTGGGGTCTGAGTATCCCCAAGGGTCCCAGAGACACTGGTGGAAATCTGTGAAGGGACAGACCTGCATTTTCATCCATGATCATTTGTTTTTACTTACTAATACATGTTTGACACATGTGCCAGAATTTTGTGTGAGTCTTGCTGTCTTCAGCACCAGGATGTGAGGTGTGGGGAGTGGCTGGCACTCAGCTGTCTCAAGCACTGTGAGTCACACTGAGCCCAGGCATACTTCAGCCCCAGCATCCCCAAGTCCTAGCATCCCTCAGCACCAGGATCATCAATCTACCTTCCCCAAATGCCAGCATCCCTGAGTCCCAGCATTTCTGAGTTCAAGCACCTCTGAGTCCCAGCATTTCTGAGTTCAAGCACCTCTGAGTCCCGGAATTTCTGAGTTCAAGCACCTCTGAGCCCCAGCATCTCTGAGTTCAAGCACTCCTGAGTCCAAGCATCCCTGAGTTCCAACATGCCTGAACCCCCGCATTTCTGAATCCAAGTATTCTTGAAGCTCAGCATCCCTCAGCCATAGGCCCTCTGAGTTTTGGCACCTGTGAGCCCCAGAATCCCTGAGTCCAAGCATTCCTGAGCCCCAGAATTCCATTCAAGCATCCCTAAGACAAGCATCCCTAAATCCCAGTATCCCAGAATCCAAGCACCCCTGAGTCCCAGCATCCCTGAGCCAGCATCCCTGAGTGAAAATATCCCTGTGTCCAAACATCCCCTGACCCCCTGCATCCCTGAACCCCTACATTCCTGAGCTTCAGCATCTCTGAGCCCCAGCATCCCTTAGTGCCAGCATCTCTTAGCCTCAGCATCTGAGTCCAAGCATCCCTGAGTGCCAGCATTCCTCAGCTCCTGCCTCCCTGACCTCCTGCTTTTGTCATTCCCACAGTAGGATGGGTGCCTTCCAGCCTGAAACACCGTCTTAGTCGCCATGGACCAAAGCCCTCAGGTGAAGCAGAGCAGTTTCACATCACACACCAATTAAGCCCCACGTTAGTTAGAACTAGATGTTGCTGTGAGGACTACCCTGCTTTTCAGGGCCCCTGTTAATTTTTCCAGGTCTAGCTTCAGAGCCGACCCCTCTGAGAATTCCTGCCGCGCTGGTCTGACGCCTTCTTTCTTCCCCTCCCCTGCAGCAGCTGCCGATGGTACAGTTCACCTGGCAAAACATTGAGCTTCGTTCTCTGTCGGCCTAAATCCTTTCATTATCGTTACAGACCCTCTCCTGGCCTGCCCGGCTCTTCCAGGGCAGGAACCATTGCTGTAGAAAGAGCATGGGTGTTGTTACGGGTTTAATCATGACCCTCAGAATGCATATGTGTAAGTCCTAACCCCAGTATCCCAGAAAGTGGCCTCATTTCGAAGCAGGGTCCTTGCAGACAGAACAAGGTACAACGAGATCACACTGCAGTGGAGGATTCCATTCCAATATAAGTGGCTTTTTAAAAATGGTTCGTGACATTTTATTTGTAAATCAAATGGAACCCATCTTTTCCCACATCAGACTGAGGCAGAATAGGGAATTAGGGTAACCAAGGGTTAAGGCATAAGGGGAACAACAGCAGGCGCAGCCAATTCTAGGCAAGGCCGGGCAGGCCACACCCTCACTCCTGTGAGAACAGACAGAAGTTTACACTTTAGCTTCTGATTAGCCATAGGCCAAGGCTTCACTTCAGCCTCTGATTGGTCACGGACCAATCCTTCATAGGGTATAGCCAACTGGAGGTATGTAAAGGGCACCGAGAGGAGTTGGCAAATTCTTTCCTTAATAAAATCCCTAAAGCACGCTGTAACTGGGGGCTGTGAGCTGCTGGCTCCGGCTTGCTCCTGCTCCATGGAGTGCACGTTTGCTTCACATCTGTGCTTTCGTTGCTTCTTTCTTCTCTCATTTCTTGGTTCTTTTGTTGCCTCGTTTGTGCAGTTTGTTCAATTCTTTGTTCAACGTCACAAGAGCATCACCGTAAAGGGGCTGGATTGCCCTGAGGTACGAGAACCGCTGAGAGCCTGCTACAGGGCGTGGGGGAATCCCGCTTTTGTTCCATGAAGCTCATGCCAACCCCAGCTAGAGGAAGTGACCAGAAATAGGCTAAGACTGGGCCAGGAGACCACTGCAGCAGCCCAGGGAAAAGATGAGGACGGACAGAACCAAGGCACAGGCAGTGTGTGTGGGTGAAGAAGGCGATTCCAGACAGACTGGAGGGAAGGATAAAACGATTCACTGGTGAGTCCACGGGGGAGCACGAGGAAAGTCAGGTGGGGCACAAAGGGGATGTCTGGGCTTGGGGCTTGAATGACTAGATGAAGGGGGCACCATCCACTAAGTCAGGAAAAGAGGCGTGGGAAGTCGGCCTGATCGTGCCTTTTTCCAGCCACTCCTTAAACGTTTAGCTCCAGATGGTTCTCCAAAATGTTCTTCCTTTCACCTCGTCAAGCCTTCACAGCCCTGCTGCCTGTGCTGGGGATACCCTTTCCCATGCTTGTAGTTCTCACTTCTCCTGGAGAAGTCAGCACAGACATAGTTCCCTTGGAGTAGGGTTTCACCTCTCACATACAAGTGCACACACTCACACACACTCACATAGGCACTCACACACACATTTCCTTTGGGTGTGCCCAGTACCCTGTACTCAGGTACAGAGTCATTTCCCAATGTCCGTAACTGTCTATTTGTCTGTGTCCATGTGAAAGCACAAGCAACGTCTTATTTATCTTTAATACTCAGTTCCTAGCATGAGCTGTGACATACATGGCTCCAATAAATATGAATTAAAATAATAACAAAAGAACAATAGGTAGGGTAGAAGAACATCTCAGAAGTATGCCCATCTTGGGTCATGTTATCCCAGGAGATTGCCACGTAAGTTGGAAGTTGATTGGAAATAGGAAGAAGACATAGATGATGTAGTGTCCACATCTGCAGGATCCTCTGTGTCAGCTAACGCTACCGTCAGCCCTGATGCGCACCCCGGCAAGGAGCCAGTGGTGGTGGGGAATGCAATGAAAGCTTTCAGCCCAGGGAACTCTGATCCTCTTGTTTCCCTCTTCAACCTCTAAGAAAGCTCTTATTTTCATTCAATTGTTTGTATTTCATGCCCATGGCTCAAATTCATTTGTTCAGTTCTTCTATAATTATTGCAGAAGGAAAAAGCACACATATTCAGAGACAGACAAGAGTACATTGTTCCACTGAGGATCACATTTTGGCTTTACAATCTCCAATAGCAATAACACTGGTGCAGTATTGTGTTGTCTACAAAGAACAGCTGAATTTGGGAGACTGAACATTTATAGGCACTTTCAAAAGATGGCCAAGAATGGCTCCCGAGTGAGTCGGGCTACTCCACTGAGTCCTGTGCAAGCCGGTGAGTCCCTCAGCGTCCCGGACAGGGCCCACATTCCATCCACAGAGGCTGCTCTGGGCCTAGCTTTCTTTCCCTGTGTTCACTCATACTCACAGGAAATAAAACAAAATATTATTTTTAAAAAGCTAAAACTATTTTTTAAAAGGGTTTATGTTTTAGTCACTTGCCTTAAATACCATTTTCCCTGAACTATCTTAAGGCTTACACAAAAATGGATTAATAGGGAGAAAACTGCCCCTGCAATATTGCCTGCCAGCAAGTGATGGGTGGGGAACCGTCCCCTATGCATTGCCCGGTGAACGCATTCCTCCGAGAAACAGCAGCCTCAGTCATGTAATGGGTAAATTATTTCAAACCTTTGAAGAACAGAGAACTCTTTTCCCTTTCAAACTGTTACAGAGAATAGAAAGAGATGGAAAACAAATATTAATTTATTTTTGGAAGCTTAAATATTAATGCTAAAATAATACCAAGATTTTGAAAACAGAAATACTATTAATTAATCTTGCTTGGTAACAAGGGGACAGAGCCCTGAATGGAATACCCAGGACTACATTAAAAAACAACACACTGTATTAGTCTGCCAGGCTGTGACTTACCTTAATCTGCTTTTTTGTTATTGTAACAGAATACCACAGACTAGGTTATTTATCATCACACAATGGGGACATTGGGAAGGGATAACATTGGGGGAAATACCTAATGTAGGGGATGGGGGGATAGAGGCAGAGAACCCTATACCTACGTAATAATCCTGCAAGATCTGCACATGTACCCCAGAAATTAAAGTATAATATATATATATAAATTTTAAAATGATTAATCCATATGATGTTAAATATGTATTTATTGAAAACACTAAAGTACATGCATTGTCTATTTTCAAAAAAAGAAAAGGTATTTATTTAGCTCATGGTTCTGGAGGCTGAGAACTCCAAGAACATGGTGCTGGCACCTGGCGTGGACCTTCCTGCTGTATCACATGGCAAAAGGGCAAGAGCATGACAGCTCAGGTCTCTTTTCCCCTTTATGAGGCCACCAGTTCAATTACAGGGGCCACCCAGATGACCTTATCTAATCCTACTACCTCCCAGGCCCCACTTCCAAATGCCATCAACATATAAATCTGAGGAATAAGATTCTGACACATGAGACTTGGGGGACACATTTAAACCACAGCAGGCTGCCAGGACAAAATACCACAGACGGAGTGACTTACACAACAGAGATTATTTTCCCGCAGTTCTGGAGGCAGACAGTCCAAGATCGAGATGCCAGCAAGGCTTCTTTCTCCTGAGGCCTCTCTGTTTTGCAAACAGTCACCTTCTCACAGTGTTTTCATATGTCTTTCCTCTGCGCATGTGCAGCCTGGAGGTCTTTGCCTCTTCTTGTAAGGACATCAGTCCTACTGGGTCAGGGTCTCGCCCTTATGACCTCAATTAACCTTAATCATCTCCTAAAAGGCCCCATCTCCAATACTGTCACATTGTGGGTTTGAACTCCAACCTGTGAATTCTGGGGGGACACACATCATATTTAAGTGAGATTTATTCTAAGCAGAGAAATGTTCAACTTTAGGAAATACATTACTATCATTCTTCATATTAGTAAGTTAAAGCTGCTCATACATTCTCTTATACCAAGTTGTATATGTAGCATACAATGGAATTTGTATTTTGCTTTTTTCATTCATGATTTTATGTATATATAAAAATATACATTTTATATAGTGTACATAATATATTTATATATACAGCTATTCTTGGTGTCTTTTACTGACGTCTTACAACCTCTGACACACAGACACATGCACACTGACATATGTGCATGTCAGTGCATATGTGCATATGTGGCAGATACACACACACACACACACACCCCTTTGCTCAGGAAATCAAACTCAATTTATCTGAGATTCATTTACTTTGCTTGAAGTACTAAGGACTAATACAAGGAAATTAAAAATGGGCAGAGAGCACCTCTAGCAAAGCTCTCTTATAACTAAGGGTAACAAGATAAGATACAAATGAAACATATAGTCTCTCTCTCTATATACACACACACACACACACATACGTATGTATATATACACACATATACATATACACATATATGTACAGAGATATCTATTTCTCTGCATGTCTATATATATACAATTCAAAGTGATCATTACAAGAATGACTCTCTCTCAGTTCCGTTATAATTTGATTATTGCAGAAGGAAAAAGCACACATCTAGAGACAGACAAGAGTACGTTATGCCAGCGAGGGGCACATTTTGTCTTTAAAGTCTCCAGTAACAATAACAGTTGTGCCATATTGTGCTGTCAGAGAGTCATCGCTGTAGTGATCACTTTGAATTATTTTTTTGTCTACATTTACAGGAGTAAGGTTATGATTTCGAATTATTTGAATATCTTGTGGACTTTTATATAATAAACAGTTTGCCCCCAAATTGTATTGGTATATACTGCTAATAGTCATATATAAGAGTTCCAATTTCATTGCAATCCCACCAACTTTTAGTAGTGTGATTTTTATTCATGCAATCTAACAGGCATAAAACTCTATTTTATAGTTAAAATATAGATAACTATGTCCCATGTTTTAATTTTCACCATCTGAATTACTAGATCTTTCAATCATTCTTCTTGTATTAATTCACAATTTGTCTAGGATAACCCAGGGTCCCCTCTTTTCATTCTACCAACTTTTTTCCTCAACACAGGATACCTGGAGCAGGATTTCAGTTCTATTTGCTTTTTGCTGGAAAGCTTAGTTTGGAACTCAAGAACTTCCAAAGCATCAGCTTTAGTCTTAAAGCATCAGCTCTTTGCTTGATCTGTTAAGGAGACTATTCTCACCTTTAGCTTATCTTGGAAATCTCTTGTCTTTGTTGGGCTCTTTTATTGAGTTTATCTATCTAATCTATTTCTAACTGCCCCTCCCTTGGTTCCCAGGCCATAGAATCTCAGAGCTGGAAGCAGCCATAAGAGACACACTCACCAGACTCTCAGCCCAAGCCGCCATCCCTGTTGTGTGCCCATGGACTTAGTCAACCAGCATTAGTGCAAATGAGCAGGGTCTCAGAGTTAAGACTGGTCAAAAACGGTATCCTGGCCATTCTCCATTCATGGAACTCTAGTCTGCTTGTGTCTCTAGGCACTGTCTTCCTTGTGGACTTAGAAACTCCCATTTTAATGGGACGTATTATGTAAATAACGTTTCTGAAGTATCAGTGAAGCCTTCGACCACTAGACTATCATAGATATGTCCTATCCTCCCTAAAAGTGGCTGTCTCTGGACCACTGTAATCATTTGTAATAAATAAATGTAATGGGATTATCTGTTGGATAGAAAACAATTCTACTGTGAAGATGAACTATTAATGCAGAAATCCACTTGCTTCTAAAACCTAGCACCGGCTTATGCAAAGGGATTGTCTCTGTGTGAACACCTTTAAAAGTAGAAAAGAATCAACCAGTGCCTCTCAAACAGAGTAATGTATACTAATGCCCAGTCCTTCAGATTTGATGATTCTGACTCTGTTATACAGGAAAAAATTACTATCCCACAAGATACCGAAATGGACACCTACAGTTATATCAAACACATTTGAAATAAACTGCTCCGTGGCACATCAAGGCTGCACGGGTCAATGCTGACTGTGGGTGAGGCTGCACCAGCTTTCCTTCCAATGGTCAAATACATCACAGATGGCAAGGGAGAAGCAGGAACTCAGGGGAGGAAGACCTGGTCCAGACAGCTCCCATGTGCTACAGACTTTTTCATCACATCCTGCACAACTCGGGTCACTGTCTCATCTTAATGACCTATCATGACACCTGGGCCACATCCCACGACCACGAAACACTCCTGACCCAGAAGCTGATGGCCAGTGTTTACACAAGTGGCAAGAAAAATCACAGAAGGAAGCAATCTCCTTGGAGGCTCATGCCTTGCCTTAACCAGGAGAGTGTGGTTCATCTACATTTTCACGGCCGGCCTAGGGTCTGCTAATGTTTTCTGATACCAAGGGGAGTGTGGTTTGTCTACATTTTCGTGGCCGGCCTGGGGTCTGCTAATGTTTTCTGAATGCCTAACATGTACCAGCTCAAAGGAAAGACTTCTAGCTTCAGAAAGATCAGAAGGAATTCAGAGGTTTTCTGTGAAAACAGGATTCTTTGGGTCCTCCCCTTTTCCACTTCATACAGCTTCAAACGCAGGCACATACACACACACACACACACACACACACACACACACACAAACACACACACAAACATACACATCCACACACACGAACACCCACATCCACACAAACACCCACATACACACACATACACACACACAAACACCCACATACACACAAACACCCACAAACACCCACATACACACACTTACACACACACATACACAAACATACACACACATAAAACACCCACATACAAACACACATACACACATACACACACATACACACACACAAACACCCACATACACATACACACACATACACACACATAAAACACCCACATACACACACATACACATACACACACATACACACACACACACACATATCTTTGCTCAGAAAATTCAAACTGTTTATTTGAGAGTCATCTACTTTGCTTGAAGTACTATCGACTAATGAAGGAACTCCGAATCGGCAGACAGCACCTCTAGCAAAGCCTCTAGGACTACATGAAACAGTCACGGTCTAAATATCCAGCCATTCTCTGTGTGAAGAACACTGACCACATGTTAAAACTGTTCCTATCCATTCCTGTTCTTCTTGGTTATTCAAATGACTTTGGTTTTAAGACTTTTCTAAGTGACTTAACAACTTATCAGCTTATTTTCCTGAGGCTAAGATGCTCGGCTTGCAAATCCAATTTTAAGAGGAGCAAAAAATGAATAATTGAATAGAATATTCCCTTCTGTTTTATATGGATTGTAACCGTTTTTGCTATTGAATACTAGATTCAATAGTAAAAATTAAAAATTCAATATTCAAAAATTGTATTTGAATATTCAAAACTATTGATAGTTTTTAATCATTTTGAATATTCAAATACAATTTTCTTCTGTTAATTGACTAGATAAAGTGTTTTCTCTTTTCCAAAATAATAACCTGGTATTCCATAATTGTTTCCCTTCCGCGATGATTTCTGCGGAAGATGGCAGATAATGGCCAAATTCTTACCAATGTTGCGTAGGAATCTATGACCTGTGGATTGCTCTGCCATTAGCTGTCAGTGTGAGTTTTTTAAAAATTAACTAGAGATCTCTTTTATCTCTTTCTCCCTTTCTCTTTCTCTCTCTAAAAACAAAAAAAAAAAGAAAAGAAAAAAATTAACTAGAGGTGGGGTCTTGCTATGTTGCCCAAGCTAGTCTGGAACTCTTGGCTCAAGCAATCTTCCAGCCTCGGTCTTCCAAACCACTGAGATTACAGGCAGGAGGCACCGCTCCAGCCACCATCATTGGAGTTTTATTTCTCGCTTTTATAAAGGTCCATCTATGAGTTCTCTGCATCACAGAACCACTAGTCAATGGTTTCTCCCCCTCTTTAAAATAATACAGCTCTCCATGGTGTCAACTGAAAATGCCTTCAACTGTAAAGGCACGGATGTATTTTTGTGTCCACATACTGACTGACTCAGTCTCGAGTTACAAATGTTTAATTTAGCAGTCATCAGCTCAGCCCTATGGCCGGTTAAACGTGGGACGCAGCTCCTGTTAGTGAATTTGAGAACCTGGCAGACTCCTTCCCACTGAAGAAGCGTGCAGCATTGAGTACTGTTTTAGCAAGTGCGAATCTTCCTTCCTCAGGGCCTTCGGCATGACTGAATGCCCGCGCACGGATTGCCAGTAAAGTCCTAGGATGTACCATGTTTTAATTTACATGCTCCTATTTCCACTTGTGTGGTCCTGAGAGCAGAGGAATTCTAAGCGGGCAGACTCTGGAGGAGGGCAGGAATATTTACTGTGGAACTGCTGTGAAGGTGGCATGGCACCTACGTTGTTTCCACTAATTTCATCCTCATCACAGTGCTGTGAGCCAGCTTCTCCTCCTTTGTGTAGGAGGATGCTGATGTTCACAGAAGTCATGGGCCCAAGGCCACCCAGCTAGCAAGCGGCACAGCCAGAATGCAAACACAGGCCCGCATCCCCGGCCCAAGCCTTCTACCTCCACCAGAGCCAGGAGCTGTGACTGAGGCCAGATGTGGAGATTGGCACCTGCTCTCAGTGTCTGATACAAAGGAGAAGTTGACAGATCACCCCGCTCCCCAGCACCTCCTTCAGTGACGGGTCTCCAATGCCCAGTTACCTCTATGTTAATCAATACAATTCCAAGAAAGAAGTCACAGTCCATCTTTAGAATGGCTTCCTCATCTGCAAAGTGATAATAAAACAGCAATATGATTATGCAAATCATGATAACCCAGCTGGTGTCTCTCTGGAGCTCTTGGGGTGCAGGGCATGGTCCTGCTTGCTCTGCACAGGCTACCACCAAACCTTACAACAATAATCATAAGGAAACACTCAGAGGTGTACAGGACTCTGGCGAGTAAATGGCAAAGCCTGGTATATGAGTTACCTCTTGCCATGCAAGCCACCCCACCCTGCAAGAGTGAGAACAGCAGACGTTAGCTTATAGCATTCGCCAGCCAAGAATCTGGGAGTAGCTTGGCGGGTGGTCCTAGCTCAGGGTCTCTTATGAGGCTCCTGACTCCTGGCTCGGGGTTGCTCATTCACATGGCTGAGGCTGAGGGCGGGTCTCAAACTGTCGGCTTCTAACTTCCCTATCTAGGGGGATGCCTCACGGCCTGGCTGCTGGCTTCCCCACCACACCTGGCAAGGAAGGATGGGCACAGTCGAGTGGCCGAGTGGCCAACCCTGCCCTATATTGGATCTGACATCCACCATCTATGCCTTATTCTCATCATTAAAAGCCAGGAAGCAAGTCTGAGTCACACTCCGGGGAGGTGGTGTTACACCAGGTGTGAGCTTCCGGGTGTAGGGATGACTGGAGCCCCCCGAGGCTTTCCGTCACACCTGGCAACTATCATCCTGTGATAAAATGTTCCAGTCATTCCCAAAAAGCATCCTTCCTGCCGATGAGACAGAAAGTTTCATGTGTCTAACTGCTTGCAAAGTTATTGACTTACTTTTTCTCTTTAAAGATACTGACTTTTTCATCAGGAAACTGAATTTTAGATAAATGATGATATAAGTAGGAAGCCCTCTGGGGCTAAACTTTGCCTGAGAAGTTTTGAAAAATAGATGAGCCCCAGGAATTTCGAACGCCTTTGGCCTCACTCTAGCACAGCACCAGAAAAGCTGCAGACAGGTTCTGTCTTGTCGGAATTGCTCGACAGTCAACGGTTTGCATGTTTCCTCTTGAAAACGTGGCGGACGCAGGCACTTGGCAGCAGTTCTCTGCAAAGCATCGTGTGAGCAAATCTGCGTTGTCTCCGGGCTCCGGCTTCCCGCAGTGTCCACCAAAGGAAAACCCACTCTGCCCAGTGAGTGCTTGCTTTGGGAGCTCTGGGGCCTGCGTTTCCCTTTGCCTAAAAGCCAGTGGCATGGAAGGCCTCCTCACCTTTCTAGAGCGTTCTCTGGGTGCAGAGCAAAGGAGCGAGGCAAAGGTTTGGAAGGGTTCACGCCCGTCCTTTCTCATGCCCATACCCCCTTTCATTATTGTGCACGTAGGTCCATCCTCTTCCAAAACTGCTGTAACGGGGGTTCCGTCCCATCATTTGTGTTTTCACAACAACAACGTCATCTAACAATTGTTTGTACTCGTCTCAAAAGACTTATTTTTTATAGCGGTAATATGGGAGGGGGCAGGGAAGTGCTGGGTAGAGAAAGGCAGGGTCCCCGGTGAGGGTTCCACCCTCAGGTCTGTGCCATGGACCTAGGTGAAGACAGGCACTCCTGTTTTCACACCCCAATGTTGCATTTTTCAAGACTACCCTGGCCTGCCACACCCCATCCTGTGCCTTTAAAAGCCCTGAGACCCTATCGGGCACACACATAGCGGCTGGATTTCTAGAGAAAAACACCAGCAGAAGAAAGCACACACACGCCGACAGGCCATCAAAGGTGGACAGTGTGGACACTGAGGGAAATTCAGCGGGAGCCAGACGGAGGAGAGCCTGGGCTGAGTGGCCTGACTCCAGGGGAAGACCACCTTCCCGCTCCATCTCTTTTATGGCTCCCCATGCATCTGCTGAGAGCTACCTCCACTCAATAAAACCTTGCCCTCATTCTCCAAGCCCATGTGTGATCTGATTTTTCCAGCGCACTAGGGCAAGCACCCGGGATACAGAAAGCCCTCTGTCCTTGTGATAAGGCAGAGGGTCTAGTGAGCTGATGAGCACCTGCCACCTGCAGATGGCTAAGCAGAAAGAGAACCGAGTAACACACGCCCACTGGGGCTTTGGGAGCTGTGAACACTCAACCCTAGATGCTGCCTTGGGGTCTCCCATGCTCCACACGACCTGCGGTCTGCATCTACCCTTAGGGGTTTGAGCTTCAGGGCGCCGAAAAAGCGACCCACACCCCTGCCACACGCCCTGCGAGGGGTTATAAGGAAACTTAAGCCTGTTTCAGGAGAGAATGACTAGCTACCAACCGCCCAAACAGCCAACGCCAATTTCCCACTGAAAGGGGCCTGAGGCATCTGATTACTTTCGTTGCTATAAAGGCCTTGGGGGCTGGGCACTGTGTGGTGTGCCTACAGCCTGGATGACATGGCAAGATCCTGTCTCTCTCTAAAAACGGGGAGGAGTGCTTTGGCAGGGATGAAAAATTCTGAATAGCTCTGCCTTGATGTCTTCTGCTGTCATTGCAGTGAAACTGACCTAGGGTGTCAAACAGAAAACTGTCTTGTCTGGGACTTGAGATTTCTACTGCCTTTAACACCAGGAAATAAGGAAGAAGGAGAAATAAGGGAGGAACGCCAGGCACCGAGGGCCGAGAGCCTGCAGGGCACGCACAGCCGCGTTCTGGCCGCATCCCGCACACGGTCCCGTGCTCTGCATGTTTGAGCAGGGACGCTTTTTTGAGGCCTGTGGACGTCTTTCCTAGAGGGTGAGGGCTAGGCCTACCAGCCCTGTCTTTCAGACCTGGACGTGGACGGCTCTTACGCCTGTGCCTTGCATGGCATGAAAACTGCCAGTGCCTCCCGAGACAGGAATGACTGGTGAAACTGTAGAACCCAGCCCCTCTGCAGAGGCCTCGGCCCGCACCTCCTTCTGAACCCCACCCTGCCCCTGCCCCTGCCCCTGCACCTGCCCCTGCACCCCACTCTGCCACACTCCTCCTTCTGAACCGCACCCTGCCCCTGCCACTGCACCCCACTCTGCCACACTACTCCTTCTGAACCCCACCCTGCCCCTGCCCCTGCACCCCACTCTGCCACACTCCTCCTTCTGAACCGCACCCTGCCCCTGCCACTGCACCCCACTCTGCCACACTACTCCTTCTGAACCCCACCCTGCCCCTGCCCCTGCACCCCACTCTGCCACACTCCTCCTT
>CM052658.1:3482301-3499681 GCA_028533165.1 Leontopithecus rosalia | reverse complement strand
CAGGAGGTGTGGAGTAAGGGAATGGGGTGTTACTGCAGGTTGTGTGTGACAGAAGGCGGGGAGTAAGGGAATGGGGTGTTACTGCAGTGTGTGTGTGACAAGAGGCGGGGAGTAAGGGAATGAGGTTTTACTGCAGGGTGTGGTACAGGACACCCTCATTTTTTGTTGATTTTAGGGGAAAAGCACACCATATGCATACTGTCTTCATTGCATATACGCCAATTTGTAGGATACCGATTTCTTTCCGTTTGTTTAAGCAGCAAATAATCAGCACAAGAAATGGCAAGTCGCTCCCAGGGAAAGGTAAGTAAATTCCAAGGAGAGGAGACAGCGCAGCCCTGGCTTTCACGTGAATTGACCAGGTATGAGGAGATCCATGGCGTGCCCCAAGTGGTGACTTCACCAAGTGTCCCAAAGAGGGAAGCCTTCGTCGCTTCCCAGGTGACAGCATTAGATATCCCTGTAAATTTCCTCTGAATGCTGAGATAGCAAAACAATGGGTCAGTGGTCAAGCCACTATAGCCACTTTATTGAAAAGAGAAAAATTAAGCAATGCATTCTTGAGAAAAACGATACATAAATGAAGTGGAACTTTAAAAGCTACATTTGAGTGTACGCAAGAAGTCATCAGCCAGCTGACCCGGCAGCCGGGTCCCACCTGGCCCCGACCTAGAACTCACACACAAATAACTCCGCCGGCAAAGGCGGCTTTCCTGAAATTCTGTCCATGTTCTGCAGAGTTTGGAAGGAGTTGTAAAATCATGAGATGTGTAAAAATAGAATCTGGTAGAAATAGATTCCCAGGAGGAACTCAATAATTGGATCTCCAGGTCAACGTGGAAGGAAGAACAGCGAAAGAAATCATTTACATTTTTGCCGTCGCTTTTGCTGTGAGATGCAAGTGCGTTTTGCCAGCATGTTCTGCAGTGTGGGCTTTGTCCAGCTCTTAAGAGGGTTGGAGGATCAGAAGTGGATGCCACACAAACGTGGAGGCTGGGGGAGCCCTGAGCGGCGTTGGGGAGCCCTGAGCGGCGTTAGCAAGCCTGCGCTCCCGGGAAGGGTCCGAAAGAAAGTGATTTTTGGTTTTGCACAACTCCTCGGCTGTCATTCACTGTTGAGCTGCGCTGTGGTGGTACCAGTGGTGTGACTCTGTTCCAACAACACTTCGTGACAAAACAGGAAGGCATCAGACAGAAGGGAAGGTCTCCAGGGAGGGGGCGCGGCAACCTGTCTGCAGATAGGCCCGGTTGAGCCTGGGTGGACCTGCACAGCGGTGGCCACAGGAGTGACGTTGGCTGCAGCAGGTGGGGGAGGATGTTGTGGTCAAGTCCAGCCCTTACGCTTGTAAGGGAGAACAGAGGGTCCTCGGAGGGACAAGTGACCTGCCGGGAAATTATACCCGGGAACGGGAAAGCCAGGCTCGGTGGTTCTCGGAAATGCCTACCTGGCAGCCTGGGCACCATCACACAAGAGCACTGGTGAGCAGATGAGTTTTACTCGGCACAGGCGTCCTTCAGGGGTGTCCCAGAGTAACTGCGGAAACCAGGAGGACGGCCACAACCAAGACACAGTTCGACACTCACCTTTACAGAGGGGTACGCCAGTTCACACTGCCGCTTCCTGCACCCCGTTTTCCTTATTTGCCACATAGAATGAGCCAAACCCACGCTGTCTACTCCCCTCCCTGAGGCTGGGAGTTAGACGAAGAGGTTCCACCCCTGAGCCCACACTTGTCCCGCAAGATCTCGGTGCCTTTCTCACAGCCGGTGCCTCTCTCTCCTGTGCAGACACGTGAGCCCAGCCACAGCACAGACGGACGCCACTCCTCCTGGGACCCCCGACTGCGCTGAGATGGTTGCTTCCCCCTTCCTGCCTTCCTCTATTGGATCCCCAGAGACCTGGGCTGCCCTCCCTGCTCTCTCGATGGGGCTCCGTCCTCTCCCTCAGGCTTGGCTCCCGGTTTTCCCTCCACCGAGTTCTTAACCAAACACAATGCTCAGCAGTAGCTCAGCCGCACCCCGAGCCTGGCTGGAATGTGAGGGAGAAGATGCCAGTGTATTCGGGGCCCCATAGAGACATTGAGGTTGACAACCAGAAATTCCTGTTCAGGTGGGCACAGAAATTCACACTTAACCATCGGGGGAACCCTACTGAGGGGAGCCCTGCTGAGAGAGCAGATGTTGAAGGACATGCAGAATGCAGACAGGTTAAATAACATGCAGACAATAGTTTCACGTAAAATCCGTGTATCTTTGTATTGACGTTCACATCACTTTCCACCCAGCACAGCACAGAGGAAAGAGCATGCGTTTTCGAGGCAGATGGACCTGATTTAAAGTCTGGATTTGGCCACCAACCTGCTGTGAGGTGTTAGACACGTTTCTTAACCTCCACAAACCTGCTTCCTCGGGCTCAGGAAAAGGGAGCATTAATGGTATTGCTTCAGGCCTGTTCTGAGATCCGCAAGGTCTCTTCCCTAAGAGGCGAGCGCTGAGTGTTCCGGTGAACGCGTTGTCAGCACCCCGCCACCACCAGCTCTCAAGCCAGCCCTGGATCTCCTTGTCCCAGGAACCACTCCCGCTCTGAGTCTGAGCAGCCTCTTCCGAGGCTCCGACCCCTCTCTCTGCTGCCCACCTGCTGGCCCCAGGGCCTCAAGCCGCCATTCCTCAACCCTGCTGAGACCAGCAAGCCACTGACCCACGCTGCCTTCTCGCTCTCCATCGGCCAGCTCATGTCTCAAGGCACTCCTACCAGAATGAAGATTCTTATGAATTCGAGTGAAATTTCTACTATGCAACCATTTTGACCCACACAATGGCAATTTTATAAGGCTCAAACCAATCGAAATAATACAGCCATTTTCCAAGTAAGTGTATCCCAGACTCTTGGATTCCCAGCCCGAGAGTCCCAGAAGGTGGACTTGGACGGCATGAGACAGGCAGGCGGGAGGAAGGTGTTGACTTAGCCCTCAGCTGCCGGGTCTGCACAGCGGGAAGCATGCAGGCTGGCCCTTGCAGGTGGGGCCAGTCTCATCCCAGACAGGTGCGAAGTGAACCAGGGTTTTCTGTGTCTTGGTGGCCCCAGACAGCATCAGAGTAGAGTAAAGAGAGGGCTGGACTAAAGCTTTGTGAGCTTGGGTTCCTACTGCTAATTCTGTAGCAATCCCAATTAGCCCCATGGTTCTAGAGGCCTCTAAACTGATCTGGTCTCTGTTTTCCTTTTTTGGAACGCTGTGTTTTGCCAAGGGCACACTGCCAGTCCATGGCGCTCTCCCCACCGCACCTTTCTGGGAACCTCCATCCCCATCCCCCAGAGCGCCAGGTGTCCCCTCTGCTTTGCTTCTGTGATTTGTGAAAACTGGCTTCTTAGCACCCCTTCCCGAGAAGAAAATGAACTTGCGCGGGAGGTGACGTCACCATCTGGCCCAAGCTGCTGGAGCCAGCAGATGGGAAAACAAAAAATAGAACCGAACTCCAGGGAGACCGGGGTGGACGCTGACCCTCCTGGGGCCCAGGGCCTTCAAACTGTTAATCAGCAGGTCAGAGGCAGCCTGGTTCCCGTCCTAGATCTACAGCTTACTCTCTGGGTGACCTGGAGCAAGTGACTTAACCTCTCTAAGACTCAGCTCTTCGTCTGTAAAATATTCTTTATTAGGTGGTCAAGAGAAGAACTTAGGGAAAAATGAGCAGGAAGTTGGCACAGTGCTGTGTCCACCACAAGGGGCTGGCACATATGGTGATGATGGTGGGTGTGCAGGGCTCAGTGGGTCTCACCACCGGAGTGGGCGCCTCTGGTTACAAATGATTGAGTTACAGAAGCTCTGTGTGAAGTGAGTATGTGGAAAATTCAGCCATTCTCAAAGCTGTTTCACCTTCTCAGGTGAGCAGATGCTACCTGCATTGCTCCCCAAGCTCCTTCCTGAGCTCGTGCTGATCTGTCCACTCCAATCACTGACCTCCATCCTCAGGAGCTCACTGCCTGCTTCATGCCACTTAGCCCTGGAGGTGACCATTTTCTCTTTCTGCCACATGCTTTGGGGCATGTGGGGAAGAAAAAGTTATGCTCTTTCTATTTAGGCGCTCATCTGGGGTGAGAGTACAGGCAACACGAGAAGTGTTTGATGTGTATTCGTGTCATTGAAAAGGAAGAATCCTATTAATAGGAAAAGTTGTCCCCTGTCACCTGCCCCCTGCAAATTATTCACTTAGGTTTTGATGTGTAAAGAAGGGTGCAGCGTTCCACCCTACAGAATACTTGGAAGGGTTCCTTAAGATGTCTACATAAATCCATGTTCGTAACATTGTTGGAGTCATAGACCTCTCTGAGAATCTAATGAAAGCTACGGGTCCTCTGCCTAGAGAAATGCACACACATACACACAAACACACACACACAGTCTCACACACACACACACAAACACACACATACATTCTCACACACACATTCTCACACACACTCACACACACATACATTCTCACACACATACATTCTCACACACACAAACACACACATTCTCACACACACACTCACACACACATACATTCTCATATACACACAAACACATACATTCTCTCTCACACATACATTCTCACACACAAACATATTCTCACACACACACACACACAGATTCACACACACACACACACACACACACTCATGAGTTTCTTGGATGCCCTGAACATTCCTCTCTCAATAAAAGGAACAATTTCAGAGGAAGACAGACCTGAGCTTAAATTCTAACACAGCCTTTTTTTCAGCAGCTGCAATTCTGCAAGATACACTTACTTTTGCTGGATCTGTTTCCTCATTTTCAATATAGAGATAATACCTACTTACAGGGCTCTAATAAAGATAAAATAATGTCTGTAAAGCACCCAGCACATAGTATGTGTTCCAATACATGGTGCCTGGTGACATCTCCTTTAACAGCAAAATATATTGTTCCCCAATAAGCTATTAGGCGTTAGATACACAAAGTTAGATTAGAAAAAGAAAGACATTAAGTAAGTTGAGAATTCTCTACAAAAATAAATAATCTTCTCTACCACATGTTTTCCCTGAGGCTTTGGCTTAAACTCTCAGTGTGATTCTACAAGTGAAAGAAGGAGAATGTAGCAATTTCTCCTGTTTACCTGATCTTAGAGCATTGTCTCCATGGCCGTCATCTGGACCCAGTCCGGGAAATGTGGCCCCAATGGTCAGCGTTTCCACTGAACTGCCAGCCCCATGCAGAGCAGCATCAATCATTTTCACTGTTAGAAATTAACCTAAAGTTAGAGGGGACAGTCCACAAGACAATCCTTACTTCTGACATTAATTATAAATTTTGGGAATTCCCCAAAACACTATCATATTTGATAATTATCTAGAAGGCCACACAGAACTCACTAAAGGCTGTGAAACTCACAGTTACGGTTTATTACAGAGAAAGGATACAGATTGCAATCAGCCAGGGGAAGAGCTTTATGGGATGTGGTCTGGGAGAGCTCCAAATGAGAGCTTTTCTCGTCCTCTTCCCACAGAGCCAAGACAGCTTCGATGGGTGATGATATACCGTGGAGCACCACCAACCAGGGACGCTCACCGAAGCCTCGGTGTTCAGGGTTTTGTTGGGGTTTCCTTGCATAGGTGTAGCTGACTGTCCACATAGCTAATCTCAGTCTGTAGGATCTACGAAGGTCTGCTGATACCACAGTACCCAAGCCCCTACCCTAAACAAATTGTTGGTCTTTCTGGGTATGGCCAACACCCACTCTAGAACTCTCAAGTATGGCCATCCCCCTCCTTAAATCACATTTTTAGACTTTACCGTGGCCAAGGCTCCCGGGTGAGCAGATATTCTCATCAGGTGTGACATTCCAAAAGTTTAGAGATCGCCAGGTCTCTTTGCATGGCAACTGTAAATTCTTTACTATGCACTGTTATATCTTAATAACCAGAACTTGGCAGAACCTTGATGGTACTTTGTTGTGTGCATAAATAAAATATATCTGTGGAATTATGGAAAGTCATGTTAAATCTCAAGCTACTTGGGCTTTCCTGCCAGTTCTGTTGTCCCCAAACACCCACTTCTAATGCTAATTACTGACTCATAACTCTCTTAGGTAAACAAACCCTAATCAATAGCTAAGCAAATCTGAAAATGTCAAATCTGACATCCTTTCATGGCTAAAAGACACTTATAAGAAATAAAACAGGCTGGGCACGATGGCTCACGCCTGTAATCCCAGCATTTAGGGAGGCCGAGACGGGTGGATCACGAGGTCAAGAGATCGAGACCATCCCGGTCAACATGGTGAAATCCCGTCTCTACTAAAAACACAAAAAATTAGCTGGGCATGGTGGCGCGTGCCTGTCATCCCAGCCACTCAGGAGGCTGAGGCAGGAGAATTGCCTGAACCCAGGAGGCGGAGGTTGCGGTGAGCCGAGATCGCGCCATTGCACTCCAGCCTGGGTAACAAGAGCGAAACTCCGTCTCAAAAAAAAAAATAAATAAATAAAACAGAAATTCCCTAAATATGTACAGAATATCTAAAAAAATGAATCACGGTCATGCCTTAAAAAGAAACATTAAAGTATTCCACTGAAATGATAGACATTTGTGGATACTATAACAAACATTGGAAAGCATGGAGAGCTACATTTCATAATGTGAGGAAAAATTTGACAGATGCCAGAATGCTTTTTTATGGGATTATTATGTTTCCTTTTAATTATTTTTGGTTCCAAGTAATTTTTGAAATTTTAAAATTCTCTAATAAAATCTATAATAAAGCTATTCCACAGCTTTAAAACTATCAGAAATATGCTTAGTCTCTAAAAGAGAGAAAATTGAAGAAAAGGAGTAAAAATTTGTTTACTTTTTTGTTTAAAAAAAACACGAAAAATTTCATTTACTTATTAAACGCTTTCCCTCAGAAATCAGGGATTAGATAAACGTGCTTACCTCACCACTCCTACTTAACGTTGTCCTAGAGATTCTATTCAGTGAAATAAGGGGAAAATGGCAATAAAAGGCCTAAAAAATGAAACAGAAGAAGTAAAATTTGTAATGTCAATAAGACCTTCATAAAAGAGTATATCCAAATGGCCAATACATACGTGAAAAATTGTTCAACTTCATTAGCCATCAGAGACATGCAGATTAAAACCACAATGAGATACCATTTCGCACCCAGAATGGCAAAATGAAAAAGTCAGCAAAACGTGTGAATATTTAAAACATTCACCCACTGCTAGTGGGTGTGAATTGCTACTGTCACTTTGGAAAATCGTTCAGCAGTATCTACTAAGGCTGAACACACCTAAACCTCTGCCTGAGTGGTTTCACTCCTAGGTATGCATCCAATGGTAAAATGTGTGAATATATTCACCAAAACAGAGGTATAGGAATTGCACAACAGCACCATCCCTATATAGCCCAAAACATGAAAAATAAATAAATAAATAAATTGTTAGGACAATAACATGGATAAATTGTGGTACTGTCTATCATGCAATGAACTGTTCTACAGCAACAAGCGAATGAAGTACGGAAAGACAGGAGAAGGAAGGGACAGAACTAACAGAACAGATGTATATTTATAAAAAGGAGTTTGTTAAGTATTAACCTACATAATCACAAGGTCCCACAATAGGCTGTCTGCAAGCTTGAGGAGCAAGGAGAGCCAGCCCGAGTCTCAAAACTGAAGAACGTGGAGTCTGATGTTTACGGGCAGGAGGCGTCCAGCAGGGGAGAAAGATGTAGGCTGGGAGGCTGGGCCAGTCTCACCTCTTCACGTATGTCCGTCTGCTTTATATTCACAGGCAGCTGATTAGATTGTGCTCACCAGATCAGGGTGGGTCTGCCTTTCCCAGCCCACCGACTGAAACGTTAATCTGCTTTGGCAACACCCTCACAGATGCTCCCAGGATCCATGCTTTGCCTCCTTCAATCCCATCAAGTTGACGCTCAGTATTAACTGTCACAGGCCGGCTTGGGCAGGGACAATTACCGAAACGGCTCAGAGCAGCTTCTGAGCTGCCAGTGCTTCTTGTCTCCTGACTTGGAGCTGAGCACATGGTGGTTCACTCACCACGTGATATTACTTGAGCCGAATTTGTAATCTGCGTATTTTTCCCTGTGTGTGTTATACTTCAATTAAATTTAGTGAAATAAAACTAAGAAGTTCTTACTCATATATTTATTTACTTGCTCAAAACTCTGCAGTTTTCACAATTAGTACAAATTGGAAGAGAGAAGGGGGTGAGGTTCCTACGGTGAGACCAAGAAAAAAAGGAGAAATAGAGAAAAAAGAGTCAGTGTTTTTACCCAAAGTGGTCAAACTAAGAGACGAAAGGAAAAGAAGGTAATTCTGCTCCCCCAGTTGTTACTGTAATCGAGTGAAGTTTTGCCATTAGAGTTGGGAATGTCTCGTTCTCATTACGTTTTGTATATAGACCATGAAAGCCCCTTCCAGGACACAGAACAGGACGCAAACTGGAATTATTTTTGGTTTTCATAAAGGTTCTAACCTCAAACAGAACAAAAGGTCAGGTTAATGATTCCTCCGAGCACTAAGCCAGAAATCATTTGTAACTCCTTTATTATGTCACAGCTCAATAGCAGACACTGTATTTTCACAAGAAATTGCAGCTACTGTCTATGAGGGCTCCAACTGTCTGTACAAACTTACCAGTCTTTTTCCAGAGAAAAATTATTGCACCTAGCAGAGGAAAAAAAACATCTCCCTAGGAATAAATCGGGAAGTTAAAATGTAAGCAACAGCATGAATTAAAATGAATTATCCTAGAGAAAAGTAGAACTGGATACCTGCCTCACCCAATATGTGAAGGGGGCTTAGATGAAGGGAAAGTGTACAAATGAAAGGCAGCAATGCAGAGTTCAGAGGGAAGTTCAGGGGAAAATCTTCATGATCTTGGGGGAGGGAAGGATTTCTTACACAAAACTTCCCAGTAAAAAACCGTAAGGCATGCGTACACACATAAACACACATATGTGCCTATGATTACATAAAAAATAATGGTTTCTGTTTAACAAAAGGCATCATTGGCAAAGTAACAGAAGACAGAAAGATATTTTAATGCTCCAAACTGACAATTAAAAAGAAGTCTTGGCCGGGCGCGGTGGCTCACGCCTGTAATCCCAGCACTTTGGGAGGCCGGGGCGGGTGGATCTCGAGGTCAAGAGATTGAGACCATCCTGATCAACATGGTGAAACCCTGTCTCTACTAAAAATACAAAAATTAGCTGGGCACGGTGGTGTGTACCTGTAATCCCAGCTACTCAGGAGGCTGAGGCAGCAGAATTGCCTGAACCCAGGAGGCGGAGGTTGTGGTGAGCCGAGATCACGCCATTGCACTCCAGCCTGGGTAACAAGAGCGAAACTCCGTCTCGAAAAAAAAAAAGAAGTCTTGAAGATCAACAAGAAAAAGATGGTGACCCCAACATTAAAGGATGGTAAAGGAGGCTGGGTGTGGTGTTCCCCGCTGTAATCCCAGCACTTTGGAAGGCCAAGACCAGTGATTGCTTGAGGCCAGGAGTTTGAGACCAGCCTGGCCAACATGGTGAAACCCAGTCTTTACTAAAAATACAAAAATTCGCTGGGTGTGGTGGCTCACACCTGTAATCCCAGCTACTCTGGAGGCCAAGGCAAGAGAATTGCTCAAACCTGGGTGGTGGAGGTTGCAGTGAGCCAAGATGGCGTCACTGCACTCCAGCCTGAGCGACAGAGCAAGGCTCTGTCTCAAAAGAAAAGAAAAGAAAAGAAAAGAGGAAAGGTAAAGGATCCAAATCCATTGGTCTGCAGAGAGGAAACCCAAAAGGACAGCCAGGATGTGGGGGCGATCTGGCTGTGACATCTGTCACCCCATTGACCCCAGGGTTGATTCAGCTGGTCTGGATGGCTAGGCGGGTGTCCCCTTCCTCCCCCACAACTCCACATACATCCCTCCCAAAGCTGCGCACCCGGTTGAAGAGGATGACCTTCCCCAGTAGAGGAGGGCCAGTCTTCAGCCACAGGTATAGGGGTAGCTGCACACCCCGCTAAAACCTCCAAACAAGCTCCCAAAAGGACATCTGGAAAATGAAGAAACATGCATATGACCAATCACCAGAGAAACACAAGCTAAGACGTTGTGATATCACTTTACACATGTTTGCCTGGCAAAGCTAGTGATTTGGGGCTGCCGAGGGCTGACAGGCTTGTGGGCACTGTGGGTGGAAGCGTGGCTGGGTGGCTGTTCTAAACCATGTTGTGACACTGCTGGGTCAGGTGGTCCTGCACACACCCCATGACCTAGCAGAGACACTCCAGGGATGCGCCTGTGGCTGGCGGGACAGCGGGTCCCATTCCACCCTCACTGTTGTAGATTACACACCCACACCCTTTCCCCTGTGGCTTTGATGCTCCCCCCAACGTGGGTAGAGCACACGTACCCACCCTGTTGAGTTGGGCCTGTCCAGGTGACTTGCTTGGGCTGGTGGACCATGAACAGGACAGGTGGAGGTCTCAAGTGTGCTGTGTGCTTCCTCTTCATCTCTTGTGCTGCAGCTCTTCCTCATAAGAACATGTCCTGGGTAGCTCCTGGTCCAAGGAGAGTGAAGAGAGATGGGGCAGACCTGAACCCAGCTCACCCTACTGCCAGCCAAGTGGCTCTTGACCCACTCTCCCGTCGAGTCTGGTAAATCAGAGCCAAGGCCTGGGGCACCGCTGCCTGCACGCTCCTCCTTCCGCCCTCCACGCAGCAGTTCTGTCTGACGTGCTAGGTTGTGGGGGAGCAGTGCAGATGAGAAGAGGATCCAGGGCCTCCCCACGGTCACATGTGCTCACTGACCTGTACCAGTGACCCAGCAGGTCACCTGGGTGTGTCTGTGAGGGTGCTGCCAGTGGGGACTGACACTGGACTCTGTGGACTTGGAGAGGAGGACCCACCTTCAATGTGGCAGGCACCATCCAATCGGCTGCCAGCGCAGCTGGAACAAAGCAGGTGGAAAAGGTGGAATCACCTTGCTTGTTGGGTCTTCAGGCTTTCTTCTTTTTTCCATGCTGCATGCTTCCTTCAGCTCCTGCCCTTGGACATCAAACTCCAGGTTCTTTGGCCTTTGGACTCAGAGACCTGTACCAGTGACTTGCAGTGACTCTCAGGTGGCCTTCAGCCACAGACTGAAGCTTTCCTGGTTTTGAGGCTTTTGGTCTTGGATTGAGCCACTACTGGCTTCTGTTTCCCAGCTTGCAGACAGCCTACTGTGGGACTTCACCTTGTGATCACGTGAGCCAATTTTCCCTAATAAACTCCTTTTCATATAGACATGTATCTTACAGATTTGTCCCTCTGGAGAACCCTGACTACCTGCCAACCGCAGATCAGTGAGAAAGAGAAGAAAATGCCTGTGGCTGTAAACACCTCCACTTAGGATGGCCCGTTACACGGGGCTCCTGTGGCAGCAGCTGACCCCTGGGGATTCACAGTGTCACGTCTGCTGACCTGGTGTAGTAGGTTGAATAGCGGCCCCCAAAAGGTGTGCCCACCTGGAACCTGGGAATGAGACCATATCTGGAGAAAGTTTCTTGCACCATTAAGTGACAGGTATGAAGATGAAGTCATCTTGGACCGGGGGGCCCTAACTCCGATGGCGAGTGTCCACAGAGGAGGAGAGAAGTAGGGAAGACACACAGAGCCGGACTGTTCTAGAGAAACAGACTCCTCTGTTCCTTAATCGACTGCATTGCTGGTCCCTTTCGTCCCTTTTACTCCAACTTCTGCCTTTTAAAGAAAAATCCTGCTTAAATAAATGAGGAACACACAAGGTCGAGGCTTCAGAACAGTGAGTTCTAGTCTGGAGTTTGGACTCTGGCACACCCCATTCCACGGCCTGAATAGTTTGTCCAGGATTCCCGGGACACAGCTCCTCTCAGGAAATCAGCTCTGCCAAGGAATGAAGGCTCTTGACCCACTCTCCCGTCGAGTCTGGTGAGTCAGAGCCAAGGCCTGGGGCACCGCTGCCTGCACACTCCTCCTTCCGCCCTCCACGCAGCAGTTCTGTCTGACGTGCTAGGTTGTGGGGGAGCAGTGCAGATGAGAAGAGGATCCAGGGCCTCCCCACGGTCACATGTGCTCACACTTTCTCAGAAGTCAGTGATTCCTTGAAAGGAAGCTTCTTCTTTGCGTCGAGGATATAGAACCCATGTATCTCTCACTACATGTTTTTGTATTATTTTGTTAACACTTGCAACATATACTCTTAACTTTTCTCTTTTTTTTTTGAGACGGAGTTTCACTCTTGTTGCCCAGGCTGGAGTGCAATGGCGAGATCTCGGCTCACCGAAACCTCCACCTCCTGGGTTCAGGCAATTCTCCTGCCTCAGCCTCCTGAGTAGCTGGGATTACAGGTACACACCACCGTGCCCAGCTAATTATTTGTATTTTTAGTAGAGACGGGGTTTCACCATGTTGACCAGGATGGTCTCGATCTATTGACCTCATGATCCACCCACCTCGGCCTCCCAAAGTGCTGGGATTACAAGCTTGAGCCACCGCACCCAGCCTACCCTTAACTTTTCACATGTTGCTTAGAGTTAGTTTTGCACCACTTCATGTAAAATATCGAATCTTTGAACTGTGTGCCTCCACTGACCTTGTTCCCCTTCTTGAATGTAACTCTTATGCATGACATCTGCAGATGTTATAACTCCATAAAATAACGCTACAATTTCTGCTCTAAGTAGTGATATTTATTCTACACTCACAACCTAAGTATTAAGAGGAAAGTATTCTTTTTAATGGACCCATTGATTTAGCCCTTCTGAAGATCATCATCTCTTTCTAAAGATCTAAATTTCCATCCGGGATCTTTCTTTTCAGTTTGCAAAACTTCCTTTAGCATTTTTACTAATGGCTAATTGTGGTTTTCCTCCCTTGAAAATGTCTTTATTTAACCTTCATTATTGAAGGATATTTTTGCTGAATACAAATTACTGGATCAAAAGTATTTCGTTTTGTTTGGTTCTTGTTTTTTCCCTGTTTGTTCCTTTAAAGACATGGTTCCATCGTCCTCCAGCCACAGTGGTTTCTAACAAGAAGTCAGCAATCATCTGAATGATTGTTCCAGCCCACAGCATATCAGGAAAGAGAATTCACTGGCTAAAGCTTAGCCTCAGTCCACTCAAGCCAGCCTCTTGGGTAGGTGTAATTCCTTCTCCCTTCTACAGGTGAGCAGCTTCCTGGAACACCAAGCTCAGCATGTGGGTCTCACGTTGGAAACTTTGTTCCTGATGTCTCTGCCACCTCCAGTGCTGTCCTTCCCTCTCCTACCTGTAGAACCTCAGCCCTCTCCAGTGCTGTCCTTCCTTCTCCTACCTGTAGACCCTCAGCCCCTTCTTCCTTCACACCCCTCCCCAAACACTACTTCCTCCATAAATTCTTTTCTGAAGACAGTCTATTGGGAAGCCTCGTTGGTGTCGTTTTTCTTTTTGAGACTAAATGAGCCAGTGGGACCTCCCAGGTGCCCAGCATGTTCCACCTTCTTGGGTACAGGCATCCTCTTGGCAGTAGCAGCTACATTAGACTGAATGGAAGGATTCATTTGGCACCTACAATAGGCACCAGGCCCTATTAAGTCAGTCACAATACATAGAATTATCACAATGGCTCCATTTCATTGTCACTTTTATGGAAAGATCTGCTTAAATAATATTCTATTGTTTGAAGTAAAGTCAAGCACTCCATTCCCATCTGTCTCCTGAAAAGCTGCAACATTACAATAATGGGAAGAATAACTTTAACTTGACCCTTTCCAATGGGACTCTCACCCAACTGAATGCTGGAAAACCTAGGACATTCCAGTTCAGGACCCCGCCCCACACTCTTCCCTGCCACTTATATCTGTTTGTAGCTCAGCCTCTGTAAAGGAGTTTACGTCAACTGCACAAACTCAGAGGGTATCCGCCCCACAAGAGTGCCCTCACTTCGGGCACCAGCCATAAGTTCAGGGGTTGCATGGCCACTCTCAGGCTTGAACACTTGTTAGATGAGCCACAGAACTCAAGACAACACTGTTCTGAACTATGACTGTTCTATTGTAGTCAAAGGATAACAAATTAGAACTAGGCAAAGGCAGAGATGCAGAGAGCAGAATCTGGGAGGGGCTGAACGTGAAGCTTTTGGTCACCCTTTCTCCATGGAGCTCTGGATGGTGTCACCTCTTTCCAGTAAACATGGAGTGCTGTCTGCCAGGGAAGCTTCCCTGAGCCTCTGTGTCCAGAGTTTTTTTACTGGGGCTCAAGCATGTATTGTCCATATGGACAGACCTACCACTGTCTCCATTTCCTCAGAGGTCAGAACTGACTTGTCATGTCCCAGAGCCCCACCATAAGTCACAGCTACATTGTCCAGTGGCCAAAACCCCCAGACAAACAAAGACACTTCTATCTAGCAAGACATTGCAGGGACTGGGGGTCATCTCCCAGTGACTGAGGGCAAAGGCCATTCCTCTCTACGAGGTTAATTATTTACTGCCCAGTTTTCATTTCTCCATTAGAAGAAGTATAAAATATCTTTTTATTTTCTTTCTGCTTTAAAATTTTTTCTATAATGAATTTTTTACTTATATAATTCTTGTTAAGGTGATTGTGAGTTGGGGCACCCCCATTGGGCCTGTAAGCCACAGAATGACAAGGTTCTCCCTGGGTGAAGTGCCTCAGAAATGAAGAGCTGAGACTGACCCAGTCACGCAGACATCCCCGCTTCATTCACTGAGAGGAGCACCCTGTGTTCTGCCTCATGAATGGCAGCTCGTGTCCTTGAGTGTCTGATTACTCCAAAAAACGTGCCTACTCTCAGCCTAGACAAATTCTACTCATCTCTGAGGGCCAGTTCAAGTTCATCCTGCTCCAGAAAACCTTTTGTGACTGTCTCCAGCCACCCACTCCCTGATACGTGTGGAGTGAGATAGGTTAGATGATGGGTGTGTCCAAATGGTCTGCAACTAGGTTGTCACCTAACCACTGCAGGTGCTCCCGTTGCCCTGATTCCATGCATGGTCTCACTAAGAATCCACATTCAGACCATGACCAAGCTGCACCATGTCCTTCCTCCTTGTCCCCTAAGCACCTTGCCGGGCTGGGGCAGAAGCTGTCAACACACAGTAGCTGACGTGGAAACTGAGCCGCGTTTCCTCCTGCACCATCTTCTCCCATGAGGTGGCATCTGCTGCGGTGTGGGAGCCAGGCCCGTCCCCTCCACAAAACCAGAGGCCACAGAAACAGCCTCTGCCTCTCCATGCCAGTGCCAACATCTCTCCTTGTCCGAGAAGGGAAGATCTGGCTGGAGATTCCCACAACTTGGGATGGGAAGAACTGTGCTCAGCACAGAAAGGGCACCTGTTCAGTGCCAGAGCACAACGTGGGAGGTTGCAAAAGAGCATCAGCTGTACTCACCCAGGAGGTCTGGGGACTGCACGAAGTGGCCCTTGGGAACCTAAGTCCCGTGGGGCTGACCATGCCTTGGGGACTGAGGCTGGGAAGGGCCCCAGTGCCACCAAGTGAAAGGAGCATCCATTTCCTGGCATCTTGGGGAGTCTGAGGGTGACCACAGGGCCACCCCACTCCCCTGCTGTGCCCTCTGTTTTTGGGGTTCTGTGTGATCTGGGGCTGAGGAAATGCATAGGCCCAAAGGAAGGGCACCAATGTGTTCAGATACCCACACACAGGGCTGCTCAACCCGGGCATCAGGCCAGGGGCAAAGGACGTGGCTTGGGCTACAGAAGGTCTGAAGGGACGTTGCTCTCGTGTGTGCTCCCACACTGGGTGTCCCTGTTGGGGAAACCCAGGAGCTCACCCCATCAGCCCCCACAACAAGAGAGAGGAGAGAGAGAGAGAGAGAGAAAGAGAGAGAGAGAGAGAGCCCTTCTCTGTGCAGCGTCCGATCTGCAGGCTCCCTCCTGAGGTTTCTGAGGAGAGCTCTGATTTAGGGGTGTCTGTGTTGGGTCGATCCATAGTGGACATTTACAGCAACGATGCTGCCAGCCTCAAACAGCAGGATGTGCTCAGAAGAAAGTTCGTATTTGCCTTCTTAATAAAAAGTCAGTTACTCAGACACTTCTAGGATAAAGAGAAACGTGACTTCAGCTTTAGGATTCGTGTCTCTGAAAAGGACAAAATGGACAAACATAAATGAAATCAATAGCTCCCCCCACCCCCATACACTCGTTTCCTAACTTCTCCCCACCCCTAGGACATGAGCAGTTCAATTCGTGTGATTTCCAAGTTCTGATCCCGACTGCCCTAGAAAACTTTCTGATGCTGACTTGGATCTGCCCGTAGGGATTGCTGCTTTGCAGAAGGGACTTTGAGTATTGTGGTCCCCATGCAGGCACTTCCCAGGGTAGCCTAAGACACTCACTGGCATCTGTCTTCCACGCCCATCTTGCATGCTTGGCTAATGTGAGTTGTGTCTCAGAGACATAGTGCCCCACCAGCCATGACGTAAGTACAATTCTGGGCATGCAGGCTCCAGGCCTGGCCTGACTGGGGCTGTTCCGCGAGGCAGCAAAGGGTTCTCCAGGAACCTCTTCCAGGCTTTTCACTGTCCTGACACCATCACATGGCAGCCAGCAGCAGGAGTCGTGTTGCCACGCAGCTGTGAAGGGGCCTTCCGTGTCGTTTTAACTGCCCAGCTGCAACGTGGAGAGGTGCAATACGGTAAAGTCCCTGAGTTGCATTAGGCTGCTGGGAACAGGGCTTGATTTCCAGGGAAGGGGTTCTCAACCTCGAACCTGCATCAGAACCCTGGACACCGACTGCTGGGCTGCCCCAAAGTTCTGACTCAATAGTTCTGGGCTGGGGCCTGAAAGTTTGCCAACTTTTGGCGAGTTTCCAAGAAGTCCTGCCCTAACTGTTCTCAGGATAATCCAGGGTTGATACTGCATCATTGAGGAATTGATTTCATTGCAAGGCCAGTAAGGATCACCAATTTGTAAGCAACTTACTGTTTCTGTATCATCTCACATCCCAAGCATGAGAGCGGGGGAGCCTCTGCCTGGTGAGCTGATCCAAGGTGGCTCCACTTCTATCTGGACGAAGGCCCACTGCTCCCTTCACCTTCAGATTTTGCACGTCCTCTTCCTAAACTTTAGAGTGACAACAAATATACTTCACACATTTGAACTAGTGAGCGAAAGTCTGCAGTGAAAACACGTTTACATTTAAAAATCAAATTGTCGGGAGGGGGAGGAAGATGGCACTCTAGAAGCAACTCACCACTGCAGCTCTCAGTCAAGACGCAGAGGGTGAGCAAACACCGCATTTTCAGACGGATCCTTATAGCCCACAGAGCGGGGGGAAAAGCCCAGGTGTAAAAGGCACACAGGACTCAAGCGCAG
>CM052658.1:3461647-3481801 GCA_028533165.1 Leontopithecus rosalia | reverse complement strand
CCATTTGACCCAGCAATCCCATTACTGGGTATATATCCAAAGGACTATAAATCACTCTATTATAAAGACACATACACTCATATGTTTATTGCAGCACTGTTTACAATAGCAAAGACCTGGAACCAACCCAAATGCCCATCAATGATAAACTGGATAAAGAAAATATGGCACATATACACCATGGAATATTATGCAGCCATAAAAAACGATGAGTTCATGTCCTTTGCAGAGAGATGGATGAAGGTGGAAACCATCATTCTCAGCAAACTGACACAAGAACAGAAAACCAAACACTGCCTGTTCTCACTCATAGGTGGGAGTTGAACAATGAGAACATATGGACACAGGGAGGGAAGCATCACACACTGGGGTCTGTCAGGGGTATGGGGCAAGGGGAGGGAGAGCATTAGGACGAATACCTAATGTAGATGACGGGGTGATGGGTTCAGCAAACCACCATGGCACTTGTATACTTATGTAACACACCTGCATGTTCTGCACATGTACCCCAGAACTTAAAGTATAATAAAAAGAATACCAAAAAAAAATTTTTAAGAGCATAGAGAGATCTAGAAAAAGGGAAAAAGGAAATAAATTGCAGCAGGCCTTTCTGAGCTGGGCAGACCCTGTGCTGGGTCTATGACAGCATATCCCCCGCCCCGACATGGCCTATGACAGCCCAGCGAGGGGCTTTCTGCAGAAATGTCGGCAAGCTCATGGGTGGTGTACCCAGAACTGACACTGCCAGGGGACTTCCAGCTGGCTGTGACACACTCAAGCCTGTGAGAGTGAGCTGGGCTTCTAAAGACCAGGACTAGTCAAGGCCCATACGAAGTTTTACACTTTGCTCCCCAGTCTGATGAGAAGAAATCCAAGCTTGAAGGGAAAGGAGGGGTCTGATTGCTGAGGTTTCTGTGGTGTGGATTTGGGATGGGGCAAGGGGACTAGAGGAAAGAAGAGGCTGAGGACACTTGGGAGAAGCCCAGGCTCTGCAGCCAGCCCGCCGGGGACAGACCCTGGCTCTGTGTGATCATGGGCAAGGCACAGCCTTTCTATGCCTCAGGTGCTTAGCTGTATAATGGGATAACTACTACTGTTAAGGACAGAGTTATGTCCCTCCCAATTTATAGATGAAGCTCTAACCCCCAATGTGTCTGGAAATTGGGCCTCGAAGGAGGTGATTAAGGTTAAATGAGGTCAAAAGGGTGGGACCACAATCCAGTAAGACTGTGCCCTTACAAGAGGATGAAGAGCTCTCTTTGCTCTCTGCGCCCCCCCACACACACACACACACATAAAGGTGGCCATCTGAAAATCAGGAGGAGAGGCCTCAGGAGAAGCCAACCCTGTTGGCATCCTGATCTCAGACTCCCAGTGTGAATAAATAAATTGTTAAAGCCACCTTGTCTGTGACAATAGCCCCCACGCCCCGCAGCGATTTGGGGAACTGAAAGTGAAAATACACAACACTCCTTCCGCTTCCCACCCTCCTTGTCTGTGCATTCTTTCACTTCCACCCCTTCACCCCCACTCCCACCCCCAAATCTTCATAGAAACATCTGGTTTCAGGAATGTGCTCAAATCTTAAAACCCGGGGCGGGACCCTGCACTACCAGGCGCGGCCACTGAGCGGCACTCACACCCGGCGGCGCGCGCTGGTTCCCACGCTCCGGTCGCGGGACTGGTGCGCCCCTGGGACGCGGCCAGGGCGGCTGAACGCAGTCTCTTTTATCCTGATGAATTTAGATAGAAAGATGGAAGCTTTGCAGGTTATTTTTCCTTTAAATGGACCGTCATTGTTCCATTAGGACTACACGTTGCTGCAGCGGCTGATCCTTCAGCCTCCGAAGGGGACGTGCGCACACTGAAACGCACACCGGATTTTGAGGACAGTAGGGAAAAAACGAAGTGTAGTCATTGAGACTTTTTAAATTGGTTACATGTGGAAATGATCATGTTCCGGTGCACTGGATTCAACAGACTTTAGTAACATTCATTCCACCTGCTAACTGGGCATTTTCCATTACAGGTGTGTGGGGGTGGGGGGTTGGCCTGTGGCCTCAGCTGGTGGCCCTGGGCCTTCCCTTCCTCCCACTTGCCCCGGGGGCAGGGCCTGGGAGTCAAGCTCTGCAGTCAGGGCTGCTGAGAGGCCCAGGGTGCAGAGGACAGGTGGGTGCCCAGACCCAGGGCACAGGACAGGATCAGGGGCTGGAAACCCTCCAGTCTTTAAAACTGCATTTCACAAAGGATTCGTCCCCGCCCTCTGTCTATAGGGCTGGTCCTCCATTAATTAATGCAGTAGCCACTGAGCTCACCTCATCTATCCTAGGCATAAGAAAATCACAGGCCAGGTGTGGTGGCTTACGTCTGTAATCCAAGCACTTTGGGAGGCTGAGACGGGTGGATCACCTGAGGTCTGGAGTTCGAGACCAGCCTTGCTAACATGGCGATACCTGGTCTCTACTAAAAATAAAAAAATTAGCTGGGTATGGTGGCACATGTCTGTAATGCCAGCTACTGGAGGGGCTGAGGCAGCAGAATTGCTTGAACCCAGGAGGTGGAGGTTGCAGTGAGCAGTGATTCCACCATTGCACTCCAGCCTGGGTGACCTAGTGAGACTCCATCTCAAAAAAAAAAAAAAAAAAGAAAAGAAAGAAAGAAAATCACCTAACACTTGGCAGTTAGCATACAGCCAAGACCCACCCATCATTCAAGTCCACCCCAAGCTGGTGTCATTATTTTGGAGGTACTAGATCTTCGTTTGACTTGCTATTTATTATTGATTAGGGCCCAGACTTTGTGAGGTTACGTGTTAATTTGTAGATATTTTGTCAGTAGGTATGCAAATGACTTCAGTCTGGTGGAGACTTAAATCACGGGGACCACCGGCCCCCAAGGCCACTGTTTTAGTTCCTGGTAGGATATTTATCACTTTGGTGTCTAACTTAGTAGACTTCCTTTATGGGGGCTGCGTACGCTGATGAAACAAAACTCTGTAAACCATTCTTTGAACCAGTTGTTCAATTTTGCCCCTTGCCTGGCTGAGCTAAGCAAATCTCTGATGTGTTCATTCCAGATTTGTATGAGAGTCTTATATTTAACTGTTAAGATTATAAGGCTGACTCAAGTAGTTAACTGCATTGCGGGAGAAATTTGAGATGAGCTTGAAGTTAACTTCTAGGGAAATGATGTCTGCTGCGTCACAGGAAAGGTTACCGCGAGGTGGGGCGTGCAGGGAGGGAGGAAAACTGGAAAAACTCTTTCATCCAGAAAGAGGGTTGCAGAGGGAGAAAGGTGGCACTTGTGATTCCATAGACAGCATCAAAGAGAGGAACCTAAGCTTGTCCCCAAATCCAAGAGGTAGAAACTTCTTTCGGGTGAAAAGAGGCTGTGTGAGAGGAGAAAGGGAGGAAGTGTCTGCTTCTGTAGTGTCAGAGATGGAGGAAGTTTTGACAGATGCTGGAGTCACTCTGTGCCCCATGTCTTTGAGGAACTAGTTCCATGAGATATAGCCCCTGACCTCAGGGAGTGAGCGACCTAGCGGTGCCCACAAAAGCAACACCTGAAGATCAAATAATACAAAATAGATTTTAGGAAATATGTAGCACATTCGAGCCACTGGTGCAGACAGTGGGAGCTCAGAATTCAGAGGAGGGGGAGCCAGTGGGGCTGAGGTCTGCTATGTTGTGCAGCAAAAGGCTTGATGAAGTTAAGGACCTCGACAGGAGCTGCTGATCCTGAGCTATCCAGTGGAGCCCTAGGTACAGTCACATGTGTTCCTGTAAGACAGGCAGAGGGAGATCAGAAGCACTGCAGAGGACAGACAGGGGACGTGAAGACAGAGACAGAGATTGGGGGATGCAGCCATAAGCCAAGGAATCCCAGCAGCCACCAGGAGACAAAGATGGATTCTCTCCAGGGCCTCCAGAGGGAGTGGGGCCCACTGGCACCTTGATTCCAGACTCGGGACTGCAGAGTAGCCAGAGGAGACATTGCTGTTGTTCTCAGCCGCCTAGTTTGTGATTTGTTACAGCCACCCCAGGACGTGAATACCCTCCCTCACATGCCTCAGCTGAGACGGTCGGAACCACAGGGCAACTCGACACACCCCATCTCCGTGCTGCGCATGGGCTGCCTCCCAGCTTGGGGGTCCCAGCAGTCGGCTTTCACAAAAGTGCTGGCCTCCCAGAGGATGGTTCCCAGTGCAGGAAAGCAGGAGCTCCGGGCATTTGGAGAGGAAGTCACCCGGCATCGTCCCTCCCACCCCTGAGCAAGGTTCAGGGCCAGCCCCGACACTGGCCGAGGGAAAGGAGCCCATGAGAAGACGGCAAAGTGCCCACTGGGACGGGGCATGCCGGGCTCCTCCTCCCCTCACGCCACCCTGTGAGAACTGACCCCCGGCTTCCAACCGCAGACTGTGCTCAGAGCTCAGCGGGTCCCTTCCCCATCCTCAGCCCTACAACCAAGAGTCTTCCGTGCCCAGGGCCCTCTCAGAACAGGAGTGTGTGGATCACGCGCTAAATCTAGAGCGAAACTTAACACACAGAAAATGGCTCTTTCAGGTTCATCTTTAAGAAGCCAATTTTATTAATTTCCGGAGAAGGAAATGAAAGAAGATGCCACAATGACAGCGTCCGCAGAACAGCTTCAAAATCACACAGACAGACTCAGGAAGGTGAGATCGCAAAGCTGGAGCGGCCTGCGGCAGACGCTGAGCTGCGGAGGGGACAGCGCGGTCCTCCCCTCCTCCTCCACTCTGTCTGCTTGTACCACGCCGTAGTGGGGCCTGGACTTGCTTGTTCGCCCCACAACTGGTGCACGCTCTGTTGTCGCTCCTTCTTCTTCCTCTTTTTTTTTTTTTTTTTTTTTTTTTAGACGGAGTTTTGCTCTTGTTACCCAGGCTGGAGTGCAATGGCGTGATCTCGGCTCACAGCAACCTCCGCCTCCTGGGTTCAGGCAATTCTCCTGCCTCAGCCTCCCGAGTAGCTGGGATTACAGGCACGCGCCACCATGCCCAGCTAATTTTTTGTACTCTTAGTAGAGACGGGGTTTCACTATGGTGACCAGGATGGTCTCGATCTCTTGACCTCGTGATCCACCCACCTCGGCCTCCAAAAGTGCTGGGATTACAGGCACGTGCCACCGTGCCCAACTAATTTTTTTTATTGTATTTTGAGTAGAGACGGGGTTTCACCATTTTGATGAGGATGGTCTCGATCTCTCGACCTCGTGATCCACCCGCCTCGGCCTCCCAAAGTGCTGGGATTACAGGCGTGATGTTGTCGCTCCTTCTAACTGCATTGTCCTTATAAAGAATTGGGAGAAGCGAATAAGGTCATAATAAAAGCAGTTGGGGCATGACGCACAATGCACGTCATGACGCACAATGTACGTCAAGACGCAGATGCACGGCACAACGCACAATGCGCGGCGCGACGCACAATGCGCGACGTGTCACAGAATGCGCGGCGTGTCGCACAATGCGCGGCGTGACGCAGAATGCGCGGCGTGACGCACAATGCGCGACGTGACGCACAATGCACGGCACAGCGAACAAGCAACAACGAATCGCTTGAACACACCTTCTCCACTGTGCATCTAGCGAGGAGGCTGAGTTCTGAGTGCGACGGTGCTGTTATTAATCAGAAGATTTGAAGGTGCTTTTTGAGAATTAACTGCAGAGCTGCAGAGCTACACATCATTATCAGTACACCAGCTTATGTTTCGTCCAGTGCGTTACCATTTAGTAAGCGCCTAATTTCTTTCTCAGCACTCGCTGAGGAAGGTGTTCTCGTTAAGAATGCAGCAGCGGCCGGGCGCGGTGGCTCACGCCTGTAATCCCAGCACTTTGGGAGGCCGAGGCGGGTGGATCACGAGGTCAAGAGATCGAGACCATCCTGGTCAACATGGTGAAACCCCGTCTCTACTCAAAATACAAAAAATTAGCTGGGCATGGTGGCGCGTGCCTGTAATCCCAGCTACTCAGGAGGCTGAGGCAGGAGAATTGGCTGAACCCAGGAGGCGGAGGTTGCGGTGAGCCGAGATCGCGCCATTGCACTCCAGCCTGGGTAACAAGAGCGAAACTCTGTCTCAAAAAAAAAAAAAAAAGAAAAAGAAAAAAAAGAGTGCAGCAGCAAGGTAGAGGGAGGCTAACCGCTCGCCCTTTGCTTATTCTCAGCCGGAAACAGCTTGCAGGGGGACAGTCTTCACTGTTCGTGGAGCAGCAAATATGACCCAGAGGTCAGAGTTGCAAGAGCCAAGCAATTTGTCTTTGCTCCTGAATCCACTCGGTGCCGCCCAGGGAGAGATAGTAACACTGACTTCTGAACAGGGCTTTTCTCGGGTCCCCTCCGAGCAGGATCTGAGGGGGATGGATCAGGGGTGCTGTGGGGGCTGAAACCTGCACTTCGCAGGATGTCTGCGCAGTCGTGACAGCCTGGTGGAAAGCTGGGAGCGTGGGGCATCCTAATCCTCCTGAGAACTCCGGGAGGAGGATGCGCCGCCGTGTTCGACGCCGTCGGGACAGAGCTGGGACATGCAGGCTGCGGGGAACCAGCACACAGCACAACCCCGTGCGGCGCTCGCTGCCCAGGTCTGTGCTTCTCATCCAGGGCGGGCTCGTCCCCCTGGGCAAGTTGGGCCATGTCTGGGGGCAGTTTAGATTGTCACAGCTGGGGAGGGGTGAGACGGGTGCTGCTGGCGTTGGTGAATGAACGGAGACTGGGGATGCTGCTAAGCACCCTGCATCGTACAGGGCAGCCCCTGCCACAGAGAATTGCTGGGCCCAGAGTGTCAACGGAGCTGAGGTTGAGGAAGCCTGGCCGAGGGGCTTCGCCTGTTAGGAACGTGTTCATCCACTGGCCTATGTGAAGCAGACGCCACAATCAGTCCCCATTTTTCAGTGGAAGACGATCCAAGGTAGAAACCTGGGTTAGTCTCCAGGTCACACCCTTGGTGAGTGTTACAATCATGGGGGCGAAGCAGCAAAAAGGAGCCAAGACAGGGCGGGGCAGCGAGGAAGGCCCCAGAAGCAACCACACTGACGGGGTGGAAGTCACGGGACTGTAGCCCAAGCGAAATAATCATCTCAGATGAGCTACGGCCGTCAACCCAGGGAGGTTCAAGGAGAACCCGGGCCTGGACCCTGACGGGACCAACATTTTATTAATAACCTGGGCAAAGGTTTGGTAGCGAAGTTAATGACGATTTCAAAAACAAAGCATGGAGAGATACTTAAGATAGGCTATGGCCAACGAGGTATTAATTTGCAGGGACGAATGTGAGGGTCTGCATTTGGGTGCAGAGCACGAAAGGTCTCCCTCAACAAAGCCCTCGTGACAGAGACTTAGTCACCCCATAAAACTGCCAATTTAGTGCAAGAGCAAATGAGAATTGTAAGCTATGTTTAGAATTGTAGCTATGTTGATATAATAATTATATTGGACCTGCTACAGTGATTTACAAATCACTTTCATGTGCATTTGCTTGTTGAATCAAGCCTAAACTCTGAGACAAGAGGTGACAGGCATTTTTAAACCCACTTTATAGAGGGGGCTCAAGGAAGCCTGATGACTTCCCAAGAGAAGAAAGCAATAGCAGATCTGGGTTTAGAAACTGGTGTTTTGTTCCAAATTCCATGTTCTCTCCGTGGCCAGAGTCCCAGGAGAGGCTGCGCAGGTGTTTGGTGGCTGAGGGGAGCCCTCCCTGCTGCTCGGCCCAGCACCTGTGTGCACTGCCTGCCATCAACTCCTGGAGGATGTCGCCAGCCCTGGAACCTGCAGGAGGGGCCACGCTTTCCAAGCCACAGGCTCTGCTGATGTAGGAAGACATCAGCAAGGTCCACACCTGAGACGCTGCTATGGTTCCACAGGAAATCCCTGCCTTAAATCCTAGTGGATGAGGCATGGAAGCGGCATAACTTTACATTTACTTTTTAGCCATTTTGAAAAGCACACACAATCAAACACTAAAAAGGATAAAGTCCCCTTGTAAAGTGACTTTTTACCCGACTTTACAACCCTTGCCTCCTCTGCCTCCTCCTCTTTCTTCCTCTCTCTCTTTCCACATATACGACACACAGGTATTTGGAATCATGGAATCATACTGCGTATAATCACAAATGATTTATGACGGGATGGTGTGTCTGATAATTTTTCAGTGTGATTCACATTTTTCTTAGAGCGTTGTGTTAAATACTGCAGAGAATCGCATCTTATGATTGAACAATCATGAATGCAATGACTTCTGCAACATTTAGTTTCTGTTTTTTTACTGTTAAGGATGACACTGTGCATTGACTTTCATTTGTGTTTTTATTTTGCTTGTTCTTTCGCTCTTCAAATTCTCACCTCTGGAGCTATACCTGTCTAGAATGTTCTTTCTCTCTTTCGCCTGGGAAGCTCTGATTTCTCATGAAGGACGGTGACTTCCTGTTGGCTGTCTTTGATGTCAGTGTTGTCTCAAGCAGCCTTCATCACCTCTGGATTTCTAAAGGCAGCGTCTGATCTTTTCCCCAGTGCTGGAGGACACAGGAGGCAACTAACTGACTTTTCCAAAACCATTTCCCCATCCTTAGAATGAAGACTAAGCCACTTGATGAGAGCAACAGACTTTAAATAAATAATGCAGTTGTTTTTACATTATTCAATAACATATATCAGCTATCTGTAAACTGAAACTCACAGTCTGAATGTAAATAGAAGAATGTGACAGAATCATTTTTGCTGTTAGTTTGTAGGTTTTTCTCCCCATAGTTCTCCCCTTTTCTGTTTCTGGCTCCAGCGCACAGCCAGGCGTCATGCTGGTTTGCCTAAGAAGACATCTGTGGCAGACTGGTTAGCTGCCCTTCCTGGCTTTCACTTTCCAAAAGTCTAAGACAAATGAGGGCTCATCATGGGTGTGCATGGACAGGGGAGTAACTAGAAAGTGATCAGGGTCCAGAAAGCAAAGGGGATCCTTCAGGGGAAACAGAAGCACCTGTGGGCCGCCAGAGATAAGAACATGTGCTCGATGACAGCAGCCAGCCTTGCTAGAGATGGGTCCCAGGCAAGGTCCAGGAGAGCAGCGCCAGCGGCCAGCATGCCAGGAGCATCCAGCAAGAGCTCACATTGATGACCAAGTGAGCATTCCCCACTGCTTGACATGGTGTTGGAGCAGAGGCCCCTTGGAGAACCCTAAGAAGTTCCAATTTGATTTAAGAAAATAGAAATCTGTAACTAGAAAGAGAGCAAGATGGGCTGTGGATGGGGCAGAGGCCATGGCAGGGCTCAGCCATACCTGTCTGTCATGCTTTATGGGAAAAGAAGTGGAAGACCCAAGGGAGTGCGGAGGGACATTCAGATTTAATGAACAGGACTCCTATTCTCCTGGGAATATGGTGGCAGCTTAGTTTTGAATCTTCAAAGCTCGCCTCATAGAAACCACAGAGACCAATATTGCAGAAGAGAAGAAGCAGACTGGGAAGTGTGATTTCAGCAAGCCACCATGGCACTTCCTACCCGACAGGAAATTCCTACTTCCAATCCAGGAAAATCCATCTCTTTCAAATAAAGATTTAAAAACTAGAAAGTACATAGCATCTTTCCTAAGACATTATAAGACGAAATGATGAAAAAAGGCAGCATGTTTTTCTACAAGTAATAAAAACTCACTACAAAAAAATGATAAAACAAAGTAGATGAGAATGGTAACCCAATATTCCTACACGAGTTTTCAAAAATTATTAATACAAAGTAAGGAGTGAAGTAAAAGATAAGCAGAAATTTACAAATTCAGGAAAGAGATCGTGAGACAATAGGAATTATACCAGAGAGAAAGTGGTAGAATTACAGAAAGAAAAATAATAAGAATCAACATTACAAAAATGACCATATTGCCCAAAGCAATCTACAAAATCAGTGCAATTCCTATCGAAGTATGAACATCATTTCTCACAGAATTAGACAAAACAATCCTAAAATTTACGTAGAACTAACAAAGAGCACAAATAGCCAAAGCAATCCTAAGCAAAAAGAGCAAATCTGGAGGTATCGCATTATCAGACTTCAAATTATACCACAAAGCCATAGTTACCCAAACAGCATGATGCTGGTGCAAGAGCAGACACATAGACCAATGGAACAGAATAGAGAACCTAGAAATAAAACCAAATACCTACAACCAACTGATCTTTGACAAAGCATACAAAAATACAAATTGAGAAAATGACACTCTATTCTGTGTGTTCTGATTGCTCCCCCAATCTCTCTTCCTCTCCGGAGGCCTCTTTATTCCCCGAGGCACAACAATATTGAAATTAAGCCATGTAATAACCTTGCAATGGCCCCTAAGTGTTGAAGTGAAAGGAAGAGTCACACGTATCTCACTTTCAATAAAAAGCTAGAAATTATTAAGCTTAATGAGGAAGACATGGTGAAAGCTGAGATAGACTGAAAACTGGGCCTCTTGTGCCAGTTAGCCAAATTGTGAATAAAAAGGAAAAGTTCTTGAAAGAAATTAAAAGTGCTATACTGGCCAGGTGCAGTGGCTCACACCTGTAATTCCAGCACTTTGGGAGGCCGAGGTGGGTGGTCACAAGGTCAAGAGATCAAGACCATCCTGGCCAACATGGTGAAACCCATCTCTACTAAAAATACAAAGATTAGCTGGGAATGGTGACTTTACTTTGAAGGTGATACCCATTTACCATTCTGAAAATTCCATGGCCCTCAAGGACTATGCTAAATCTACTCTTCCTATGTTCATTAAGGGGAAGAACAAAGTTTGGATGTTAGCACATTTGTTTAGAGCATGGTTTGCTGAATATTTTAAGCCCACTGTTTAGACCTACTGCTCAGCAAAAAATATTCCTCTTAAAATACTACCTCTCATTGACAATGCATCTGGTCAGCCAGGAGCTCTGATGGAGATGTACAAAGAGAAGAAGTTTGTTTTTAATGCCTGCTTCCACAACATTCATTCTGCAGTGCATAGATCAAGGAGTAATTTTGACTTTCAAGTTTTATTATTTAAGAAGTACATTTTGTAAGGCTATAGCTGCCATAGTGACTGATTCCTCTCATGAATCTGAGCAAAGTAAATTGAAAACCATCTGGAAAGGATTCACCATTCTAGATGCCACTAAGAACATTGTGATTCATGAGAGGAGGCCAAAATACCAACATTCACAGGAGTTTGGAAGAAGTGGATTCCAACATTCATGGAAGACGTGGAGGGGTTCAAGTCTTCAGTGGAGGAAGTAACTGCAGATGTGGAATTAGAAGTGGAGCCTGAATAGGGGACTGAATTGCTACAATATTATGAGAAAACGAACAGATGAGGAGTGACTTCTTATGGATGAGCAAAGGGGGTGGTTTCCTGCAATGAAATCTTCTTCTGGTGAGGATGCTGTAAACATTGTGGAAATGACAGCGGGAACCTGGAATATTTCATAAACTTATTTGATAAGGCAGTGGTAAGGTTTGGGGAGACTGACTCCAGTTTTGAAGGAAGTACTACTACAGGTAAAACGCTGTCCATCAACATTGCATGCTACAGAGGAATGCTTTGCAAAAGGAAGAGTAATGGATGTGGTCAACTTCACTGTTGCCTTATTTTAAGAAACTGCCACACTCACCTCAGCCTTCAACAATCACTACCCTGATCAGTCAGCGGCCATCAACATCAAGGCATGACTCCTCACCAGCAGGAAAATTACAAAAGGATTCCTGACCCTTCAGATGATCATTAGCATCCTTTAGCAATAAAGTGTTTTTTAATTAGGGTATGCACACTGTTACTTGTTTTGATACCTTGTTATTTCTTACTTAATAAACTACAGTATACTGTAAACATAACTTTTTTTTTTTTGAGACGGAGTTTCGCTCTTATTGCCCAGGCTGGAGTCCAATGGCAGGATCTCGGCTCACTGAAACCTCTGCCTCCCAGGTTCAAGTGATTCTCCGGCCTCAGCCTCCTAAGTAGTTGGGATTACAGGTGTGTGCCACCATGCCCAGCTAACGTCTTTTGTATTTTTAGTAGATATGGGGTTTCACCATGTTGGTCAGGCTGGTCTCGAACTCCTGACCTCAGGTGATCCACCCGTCTTTCCCTCCCAAAGTGTTGGGATTATAGGCGTGAGCCACTGTGTCTGGCCCTAAACATAACTTGTACATGCACTGGGAAACCAGCTATTTTGTGTGGCTCACTATTGCCATATTCGCTTTATTGAGGTGGTCTAGACCCCAACCCACAATATCTCCAAGGCTGGCCTGTATGGAACTCATTTACTCTCTATAACAACATGTGACAATGGAAAATCTCAGAACTCTCACAGCTAAGAAAACTTCGGCTCAGACAGATATAGGGAGAAGAGTGAAAATCCCCAAACCACCTTCCCCGTCTTCTCCTTCCTCAAGGCTCACCCCTAATCGCCCAGTGCTGTGCAATCAGGTATTTTTCAGTGAGTGTACAGTCATGACTATGCAGGAAGGCAGAGGATTTCTCTGGGCCGGAGGCCTGATCCAGCCCCAGAAATGGTAGCCAAGCCCCTTGGGGTGGCTTCCTGCAGCAACCTTGTCGCCATGGTAACTGGAAACTGGTGTGATCAGTCCTAGTGGCAGCAGAGTGGGAAGAGGGCTGGAGATCATCAGGAGAAACCCAACATGTCACAGACCCAGAAATGGAAGCCAGGAAAGGTGTGATTATCCTTCTCACAGTTAACGACGATCCTCAGGGCTGGCCACCAGGATCAAAGTAGCCGCCATTGCCTGAGCTCTGCAGGCAGCTGGTCTGCAGAGCTGCCCACGTGGGACCCTCTCCTTGAGGGGTGCGTGGCCTTGGGCAGGCAGCCTCTTGCGCTCTTGCTCACATTCCCACCACCAGGCAATGAGGGCCTCCGCCCCACAGAGGAGATGGGCCGCACACCCCGGTGTTCACTGCAGCCCCCAGGGCGCTCACTTTAACCCGGCAGTCACTGAATTGAACAAGGCACAGGTGACCCCTCTTTGGGAGCGACCTCCAACCCAAGCACCCTGCAGCTAACCCAAGTCCCCACCCTGGAACTCTTCCACAAGTGTCGGACACTCTCAGTGCTGACTGGTTTTAGCTCAAGACCCTTTGAGTTTTAAGACCTTCCACAAAACACTTTGCAGATATAGCCCCGTGAGCCTTGAAAAATAGCCCCTTCCCTGCCAATCCCGTGATAAGGGAGCCTAAGAGTCTGATCTCATCCCAACCAAGGCTGTGCACTGAATCACCCAGGTAATTCCCCACCGACATTGCCGTAGATGGGGGTGGTGGAGGGGTGTGTGTGTGTGTGTTTTGAAGCATCTACAGTTGATTAATGTATGGCCAGGTTGGGAATCACTGCTCTAGTGGAAAACTTACCAGGCGTAGAAGCAGGAAACCAGGCTGTCAGGAACCTGAGGGAGCAGGACAGCTTCCCAGCCTTAGTGTCTTTATCCATCAAGGATAGTTGATGGAACAGAGCAGATTCACAGACACGCTCCAGGGATGCTGGAGGCGGGGCACGAGCCTGCCTCTTCCAGACAGCCCAGTGCCAGCATTTCCCAATTCACAGCAGGGGAAGTTAGTGGACAGAATTGCCCAATTTTAACTTTTGGTTTCTTTTCTCTGATCATTTCTTGGCCTTGGCTTCTTCTGAAATTCCTTTCTAAGCCAACGACCAGCAACACTGCCACTGTTCCAATGAAAGTTGTCCTCCCCGTGGCTGAGGGGCCAGGTGGGCGGCAGGAAAGGGTTCTGCCCTTGCCAACCTCGGGGCTGGTGCAGGCTCTGCACAGCAAGGTGCTGACAAGGCCTGGCAAACAGGTGCTCAGTGCCTTTTTGGCCAGAATCTTATGCTCTGTCAGGTGAGCGCTCAGCAAAAAGCCAAGCAGCTCAGGTCCCAGTCATTCTGGGCCAGTGATGCAGTTTTCAGCTGCTGACCCTCGGGTCCATGCTGATGACCCCTCATGGTGATCATGAACTTCTCCCCGGCCCTCCACGTGAGGACCCTCTGGAAGCCTCTGACCACACCTCCCAATTTTAGCCCGTTGCTGAAATATCACACGCTGCTGATGAAGACGTTGGGACTTGAAGGTGTGTTGACGCGTACATAGCCCAACTTCAGGTTCAGGCCGTGGCATCCCTCGAGGTGAATATTGATTTGGCATTTCAGTTCTGTCAATATTTACCTCTCTAGTCAATAAAGCTTGATGTTTATCTCAGCTGACATTAATGTCTGCTTAAAGTTTCATTCTCACTTCCTAACCTTCTTCAAACAGCTGGGGAAGAGATTGTGTGGGGTGGGTGGGAGGGAATGGCCAATAGACCGTGGTGTGGAATGAGTCCCTAGATTCTCATTTCCTCTTTGGGCCTCAGCATCCAGTGAAGTGGCTACGTTGCTGGGGTATATACCCTGCAGCTTGCTGTCACCTGCTAGGAAATTTAGGGCATGGACACACAGGAGGAGTTTAGGAGAGGACGTTTAACAGGTAGAAGAGAGAAAGAGAAACAGCTTCCTCTGTAGGAAAAGAGGTCTCTGAGCAGAAAGGACCCACTGGTGGTAAGTGGGCTGTGTTTTACAGTCCAGTTTGAGGAAGTGGTGTCTGCTTTAGATTGGTTCGATCAGGTATGGGCTTTACACAGTGCGTGGGGAAAGCTGGTTGCCCCACTCTAATCTTATTATGCAAATGAGCGTTTCAATTGATCAGGGCCAACTTGTCGGCCCCTCACATACGTGTGGCTGGCAGAGGGAAGATGGAGCTGCCATCTTGAAAATGTCTAGTCCTGGCTGGGCTCAGTGGCTCACACCTGTAATCTTAGCACCTTGAAGAGGCTGAGGTGGGTGGATTACCTGAGGTCAGGGGTTCAAGACCAGGCCAATATGGTGAAACCCTGTCTCTACTAAGAATACAAAAATTAGCCAGGTGCGGTGGCAGATGCCTGTAATCCCAGTTACTCAGGAGGCTGAGGTGGAGAATCCCTTGAACCTGGGAGGTGGAGGTTGTAGTGAACCAAGATCACACCACTGCCCTCCAGCCTGGGTGACAGAACAAGACTCCATCTCAAAATCAATCAATCAGTCAATCAATCAATCAATATATCTGTCTATCCATTAGTTCCTGCTGGCATTCACCTGTGCAAGCTCCCAGCTCGCAGGCTGTTCTTTGTTTCTTTGTTAGAAAATGATTTGGGGCTACCCTTCATTAAAAAGGAAAGCCTTAGGGAGGACTCCCAAGCCCTTACTATCTAAGTAATTCCTCCTTAACTCCTGGGTCACCAGTGGTTTCACAGATCCCTTCGCTGCTGACATCCCACATCTTCACTGCTTCATATTTAGAAGGACAGAGCAGGCCAGTGGCCTTGTTTGCAAGTGGCAAAACCTGAAAAATAAAACACTGTTTCATTAGGATTGACTCAAAAAAAAAAAAGTGCTGATTTCAGCTGGTACTGCTTGGAAGCAAATTTCTGGGGAGAGTAAAGTTATAAAAACAATCAGATGGCCTTCAAACAGGGACCATGGAGGTGGGGTCCCATCAAAGAATCCTGGCTCCTATGGGTGAGGCTCACTGGAGGCAGTGGTAAGTTCCCTGCAACACCTCCTGGCCTGGAGCCCGAGGCCTCTCAGACCCAACACCCTGGCGGGCAGCAGCAGACGGGCATCCCCACCACGCCTGCCATGCTCAGAGGTACCCCAGGACCAGCGTCAGCTGGCAGAGCTGGGAAGTCACTCAGGCCAAACACCAGCAATTTCATGGAGAACACAACTTCCAAGGGGGACTGTCCTTGAGAGGGTAAAATCAGTGCACCTGAGTCAGTGAAACTGAGCACAGGAGGTGCCTGGGAGTGGGAGGAGCCCAGGAAGCCTTTATCAGTGTGTGGGTTCATTCTAACGTGTCAACGCGACTGGGCCATGGGGTGCCCAGATATTTGGTTAAACATTATTCTGGGTGTGTCTGGATGAGATGAGCATTTGCACTGATGGACTGAGCAAAGCAGGTGGTCCTCCCTGTGTGACTGGACCCCTTCCAAGCAGTTTGGGGCCTGAAGAGAACCAAAAGCCTGGTGAGGGAGAACACGCCCTCTGCTTGTTTTCAAGCTGGCCGGCTGTCTTCGGCATGCTGACTAGAATTTATGCCAGTGGCTGTCCCCGGCCTGCAGCTTGCCGGCTGCTGATTTTGGGACTTGTCAGCCTCCACCTCCACAGCAGCATGAAAAATTCCTCACCACCAACCTCTCTATGCATATATCCTATATATTCTGTAGGTCCTATTTCTCCGGGGACCGCTAGCACACCAGGCAAGGTGAGAGGCCCTTGAGGAGGACGGGCTGCGACTCCCTGATCTGAAGCTCTAGGTTCCAATGCTGCTGACCCCAGCTCTGCAGAAGAGGCAGTGGTCACATCTGGCTGCCAGACAGACAGGCAAGCATGAGCCTGGGGCTCTCAGACGGCTGCAAAGGTCAGGGTATGCGGGGTGTTACATAGGCAGGCAACTTCGCCTGCCGTCTGTGCTCTAGGCTCAAAACACGAGGGCTGCAAAGAAGCCCAGCCCAGGGTCCTGTCTGCCCTGTGAGCTGGGCATGGTGAACATGGCTGAGGAGTCATGGCTGAGGACGCAGCACTGAGCTCAGATCCTGGAGGGACAGGGAGGACCCTCAGCCCCGGCCCTCTGGGACCTCAGGTGAGGGAGGCTGGGCATTCAGGTTGGAGTTAGTGCAGCTGAGGGAATCTACATGTGCCCTTTGATGGCTGAGAACCCTGGGGAGCTTTCCCTCTCTCAGACCCTTCTAGAACGCGCCTGAGGGCCCCCAGATGCTTCCCCTCTCTCAGACCCTTCTAGAACGCGCCTGAGGGCCCCCGGTTGCTTTCCCATCTCTCAGCTCCTCCTGGAATGCAGCCGACGGCCTCGGGATGCTTCTTCTCTCTCAGACCCTTCCAGAACACAGCAGAGGGCCCTGGGACGCTTCCCCGCTCTCAGCCCCTCCTGGGACGCAGCAGCCCCTTCCCCAGTGGATGCCAGGTAGACCCAGTGGCCGGAGGCAGGGGAGATTGCACAGGTAGCTCGGGGTGTGCTGGCAGGTACCACCCTCGCTGGGGGCCGGAGCCCTTCAGAGCCCCAGTGTTCCAGAGCTGGCCTTGAACCAGAGACGGCCTTCAGGTGAGGGCTGTGGGGCTGAGTGAGCCTGAAGGAGGGCTCTTGGGTGAGAAGAGGCTTCTGGGAGGAGTGGGAGAGAGAGGAGGGGATTTGGGGAGGAGGGGGAGGGGAAGGGACAAGTGAGGGAACCAGGAGAGGGAAGGCGCCCAGCCTGGAAGGTGGACAGCCCGGTGGAGTGGGGAGGAGAGATCGGGAGGGAAAGCTGGGGGCTGCCTTTGAGGTTCTGTGTCAGAGCCTGGGGTCAGGGCTCTGCTGTTGGTGGGCAGTCCTGCCACTGGCCCAGCCCTGATCTGCTGCCTCATTCGGAGAGGGGCCCAGCTCCCCTCTCCTGCTCTCCAGTGCTCAGGCTGTGGCAGCCACCACACCCACGGGAGAGCCTGTGGTTAATTCCCAAGGCCCTCCCCACTCATACTCACCCAGGCCCTGCGGGTGGATTCCCTGGCCGAGGGCTTTGTGCAGTCAGCAGTGGCTCCTCTTGCTTTTGGGGGCCCCTAGCCAGTGAGGTGAGGCCAGACCTCCTGAGGGGAGGGTCCCATGTCCCCGGGGTCGGGCACAGGGGTCGGGTCAGTGAGCCGGCTGGGCGCATTGCGGCCAGCATGTGCTCAGGGCTGGCTGTGACCCTGAAGAGGCTTTCTCAAGCCTATCCCCACTGGCACCGGCCTGGAGAGAGCCCTGTCGGGCTGAGGTGGCATTTTCTGGAGCCCCGGGGGCTGTGCAGGTGGGGGAGGAGGGCGCCCAGCATCAGGAGGGTGGTGACTTCCCACGAGCTGTGGAAGCCACAGGCACAGCTAGGGACTCCTGTTAGAAAGTCCTAGAAAAAGAAATCCTCAGGGAACACCCAGAAGGCCAGGATGATCTGAGGGCCGCCCTGTGGGGTCTCCATGGCTGTCCGCACGTCCTGAGGCCCAAGTCCTCCTCACAGCAGCTTGAGTGGGCGCTGGGGACTCTGCAGGGACTGAGCCATTGGTGCTCCCGCCTTCAGGGAGCTGCCGCCTTTCGGTGGACAGACAGCAGGTGAAGAAGCCTCACTCAGGGCAGCCGGGGAATCCCCCGGGAGGAAAGTGAGGCAGGAGACAGGTGGGCGAGTGACTCCTGGTGAGGGGATGAGCACTCAGGGATCTCCAGGAGGGTCCAGTTGAGGACAAGGACAGAGGAGCCTTCGGGAGAGGTAAGTGCGAGGGAGGCCGAGCGGCCCTGAGGTGTGAGGCCCGAATCCTGCCGCAGGAGCACCACCTCCAGCAAGAGGTGGCTCTGGAGGACAGCTCTCCACCGGCATGGACACCCGTGCTCCCAGATGAGAGCCAGAGCCCCGCCTGTGCGGAGGCCACACTCATGCCCAGGACTTGTGGGCCTCAGCAGTGCTCCCAAGGGTGTGGCACCAGGCGCAGAAGGGCCGGTGTGTGGACTTGCCAGGTGTGCTGGGAGGCGGAGGGAGAGCAGTGTCTGGGGGCCAGCCACCTCGTGTGTGTGCACACAGCCACCTGTGCACTCAAGACCACTCACGTGCACGCCACCTCTCCACTCCTGGCAGCAGCCGCCCTTGCGCCACAGGGCTCTGTGCCCTGGATCCACAGGGCTCCCCGCTGCAGCCAGGGCCAATTCCTGGAGTCCTGGTGGGGCAGCCTGGGGAGGTAGCAGGGCATCTGCCAGCTTTGAGACTGGACCAGCAGCATGGCAGGCACCCTGGCTCACCCCCCTGGGCACACCTGAGGCCTCCCACCCTTATCGCCCAGGGCCCTAGCGGTTCCCCTCCACTATCCAGTCCCAAAGCCTCACCTTTCCTGTGTAGCCCAGGCCCGAGAGCAGGCGTGTTCACTTTATTGCACATGCAGCGTTTGACTCAGAGCCCAAGACGTATATGTGACAGGAGCAGGGCTGCTCTGGATGAAGGATGGGGCGCCCAGCCCCCAGCCCCGCTCCCCAGCACCCCCACTGCACTGGCTGTGCTGCGCATCTGCCAGACCATATCCAAAGCTCTCAGTGGGGCCCCTGGACACTGGTGACCCCAAGACCCCCCAAGGGGCCCACAGGGTGCATGTCCGTGTCACACGGGACTCTCTCCACGCTCTGCCAGCAGGCAGAACATCCAGTTCTTCCGAGTCAGACACTCCGCAGCTCTGCAGACCCGAAGACGAGGAGGCCATGCCTTTCGTTCTGGAAAATGCAGCTGTTCGTCATCAGATATTTACACTAACATGTAGCAGGTTAAGGACTGTCGTAATGAATTAATACATACTTTAAATGCTCTTGGTTTTGGTTTCTAGGGTTTCTCATTGGTGATTTCTAATGTGGCGTCCGTCGTGGCTGCGTTCAGCCTCCACAAACACATGCTCCCTGGGGGCTTCCACAGCTGTTCGGAGGTCAAGAGGCCTCAGACCCAGTGTTTGAGTCCCAGGCTCCAGATCCTGTCTCTGCCCTCCCCTGTCCCTCAGCCAGCAGCCCCTGTCCGTGTGGCCCTTCCTGGAGCTTTCCAGTGAGGGGAGGAAGGCAGTTTTGGACTTTCCAGGCGCTGTTTGAGGCCCTTGGCACATATGGAGCCACTTGACCCTCCTATAATGCATGCAGTGGGTCCTATTACCCCCTATTTACGGATGAAGGGCAGGGAGGTGGAGACCCTGGCTGGAGGCCGCGCAGCAGGGAAGCGGCAGTAACCCAGGCCTTCCTGCCCAACTTAAGAGTCCAGATGCACGCCGGCTAGACGCTGACTCACAGCCAAGTCATGCCACCCCGACACGCACGCCCCCACGTCCCCTCCAGAGTGCACTTGCATTTTAACAGCCACGTCTGATGAAAGGATCCAGTGGTTTCCAGTCAGAGGTGTACTACCTCAGAAGGCTTAGAGGGAGGGTATCGTCCTCCGTCCCTAAGTTTATGCCACGTGGACTTTCTCGTTTCTGCTGGCACCTTCCTTTCTTACAACCCTTTCTCCCCACCCTCCCTGCTCCTTCCCCTCCCCCTGTTCCCTTTCCCCTCCCCCTGCTCCTTCCCCTCCCCCTGCTCCTTCCCCTCCCCCTGC
>CM052658.1:3449335-3461547 GCA_028533165.1 Leontopithecus rosalia | reverse complement strand
ACTCACACATTTCTTGCTCCAGCTTCTATGAGCAAACAGTGTACACGGAGAGGGTCTTCACTTCGGCTTCTCCTCCGCTGCTTGCTTAATCACACAGTGGTAATCAGGGCTGTCTCTCAGGTTGGGACCTGAATTCCTTCAGGAGGTGGGGGAGCTGAAGGGGTAGGAGCGTCACAGGAGCTGGGGTCCTCCTGTGGCCTCCCCACCCCCATCACCATTATCTCTCCCACCATATCAGCAGGTTCCTGGCCCTGCGCTTGGAGGCGTCTCCTCAAGCTGCCTGAGCTGGCTACGTGAGCAGTGCCTCCAGTACAGCCACAGTGAAAGGGAGTCCAGGACTCCAGCATCCTGGAGCCCACGGAGCCGCACAGGCCCCACATGCTGCCCGACATCTTCTGGTGGTTCCTGCTTTTCCCCAGAGACTCTTGGAGTTAACCTCAATGTTGTGACCTTTCCAGACTCCATGGAGGAGGACTGAGCATCTTAGCCTGTCCCAGGTCAGCCCCTTCCTCATGGGGGTGGGTGGAGGGGGCATGGTCCAGGGGGAGGCTAGGAGGGCTCCTGCATCTCCCGGGTACTCTATGGGCATATACATGGCCAGTGCCCCAGGCCTGGGTCCACACGAATGCTCTCCCTCCCCACCACCAGGAAAAGCAGTCACAGCTGCAGGTTCATGTCCTCCCCTCCTCCCCACTGTGCTCCCCTTGACTGTTGGCTGTGCTGTACTCCACAACACAGGGCTGCCGGCCAGGGTGGGGCCGCAGTGAGTCCTGGTCCACCTGTGCGGTCGATGGCTCACTGCATTGTCCGAGTGAGCAGGAGGCAGGTGCCGGCTCCAGGGCCGGGGGACACTTAGTGACTGCTCGGAATCTCCCAGAGGTGGCCCTTCCTCAAGGTACCATCTCCCTCCTGTCACCAGCTCTCCCAAAAATAGGTGCGAGAACCAGAGTCACTTGATGTGACAGATACTGCGAAGTTCTCACTTTATTTAAAACCCCGGCTGAATTAGATGCTTTTTCTTGTGGGCTAAGCACTTTCATCCTTTGCCTCCTTGGGAAAATTGTCAGAGCTGAAGGTCTCCTTGCCAATGAATTCATTCCTTCTTCTAGGACCTTTTCCCTCTCCCATGGCCACTGTGCAGATAACCGGCTCACGCTCTGGGTAGGCTGGTTGAGCAGACAGGCAGGTGGCACCTGCACAGTTCAGTGGTTGGGGTGAAAGTTGGGTCCTTTTCTCTCCCTCCACACTAGAACCCCCATTAACCCGGCACCCACGAGTTCCTGCCCTCACTTTCACCCTCCAACTTGGTCAACTTTGCATTCAGTGTGATTCCAGAAACAAACGCACAGTGTTTCAGGTAAGCCTTTAAGGCACAAGAGCGGGGCAGAATGTTAATGCCGGTTTGCCTTTAAGATGCGAGTTTCTTTTGGGAACCAGCGGTAAGTGGAGGCACCACCAGTACCCACCTGCAGATGGGGTTGGCTCCAGGCAACGGGTGGAAGCTGGGCAGGGCCACTGGGAGAGGCGGGGCAGCCGGGAGAGGCTGGGCCCTATGAGGAGCCCAACTCTGACCCGCAAAGGCCAAGGAGGCCAAGCACACAGGGACCGCAGGAAGACAGGCTGTGGGGACACTGAAGAACCAAGCGTCTTAGTCTGTTTTGCATTGCTATAATGGAATACCACAGACTGGGCCATTTATAGAGAAAATAAATGTATTTTGTACAGTTCTGGAGGCTGGGAAGTCAAAGTTGAGGGGCCGCATCCCGTGACAAAAGGTGTCCCATGGGAGAGAGCACGTGTGCCAGCTCAGGCCTCTCTTCCTCTCCTCATAAGGCCGCCATGCCCCATAGCGTCCCATCCTGATGTCCTTATCTAATCCCAGGTACCTCCCAAAGGCTCCACCTCCAATCAGCATGTGAATATGGGGAGTCGGTTTCCCAATATGAAATTGGAGGACACATTTAACCCACGGCACCTAGCAAGCTGGAGCAGCCAAGAAGCAGCCAAGTGCTCCTGTAGGGCAGGGCAGCCTTCACGATGCAGGGCTGGAACTGGCCCAGACAGTGATGGCTCATGGGGGCAGCACCCCAGCCAGCGCCTGCAGCACCGGCCTCTGGCCAGCTGTGTGCCTGGAGCAGCGGGGAGCAGGGCCCACCTTCCAGTTCCCAACTCCCAGGTCTCACAGAAGATATCAACTGGCCTAGGGCCAGGCCACTGGGAGACGGCCTTGTCCATTTTCTCCACAAAAAGTCAGCGTTCATCTCTGCAAGTACCTGTCACTTCCTGATCTTGAGATGTGCAGAAACACGCTCTTCATGCTGAAATTCAGCTGCTACATTTCAGTTCTGAGATTACTCCACCAGCCACAGATGGAGGGTCCCTGGGCCAATGCCATGTACCCTTCCCCTCAAGCTGGGGGACGCTGGGGCCCAGCCCGTCAGTATGGGCTCCCTGCTGGGGAGATAGGCTTGGATGGGAGCACACACATCACAGATTTTTTTTTCTTGAGATGGAGTTTCACTCTTGTTGCCCAGGCTGGAGTGCAATGGCATGATCTTGACTCACCACAACCTCCACCTCCCAGGTTCAAGCGATTCTCCTGCCTCAGCCTCCCAAGTAGGTGGGATTACAGGTGTGCACCACCACACCCAGATAAGGTTGTATTTTCAGTAGAGACAGGGTTTCTCCATGTTGGTCAGGCTGGTCTTGAACTCCCAACCTCAGGTGCTCCGCCTGCCTCAGCCTCCCAAAGTGCTGGGATTATAGGCGGGAGCCCCCAGGCTGGCCAACATCACAGATTTTGGTGTAAATGAAACTGTTGCTTCCCGGGCCCATCTCGCTGATCTTCCCTGAGATGTTTACCCCCTGTGGCTCGGAAATCACCAGGAGACAGTCCCCAAAACACTGGATCTTCTTATTAGCATTTGGGCTGGCTCAGCTTGGTCAGATGTGACTGGGGACACAGTTGCTGGCCAGCGTGTCTGCCTCCCGACCGGGTGTCAGGGAGATACGATTGTCAGCCTTCTTCTTGGGAGTGGTTAAGCTTCATTCAGTGGTGCTGGAGTTCCTGGGGACAGGCAGCTCATGGCCGGTTTTCCCATCTGGGGGCTTTTCATCTAAGGCAGAGGCGTCCTTGCACCCACAGATGCCATAACCCCAGCCTCCGGTCCCCGTTGACCGTGGAGAGGTGTTCAGAGCCCTCTCCAACCAAAGTCCGGCCCCGAACATGGGAAGCATTTCTGGGCTCCCCGGTCTCAGGGGCAGTGGAGCCCACACCCCAGGGTTAATGGGCCTCCGCTGTAAATGGCGTTGGTAAAATGGAGACGCCCACTTCAAAGGAGGTCTGGAGAATGAACGCGCGTCATGCCGCGCGGCACCTGGTCAAAGACTTGCTGTTCTCGCTGGTGTTTTTGCCAGCACTGTCTGCTGCTGTCAGGATCGCCGGCATGAGAAGCTGGACGTTTCTTTTAAAGGTTTTGGGTTTCTTTGATCGTATGTTGTCATGTTGGGAGGCCCCGATTTACCAACAGCTTGTGTTCCCCACGTTCATCTGAAAATCCAGCATGCTTCCCATAGAGAGGACCTTGTAGGTGGAGTCCGCCAGATCCACTTCTCAGGCCAGACACTGACCTGGGACACCCAGCATGGCCGCCACTGCAGACAAAGTACAGGCAACACCATCACGGGAAAGTGGGAGGGCCAGGGGCAGACGAGGGGGACGACGGGGCCTAGAGGAGCAGGTCCTGGACACCCCATCCTAGACAGGGGTGGGTGGCGTGTGGAGGCGGGGGTCTGGCCTAAGCCTGAGTGCGGCATTCAGCCTACACCTTGGGCACAGCCAGAACCTGAGCCCTGCACCGCTGAAGACGCTTAGAAGAGAACCACAGCAGGCGAGGAGCCTTCCCGAGGATCTACGCTGAAAAACCAGGGACGAGGGCAGCAAGATGTACGTGAGCCCATCAGCGCCCGCGCAGGTGTCCCCACCTTGACCACCTAAGCGGGTCACACACCCCGACAGGGCACTCAGCCTGGCTCTCTCAACTGTGTTCCAAAACACCAGAGCCAGGAAGCCTGTACTGCTGGCCCCTGAGACATAACCGGTGAGCCCAAGATCCCATCGAAGAAACAAGGCTCCCCTCAGGGAGGACCCAGGCGCCTGGGGGCCTCTGTGAGGTGGATGGTCCCTGAGGGTGTGACTGGCTCTGCAGAATGGTGGTCACTTTACAAAAACAACATCACGGCCCGGGAAGGGCTGCCAAAGCGGGGCCAGGGGAGCCACAGAGGGGGCCTGAGCCAGACGCCTGCAGAGCTGGGCTTCACAGCCTCAAGGAGCTGTGCCCACGGGCATTTCCCAGCACATTTGAGGACCGAGGTAGGTGATTAACTTTTTCTTTTGCCAAGCAAGCATTTTTAAAAGGTAACCACTGTTGCCTATCACCATTACTGGATTAAAGAAAGGACATTTTGGCTGGGCGCAGTGGCTCACTCCTGTAATCCCAGCACTTTGGGAGGCGGAGGCAGCCAGATCACTTGAGGTCAGGAGTTCGAGACCCACCTGGGAAACATGGCAAACCCCATCTGTACTCAAAATACAAAAATTAGCCAGGTCTGATGGTGTGCACCTGTACACCTGTAGTCCCAGATACTTGGGAGGCTGAGGTACGAGACGAATTGCTTAAACCCGGGAGGCGGAGGTTGCAGTGAGCTGAGATGGCACCATTGCACTCCAGCTTGGGTGACAGAGGGAGACTCCGTCTCTAAATAAATAAATGACAGTTTAATACCAACTATTAGGATAATTTCAGAATAAAAATTTTTTAAATAAAAAATGACAGTTTAATAACAACAATTAGGATAATTACAGATTGAAATTTTTTTCCTTTAAAACTTTGTGGAAAATCCCACGCACCCGGTCTGGCATTACCGGGGCAATGTGAGGACCCCCAACTCCGGGGATGGACAACCTCTTTGCCAGGCGTCCCCCGACTGCAGCGATTCATGACCTGCAGCGACTGCTCTAATGTATAAAGTGGAATCGGTCCCTCCTGGAGGCCTGGAGACCCCAGCCCCAAGCCCCTTTGTCAGTCATTGTCTGGAGTGGTTGGGACCGGTGACCCTGGAGGTGAGGTGACCACCCACAGTCTCTGGAAAAGGCAGCTGAGCCCCAGTTGCAGCAGGTTCGGGGAGGTGGCACTGGCACGAGGACCTGGCCCCAATGGCACCTACCACCGTCAGAACTCACCAACTCTCCACCGAGGGCGGGCATAGGCCTTTCCTCCCACCACCAAGCGCATCTGACATCGTCACCTTGAGTCCAGAGTTTCTCTCTTAACTCAGTCTCACTCTGTCTTTAACAAACCCTTTCTTGCAAGTTGTATTCCTCTGGGGCCAGAAAGGCCAGGAAAAAGGCGCTTTCTCCCAGGAGGTGGGGCTAGTGCGTCCCTGTCATGACTGGGAGTGATGGTCCCAGCAGGTACGAAGAAAGCCCAGAAGCTCCTGAGGCTCAGCTGGGATAACGCCTGGGGTGCTCGGGGTCAGGGCCACCGCCTGGGGTGCTCGGGGTCACGGCCACCGCCTGGGGTGCTCGAGGTCATGGCCACCGCCTGGGGTGCTCGGGGTCACGGCCACCACCTGGGGTGCTTGGGGTCAGGGCCACCACCTGTGCTTTGGAAAAATGGGGAACATGCTCCTGGCAGAAAGCAGGGAGCCGGCCCCACCAGCCAGGGGAACGCCAGAGAGCTGCCCTCCCACACAGCTCCAGGAGATGTCTAAATGGGGCCTGACCACCCTGCCTCTGATTTAAAAGATAACTGGAAGCAGCAGAGAAAACATCTGAAGTGCTTTCTGGACACACCAGTTGGGAAGCTGCTGTGAGAACCCAGGCTGGGAGGAGGGAGAACACCTGCCTGGGCGTTTACAGAGATGAGTTTACACAGATCATGATGCCAAGGTTTCAGTCCCAGCCCCAGGAAAACAGCTGCTGGAGAAGTTAGAGAGGAGCGGGAGGGGAGCAGGAGCGCAGGTGGAGAGCTCGGGGCGCCTTCCCTGCTGCCCTGGGGGTGATGCTAGGCGGAGGCGCCGTGGTGCAGCCTCTGTGCTGTTTATCGGATCCCATTAGGGGAGCAGCGCCCTGCACGACCCACAGGTGAGTGGGACACCTGCCTCATCACAGGTAGGCGCATGAGCAGCCCTCACCTGCTGACAGTCGCCTCCAGAGTTGCCCAGGTCAGGTGCTGAGAACACAAAACGAGACCAAGTCTGCAGCCTGGAGTTTGTGGGCCCGCGTGGGAGGCATGCTAGCACCGAGGGTGACAGTGGAGACAGATCGGGGCTGGGAAGAAGCAGATGGCCAGGGAAGCCGGGTCGGCAGGGAGACTCCAGCAGAGTGGGAGCTGGGAGATGGCGGCGGCTGAGCCTGTTTCAGGTGGCATTCTCTTCACAAGAGGACCTCGAGCGGGTCACGGGCTTCCTGGGAACCTGCCTACAGAGAAAACGGTTACTGGGTGCAGACGCCTTGGACGTTTATTGCATTCTACATCGCCATCAATAACACAGCTTTGTGAGTGTAATGCTGACAAAATGAAGTTCAGACTGTCAGCCCCAGGGCTTCCACGAAAAGTGGATTAGGAGCCTGTTGCTCAGCTCTGGTGTCTGTGGGGGGCCACTGCCTGGTTCCCACGCAAAAGAGTCCCAACTGCAGGGAGAAACAGGGTCCCTGCGGGAAGAAGGGCCCTGCCCGGCTGGTTGTCCCGCACCCACAGGGACCCCCACATCAGGAATTTGCCCAGAAATTTGCCCTCCACTTTGTTAGAGGAAAAATAAAGGTCATTTGGAGAAAAGTTTGCCAGCAGCAGCTGCTGCCGCTACTGCTTGAAAATAGAAAAGATTTTAAAAGTAGCAGCGTTGGGAGGCCGAGGCAGGCAGATCACCTGAGGTCAGGAGATCAAAACCAGCCTGGGCTGAGATTGTGCCATTGCATTCCAGCCTGGCAACCAAGCGAGACATCGTCTCAAAAAAAAAAAAGAAAAAAAAAGCAGCAGTGGTTTGAAATCATGCGTTTTTCCGCTTTGTCCTCCAACATCTGAGGGAGATTCGAAAGAATATGCCAGGGCTGAAATATGACTGATTATCAGAAAACCTGCTGGCTGTCCGTCATCAAATCTGACTCAGTGGCCCCCAGATCCTCTACTCTCCCCGGCAGCCGTTTTTCACTCCACAGCTGTCCTTTGCAGATTAGTATAAGTGTTCTCTTAAATATTCGTTTATCCCCCAGCATTGACAGGTGAGGAACGATGTCACTTGGGCTGTTTCTGCCCCGAAAGGCCCCTGAGAAGCTGAGGCCTTGGAGCCCAGCTCTCTTATGAGCCTCCTAAGGGGGCTCCTGGCTCCTGGATGAGCCTTCCCAGGGCATAGGACCCCCTTGTCTGCCCAGAACAAACGTCCTCATCCAGACGTCACCATTTATTTTTGCAGGGCCTCCTCCCCACAGACACAGAAATTCCCTGCTGAGGACTCTAGGAGCTGGCTGGGGTAACAGAAAAGCCATCACACAGGAGAGAGGCAAGCCCCAGTGGAGGGAGAGAGGGCAGGGCTAGGTGTTAGGGGCAGATGGGGCGTGGGGCATGGGCCGTGATCCAGCTGCTGTTGACTTGGGGCAGAGCAGAGTTTCGGGAAGTTTGGGCCTGGAGGTGGAGTTCAAAGGCCCGGGGGGAAGGGGGCTGGAGGGCGAAGGAGCTCCTCACCCACCACCTCTCCAGAGCACTTGACGCCCACAGAGAAATTCCAGACCCGTGAGCGCTGTGGGTGAGGTCCTGGTGGCCTGTCTTTCATCACTTCCTTGGCACTTGAGGACACATGCCAGAGCTTCCTCTGCTCAGTCACCCCAGCGGGAAGGTGGCAGCTGCAGGAAGGCTCCTGCCCCGGCCCAGGGGCCCCTCACTCCTCATCAGAAACACGTATTAGGTGGTCAAAGAGAGAGAGAAATAGAAGCCTGGCTGGTCCAACTCTCCAAGTGCCCAGAGCAACTGAAATCAAAGAGAAAAGGGAAAGGAGAGAAAAACAGAGGAGCCCAAGAAAGGAGATTTCCCTTCTCCTGTCCCCGACTCAGGAGCAACCATGGAGCCGCCTCAGCAGCAGGCAGAGCTGAAAGGCGTCAGCTTTCCCCCAAATATTTAATTTAAGTATTAAGTTTAAAGAACACGCCTACTCATAACTCAATTATGGAAAAAAAATCAAGGATGTGCACGTTAACCAGATCACACGGGGTCATTGGGAAATCACATTTCAGTCCTCAGAACAGTGCTGGCAAGAGATCTACAAGACACACTTTTTTAATAAACCAGGGGAGAAAAAGAACAAAAACCACAACCCACTGTCCCCAGAGAGGCTGCACAGCCACAGCAAGGGGAGACACCCCCTGGAAGTAAAGGACATGTGGTGACCGGAAAGGGGAGACCCACAGCTGATCAAGACAGGAGAGGGCACAGAAGGGGTTCCTCCGACCACACACCCCTCAAATGCCGCCGCCCCAGCTCTCTGCTTCCTGGGAATCCCCGGGGAGGAAGCTGCCCTGCCCTCTGCCTTGACCGGGGGGTGTGACCCCAGCCCCTCCTCCCCGGTTGTGTCCTGAGACTTACCTGCTTCTGTTCTTATTCCTCAGGACTTCGAAGACCACACCATAAAACCTTATTTTTAAAAACATCGGCTTAGATAGCACGTTAATGACAATTTCACCAAAAAGCCTGCTGACAGCCAAGGAGCGTGTGGAAACCTGAACGGGCCCCGCGCTGCAGGAGCTTGGCCTTTTCCATCCCGTCAGGGATCGAATGCTGGCCCTCAGCATTTCTTCATTTCTTCCTCGCTCTTCCGGCACCTCTCCACCCCTCTGGTCCCCCAGCCCCAGCCGCAGTCCCACACAGAGTCAGGGGATGGCCACCTTCCCAGAGGCTTGGATGGCTGGACACATTCTTGGGCCAAGGACAGGCGACCCGTCATGGGGTCCTGGATAAGGAGGAAACCCTCAGAAGAGTGCTAAGAAACCACCTTACTAGACAGTCGCTGCCTCCCGCTTCCTATTGAAAACCCTTCCTCAAGCTGAAATGAACTTTGTGAAAGCACAGTGACAATGTTTTCTCTTTGCCTCCCACTGAGTTACGTGTTCCACTTCCCCAAACGCTCCCAAGTTTAGTAATGGAGTAACAACAGCGAAAGACTCCGGAGCCTGCAGATGAAGGTTCAGTCAATCCCGACAGACCCTGATGTGTCATGAAATAAACGCAGCCATTGTAAATGATTGAATAATACTTGAAGAAATAGGGGAGGGACAGCAGGGGGGGGAGCGGGGGAGGGATGGCATGGGGAGAAATACCAAATATGGGTGAGGGGGCAGAAGGCAGCAAAACACACTGCCACGTGTGTACCTATGCAACTATCTTGCATGTTCTGCACATGTGCCCCAAAACCTAAAATGCAATAAAAATTAAAAATAATAAAAATTAATAAAAAATAAATAAATAAATAAGTTGAAAACGCAAACCCCAGAAGCACGTACAGTATTGCCCTCAATTTTCCGCCACACACAGGCTTCTAAGAAACGATTAGAAGGAAAGACGCCAATGTGTCAATGTCTTAATATTGCTTATCTCTGGTAAGACTAAAGGTGATTTTGATTTTCTTTTCTTCTTGCCTGCATGTTTCAAATTTTCCATGGTAAGCACACGTTGATGTTAATTTTTTGATTGGAAATTCCAGTGGCTCTGCAGCCTGTCTTGTGGAGTCACAGTGGAGGTCACTCATCCTCTGGGCTTTGGCATCGTAGAGAGGAAGGCAGCCTCTCCCAGCGTGCCCTTGGGCTGTCCAGACCCACCCAGAGCTGAGACTCTGCCAGGTGCTGCCCGGGGATGCCCCAGCCCGGGGCTGAGCGGTGGCCGAAGCTGAGTGCAGACTGGCGGGCGTGGTACCGAGCACAGCATGATGTGGCAGGGGCTGCGGGCTCTTCGAACCCCAGGAAGGGTCAGAGGCCAGGTGCTCTGCTCCAAGCCCAGCCCACCAGGCCTCAGTGAGCACTCCCGGCTGTGACTGGGTCAGCCCTCCATGCGTAAAGCCACTGTGTCTCTGAACATGCCCTGTCCTCCTGCCAGGCTTGCTGGGCTCTAGGAGGGTATCCTGCGAAGGGCAGGGGCACATGTGCGCTCACAGGCACACCAACCCCTCTCACTGGTCACGTGTCGGGCCCAGCACACGCCCACTCACTCACTGCTCACCCCCACCGAGGTCAAGCTTCTGAACCCCTTCTTAGAGACAAGGAGACCTGGGGTTGGCCCTGGAGTTCATGTAGTCGCAGACATGACAGAGCCAAGACCCTCCCTCCGCCTCTGCCCTGCCCCAGCCAGGCCTCTCCTCCACTCCAGCTTCTGTGCCTCCTGCAGGCCCAGCTTCCCTGCCCACCGCCCCTCACTCTGCAGAAATTCACTCACTGGAAGCTGGGCAGACATAACCCAGGGCCTTGGCCTCCTGGACTTGGGCATGCTCATGTGTAATGAGGAAGGAAGGGCCTCATTTTAAGCAACAGCGATCATGAGAAGTTGATCACGAGACAGTACCCAAGGCGATGGTGCCAAACCATCAGAAACCGCCCCCGACATCCAGTCACCTCCCACCAGGCCCCACCTGCAGCACTGCGGATGTGGGGTTTGGGTACCGTATCAGAAGGGAAGAGAGTCCCCCAGGAGTGGGCAGGCTGCCCTGGACATTAAGGAGTCACCCCACGTCTGCACCAGTACAGCCAGCCTCAACAGTGGAAACAGCCATCAACCAGGAAGCTGGGTGAGTTCCTTCCCCAAGGGAGCGGGCAGGAGACACCTCAGGGAGATGACACTGCCCTGCAGAGCAGCAAGTCCTGCTGTGCCCTCACTCCAGGGGCTGCGAGGATGACCTCAAGGGCCCTGCCTCCCCAACATCCCGTAGGCTGTGCAGCTCCCCCAGCAAGACCTGGAGCTCCTCAACCCTGGAATTGCTGGTCCTGTATTGTGCCTCCACCAGCAGAGGTGGCAGGGTGACCTTGGCCTGGTTCCCTCCAAGCTCACTGGCTCTCTTTTCCTTTTTTTATGTTAAGTTCTGGGACACACATGCAGAACGTGCAGGCTCGTTACCTAGGTATACGTCTGCCATGGTGGTTGCTGCACCTGTCAACCTGTCATCTAGGTTTTAAGTCCCACATGCATGAGGGACTTGTCCTAATGCTCTGCCTCCCCTTACCCCCAAGGTGAGCAGGTCCTGGGCACAGCCACACTGAAACCAAAGGTGCCCCTGGACAGGTCACTGTCTTCCCTGCTCAGGCTGGTTTGAGCTGGGTTCCTGTCACTTGTAGCAAATTCCCTGGATTTCCAGGCCTCCGACCCTACTCCTGCCTCAGGTTCGGTGCACCCAGCCCCAGCCCACAGCTCTCGCCACTTTGCAGCCCACTCACCACTTCCAGCCTCCTCTCATTTCCAAGAGGCTGAAATCCAAACGTGCTCACTCTCATGATCTGCGCTACCCAGGACCTGGTCCCACTCTTGCTCTCCACCAGCATCACCCATCGTTCACTAGATGTGCACACTACTCCTCGCAGGCACTCAGGTCATGCACATGCTGGATGAAGTGGCAGAGAGCGTCGTCTCTGGGGAAGACAGACACCAAACGGGGAACACAATAAACAATTATGTCGTACGGGAAAAGATTGTAAGTGCCTTGACAGAAAAGAGGAAGGCAGGAAGGAAGGGAGGAAGGGAAAAAGGAAAGAAAGAAAAGACCCATTCTCTAAGACCCAGAATCCCGGCTTCCAACAGCACTGATGAATCTTCTATTTGTGCAACCCTGCAAGACAGAAAATCACTATAGAATTGCTGTCCTGCGCCACAGTGAAAGCAAACCCACAAGTTGAGTTCAGTATTTGTTTGCAGGTGTTTTTGTCTGCAGGTCAAGGGTTGCAGTCAAGATTCCATGATCAGTGTTACCAGGGTTAGCTTCTGTTGTGGTGGGGGGTTCCGTGTTCAGTGTTACCTGGGTTAGCTTCTGTTGTGGTGGGGGGTTCCGTGTTCAGTGTTACCAGGGTTAGCTTCTGTTGTGGTGGGGGGTTCTGTGTTCAGTGTTACCAGGGTTAGCTTCTGTTGTGGTGGGGGGTTCGGTGTTCAGTGTTACCAGAGTTAGCTTCTGTTGTGGTGGGTGGTTCC
>CM052658.1:3415551-3448835 GCA_028533165.1 Leontopithecus rosalia | reverse complement strand
GTTGTGGTGGGGGGTTCCGTGTTCAGTGTTACCAGGGTTAGCTTCTGTTGTGGTGGGAAACTCCGTGTTCAGTGTTACAGGGTTAGCTTCTGTTGTGGTGGGGGGTTCCTTGTTCAGTGTTACCAGGGTTAGCTTCTGTTGTGGTGGGGGGTTCCGTGTTCACTGTTACCAGGGTTAGCTTCTGCTATGGTGGGGGGTTCCGTGTTCAGTGTTACCAGGATTAGCTTCTGTTGTGGTGGGGGGTTCCGTGTTCAGTTACCAGGGTTAGCTTCTGTTGTGGTGGGAAATTCCGTGTTCAGTGTTACCAGGGTTAGTTTCTGTTGTGGTGGGGGGTTCTGTGGTCAGTGTTACCAGGGTTAGCTTCTGTTATGGTGGGGGGACCGTGTTCAGTGTTACCAGGGTTAGCTTCTGTTGTGGTGGGGGGGTTGGTTTATTGGTTTGGCTTTGGTGAGGTCATGTCATTATCTGAAATACGGTTATCTCATATTTCCCATTCGCTGTGATAAATGCTGATAGTAATCTGTCTCTGTGGACCAGCTGGTTGTGTGTTCTCCCTGCGAACCCCAGAGCACACTGAAGGCAGGCGCTTACTATCTTATTCATCTGTTTCCTTAACACAAATCACAATTTCTGTCCTTGAGTAGGTGCGCAGTCAATGTTTGTTAAATTCAACCGCTGCACCTGAAGAGTTTTTGGACAACTTCTTTGCAAAATCCATGTGCTATTATAAACAATTCGCCTATGCATTCATAGACCAGCAGGACCCAAACCGCAGCACTTACTTCATGAATAATTCAGACGTATGAAGAGGAGATTTTTGACTCGTAATTTAGAACCCCACCTATGTCTCCTGTGGGGGGGCGGGGACTGCTCTCCAGTGCCCTCCTCATGCACTGCGGAGAACATGTGAGGCTCACCCACCTCCAAAGGGGTGCAGTGCTCCGGCCGCCTCAGGCAGGGCACTCCCTTCCCCAGGCAAACACGAGCAGCTGTTCACTCGGAGATGGTGTTAGGGCCTTTTGGGGATCTGGGAATCCTGAATGTTCATAGGAAGAGAGCTAGGCTTCTGGATGCCTTCCGTGGTGGCTCCGGACAAAGTCGTGGATGCAGTGGTCAAAAGACCTGCCATCATCTTGGGTAGAGTAGAGCTACCCAGCGCACTGAGAGCGTAGGGAAAAAGCTGAGCAAAACACACGGGCAGGTGCCCGCTCTTAAAGCAGCCAGCAAGTCTTTAGTGAGGTCCTGGCGGCTCGGATCCTACCCTGGATACATATAACAGAGGGAGGCATGCATTTGAAAGGATGTCTCCGCCGCAGATGCAAGCCACAGTAGTGCTCAGTGAGAGACTGACGTCCGGGAGTGCAGAGCAAGGTGCAGTGGTGGGCGAGGAGGCTGGACTTGGGAATGACTTCCAACTGCCCAGTTAGGTGCCCAGCTGGATGTCAGGGACAGAGAGGAAGGCCCAGGTGGGGAACACTCAGGGCTTCCAGTGTGGCTGGCTGCTCTGCTCACCTGGACCCCAAGGGTCCTGGGGAAAGGGCCTATTTAATGGGCAGCAGAATGAGTCATTCGGCAACAGGGGAGAGAAGACATAGTTTCAGACCTGAAGCAGCACGGACCTATTTGGAAAGAGGAAATACACAGATGGAGCCCCTAAAATCAGTCAGGTGAAAGGACAGAAAAATCTCAGGACCTCGTTCACTCTGCCAAAGGGGAAAGCTGAGCTGGGAGCTGATGCCGCGCCTTTCCTTCTGCTCCAGAGCAGGTCACGGCAGAGAGCAGGCCAGGGGTCTCCACAGGGAGCTGCTCTGCTTCTGACTTTATCTCATGCAAAGATGTACTGAGCACGAGACAAAAACATAATGGATGATTCCTGAACCCGTGCCTTTTCAGGGCAACGCGTGGATTCAGTCGTGTGGCCACACCTTCTCCCCTTCCCCGAGTGCCTGCTTTTCCCCTTTCAGTATCAAAGCTCAAGACCCTCTTTGGAAAAATTGGATCACAGGTTGTTCCTGTGGTTTTGTGTTCCTTTTCCCCACGCACATCCTTAATGTCCGCAGAATAAACTTCTACACTGATCGAGGCCTGTCCCTGGTGCCTTTGGTTTACAACTACAAAAGGTGACAGCATGAGGGCTGAGAGAAATGACAAGAAATGTGCCAGAAAGACATGGTGTTCACCCTGGGAGCCTTCCTGCAGTGGGGGAGACTCGAGCCAGGCTTTAAACAACATGAAGGACGGCCGGGAGAATATCCCCAAACGAGAAGGTAAATACGCAGAAACACAAGCCGTGTCTCCATCAGAAATTGTTTTAAGGTAAAACACCGGTGGAGAGGGACAGAAAGACAGAACCAGAGAGGGACAGAAAGAAAGGGAGGGAGAGAGGAAGGGAGAGAAACAGACACAGAGGAGGAAAGAGAGGGAGAGGAGGAAAGAGGAGAGAGGAGAGGGAGAAACGTTTCCTTTTGCCTGGGGACAGGCCACTTAGGAAAACAACTGAAATCTGTTCCAGGAAGCGCCCTCCTATTCCTTTCTGCTTCTCTCTAAGTAAATAATCTAAAGCCTTGCATCAAGTTGTTTGCATAGCTCTAGTTGCTCAGGTTAGTTGATTTAATTAAAGTGGTGATTTCAGGCCCCACCAGGAGTGAATTAGAACTGTCTCCTTGCCGCTCTCCAAATCCCCATCAAGGTGACTCTCTCCGCCCGACCCTGGAGGCTATTTTTACCCTCTTGATCTTGGTGTGATTAGTAAAGGCAATTAAGCAGCTGGATCAAAGCTCAGGGCCTCACGCCTTTTGGATGTTCCTTAACAACCCTGGCAGGGTTTGCAGGAATAAGCCTGTGTGGGAGGCAAGCGGGACTGAATAAACATCACCTGAGCCCACGGAGGCTGCTGGGGAGACAGGACGGGAGGCCGTCCAGGGAGGCGCTGGGGGCAGGGAGCCCCGTCCGGCAGCTCTGAGGTGCCTCCTCCTGAGAAGACGACTTCTTCAGGGTTTAATAAAGAACCTCTCTTCTGTCTTAATTCAGCGAGAGACCGCCCCTTCTGTTGCCCTGCAGCCATAAATTGAAGGCACCTGCAGGCCCCTGAGGCCCACCCTATATTTTGCTGTGGTCTGTCTTAAGAAATAGAAGTGTTCTGCATTTTAAAAAGGAATTCCTGAGACATAAGGACCAGTCAGTACTTGCAGCTATAGGACAAACGAACCAGGTGAGCCTTGTTTTCCCACTGAACCTTCGTGGGGGATGCGGAGGTGTGAGGGTTCCATGGGCTTCCTGCGTCAGGGGAGCTCCCGGGAGGAAAGAGGGTGACCCAGAAAGTCAGAGTGCCCTGCACAGACGGGCGGGCACCACGCTCTTGCCAGGCCCACAGCTGGTGGGCACCAGACCCCGGCCAGGACCCCGGGCTCACACCCCAGGCTTGATGCCATGTCGTATTCCAACAGCGGATGCCACAGGGAAGGAGGGGGCTGGGGAGCAGTGGCATTTGGAAGTCACCGTTGCCACAAGGGCCATTTAAGCGCATGAATTTCCCTCCCAGGGATTTCCTTTTTCCCAGACCTTGGGGGCCTTCATCTCCAGCCTCTCAGAAGAAATAAATTCTTCGAAATACAGGATTCCCACACAGAGCCTGCCACAATTCTGTGCCATGGTGTAAGTATAAGCAGCTATGAAGACAAAGTGACCTCCAAACCTGATGCTATGACCCGCTTGAGCCTCGCCCAGGGCGTCTATGGAGCACATGAGACCTCACTGCTGTCCAGAAGCAGAGATTGGGAGGTGCGTCCCCGCAACCAGGAACAAAGAGCAGAGAATTCTCTCCCATCCAGAGGCTTCTAGCAAGGGGCACTGGCTCCCATGGAGGTGACAGAGAGGCCATGTCAGCTGCCTGCTGAGATAGGCTGGGAGCCTCATGGAGCAGAGGCTGATCCAATCAGGCCGCCTGCCTCAGGCCTGCCACCACCTGCAAGGCCATTGCTGGAGGGGCTTGTTCAGGCTCTGATGACCCTGTCAGAAAGAGAGCCCAAGAAAAACAAAGAGACACAGAGAGACAGAGAGAAGCAGAGACAGAGACACGCCAACAGAGAGCCAGAGAGAGAAAAATACAGAGACAGAGATAGAGAGAAACAGAGACAGAGAGAAGCAGAGACAGAGAGACAGGGACAGATATGGAGTCAGTGAGAGAGAGACCAAGCAAGAGACCTAGAGAGAGAACTACAGAGAGAGAGAGAGAGAGAGAGAGAGAGAGAAACAGAGAGCCATGTGTGTCTCCCAGGCCGCCGACCCACCCAGAGCCAGACCTGGCTGCGGTCCCGCCCTGGTGTCTAGAGAGCCCTCCCCCCACCATGGGTGGTCTCCACCAAGCCAGGTGCTGAGCATCAGCTCCTGGGAGCCAAGGCGCCTCCTCATACCTGCAGTGAGGGTTGAGGAAGTTGTGGGCGGTGGTAAGCCAGCAACACAGCTGGCTGGCATCAGGCCTGGGGTGACAAGGGGCACTGAACAGCCGGGACAGTGCTGTGCAGGATGGACACTCAGGAGACAGGTCAGAGGTGGTGGGGCTCTGCCAGAGAGAGCACCGAGGGGAGGAGCTGGGGCTTCGTTTTGCAGAGTGAGAGTGGAGGCCATCACACCGAGCCTCAGGCACCCCAGCCATGCCAGCCTCATCCACGGCCCCGCTGCTGCCCTGGGAGTCACCCATGCTTCCCACAGGCTCCCCGCCAGCGCTGGGTGCAGGGGACACCGAGGCAGGCCCTGACCTGGGAGGCATGGGAGTCTGCTAAGAGCTGGCTTTGGCGGGAGCTCCAGCCCATGCAGGAATTGACTGGCTCAGGGAAGTAAAGAGCCTCACGCTTGTCCTGGTCAGCTTCCATGGCAGGGTGGCACGGGCAGCACAGCCAACTCATGTCGCCAGTGGTTCACGCTCTGGGATGTTTGCCGGCCTGCTCTGTAAGATGCGTGAGCCACCTAAGTGGCCCTAGCACCTCCCTGCTGATGCCCCCACCTGCAGCCCCCCGGACACCTCTCTCCTGCAGGCTCAGGTCCTGCTGCAGCCTGTGCTCCCAGCCTCTGCCGGTACTCACCTGTTTTCTCCCACAGGTGTTTTTCCCAATAAAATCTGTGCATTTCTCATCCTGTCTTGGTGTCTGCTTCTTGGGAGACACAGAGTCTCACACAGGAAGTGTGTTGTCAGCTATGGGGGCGGGTAGGGGGAGATCATTGTCATGAGCCATGCCAGGGCCAGAGAAAGGATTGGGGGTGCCCCGCGGCAGGAGATGGCAGCTGGGTGGGAATCGGCAGGGGGATGGCCACTTTTCTCCCAGGGTTTGTGACCATCATCTGCAGATGGGCTGGATGGCCACTAGCAGGTCACTATGGAGACGTTAGATGCTGCAAAGCACGAGACGCTCCTCATGAGAACTCAGTAATTAGAGGTCATGTGTAGAAACAGTGCGGTCAGGAAAGTTAATCCGAATTTGATATCGAAAGGGTCTGGCCGAAGTGCCCTCAGGCTGCCGAAAGGGTGCGTGATGAGCACAGGAGCGGTTAGAGTGCCCTGTGCCTCCTTCCCAAGCTCCAGGGACACTTTCTGCAGGATGTGGCTGCAGATGGAATTTTTGGGGAACCAAGTGTGATTTCGATTCACTCAGGTAGCTCACCGCTTAGAAGAGCCCTGTGGGGTTAACCAGCCCTTTAGAAATGCAGACAGTGTGGGGGTTCCAATGAGAAGGCCCTGAGGAGGGCATGTGGGTGCAGGGTTCCTTGGGCTTGATAAGGGGAGGGACAAGGGACAGTAGCACAGGCAGAGGTGGCATCAGGGATTGGAGTGGGGGCTGTGGGCTTCGTACACAGAGGAGGAAGAGCTGAGCAGAGAGTCCCTGTGCACATCCTGCTGGAAGGATCAGAGCACTGACCCCTGGGATGGGGTTTGAGAGACTCCGAGGGAAGGGCTGCTTGCATGACCAAGAAGTGGCAGGAAGAGGTCATGGTCCCTGTCAGAGCCATTACCTCTGCAAGGCTGGGCGCTGGGGAATTCTGCCCTGGGTGGAGTGAGTGTGGTGACCCAGGGCTCAGGCCACTGTCCTGGGCTGGAGGCTGCCACAAAGCACCATTGTCTTGGGGCCCACCTGCTCACTGCTCCTAGGGCCTGGGTGTCACTCGTGCCACACATCCCTGTCTGGACAAGGAATTTGCCCAAGGGGCCTCCTGGAGACCAGAAGGAAGGAGGGAGAAGAGTTCTGACCCCAGCCTTGCCCCCACCTTCCAGCTCTGTCCTAGGTTTACCAGCTGAGCTGTCCCAGCACCAGGCCCCAGATCACATGTGGGAGAGCAGCACTGAGTCAGAGGACCGACCGCTCAGTGGCACAGCGACTCTCTCCTGCCCTGGCCTCCGGATGTGGAAACATTGTGTCTGTTCACTCCCACCAGGGCTGCTGAGACGCTCAAGGAAGCCAGGGGTAGTGAGCAATGGCTGGAGGAGGAGACGCCGTGACAGCTGTGCCCACGTGGCAGCCGGCCGTGTCTCCCTCCTCCCATGGGGCCCATCAGTGATGACTGTCCCAAGAAAGAGGACATGATATCTAGGCCAGCCAAGGGGAGAAGGGAGGAATGAACCAGGGGCTCCAGGAGCCCAGAAGAGCTGAGACCACAGCAGTCCTGGAGCCTTACATGGCAGGATATCAGGCTAAGGGCAGACGTGACCTACAAAAGGAAACATGGAAGAAGAAAGATAACTGTGAGGTGAGTTTCCAGAGGCTCGGCATACGCCACTCCTGCTAATAGCAACAGCAGCATCCACCACCAGCACGTGCGCACACACGGCACACCCCTCTCCAAGCTCCTCAGACGTACAATTCCTTCTTCCAAAGCCCCAGCCTCATTCTGCCCAGGAGGCCACAGGCAAGTGCCTCCGATGGGGATGGCTCAGCAGCAGACGCCTGGGAATCCAAGATCGAGGCGCGGCAGGACCGGTGTGCTGAGGGCTCTCCCTGCTTGCCGGGCGCCTCCTCACTGTGTCCTCGCCTGGCCGTTCCTCCGCACACAGGAGGGGAGCAAGCGATGGTGTCTCCTTCCCTCCTTATAAAGACACGATTCTACAGGGTAGGGGTCTCCCCTGTGACCTCACTTAGCCTCCATCCCCTCCCTAAAGGCCCTGTCTCCATGCCCTGTCGTGCTGGATTAGGGCTCATCAGGTGAGTACTGGGGGGATGCCATCCAACCTCTAACAGCCCGCTGGAGAGAGGCAGGATCCTATTATCCAGCCCATTTTACAGGTGAGGACCTGAGGCACAAGCTGTTGTTTCTTACCTAAGTAAGTGGCAGAGCCAGAACTCAAACTAAGGCCATTTCTCTATTAAAAATAAATAGCTGGCCAGGCGCAGTGGCTCACGCCTGTAATCCAAGCACTTTGGAGGCCAAGGTGGGCGGATCACCTGAGGTCGGGAGTTCAAGACCAGCCTGACCAACATGGTGAAACCCCATCTTAAAAAAAATAATTAATTTAATTAAATTAAATAAATAGCTCATAATATCCAGAAGAGCGACCTCTCATGGCAAGAGGTTAAGTGTCAGTTTGGCTCAGAAGGGAGAGGTCCTGTGTCTATCTTCCTGTCCTGCTTCTTGCATTTTCCAGCCTTCCTACCTTTGCTAGGGCAGCCCTCTGCTGCTGGAAGGTTCCTCTTGATCATCTCTTCTCTTTAGAATCTCACTGTCCTTCAAGACCAACTCAAGTGCTGCCTCCTCCAAGAAGTCCTCCTGATCACTCCCGGCGGAAGTCACCTCCTCTGTCTCCCAGAGGGTATTCTATCATAACGTTCCCACCTGCAGAGAGGAATTCTGCACTACGGATGGAGAAGCGCTTGTCACGATGCTGGGAGGTGAGGTGCTTCACGAGCTACCGGCCTGCTAAGGTTGCATGTTGTCTCCTCACCTCAACAGCCTGTTTTGTATGCAGAACACTAGACCCTGGATAATGTGAGCACCACTGGAACGCTCATTCTGCTCAGACGGCAGGCCCAAAGAGCACACACCAGTGTCGGTGGTCCAATCCCCTCGGCATCTGTCACAGTAAATGCATTTTCATGGGAACACAGGTGGGTCCATTTGCTCAGGTATTATCCACGTCCGCTTCCGCACTATAGCAGCAGAGTTGCAGTCACAGAGCCTCCAGTATTCCCTGTCTGGCCCTTTCCTGAAGTTTACCTGGCCCTGTGGATCTGATTCCATGATGCCAGCTCCTGTGCTCCCAGCAGACCCACACACCTCGCCTCCTCCCACGGAGGGAACCCTGCAATTATCGGAGGAGGGAGCGTCGTCTGACCAACATGCTGAGGAATGCCAGCTGTCCACGGGCTGCCATGTGATCTCTCCCTCACAGAGGGCTCCTTTGTGGGTGTCAGAGTCATTGATTTTCATAAAAACAGTCAAATTCTTGTTATCTTGGCTTACCGCATGAAACACAACCTAAACCACGTCAGTCTTGAACGTCGTCTCGTAGAAACTTATGGACCGATTTGACGGATTTTATTATGTATTAAAAATGATAAAATGGAAGGTGTGGCATGTTAGATAACTGTGTCAGCTACAAACTGTCACTTTCTTTCTTTCTTTTTTTTAAGACAGAGTCTCACTCTGTCACCCAGGCTGGAGTACGGTGGCATAATGTCAGCTCACTGCAACCTCTGCCTCCTGGGTTCAAGCCAGTCTCCTGCCTGTCTCCCAAGCAGCTGGAATTACAGGCATGCACCACCATGCCTGGCTAATTTTTGCATTTTTAGTAGAGACAAGGTTTTGCCATGTTGGCCAGGCTGGTCTCGAACACCCACCTTGGCCTCCCAAAGTGCTGGGATTGCAGGCATCAGCCACTGTGCCTGGCCCAGACCGTCACCTTCACGTGTGCTTGCCAAAAAGCCTCAGTCAGAAAGAATATGTAGATTTACCTCAAGAGCCAGGAAAGGGGCCTGTTGAGGTAAGTGGCGGCCGTCCCATGGGACTGTCCGCCGCACAGCTGTTACAAATCATGCTGAAGAAGGTTTCTTTTGACTAGGAAAATATGCATAAATCAGGGGAACACCTTAGAAAAGACCCTACCCACAAGCAGAAGAAAGAAAACATGGACTTTACAAGGTTGTTATGCAGAGCAGGGGCTTTGGGAACGTGCTCGACCCCTTTGTGGCTCTAAGAACAGCTATTCCGTTTCCCACTCTATCACAAAAGATGCACTCAGGGTCTGCTGCCTGCAGCACACCATGGATCACCCCGCACTGCTGTCTCTTACCCTGGCTTTATGTGAACCTCAATCCAAGCTTCAGGCATGAGGGCCCCAAGGACCGAGGTGCTACGGTAGACTCTCCTGAGCACTGTCTAAAGGAAATGGGCCCACCAGGCCTCCGAGGTTTCCGTCCTGGTAGCAGCCATTCATCTGGCGGACCTGTCCATGTCCATGTCCATGTCTGTGCACTAGCAGTTCTGAAGCTTCATCATGCGTAAGAATCATGGGGGAAAATGCAGCTTCCCTGGCCCCCTATTACCAGAGACTTGATTCTGAGGGACCGGACTGGAAGCAGAGTTCTTCCTTGTTAGCAAACCCCCTGGAATCAGGTGCTAGTGGCCTAGTGACCGCCCAGGAGACACTGCCGGGAGGTAGCGGCTCCCACACGCAGGCCAGAGAGATCTCTCTCTCCTTGCATTTCTGCATTTCTGCTGTTGGAGTCGTTCTTTTGTGGAAACCACAGCCTGGACTGGTCCCCATCACTGAGATAGAATCCATAGGCTCAGATGAGGCTTAAACAAAGACACACCAGTTTCATCCACCCCACAGCACAGAATTTTCTTAGTTTTAATGAGAGCCGACTCACTGGGGATATCTCCAGAGCAAGGAATTAAACGCCTGACCAGAGCCTCAAAGTGGGGGACGGAGGCCTCCACCCCTGGCCGCCCATTGTATCTGCTTTGGCCAAGCCATTCGACATGTCCGTCCTGACCAGTGGGAACCCATATGGCCGCTCCCTGCGGTGGAAGGAGCAGTGGCCCCAGAGACACCCATGTCGGGATCCCTGGAACATGGGAATGTGTCAGGTTCCATGGCGGAGGATGACGTTGCTCGTCGGTGGCCTCGAGACCAGAGATGATCCTCGATCATCCCGTGGGCAAGTGCAATCCCAGCCGCTTCTGATGAGGAAGCAAGGCACAGTCAGAGAGACGCTGATGGGGGATGCAAAACAGAAGGGGCCCGAGCCCAGGGAGTGCGTGCTTTCCAAGCTGGAAAAGGCAAGAAAACACGGGTTCCCCTGGGGGCCCCCGCGCAGGATCCAGCGTGCTGACACCTGGCCGCGGCCCAGTGAGCTCTACAGTGGACTTCTGAACTACAAAACTGTGGAGTAATAAGCGTGTATTGTGTTGTCTTAAGACATTAAGTTTGTGGTGATTTACCACAATAGCAGCAGAAGAAAACTCACACAGCCCTTGTTCGCTGGAGGACCTGCTACAAAGCTGGGAGGGGAAGGAGGCAGGAGGCTTCACCCCGTCCGTCTTTTCTGTTTTGGGGCCTGCACATTTAGTTGTTCCTTGTAGATTTCTGTCCTTGCTGACCGCAGCGATCTGAGGTAATGTGAGATCCAAGTGCTTTTTTGCTGAAGACCTGTCTGCTTCTGGCCAGTCTATAGCGACCCAGGAGAACAAGACCAGTAACGTTATTAATGGCAGAAGTTAGCAATGTTCTTGAGTGCTTTCACAGAGCAGACAAGCAGGGACGTCTCAGTCTTCGCGGTGGAGCCGAGATGAGGCAGCGTCTTCAAACGTGTATCAAGGTGCCTTCACGTCGTCCACGCTCAACACCTCCTTCAAAGGCTCTTTACCCCAGCAGGTGAGTAAGCAGCTCACAGGGCCCGGGTGCTAAAGCCTGCAAAGGGGCAGAGCCGGGCTGTAAACCCAGGCCCCACACACGGCTCTCACCACACCCCGAGCTTCGGTGCCTCTAATCAACCAACATTTCAGTTCCTGCCATTAAAAACTGGTCTTACAGGACTTGAAAGCACAGATAATTCAGACATTTGCCTGGTCAGTCTTCCATCATGGAATGCGATGAAGTCAAGCTCAGATCAACAAACTGGTATCTGAATTATCACAAGTTCTGAAACTGGAGGCGTCCAGTGGAAAGAGATTTGCCTCGTGAAGGCAATTCCGGCTGTGGGACCCAGAGGGCTTGTCTAGGAAGGTCCAGCAGGAAGGACTTTGCTGTTCTCTGACACCGCTTATTTTCTCGCAGAATTACTTCAGCCTGACCGGCAAACGCTTCCCAGACGTTTCACCAGATGAGAAGAGAAAGCAGCACAGACAAAGAAAAAGCTTTCTTTAAGTGGCTTTGAACTTTGCACGGAAGATCCAAATTTATTGGCTTCGGCACTAAAGTTGTCTCCTAGACACCCCTGTTAGGTTCTGTAACTAAATCGCCCACTAATAATATTTATGCTCTTTCTGTAATGAAGAAAATCTGAGCTGTCTGCAAGGCGACGGCGGGGCAGGCAAGCAGAGCCGGTTCCTGGTGCAGACACAGCCCAGAGCCCAGCTTCAAAAGGGCAGCTCTGCTTGGGTCCTTGGAGACGCGCAGCTGCGTCCACGTGGACTCTGGGTGGTGCTGGACTGTGCATAGTTTGAGGGAACTCACAGCACATTGAGGAGCCTGGGAATGCCAGGGGTCTAGAGGGCCTGATGACCTCTTGGCCACTGTTCAGCCTGCCCCGGGACAGGCCTCCCCTCCCATGGCCCTCAACTTCTCACTCAGCAGAGAAACGCAGCTTCAGCCAGCGTAACAGCAGCACGCGCCCACACACGCCTACTGTGTTTGCTACATCTTGGTCATAAATTAGATCCTTAAATAAAAATGTAAGCATGCAAAAAGCATGGCCTCGCCTCAAAACACCTAGAAGGTTACCCTGGCAAATGTGCTCTCAGCCAAACGGCCTTCTGGCAGAGAGCCCTTTTGTGGCTGTCACCCCATTTGATTTTTAGAACAACCCCTGGTGGCAGCTGTGGTGTGGGCGTGAGCCAGGGCTCCACTGGAGGGCACTGAACTGCGAGGAACCAGGGCAAGAGCCTTAACCCTCCAGCAAGGTGACCACAGGAGAACCCACGAGAATGACAGCCAGGAGACTTTAGTCCACGGCCCTGCTCTGCCCTTCATTCCCAGACCTGGCTTTCTCACCTGTGAAATACCTGGAGGACCCACAGTCATGCAGACACAGCATGAGCACACTGCTTCTCAACTTTTACTGCAGGTTTTTGAAAAGGCAGCATTCCGAACCCCATGTCCAGGGGTTTTGATGACTATTTCTGAGATGAAACCTAGAAATCCACATTTTAGCAAGTTTATAGGCACTTCTGACACAGGCGGTTTGGACTACCGTCAAAACCTGGACATCTGGGAGAGCAAAAGTGACGTGGTTAATGATCAAGTGGGGCAGCAGCTTAGCCTGGGGCCGACGTGAGCAAGCCCCGATGGAAGATCACGCGGCGGCTGGCCACGCTGTCAGAAGACATTCCTTCGTGTCATTGGAGGAATGGCGTTGGCTGATCTGGTCAGGAATTGGACTCGTGCCCTTCATAAACATTGGAAGAGGGTTTACTGCCAGCTGCGGATCAAAACTCAGAGGCTGGAGATCAGGCTACTGTTCTTCCCCATGAGTGCGAATTCTTTCCCCATGCATCACTTGGCTCCCATACGCCAGTTCTTTTAAGGATCAAAGTCCCTCACTCTCCTTTTTATTATTATCCTGCTTCCTAAAAGAATTAGAAGCTGCAGCAGATTTGAGTCACCGTTTATCATCCTAAGCTGCCTCTCTTTAGTCTCTCTCTGGGGCAGTGTCCAGTACCCGTTCTGCCTGTCCGCCTCAGTAAGGAAGAACCAAGTTCCAGCTCTCTCTGTGGCCATGTGGAATCGAGCCCCTCATGCAGTGAATTGTGGCCACGTCCGAGTTCAGGACATGGGATGGAAGTAGGCTTGGCCTGTGCGCCTTCTTGGAAGCACTCTAAAAGGAAAGGGCATAATCTTTCTTGCCCTCCTTCCTCCCTGCTGGCTAGAAGAGGAATGCAATAGCTGGCACTCTGGCAGCTCTCCTGGGCTATGAAGCAACCTTGGGAATGGAAGCCAGGTGTGATGGAACAGAAGGCTAAGGAGGGACCCAGTTCCCTGCCCCAGGGGCACATTTCAGCGGAGTGTCCGGTGTGTCCGGGCCTCCCAGCTCCGACAGAGAGGTCTTCTCTCCTTTCCAGGCTGCTCTTTGTTGGAGTTACTCTTTGCTTGCTGTCATAACTGATTCTGACAAACTCTTCTTGCCTGTTCCCTTCTCTGACAGCCGAGGCTGGGGAACAGAACAGAAAATCAGGATGCCGCTGTGGGAGCAGGGAGATACCGGGCTGTGGTGGAGAGAGACCCACCAGGACAGGTTCCCAGATTTCCTTTTCTCCGTGATTCCATTCATCAGCCGTGCATGAGGCATCTGTTATATACCCTCAGTCGCGCTGTGCCTGGAGAATGCCAGGCCACCGTGCAAGTGTTTGAAGAAGGCAAAGTGACTGCACCCCATCACCTCTGGACCCAGTGTCACCAAGTATCCCCCACAAGCATGGCTCCTGCAGTGACACCAGGCTTGTCACCACCTCAAACAACCCCGCCTCTGCAGCCATCAGCTCTAATTTCACCTCCGTGCTTCTAGGCCCAGCAAGACCCCCAGCACCCCCTCAGCCCGCTCTGGCCTCACTTCTCCAGCCCCTCCCAGAGTCCCTGGCCCAGCTCTGAGGGCTCTCCTGCACCCACCCAGTGCACACCTCCAAGCCACACAGGTCCGTTCCTGCACCTGCCCACCTGCCACCACCTTACCCTGCTGTCCCCAGAACTCCTAGAGAAAGCTGCAGTCACGTGGGCATCGCTGCCCTCCCTGCTCCAGCCCGGGGCTCATGGCTCCCAGAAGTGCTGCCAGCATCCTCAGAGAGCCCATCTTTCCGCTCCAGGCTGCCAGGCCTCCGCCCTCCTCATCCGGAGCAACAGGGCTTCCTCACCGTGCACAGAGCTCATGAGAAAGCCAGAGCGAAGCCCACGTTCAGCCTTCGTCTCACGCCGCTCCCTTTCTGTCCCTGTGTCTACCTCTGTCTCTCTGTCTCTGTCTCTCTCTGTCTCTGTCTGTTTCTCTCTCTCTGTATCTGCCTCTATGTTTCTTTGTCTCTTTCTGTCTCTGCTGCTCACACACCCACCTTCACCCCACCCCATCTGTGCCCCTCACCTCTCAGTGGCCCGGGCCTCCTGCTACCCCGTCCTAGCTGCTAGGTCCTGTCTCACTTCCTCCAAGGCCTTGCTCCATTGATTCTCTTTTAACTCCAGCCTCTCCCTTTCAATTTGTTATTTTTAATAAGTGGAGAAATATTCTCAAGACCCTAATCTTAAAAAGAAAAGAAGACATTCTAACCTAGAAACCCATCCCCCTGAATGTGGCCCTGTGACTCCCTCCCAGCACAGGCGGCCAATCCTCCAGAGACTACCCCTTGAGGGCCAGCATCTTCTTGTCCCTGGTTTCCTGTCCCTTAAAAATCTTACCTCCAAGGGAACCAGAGTGCTGCTGGGCGCCTCTCCACTGTGCTTTCTAAGTGGTGTGAGACAGACAGGCACCCTCCCCGAGGGCGGTCTCCTCTGGGACAGAGTCTCTCCAGCTTCTCGTCCTGTTTCACCACCTGCTCTCCTTCTGGCTCTGTCCTCCCGGATTCCCCGAAAGCAGAGCCTTTGCCCGGGCTTCTCTCTGCTGCCCACTGGGGAGTGCAGTCCCAGGGAGAGGTGGGGAAGGCCAGGAAGCTGAGCAAACAAGTACACGGTGTCGGGGTCCCCAGCCAGCCACTGAGGGCTCCACATGCAGCTGGCTGTGCCCTCTCACAGGGCTGAGAGCCCTCGTGAGCTGCTGAGTCCCAAGGTGGCCCTTCAGGAGGACAAAGGGAGGAGAGCTCCTAACCATCCTTGGTCCAAGGCCCGCTCCTGGGGCGCTTCAGTAGCACCACTGGGTGCTGGGCTCGTCCCAAATCCATAGCAGCAGCACTGAGCCCAGGGCGGAAGTGGCCAGCACCTGGGGCCTGCGGCACATGCTCTGTGCTGTGTCTGGCACTCCCAAGACCAGATCACCTCGGTGGTGTCTGGGCTGACTCAGAAGGCCAGAGGCCAAGGAGACAAATGAAGGCAGAAAGGGCCTAGGGTGGGGCCAACGGGGGTCTCCCAATCAACAGTGACATCGCCTGGCCTTGCCACCGTCACTGCTGCTCATGCATCTCCCAGCTCCACACTCACGCATGCCATCCCCAGAGCCCTGTTTCACATGTCAGAAACTAGGCTCAGCGTGGTGGTTCCTACAAAACTCAGAACCAGAAGTGCCGCATGAACTCCACAGTTCCACTTCTGGATCTGTCCCCGAAAGGGCTGAAAGCAGAGACTCGAGGAGCTTGCACAACCACAGCACAGCAGCACCATCCACACAGCCACGGCTGGATGCAGGCCATGGGTCCGTCAGCCGATGCCACACAGCCACGGCTGGATGCAGGCCACGGGTCTGCCAGCCGATGAGGGGATAAACACAGTGTGATCTACCCACATGGAAGGGAAGGAAATTCAGACACCCGGTACGACATGGAAGAGGCTTGGAGTTATTAGACCGAGCAGAGGAGGCCAGCCACAGGACAAGCACTGTGTGATCATGGAACCGTATGGAACGGTAAACAGTTTACCTGGAACAGTAAACCCATGGAGACGGGAAGTAGAAGGGTGGGTGTCAGGGCTGCAGAGCGGAATGGGGAGTTCGTGTTTAAGGAAGACAGCTTACTTTCGCGACGGAAAAGCCCTAGAGAGCTGGTGCAGAGCAAGGCAAGTATACTCAATTGCATAGCTAAAAACAGTGCAGATGGTACATTTTCTTACGCGTATTTTAGCAAAATTTTTTAAAAAACAAAGCTGCAGGCCAGTCGCGGTGGCTCACGCCTGTAATCCCAGCATTTTGGGAGGCCGAGGCGGGTGGATCACGAGGTCAAGAGATTGAGACCATCCTGGTCAACATGGTGAAATCCCGTCTCTACTAAAAATACAAAAAAAAAGCTGGGCATGGTGGCGCATGCCTGTAATCCCAGCTACTCAGGAGGCTGAGGCAGGAGAATTGCCTGAACCCAGGAGGCGGAGGTTACAGTGAGCCAAGATCACGCCATTGCACTCCAGCCTGGGTAACAAGAGCGAAACTCTGTCTCAAAAAAATAAAAAGTAAAAAAAATTTTTTTTTAAGCTGCACTAATCTCTCCCTCCAGACGTGCCCCTTTGTCTGTGCGTCTCACTCCTGGACAGCACCCTTGTGCTCATAATGGCCACGACGGGTGGGCCATCCTGACTCACTGTCACCAGCCAGTCGTAAGTGCTTCATCTCAACCCTGTGGCTGCCGTTCTCCCCCATCCCTGGCACAGCACCCATCCCTCCTCACCCAAATCACCCAAGAGCTTCCCAGGGGCTTCCAGCCTCTTGTCTGTTGCCGTCTGTGTAGTTTGCCCCAGCCATCTATAACTTTCTGATATCTACATGTTACCGTATACTTATGTTCTGTTTAAAGCCCTCCTGTAGCCCCTGATGGCTCAGGATCAAGTCCAAACCCTCAGCAGGGCCCAAGGCCTCCCTGATCCTCCCCCTGCAGGACCAGCTCCTGGATGCTCCCTCCTGTCACCCATCCCCGGGGGCTGGCACTGCCCTGCCCTCTGTGAAGTGCCACCCCTGCCTGCACCAGCTCATCATCCCCAAAAGCATCTCTGGTCTTAGAGAGAGAACATCCCCAGCCCGTCACCTCTGCAGGGCTGGATATGCTCATGGTGTCCTCTGCCCACCTCCATCACGTGGGCTCATTTCCCCCTAGAATGAGGCTCGAGAGCGAGGGCCCCATCCATCCATTTAAGCTTTGGACACTCAGAAACTGGAGAAGCGAGGGGTGAGCGTCATTATCTCACTCACTCTGAAAGTGCAGGATAACCCTGCACACCCAAAGCCCTGGAATGGCCAGGTGTCTCCTTGGAAGTAAAGATCTTTTTCATGTGACTTGAAAGAAATTTACAAGGCTTCAGAGACTTAATATGCTCCTAAAACTTGAAAGCCACTCTTGATAATAAGACTTAAGAAAGCACACTCATTTATGAAGCCAAGGAAAAGAATGGAACTTAAAAGATCTGTGAGTAGAGCTCTTTTGAAACCCTTGATGTATTAGTTTGCTCTCACGCTGCAAGAAGAAATACCTGAGAATAGGTGATGTGTAAAGGAAAGAGGCTTAATTGACTCGCAGTTCTGTGGGGCTGGGGAGGCCTCAGAAAACTTACAATCATGACAAAGGGAGGCAAACACGTCCTTCTTCGCATGGTGGCAGCAGGGAGGAGTGCAGGTGGAGGGGGGAGCCCCTTATAAAACCGTCAGATCTTGTGAAACTCACTATCATGAGAACAGTGTGGGGCCAGCTGTCCCCGTGATTCAGTTACCTTCCACTGGGTCCTTCCCACCGTGTGTGGGATCCTGGGAATTACAGTTCAAGATGAGACTTGGGTGGGGACACAGCTGAACCATCTCACTCAGTGAGAAGGGAAAAAAGTTAATGAGGTCATTTAGGTAGCTGTTCCTGTGTTTAACGAGCCTGTGCTGAGCACCAAGTGTGTGCCAGGGACAGAGACTCTCACAGGCAGCTTCCTGATTTCAGGCACTAGTGGTGTGATCAGGTAAACAGCCTTTCTTGTTTCCGCACCAATTTATCAAAGGCTTCTGTGTTCTGATCGCCCGGGTGCAGAATAACACTCAGGGCAAAGTCCTTGCTTTCACAGTTTTGAGTCTTTGTCCTCCAAGGAAGTATAACGATGTAAAATAAGATTTGGTAAATAATTTCATTCCATCGCAGGTGGTAATAAGTCATGTGAAAGAAAAAACTAAGACCAGGTGAGAGGGTGGGGGCATGGGAGATCCACACTGAGGAAATGGCTTGGAGCTGGGACTAAATGATGTGAAGAAAGCCATTTTTAATGGCAGGGAACGAGGGTTCTAGGCCGAGGGAAACCCACATGCACACGCAATTCAACCTTTTCACATTTGGGGAGCAGGAAGAGATGCAGCCGGCCGGGAGCTGGTGGGGCTGCACAGTGCGGGCCTGTCACCCATGCCGAGGCTTTGGGATTTGTGCTGGGGAAGCTGGGGATCAACAGAGAGCTTGGGGATTAGGGCAGGGAAGAAGTGTCAGGCCCTGATTTGTGTTTCAAAGCTCACCGTGGCTGCTCCGCACAGAATAGAGGGCAGGGAGCGGCTGCGGCTGGGAACCCATGGGAGGCCGTCCACACCCTCCAGGTAAGAGTGATGTCCAGGGGCTTAGAGCAGCGAGGAGGGGCCCCATCCAGGTATGTTTTGGAGAAAGAGACAGTCCTGCTGCATGATTTGAATATGCAGCATGGGGACACTGAAGAATAAATGATGCTTTTCAGGTGCTGCCTGAGCAACTGGGCAAAAGGCAGTGCCTCTCACTTGGACATGAGAACCTTGGGAAAGCTGAGCTTCTGTTTCGTGCAGTTGAAGAGGACTATGGGATCTCAAGTGGATACACCACTGGTGACACAGTCAGGTCGAGTTCCAGGCTTGTAGACTGCAGAAGCTGCGGAAGATGGCATTGAAGCCTTGGAGGAGACACGAGCATGTGGAGGGAGTATGATTTCGGGACACCCTGGACACCCTTCCACAGGGCGTAGGAACACAGGGGCCTGACAGTCTCAGGTGCACAGAAACGATGGTATTGGACCTGGGTCAAGAAGAACAGGAGCTCTTTAGCAAGTGGAGGAGCGACCAGGTGCTGCAGGCAGATGGAAGGCCAAGCTGAGACAGGAAGCACAGACGTGTACTCCACACATAAAACATCTGGAAGCTTAGCATGGCTGGCACACCACGTCCGAGGCATTGCACAGTGCTCCTCTTGGGTTCATTCCTTCCAACTTGCCTGGGAGGCACAAGGCATTGTAACCCCATTTCACAGAGAACCTGAAGCACAGTGTGGAGAGAGCTCAACCAACATCACATTGGGACTTATGCCACCCTAGGGAGAGACCAAGGGACTTATGCCACCCTAGGGAGTGTCACCCTGATTCGGCAGGCAGTGCAGTACCAGGGTCACCTTCCGTTTTGCTTCTTAATTGATATAAGAACATGGTGGACCTGTTAGCATCTTGTTCAAATATTCCCAGTCACATGTTGACTCTTGCACAGACACAGGTGCTGCATGCCCCAGAGTCTTCAGTGCCGTGTGAAACCTATGAAGCCTGGGCGGCAGTTTGCCTGTGAGCACAGACACACCTGACCTGTGTGCGGATGGCTCAGGGCCCAGACTCTGGGCTCCGAGGCCCCAGGTTCTGCTCCCAGCTCCATTGCCTATGACAACAACGTGGTGTAGGTTGAGTTCTCCCCACACTGTGCTTCAGGTTCTCCTCTGTGAAATGGGGTTACCATGCCTTGTGCCTCCCAGCCAAGACAGAAACAAAGAACCCAAGAGGAGCACCGCACTGTGCCTTGAACGTGGCATGCCACTCACTGTGCTGCCACCGTGTCACACCTGGAATTACGCGGTCTGTAACCGGCAGTCTGCGTCTGCCTCTTGTTCACTTCTAATTACCACGCACTTCGACAGGTCTCGGGTGTGACTTTGGATTCTGAAATGAAGTGGACAGAGGGTGTGCCTGTGACTGAGCACCCATCCCTGAGTTCAGGCCCACTTTGGTAACTGGCATCCCTGGTCACTGTGGAGCCATCAGTGGCGTAGGCCCTCATTCAGCTGTTGGGCTCAGGCCTCCCACTCCTGCCAGGATGAGGGGCCCTGCCCCCTCCTTTGCTTTGGAGCCGGAGTCTTGTGAATTGCTTTTGTTTTTGCAGCACCAGGACGATTGATGAGAAGTAAGAGAAGCCTCCAGTGACCCGGAGCCTCCTATCCACCCGGCCCCAGCCCCACTCACCCCATGTTGTGCTGTAACATGATGCCGAGATGGAAATCCACCTGAGGCATCAGATCCGGAAGGGAAGCACAGCCTCTTCCAGGTACTTAGTCAAGAACAGGGCCAGCCTCTGAGGTGGATGCCCATTAACCATTCTTACCCATGATGTGCCAATGCAAGTTCCATCAAGAATTTTAACAAGAAGCAGGCAGAAGAGAACACAAGGGCTTCCAGGGCAAAAGTAAGTAAATAAATATGATATCATGCTTTTCCGGATCAGGGCTCTGCAACATCTTACATGTGCTGGGTTTTCTCCCCTGTCAGGGCCTCAGTCAACCGCAGGCAAGTGCCCTGGAGTCCCCTGTGGCCTGGCCCTCAGCCTTCTCTCTGCCTCTTTCTCTTCTGCAGCTCAAGATGGAAAATGACGTCTCTCCTCCCGGGATGTTGCATCTCCACTGACGCAGCCTGAGACTGGCAGGTGCGCTTAACGAGGACTTGGTGTCTGATCATGTCACTCTGCCCCCATGCCGCTCTTTCACTCCTCGGGGTCCAGAAAATGCCATTCGATGTTGATCCACATCACAGCAGTACACGCCATCTAGCTCCTGCAATGACCCAGCAGAGGGGACTGAGGGGGCAGATCTCAGGGTACAATAGAGGTCCCCAGGGTTTCCCATATTCCCCTGAGAAGCTGAGGCTCCCTCGGCCTCTGATAAGGCCTACAGCTGTCATGATGTGCGGTGGGTTTCTGTGTCATCCCACTTCAGCTCACACACACTAAGTCCATCCACTCAAGCTGCTGGCTGGACGGATGCAGGAAGTGGGGAAGAGGCCAGAAGAGGGTGAGCGGATGGAGCACCTGCAGACACCACGCTCCCTGGGAGCAACCCCCAGACCTGTGGGAGCCCCAGAGCAGATCCTCCTTACATTCCAGCTCAGCCCTGGAAGGCCTCGTGACCCTGCAAGGTCCTGGGATGTTCAGCCTCTGCCTGGCCTCACCAGCATCACCCCCAGGCATCAAACACATTCTCCCAATCCTCACATGGTGCAGCCCACATCCCCAGGGCCAGGCCCTGTGCCTGCAGCCGGAGGGATGAGTTCCAGGCAATGAGAAGTGGGGCACTGGCTTGCTGCCCTGGCCCTGCTGGCCTCTGTGCACCCCAGGGCATTTTCCCCAGCTACCCAATCTCCTTCTGAATCTTGCATTCCCAGGAGAACAACTTAGCCTGTTCAGGCTGCTATTGCAAAATACCATTGATTGTGTGGTTTCTAAACCACTTATTGATTTATTGCGGTTCTGGAGGCCAAAGCCTGAACTCAGGGTGCCGACCTGCTCAGCTCTGGGAGGACCTCCTCCAAGCTGGTGGACACTGGGCTTCCTGCTTGTCCTCCAGCAGCAGGAGCACAATGGAGCTCTCCGGGCCTCTTTTATAAAGGCACTAATCCCATTCCTGAGGGCTCCACCCTCTTGACCCAATCCCTTCCCGAAGGCCCCACCTCCCAGCACCATCACCTCGGGATTAAGGTTTCAACATCACAATTTGGAAGGACACGTTCAGTCCCTAACAGGCATCAGGATCCCGTTAGCAGTAGTGTCAGGCTCCACAAGGGGCCAGCTGGAAAAACTGAGTGGGCAGGTGGGTCAGGTGCTGGGCTCTGTCTGCCCAAGGAGCTGCCTCAGGGCTCCACCCCACCCCTGCCCCAGCCCAGAGGAAGGGTAGGGCCCAGACACAGAAGGAAACGCAATGTGCAAAGAGGAGTCCCCACTCTCATACCTGGGTGGGGCAGAATAGAAACTGCACCTCCACTAATACAAGTGTGACCCAAATATCCAGCCAGTGTGGGGAGCAATGCAACGCAACACCTCTATCCAGACCTCCCTGGCTCCTCAGCCCCACATCCTGGCGAAGGACTTTGCCTCAGTTTCCTCCCCTGTAATTGCTGGATCTTCTCAGGGAGTGCCTCACTTCTGCACAAAACCACTTTTCCGACCTCCTTCAAATGCCCACTGTGTACAGAAAGGCTCAGCACACCCACAGAACTCATCACACTGCTAAACCCAGGCAAGGCTCCTTCCAAACGCAGGAGGAGATGCTGGTGGTGGCTGCAGCGGCCCACCCGGACTCCAGTGCACACCACGGCTGAAAGCTCAGTGGCCGTCCCCTCCTTCCCTGCCCTCTCCTTTACTAGCAATGACATTTAGGAGACTGACCAGTTCAAGGCCAGAGTCTACTCTCAGTCAGTGTGGAGGTGCCTTCTTTGTCACCAATGGTTGGTTGGAGATTCCAGTTTTAGACCCCTGTGCACATGGCATTCTCCTAGAAGATCCCTTTTGAGCCAAGGAAATCTGAGCCATTTTCTCAGGCAGAGGGAGCCGGCTGCGGGGAGGCTGAGGCTGTGGACAGAGTGGGGGACAGGCAGGCCCAGGTCCTCAAGAGGACATGATGGGGGTCAGCCCTCCTGATGAGCCCACTTTGAAATGCATCCCATCTCTGAACTCCCAGCTTCACACGCCCCAAATTGCTAATTGTCCAAGCAATTTGAGTGCTTCCTAAAGTGCACTGAGGAGGCAGGGACCCTGGACCTACCAGGACGCATCTGCAGCCCAGCCCCTCGAGGACCCAGCCCGTGGGAACCCTTCTCCCTGTCCACTTACCCACTGCCCATGTGGCTATGAAACCGGGAACATTTCCTGACTCCAGAGGAAGCAGGTCTCCAGGAATGAGGGGAACTGGGAGAAGAAAGATCCAGGTCCTTTCAAAGCTTTCCCTCCCGATGCACCACTTCTCTGTTTAACCTGCAGGGAGATTATGGCAGAATCAGAGTTCAGTAATTCTCTGCCTTTGTGTTAGATATCTGCCTTTAGGAGATTTAAATGCTGAGTCACAGTCATGGAATTCTTGATGATATGGAATTGACTTGTGTGAGGCATCTGGAAATTTCTTTTGAGATGTTAGGAAAATTAAAAAGCGTTCTCTATTTCCCATGATTCATAAAACCATTAGCAATTCTCTGTAAATTGCTCAGAAATCAAAGATGAGTGATGGGTTCCTGAGCCACCCAGGGAGGGGCTGAGGGGCTAAGGACCTCTCCCCAGGCCCAGCTCCAATCTGGGGCGAGGCTCCCGGATGGGGGCCCTTTCTCTCCATCTCCTCAGTGGTCCCGTCTTCAGCGCTACGTTGGGACTGCCCCATGCTGGGGCTCTCCCTCAGGCTGGCCCAGGTGTTATTCACCTGCCCCCTCAGAGCTCAGCAGCATGTGCTGCCTCGTGACATCAATGTCTCTGTCCCATAGGGCCTCACAGAGCTCCCCAAAACTCCCTGTTTCCAGATGAAGGCATCAGAGGCCCAGAGAAGTGGCTGGCAGTCCAGGGCCCTACACCTCCTCAGCTCAAGCCTGGATGCCTGGTGCCAGCTGGGCTCTGTGTCCAGCTGTAAGCATGCCCTGGCTCTTCTTACCTGCCAGGGGCCCTCTTTGTGGGGGACCCTCCGGGCAGGACAGTCAGGAAAGGTGCAGTGTTTAGGCAGCTTCTTACGTTGTGGGAAGATGGATCAGAAAAGAAAAGAAACACAGAGTGAGGTGAGGCCTCAGAACTGCAGACACAGTGAGAACATGCGTCCCGAGGGCACGTAACCTGGCATTGGTGGCCCTGTGCATGGGCAGCTTCTCTGAGGGACATGGTGGAATCTAAGCCAGGATGGTGAATCTGACCAGAACCCGGGGTTGGAAGAGGTGGCTAGTGACAGGGCTGGGGACACTGAGCCCAGCTGCTGTGTGTCTCTCACAGGCCTGAGGTAGCAGGGACGGCGTCCATGCCCATGGCACCGGTGCTCCTCGAGGACGGCCGACCTACTGTGCATATTTCCTGTGCCTGCTGTGTGCTGCACAGGGTGAGGATAGGGCTTCAGGGGCTGTACACATCAGCTCAGCCTCCGTAGCAAAGTCCCACTGACTGGGGCTCAAACACAGAAATTCATTCTCTCATGTTCTGGAGGCTGGAAGTTCGAGATCAAGCCTAGCCAGCCTGCTTCCCTCCAGGGCCTCCTGTATTAATTAATCTGTTTTAATTCTGCTAATAAAGACATTCCTGAGACTGGGTAATTTATAAAAGAAAGAGGTTTAATGGACTCACAGCTCCACATGGCTGAGAAGGCCTCACAATCATGGTGGAAGGTGAATGAGGGGCAAAGACATGTCTTACATGGCGGCAGGCAGAGAGCGTGTGCAAGGGAACCCCCTTTATAAAAACATCAGATCTCATGAGACTTAATCACTACCATGAGAACACTATGGGTGAAGCTGCCCCTGTGATTCAATTATCCCCACCTGGCCCCACCCTTGACATGTGGGGATTATTACAATTAGAGGTGAGATTTGACAGCCAAACCATGTCCCCTCCTCCGGCTGGTCGATGACATCCTCTCCTGCCTCCTCACAGGGTCTTCCACTGCATGTGTCCGTGTCTAACCTGCTCTTCCCATGTTGCACTAAGGGCCACCCGTGTGATCCCAATTTAACTCAGCCACCCCTGAAAGACCCATCTCCAGATATGTTCTGAGTTCCTGGGGATTAAGACTTCAACACACGGATTTGAGGAGATGCGATTCAGCCCATAACAGGTGTTACATGGTTTTAATCTGCCCAGAAACCCTGCAGAACCTTCACGCTTGACTCTCCAGGGGTCTAAGGGGATGCATTTTGCCCTAATTCCCTCAACCAGAAGTGGCCAAGTCACCTCTGATTCCCCAACGACACCTTTTTCTTCCGCATCCAGAGCAACGGAAATGTCCCGGCTGTAACCCAAAAATCGGTGAGTAAAACGCCCTGGGAGTCCCATGGTCCAGTGTCTCCTGGGTGCTGAGGAGGACGTGAGGGAACACGGGGGAGGCCCCCCACTCGGGACAGGCACAGTAACGTTGGGCTGTTGTTCTGACACCCAGGGGATAACTCCACACAGTTCCAGTCTCTATCCCAAAGAACACAGCAGCAACTCAGCCCTTAGACTAAAGATTCCTTAAAGATTCCCTCGTCCACCTCTGGCGACAGCAAGGGCAGGGAGGGGAAGAGAGGCCCGGCTGTTTCTGAAGGCAGCTGGGTCCCTGCCCTCTCTGGAGTTGCATCAATTTTCCAATAAATTTCCCCTGCTACCAACATGAATTGGGTTGGATTTCTTCTACTTAGACCCAAGAAATAACACTCACTGATGCACACCTTTCCCAGGTAACAGGTAAGATGGCTGTGGCATGCTTTCTTTCCATTGCACAGCGATGGCCTGTGTCTTTCAGGGTCTCTTATGTTTCTCAAAACCCTCCTGGAAGGGGTGATGGCCGGGGCCACCCCTACCCAGCCTCACAACTCCTTAGAAGTGCAGCGGGGAGGTGGCTGGGCACAGTGGCTCATGCCTGTAATGCCAGCACTTTGGGAGGCCAAGGTAGGCAGATCACCTGAGGTCAGGAGTTTGAGACCAGCCTGGCCAACATAAAACCCTGTTTCTACTAAAAATACAAACATTAGGCCGGGCGCAGTGGCTCAAGCCTGTAATCCCAGCACTTTGGGAGGTCGAGGCGGGTGGATCACGAGGTCAAGAGATCGAGACCGTCCTGGTCAACATGGTGAAACCCCGTCTCTACTAAAAATACAAAAAGTTAGCTGGGCATGGTGTCGCGTGCCTGTAATCTCAGCTACTCAGGAGGCTGAGGCAGGAGAATTGCCTGAACCCAGGAGGCGGAGGTTGCGGTGAGCCGAGATCGCGCCATTGCACTCCAGCCTGGGTAACAAGAGCGAAACTCTGTCTCAAAAAAAAAAAAATACAAACATTAGCCGGGCATGGTGGTGGGTGCCTGTAATCCCAGCTACTTGGGAGGCTGAGGCAGGAGGATCACTTGAACCCAGGAAGCAGAGGTTGCAGTGAGCCAAGATTGTGCCACTGCACTCCAGGCTGGGTGACGAAAGTGCAGCAGGGAGGTGTCATGAGACACAGACCCGCAGACCACCTAAGTACAGCTTCCTCCAGCAGGAGGTCCGGGCTGCCATGAGAGTCGCAGCCCCACAATGGAAGGAGCCCCTTACAGGTCGGGGAAACAGGGGCTGTCAGCCTGAGAGCTCCTGACACCAGGTGCTCTGCCCCTCTTCGACCTTTGCCCTGTTTGGAGCTGAATTGTGTCTCCTCTCCACATTCCTATGCTGAAGCCCCGGAGGTGACCTTATTTGGAAATAGGTTCAATGCAGGAGTAATTAGCTAAAAAGAGGCCCTCCTGGAGGAATACATCCCCTAATCCTACTGGTCCTTGTGAAAAGAATACCATGTGGCGGGAAAGGGGTGCATATGGAGGGAAGAACAGGAACGAGACACTGGAAAGGCCATTACTGAGCCAAGGGGCCAGAGATGCCCTGCAGCCTGCCAGGGAGAGAGGCCTGGGGTCAGCTCCCCGTCGCCGCCTCCCAGGGAGCCAGCGCCGTGGACCTTGACCTGGCCTCCGACTTCCAGCTTCCAGAACTGCGGCGCGCACTTTCTATCATTCAACTGCTCGTCTGTGGTGCTTTGCAGCTCCCACCACAAGCTCCCAGCATCCTCTCCCTCTCCCAGTCTGGGGTCCGGTCTCTTGCTTGCAATCTGTCTCTCTCCACCACCTGCCCCAGGGCACCTGAAGACAGTGGCACGGGATAAATAGGCATGGGAGGGAAGGGCTGGGATGCCAGTGGGAAAGAAAGAATTAGGAGAGTCTCTACAGGAGGGAGGTCACAAGGTGGGGACCCAGGTTCGGGACATCTCAGCAATAGAACTCACAAAAATATCAACAGGAGGGTGAAGAGGTCGGGCACGGCAGTTCACACCTGTAATCCCAGCGTTTTTGGACACTAAGGTGGGTAGATCACTTGAGGTCAGGAGTTCAAGACCAACCTGGCCAACACGGTGAAACCTCATTTCTACTAAAAACACAAAAACTGGCTGGGCGTGGTGGCACATGCCTGTAGTCCCAGCTACTCAGGAGGCTGAGGCAGAGAATCGCTTGAAACCGGGAGGTGGAGGTTTCAGTGAGCTGAGATCATGCCACTGCCCTCCAGCCTGGGTGACAAAGTCAGACTCCATCTCAAAACAAAAACAAAACAAAGGAAGGAAGGCTGAAGAGTCTCCAGAGGCAGGTGGCTGAGCAAACTCTCAGTGCGGTCGGTGCCTCTCCCTTCTGTGGCCTCAGGGTGGGACAGAGGTAAATCGCAATGCCCAGACAGGCTCTGATCCACAGTCAACCCGGGTGAACATAGCCTGCAAGTCCAAGGTCTCTGGTGGCCAGATGCCCTCCTGGTCCCCTCCCTGAGGGGCACCCAGTGTCCTACAGTCTCCCAGCTCGGAGAGCTGGGCTGCGCACTCGCTTCTCAGGTTCAGCCAAGTCCTGTGACAGAGGTGGTGTGACCTAGGAAGTCTCCAGAATGGCACAATCTCTCCCAGGGGTGTTCCTGCGGTGCACAGGGCAAGGTTATCCAAGTTCCAAAAAAACATTCTGTTTGTGGACCTGGCTCACCAGAGCACATGAGTGAAAGCAGAGAGGAGTGAGCAGACCTCGGCTCAGCTCGGGGTGCGGGGCGGAAATCAGGGTTAACCAGAGGGCAATGGGGGAGCACGATGCGGGGAGCTCATTTCAATAATCTGCAGGGCTCTGTATCATGAAGATAAACTTGTGGCAGCCCTAGCTCATGTGCCAGAGCAGAGTCCTGAGAAGGAGCACTTGCTGAGGATGAACAGGTCACCGCATTGTCTGCAAATAGCATCTGGGAAACGAGAAGCGGGAACCTTGGAAGTGGCAGGAGACCAAGTTGGTGGGGGAGCTTTCGTGGACGCAGTGGGCTTCACTCTAGATGACACGGAGAGGCAGAGCAAACGCCCTCCTACAGACTGTTAACACAGCGGGAGGGAGGACGGGGTTTTGCAATAAACTGTCTCAAAATTGTGCACTATCAAGTAAATATGTGCCTGCAACGCCAGCCCTGGAGGAGAAAGTCTCTCTGGGCTTCAGTCCCTAACCTTTACCCTGAACATGAATGTCTTAATCTGCCGCAGCCCTGGAGAAGTTGCTGATGGCATCAGAGAATGAGGGCATTAACTGAGCTGTCACAGCAGACCCAGATGCAGTGGCGGAATTAATTTTTCCTTCATTAATAATGTCCTCATTTGCATGATTAATATGTCATAGCAGATGAACACAGGCAGATACAAATAAAATCAATGAACAAAAATGCCACCTACTGAGCGAAAAGAACAAGACAAACAAATGACTCGGCACAGCCAAGTGAGCAGGAGTCATTTTATTTCCCCAAAACAATATTCCGGAAGCTTGAAACATCGCCACTACGGGGGCCGCTCGCTGAGGACGGCGGAGACAGACATTCCGGAGGTTTGCACGGTGGGATGAGCTCCAGGGCACACACAACTGTCACGGCTTGTCATTGGACAATTCCAAAAGCTCACCTTTCAAACCTGGCCTGTTTCCCAAGCGGGCCCCAGGCCAAGGGGTGGGACGTTCCGGGCCGAAGTGGTGCCACCCGATCAGTCCAAGCCCACTTCCTCCCGCTGCAAGACTCAGCGATTTCTGGCCAGTGCCTCTAGGGCAGGAACTGGGGTGGGGCATCGTCAAGGGCACAAGCAAGGAGCAGGGAGCGGAGGGAGAGGAAGCAGGGAGCAACCGCAGAATGGCCTCGGACCCGGGGCAGAGCTTTTGAGATGCTGGAAGCTACTCTGGGGCCATGGCTGAGGCCTAGGCAGCCACCCGGGGGAATCTGGTGGGGATCCTGGGGCAGGCAGTGCCCAGCCGCCCTGAAGCGCATGTTTCCTTCAAGGCCACGTGGCAGAAGCAGCCATCGGAGAAGCAGCACGACGTTCGGTAATGGTGGGAATGTCCTAGGCCTGGTACGTCCTGACAGTAGTCACGGGCACACGTGGCAGTGGAACACGTGAATGTGGCCAGGGCCCCCGAGAAACTGACAATTTCATTTTCATTTTAATTAATGTAAATTGAAAGAGTATGTAGGGCTAGTGGCCGCTGGTGTGTAGCTGAACGGAGTGTGGGACCCACAGCACCTCCCTGGCTCTGCCACCTGGAAAGGCATCCCTCCTCTTCAGCTCCATCCTCCTCGGAGGCTGAGGGCTTGGTGGGGCATCCCGGGAGCCCCCATCTGCACTTCCTGACTGGACTGTGGAAGGCGCCTGGTTTGTTCCTGGTCACCACCCTTCCGAAATCTTTGCTGGCACCCTCCCCACTGCTTACCCAAAGCTCTCTCCTGCCACACTAAGCTCCTGGTTCCTCACTTTCCAGCCGCACCCCCAATGTCTCCAGCACGTGAACAGACCCTTAGCCCTCAAACACACCTGTGCCTCCCCTCGCTGCCTGGACCTTGTCTGTGCCATTCCCTGCGGCTCCTTCCACCCACTCAACGCTGATGGAGACCCATCTCAGGCCTTGCATTCTGGAAGCTTCCCAGGGCTCCATGGCCCACAAGCTTCTCACTCTCCCATCATTTAGAAGGAACCTGGCTGGGCGAGGTGGCTCACTCCTGTAATCCCAGCACTTTGGGAGGCTGAGACAGGTGGATCACCTGAGGTCAGGAGTTCAAGACCGCCTGGCCAACATGGTGAAATCCCGTCTCTACTAAAAGTACAAGAATTAGCCTGGCGAGGTGGCAGGTGCCTGTAATCTCAGCTATTTGGGAGGCGGAGGCAGGAGAATTGCTGGAATCCGGGAGGTGGAGGTTGCAGTGAGCCGAGATGACGTCATTGCGCTCCAGCCCAGGCAACTGACAGCAAGACTGTCTCAAAAAATAAATAATAAGTAAATAGAAGGAATTCAGCCTCTGGCTAGGGGTAGCTTGCAATGCTGTATTCTTTATCTCATTAGTACTTGGTAGCAACAATGTTGCAATGTCTTAGGTCTCAGGTCTTAGGTGCTCAGGTCTCTGCCCGACCACCGCCTGCCAGGCAGAGAAGGGAGGCCCCAGCCTGTCCTCACTGCCAAGCGGCAGGGTGGCCGGGGAGGTGACTGCGACTCCTCATAGTCTCTGCACCGGGAACGCGAGGACCATGCTGCTTCTCCTTGGGGTTCCTGCAAGAGTCGGGAGCTCACCTATGCTGACCGCCCTCCCGGATGTGGCCTAGGTTCAGGTCTTTCAGTCCGTGCTGTGCCCCCAAAAAGACAGGCCACCCCTGTGCTCTCCACCAGCACCTGAGGAAAAACTGTTGCTGATTGCAGGGTTCCTGAGTCTGTTAGAAATGGCACCTTGGCGCTCATGTCGGCCTGACGCACTGAGCTGGAACCGGGTTTCTAAGGGTGCAGTCGGGTTGTAAGAATGCACTCCATGCCTCTCATCTCCATTCGGAACTCCCTGGCCCCAGCGCTCTCCTTTAGTTTTCTCATTTTGCCTTGGGGAGGAAAAAAGGAGAGAGAAGAAATGGGGAAGAGTAGCAAAGTGGAGACTGCTCTGAAATGCTTCGCACCTGCTCGAACGCAAAGGGCAGTGAGATTGAGTAGGATGAGACAGGATGATTCCTATTCCCTTTTCACAGCCCCCAGCCTGGAAAATGTGGTGGGTCTGAGGCTCCACTCCCCAACCCCAGCCAATGCTCAGACACACAAGAGTTGGACCTCTACAGGCTAATGTGGGACCCAGGAGGCCAGGTCTCATTTTGACTTCCTCTCCTTTATTCCATAACACAATCTTCAGGAAGCTTTGATGAACTGAGAAAGTTCTATGCCTGCAAGGACTGAATTAACCATCAGTGCGACTGTTTCTTCACCTTTGCAATAGCTGTGTTTTCCTGTTCCTGCAGGGGTGCTGTGAAGATCTTCATGAATACCGTGTGTGAGCCAAGTAAAAGTGGCTTCTTGTGGCCCGTTCTCTATTTAAGGCCGCATTCAGAGATTCAAAGTCCAGAAACCAAACATCATTGAAAAGGAATCCTAACGTCTGGTGCTTCTAATCAGGAGCTGCATTTCTCCATGAGCTCTGCCTTGGCCTCCCCAGCACCCTATGCCCACAGTGGCCCTGCTTGAGCCAGCCATAAGCAGGAACCCCAGCTCCTCCCAGCCCCGTCCCCTGGGCTCTTCTGTTCACGTGCCCTGGGCCCGGAAGCCCGAGCAGACCCCATATCCAGCGTCACGGGGTTTGTGAGGAGCTGTCATGCTTGGCGCTGTGCGTAGAGAGTTAAATGTGCACAGTCTCCGAGTTCACGAGGCTTCATGGGGAGCAAGACGATAACTCTGGTTTATGCCTGGGTTACTACTTAACCCACTTCCTGTTTGCATGGACAATGATAGAGAGCACAGAGAAGCACCTGTAGTCAAGAGACAGAGACAAGTGCTAAGGATTCCAGAGGAAATGGAGTTAGCGGGGCAGGGTCGAAAGAACCCACTGCTACTGTGGCCTGCTCTGGAAAACCTAGAAGGTCCCAACCTAGGTGTTTTTTGAAAGGCCTCTCCCGGCACAAACAGGAATTGTGTCCACAGTCAAGGGTCATTCCAGCTTTCGATACTGCAGCAAATATCATTTCACTTTTGCCCAGATCATTTCGAATTGCCCCTGGGCCACATATTAATCTGTTCCAGATGCTGCCTGTTCCCACTGTTAGACACGGAAGCATCAGTGAAACACAAACATGCAAAGCCCTGGGGTCGCTAAAAAGTTAATTGCTCAGTGTTGGCCTAAATGACAGAAAAGTCCCCAACTTCCTCAAGGTCAGAATTTTAAGTGTAAAAAAGGAAACCCAGAGAATTTAGAAGACACTTACCTCAAATAACCATCATTAGCCATTGCACCAGTGGCTCCGACAGACCAGGTTAAGCCACATCAAATAAGTCCCAAGCTTCTAGACCCAGAAAACAGAAGAAAACGATTAAACAGAATAATTTGAAACGCCGGGCAAGGTCAAAGTAGCAGGAAACATCCTGAGTAAGGGAAGCCTGGGACAGCACAGTCTACACCCTCCATCCAGAGCCTGCATTTTCCTTGGCGAGAGAGACAGAGAACTTGATCCTGCAGCACTGGCAAGGACGCCGGGGAGCTGAATCCGCCACATGCAGGCGTCCTCCTTACACCCTGACGGCACTTCCCAGCTTCTGTCAACTTCTGGGTGAAACAGGCACACGCTGACTTGAGGAAAGTCGACCAGAGTTAACCCTAGAGGAGGAACAATATTATGAAGGGTGTGGAAGGTCCCCTGAGAAGTTCGCAGACTCAGAGGCGAGGAGCGGCCGCTGGGACCTGAAAGCAATCCAGGGGAGCTGCCAAGAGGCTTAGCCGAAAGCATGGACCCAGCCACAGGGCTGGGGTGGGGCTGGAAGGATGCCTCGAGGTGGTAGGGGAATCTGGTGGCAGTATCCGGGAAAAGCCCCTCTGCCTCTCTTAAAAGCTCCCAGCAACGATCCGCTGAGATACACAGATGCAACCCAGTGGCCGGCAGATCCGACACATGGCTGGCGACCAAGGGACTGGGCTGTCCGCACCCAGCCACACACAGAAAGCTTGTCCTATGAAGCCCTCCTCAGATCCTGGCTCCCCATGTGTCCTCACTTGGCCTGAGCACTTGAGACCATCTTGCCACTTCCCTGGTGGTACCTGGCTCTCCCCGGCTTGCCTCCTACCCACCTCCACAGTCTCCCGCTGGCTTGAGCCCCTGCCTTCCCCAGGTCACTCCCAGCTCTGTCTCCATCTCACTGTGCTGCTGTCCCCACAAGGCCTCCCCAGGGAGCACTCCTGCATGGTTTTGCTTTTGAGTTGTGATCTTAGAGAGAGGCACTTTGCCCTAATCTCAAAGACAGTCCCTAAGGCTGTGAATGTCAGTTCCCTACTAGGCCTGGTGGTAGCAACTATTTCAGAGCAGGCACATTCCCTGGGCTCCTTCCAACCGCAGGCATGAGTCACACTGGCCCTGCCCAGAGTGAAGATCCAGTGGAGGAAATAATTCCGATACATTCAAGCCGGAAAATGATCCCAATGGCATGAATATTTCAACTCAGACTTTGACTTATGCCACAATTAGATATTTTTTTCGGATTACAAAAGTAATGCAATGGCACTGTAAGGGATTGAAGCACTCGTTTTATGTATATAATTTTGTGTAGAAGTGTTCTTTCGATAGACCTCCAGGAGGAAATATAGCCTAAATTTACATCAATATGCTTCTGGGCTTCTCCCCCTCCTCCTCCCCCTCCTCCTCCCCCCCTCCTCCCCTCTCTCCCCCTCCTCCTCCCCCTCCTCCTCCTCCCTTCTCCCCCTCCTCCCCTCTCTCCCCCTCCTCCCC
>CM052658.1:3401682-3415451 GCA_028533165.1 Leontopithecus rosalia | reverse complement strand
GGCCGGTGGGGACCGGGCCCCTGCTGTTTTCCGAGTGCTGTCAGTAGGTCTCTCCCTTGGTGACACGTAAGGACCTGGGTCCTCGTAGAACTATCAGAACCTTTTCTCAGGGATAAACACCATCTGTTTTCATGCTGTCAATCTTCTTACAGGATGATGGCCAAGGAGCTCATCTGAACTGTCAGGTGAACAGAGGGGCCCTGCCCCATCCCCGTCTACCCAGAGCTTGGATTCACTGTGCCCCTGGGTTCACCATGCCAAAAGCATATCAGCAAATTACAGTACAGGCTCACTGCCAAGGGATTTTTCTTGTACACACTCCCTGGTCCTGGTGACCCTTCTCTGACCTAAAGGAGGCATCACTGGACTAGGTTCCGGGTAATACAATCACCCAGTGACCCATGTCCCCAGCCTGTTTTTGGGTTCCTTGCATTCTCCTCAATGTCCTTCCTGCTCGTGCCCTCAGGCCTCCACTTTTGGGACATGTGTCCAGCAAGCCCAGAGCAGGAGTGCTGAGCTGCTGACTGCCACTCCGTGGGAACAGAGGACTGAGCTTCCCAGAGGCAGTAAGTGGAGCGTGGGCTGGAGGAGGCCGCCCACTCCATCATGCTGAGGGCTGGCCTCTGTTGTGCTTTGATTTATGAGCAATCATTGTTCACCAAGCACCTACTCTGTGACCGGCGCTTCAGCCAGCAGGGTCTGCAAGACAGTGGCTGCTAGCTCTCCACCCAGACTCCTGCCTTCTCCCATGGGAATGGGGTTGGAGCAGCCTCCACGCAGTTAGCAACCACTTCCCCTCTCCCCTCCAGCCCACAGGAGCCATGATGGGCCACAAGGAGGACTCTGCCTTGAAAGTGGCAGATCCCAGCCTGGGAGGACCTGGGTCCCTGGATGGCAGCCTGGGCCTGCACCCCTGCCCCAGGCCGGCCCCCAGGAGCTGTCATGTCAGAGAGCAGCACCCATATTTCCAGGTTTCAGTAACTTAGCTTTATCCTGACCAATGCTCAGCACTCAGGTCCGCATCTGCTGTCCCCACTCTCCACTCCTCTAAATCTTGGGGACCTCTGTGCTCTCGGCCACAGTGCAAACCACAAGAGTCATCAGCATCTCCATGCATCGGTGCTCAGGAAGTTTGATTGTAGAATATCGGGATGAAACCTTTCTGCTGGCTTCCTTTTCCCTGGATGTGGTGGCTGGAGCCAGAATTAACGCGTCTCCTGCTTCCTGGCTGGAGGCTGCTGTCTTTGTTCATCAGAGAGGGCCCCAGACCGTTCCTCTGTTTATGATTGGGTCCTTACAGAAGGCTCAGTGGCTCCTTCAGGCTGCGCCCTGCTGCAAATCTCAGCCTCAACTCCAACCTGGCGCATGGGGCATGGGTGCAGGGCACAGAGCACACACCAAACAGTCACTGCAGGCCATGGAACCTGCCCTGTGGGCTGGGGTCGCTTAGGATCTGTGACAGTGTCTCCCCTCCAATTTCTCACCTTTGGAAGGGGATTGGCTTTCCTCTGCCTGTCCCCCATTGCATTTGGAAAGCAGATGACCTGTTTTCCAGACAGAGGATACCACACCTCGTGAAGACACAGACCCAGAGGACAGAGGCAGGGCTTGGGGTGATGCGATCACAGCCAAGGAACGCCGAGGACCCCAGCGACTGCCGGACGCCAGGAGGGAGGCCTGGAATAGACTCTCCCTCCCAGCCTTCAGGGAGCCAGAGCCACCAGCACCTTGACTTCAGACTGCTGGCTTGCAGGACGATGAGAGAATCAATCGCCCTCATTTTAAGGTCTCAAGTTCTGTGCATTCTGCGCATCCCGAATGCAATGCAGTTTGTCACAGCAGCCCGCAGCATTTCTGTTTAGTATATTCTTCTGTGCTCATGGCATATCCTCAACACGGTCTAGAACCCCGTTTACTTCACAAGCACAGTTGCATAGTAAAAGTCACGGTGCTCCGGGTCAGGCCATGTGATCTGCTGAACTGTGCTCCCTGGCTGCACCCCGAATGCACCACCTGCAGCCACACACCCTCCATTGCTGTGCTGACCCAGCTCCTAAGCACTGAAGCCACACACCCTCCCATTCTTGCACTGACCCAGCTCCTAAGCACTGCAGCCACACACCCTCCATTGCTGTGCTGACCCAGCTCCTAAGCACTGCAGCCACACACCCTCCCATTCTTGCGCTGACCCAGCTCCTAAGCACTGCAGCCACACACCCTCCATTGTTGCTCTGACCCAGCTCCTAAGCACTGCAGCCACACACCCTCCATTGCTGTGCTGACCCAGCTCCTAAGCACTGCAGCCACACACCCTCCCATTCTTGCGCTGACCCAGCTCCTAGGCAGCCACATTCCTGCAGTGGTTCCTGGACTTTCAGAGCATTTTCTTGCCGCAGTGGACATTGCCATTCTTTTTTTGGCCACCAGGCCTCTGAAATCCTTCCCAGTGTTTGGGAAATCCCCCAACTTATGACACAGGATCTGAATCTAGCTACAGAAATGCAGAGGCCAACTCGCTTTGCCCACAGGGGCACTCACACCCATGGGTGAGCCCAGCCGCAATCCCACCCTGCCTGGAAGCTAGTGACTCCCAGAACACAGATGGCTCGGACACCACCTGGACGGCCACTCCGTTCCCATGGGCAGAGGTGTCAGCAGGTCCAGCAGCAGCCTCCAGCCTGAGATCACATCTGTGTGTGCAGCCAGTGGTGGTGCTGGTGGTAAGGACTCCCCTGAGCGGGTCCCAGTGTCCTTTGTCCCAGCACCATTCCCACCCGGGTAGCCTAGGAAACTCCTTCCCACACCGCCTCCATTCCTTAAGCTAGACAATAAATAATTCTTTCCATAATTCCTTTAATAATTTAAAGGAATATTTAAATACTCCTTTAACAATTCCTTCTCTGCTTCAATTACCCAGAGCCATGTTCTGTCGCCTCCCACTGAGAATCTCAAGTGGATCTTTCCTCCATCAGTACATGATCCTGTTTGACATGAAAATGTTGCAGAGGTTTTTCTGCGTGATCTAAAGGAGGGCATGTGTGGGTTTCCTGGCCTCACATAGTCGGTGATGAGAGCAGAGCTGCCTAGTGATCAGCTGACATGTGATCAGTTGCAATAATGATGGAATTTCAAGGTCAATGTTGTGCTGGGATTTTTCTCAAGCTCATCTTTTCTGCTTAAGGATAAAATGTGAGACAAACGCATCTCCATGTGGGTCTGGACCTCTCCACGTTGCTCTGTCTTGTCTGTGGGTGTTTGACAGAGATGGGAAGACCCACAGACCAGCCTGCCAACACTATCTGTCATTGGGGGTGCCACCTTCACTGCCCTTCCCTTCCCATGAGCCTTAGCCCAAATCACTCTTCAAAATCACCAACGGTAGGAAAATCTTGAACCTAAACTAATCCCGTCACACTTAAAATGCTTACAATTTATCTGGCTGTGGTGGCTCATGCCTATAATCTCAGCACTTTGGGAGGCTGAGGCAGGCAGACGGTTCAAGGTGAGGAGTTCAAAACCAGCCTGAATAACATGGTGAAACCCTGTTTCTACAAAAAATTTAAAAAATTAGCTGTCAGTGGTGGCATGCACCTGTGGTCCCAGCTACTTGGAAGGCCTAGGTGGGAGGATCATTTGAACCTGGGAGGTTCAAACTGCCGTGAACCAAGATTGCACCACTGCACTCCAATCTGGGCAACAGAGAAGGACCCTGTCTCAAAACAAATGAAAAGCAAAAGTGAAATAAAATGCTTACTGTTGGCCTCCCTTCTCTGCAGAGGTCCCGTGGAGGGGCCTCTCCTCAAGGTGGTAACTGGACCCCACAACCACATGCATCCCTCGGGGAGAGGGGATGCGCCCTTCCCTCCGGGTGAGCCTGTGTGGGGCGTGTGTGGCCTCCCCACTCGCTGCTCCTTCTTCGCCGCACCCTTCCTGGTGAGTCCTTTCCCGGCCCCTGTTGGTCAAGGGATTATGTGCCCACTGTCTGCTGAGTTCTGGTCACTTGTCTTTCCTCTTGAGCTTGGTGAACAGACCAGGAGGAGGGTACAGGATGGTCCCGTGACCCCCCAAACATTTCTAGGACACAAACCAAAAATCCCAAGGGGAGAGGAAGGACCCTAGTCGGGCCTCGGAAAGCTGACCTGGTGCCTGGCACCCCACAGTGGAATGGCGCCATCTCACGTGGCTGTGCGCTCCTCAACCAGGCTGGCAAGACAAGGAGGGAGTGGGTACAAGTGAGCGAGTGTGTGGGAGTCTAACTGTTAGTGTGTATCTGAGTTGTATGTGTCTAAGTATATGTGACTGTATGTGTGACTGAGTGTGTGAGCATTAGCATGTGTGACTGAGTGTGTATGTCTGAGTGTGTGTGCTTGTGTGTCTGAGGATGAGTATGTGTGAATGAGTGTGTATATGTGAGTGTTAGTGTGTTGGAGTGTGTTTGACTGTGAGTGGGTATCTGCATGTTAGTGTGTGCCTGGGTGTGTCTGAGGATTAGTTTGTGTCTCAGTGTTAGTGTGTGGGAGTCTGAGTGTGAGTGGGTGTCTGAGCATTAGTGTATGTCCGAGTGTGAATGTGTCAGTGCATGTATCTGTTAGTGTGCAAGTGTATGAATGTGAGTGTGTGCATGCTGGGAAGAGGCATGGGCTAGGAATAAAATACTTTCCCAGAGTGGAGTAAATAATAGCAAAGCTCACCTATCAGTTCTGCTGCCTTCAGTGATTATGCGTGTTCGTTCTTCAACTTCTTCACACACACACACACACCATGAAGCCTCTTCTGAGCTTTCCTGGCAAGGTTGGGCTCCCTGCTGCCCCCTCACCTCCTCACTTACACCAGGGTCTCTCTCCTGACTGGAATGTTTGGGGTGAGAGCCCCTCCTTTGTCCTATTTGCACCAGCATCTGCTGAACGTTTTGGGAAGTGTGACCGCTGCCTCCAGCAGACCCCAGAACAACCTCCCGTTTGCACAGGGGTCCACTCCTAAGCTTCTGGGGCTAGCATCATGGGAGATGACCAATCTCTCCTGAAAAGTCTTGCACAGCACCATGATCCATAAAACTAGGAGAGTGTAACAGAATGCTCTGAATTTGGAGCCAGAAAACCTTCATTCAAGTCCTTCATGTGGCGTTGGGCAAATCAGCTCACCTTTCTGAGCCTGTATCCTCAACCATATCTTCCCATCTCCTAAGGCCAATGTGCGGTTTAATAACAAATCACTCTGAAAAGGGCTTTGCATCATGCCTGCGGCATTTTGGCTGTTCGAGAACCTCACACTTCATGAAGAGAGATGTGTTCTGTGTGGCTCTTGGGGGACTTTTCAAGCAGAGAGAAACAGCAGGTTCACAGGTAAGAATCAGGAAGGCTGTGCGGGCTGGGAAGATGGAGAGGGAGCCTTGAACGCAGCAGTGGTGTTGGGGCACAGGGTAGGGCAAAGTTAGATATGCAACTGACTTTCGACTTTCCTTTCCAGCCACCCTGGACGGGAGTCAGTATTAAAATCATAAGTCAGAGTACAACTGGGACTATAGAGCTCTCCCAATTCTAGTCACTCTGCTCAGGTGCAATCACCTAAACACAGTAATTGTCTTGGTCCAGAACACATCCATTCACACATGCACACCCCCACATGTGCATGTACACACGCGTGAGCACACACATATACACACACACGTACATATATGCTCCTTAAACCCACTGCAGAGTCTGAAGAGTGGTTGTTGACTTGGGGAGTAGCACCGTGCATGGAAACGAGGCAAAGGAAATGTGAGGACCCCTAGTCTGACCAGGAGCTGTGGCCGGAGAATCATATTTGCAGATTGTGAATAAAGAAGACTTGATGACTGAGATGAGGGCACCTGTCTCCACCAAAGGCACCTGTCAGGTGGTCCCATCGCTGTCAGGCGGTCCCATCGCTGTCAGGTGGTCCCATCGCTGTCAGGCGGTCCCGTCGCTGTCAGGTGGTCCCATCGCTGTCAGGCGGTCCCACCCCTGTCAGGCGGTCCCATCCCTGTCAGGCGGTCCCATCCCTGTCAGGCGGTCCCGTCGCTGTCAGGCTGTCCCGTCCCTGTCAGGCAGTCCCATCCCTGTCAGGCGGTCCCGTCCCTGTCAGGTGGTCCCGTCGCTGTCAGGCGGTCCCGTCGCTGTCAGGCGGTCCCGTCGCTGTCAGGCAGTCCCGTCCCTGTCAGGTGGTCCCATCGCTGTCAGGCTGTCCCATTGCTGTCAGGTGGTCCTATCCCCGTCAGGCGGTCCCATCCCTGTCAGGCGGTCCCGTCGCTGTCAGGTGGTCCCAACACTGTCAGGCTGTCCCATTGCTGTCAGGTGGTCCTATCCCCGTCAGGCGGTCCCATCGCTGGCATGCCTGTGCTCCAGGGCTGTGTGCACTCCTGGCCGCCGGCAGCACCTGCACTCAGAACTGACAGGACCTTGGGGCACAGCTCTGTGGCCCTGCAGTGACTGCCCTCGTCTTCTCCCTCCTGCAGCCTCAGCGTGTCCCTCCTACTGCTCACACCCCACCCTTCACCCTGGATGGCCTGTGTGTGCAAAACATGGTTGTGAGTTCCCACAGACCCCTCCACTGGACCTCCCCAAGGCTCCAGCAGCAGCAGCCAAACACCCCGTGACTGAATTCACAGAAAGCAGAGACTGTGCTCCGGCCTTCACCCCAGGACTTCTCCGTTGTATGAGACCTGCTAGTGATGCTGCTTCCAGTTCTTTAAAAATGGTCCTTTGACAGATTCTGGTTGCAAATGGTCTCCCTACCACACTTATTACAACTTCGTCATTGTAAAATCCAGTTCGGATTGCAGTTGAAGATCATAAACTGTCTCTGTTTCACTTCGCAAAGTATGCGGTGTCTACAGTAACACAAGCACGGGTCCTGTGCCTGGCTCTTTGTTGTTTATTTATTACCCACTTTCTCTGAGCAGCACTGGTCTGCTTCTTAGACCCTTGGTGGGTGGCAAAACATTAGGAGCATCCCCGGGAATTGACGTTGTCTCCCTAAGTGTTAAACTATGGACCCATTTCTGGCTCGTGAGTTGGAAGTGGACGTCTGCTGGCGGCCTTTGTCTCCAGTCTGCTGGCAGCTGGAACATGTATTTGATGCCTGGAGTTGAGCAGCCCTGTTGAAACTGTGAGGTGACTGGCAGGTGTCAGGAGGAAAGCAAATGGGCTGGTGATGGCAGAGGCTGCGTGCACTCCGCTGCCTTCTGGCTCCGCCGTCCACTCACCTCCAGTGGCTCTGTGCCCCAAGCCCCTGGCCTCCATGGCTGGCATCCATGGGCTTCCCAATCCTCTGGCCTCCAGGTGGGTTCAGTCACAGCAGAAGCTGGGAGGTGCAGCTGGAGGCTGGGGAAACCCGAGCCTGGCGTCCAGCTCCCTCCCTGGCCGAGCTGGCAGTGGACATGCTCCTCTCCGGGAAGCACCAACCATTTCCGGTGGTCCTGCTCTGACCACCACAGCTCCAGCCCAGCTACAGCTCCCTCCACATCTGGCCTGGGATGGGAACAGCTCCTGGATGCTTCTTCCTCTCATGCTGGCATCCCTTAGTCCCTCCCACCTTTTTTTATAATAAACACCTGCTTTGTTCAAGCCTTCTCAACCACCCACTGGAGCAAGCCCTCCTTTCCTTGCGGGGACCCAGAGAGTTGCTAGGAAGGAAAGGGTGGACCCTGACAGTGTGGGCGGCACCCGGGCAGACTCTGTCCTGCCCACCTTCTAGGATGAAAGCCCTGGATGGACTCCTATCCCCACCCTGAGCTCCTCCCCTAACTCCCCGAAACATTGGGAAGATGGGCTCTCTGTCCCGGAAGGGCCAGTCTCCTGGGGGAGCGCTATGCATAGGGCAGAAAGCCATGTTCCATGATGATTCTACTGGACCAGTAGGCAGCAGGGGCTCTGGGGTGCCGTGGAGACAGCGAACCCTCATGGAGGTGATGCTGGATCCTGTGGGTCTCAACAGAGGGCACTAGGGGTGGGCCCCGTGGGAGGGACTGGGAGACACAGGTCCTGAGAATGTGCGTGCCAGGCACATGTGAGTACATGCAGGTGCAAAGCTAGCAGACAGGCGGTTGAGCCTCTTCCTGCGCCCACGGGGTCTAAGTCAGATTTTGCACCTATCAGCTGAATTTGCTTCCCATGGTTTTATCATAACAAAAACCATGAACGAGAGTCTCTACGTGACTGAAATGTGCTTCCTCACAGTCCTGGAGGCCCGAACTCCAAAACCGAGGTGCCAGCAGGGCCACGCGTCCTCTGCCGGGCCTCGGGGAGGGTATGGTGGTGAGGGAAGCCTTGCTCTTCTCCTGCAATCCTTCCCAGCTTGCAGCTGCCCCTCTGCCATCTCCGCCTCCATGGCAACGTGGCGTCTTCTCCCTGGCATGGCTGAACCACCGCACCCCTGGCAGGTCTGGTCTTCACTGGTCTTTGCCTTTGCTTCTAGATTTTGTTTCTCATCCACCCTCCTCTCAGATGCTGTGAACTATAAGCTAAGCCATTGTTTTGTGCACTAAAAGCAAAGAAAAAAAATACTGGTAACTAAACTGTGAGGTGCCTTCAAGAGCAAAATGGAACCTAAGTGGGAGATGGAAACGGAACCGAGGTGTTAGGATGAGGAGAAACACGCATCTCAGAACTGATGAGCATGACACACGACAGCAGCTTTGTGGTTTGTTTGTGTCTTGGGTATTTTTGAGAAGGAGTCTTGCTCTGTTGCCCAAGCCAGAGGACAATGGCGTGGTCTCAGCTCACTGTGACTCCACCTCCTGGGTTCAAGCGATTCTCCTGCCTCAGCCTCCCAAGTAGCTGGGGTTACAGGCATGTGCCACCATCCTGGAGCTAATTTTTTTATTTTTAGTAGAGACAGGGTTTCACCATGTGACAAAAGGCGTTTTAATCAGACACCCGCGCCCCCATTATGAGGTCATTGTTTTCTGCCAGGGGATCCTCCTGCACTGCAGGGTTCCTGCTGTTCCAGCTGTGTGGGACGCTGCTGCCAACGGCTTCTGGTTGCTCACAGGACTGGATGGTGCTGATCCTAAGGACTGTGTGTCTGTGTGTGGGGCGGGGTTGTGTTGGCATCTGCAGGAAAAGCACTGGGAGCATGTGGCCTGCAGGTTTTACTGGGACGGGCAGAGCTCCTGGCATACAGCAACTGCTCAAACCATGTCTGCTCTGGAACAAGTGTGTGAATAAGCCGTGTCCAGATTCTTTGTTTTAGAAAGAAGGCACTGATGTGGTGTAGCTGTGTCCCCACCCAAATCTCACCTTGAATTGTAATAACCCCCACACATCAGGGGTGGGGCCAGGAGGAGATAATTGAATCAAGGGGCAGGTTCCCTCATACTGTAATCGTGGTAGGGAATAAATGTCATGAGATCTGATGGTTTTATAAAAAGGAGTTCTGCTCCACACGTTCTCTTGCCTGCCACCATGTAAGTTGTGACTTTGCTCCTCCTTTGTCTTCTGCCACCATTGTGAGGCCTCCGCAGCCAGGTCAATTAAACCTCTTTCCTTTATAAATAACCCAGTCTTGGGTATGTCTTTATTAACAGCGTGAGAACAGACTAACCCAGGCACCTAGGCCAGAGGGGAAAAGGGCCTCTCCATAGTCACACAGCAAAGGATAGCAGACGAAGACCCAGCCTGGTTTCCTGACACCTCCCCCTGTGACATCTCCACCCCCCTTCCCCACCCTGGCCTCTCATCTTTCTACCCAGGCTGAGATCACAGCTTCCACCAACAGGAACTGGAGCAGGAGCTGTGGTAGACACTGGAGCTAGTTTTTTGTGACCTCATCCTGAAAACAAACCCTCATTCATAACTTTCCTATGAAATAAATCAAAACTTTACATCCAGAAGAGTTTCAACCCAAACTGCTGGGTTTGCACTCAGTGGTGGAAGCCTGAAGTGGGTCCATTCTGTTTTCTGCTGGAAGAGGCTGATGTAAAGTTTTGTCTACTTTAGGCTTGATACAAAGGTGGGGTTAGGGAAAGGGGAGGGAATTGTTGTTTTCTGCTTGCCCCTTTTCGAGCAGGCCCCTTTTTACAATGCATTTCGGTTTTATGGTCTGTGAAGTGGGGATGATAACAGAACCCACTTGGCTGGGTTGCTGTGCGGAGTGGAGCTGACATACACCCAGGCTTCAGGGTCATCCCTGGCACAGAGCAAGGCCCATATATGTGCTTGCCATTATAAACAGCAAAAAAGAATGAACCAATGTGTGCCCCTGAGGAAGCTCTGACAACGGAAAAATCCAAGCTAATGAAGACACACAGTTCGATGAAGTTCAGGGCCCGAGACTGTCTCTGTCATGTACACCAGGCGGGTTCTTAGGTGCAAGCAACGGAAACTGACTCCAGCTGATTTAAGCCAACGTGAGACTAACTGAAAGGCCAGAGAGTAACTCACACAACTGCCGGAGAACTCGGCTCAGAGGCAAGTCGGAAACGAGGGAGAGGCCAAGCAGCGGCAGGACCTGGAGCTGAGCCAGGGGCCTGGGGGCAGCGATACTGCAGCGCCAGCCTGGACATGGCTCTGGTGCCACTGACCTACTGCTCTTGGAGAGGGGACAAGGCCACCTCCAAAGCCAAGGACACTGGCCTTTTGCCTTGTGCCACCAGCTTCCCCTTCAGAGCTGCCCTGTGTGCTGTTGGCTGAGTCTGGGTGCTGTGCCCATGCCCACGCCAGGGCAGCTGGGAGGTCTGCACCTCCCCAAGATCCACCTTGCCAGGCCAGGAGGGGGTCGGGGCTGGGGGCTGAACATCACGTCTCTGCTTCACTGCACTGTCTCAAGGAGGTCGATTTTGTTTGGCTGGTTTTTAAGGCAGAGGAAAACGCACTGCAGACGCCGTAGAGATTATGCAATTTCGTATGCGGTTTGTTTTCTTTATTGCTTTCCTTATAAGCCATGACAGTGCGTTTGGAATGTGTTGCTTTTATGACAGTGAACAACACAGAGATGCAAAGGTTGAAATACGAGGGGACTCTGTTCCACCGCTTCACGGCAGAATGCGTGCCGACGTCAGACTCCCAGCCTGTTCTCCAGTGGTCTCCGCGTGCCGGCATCAGGAGCGAAGGGCGGGGCAGGGAAACAAAAGCAGAGCTCATTTTGCAGTGGGGTTAGCAGCAGATGCAAATGTCCCCTGATCTGCAGGTGGGACCATTGGCACCCAAATGTGTCACATTCATAGAAATTAAACATAGGCCGGGAACGGTGGCTCATGCCTGTAATCCCAGCACTCTGGGAGGCCGACGTGGGCTGGTTGCCTGACAGTTTGCCAGCAGCCTGGCCAACATGGTGAAACGCTGTCTCTCCTAAAAATACAAAAATTAGCCGGGTGTGGTGGCAGGTCCCTGTAATTCCAGCTACTCAGGAGGCTGAGGCAGGAGAATCATTTGAACCTGGGAGGTGGAGGTTGCAGTGAGCCAAGATCGAGACACTGCACTCTAGTCTGGATGACAAGAGCACAACTCCACCTCAAATAAAATAGCATAAAATAAAATAAACATCATGCCGAGTTCCACCAGGCAGAGTCACATAAACAGCCACTATTTTCCACTCATCATTCAGGTGAGAAAAACTCTTCTCTTGTCATTGCAAACATCTGTTCTGACAAATCCAAAAGAAACTTCTTGAATCATAGCAACTTAACGTATCTCCCAACCACAGAAAAGATTTCCACGTGTGCGATCTGGTGTAAAGGTAATGCCAGAAAAACAGAGGGTGCCACGGAGTCTAGGAAGCCACGATTTCTTACCAGTGTCTTCCACTGATAGGCCTGAGTTTTGATCTCACTGTTTTCAACCCCAATATGCAAATGGAGAATAATGTTATCAGTAGAGTTTTTATTTTTAATTTTTAATTTTTAATTTTTTTATTTTTTATGTTTTATGTTTTTTGAGACGGAGTTTCCCTCTTGTTACCCAGGCTGGAGTGCAATGGCGCGATCTCGGCTCACTGCAACCTCCGCCTCCTGGGTTCAGGCAATTCTCCTGCCTCAGCCTCCCGAGTAGCTGGGATTACAGGCACGCGCCACCATGCCCAGCTAATTTTTTGTATTTTTAGTAGAGACGGGGTTTCACCACGTTGACCAGGATGGTCTCGATCTCTTGACCTTGTGATTCACCCGCCTCGGCCTCCCAAAGTGCTGGGATTACAGGCTTGAGCCACCGCGCCTGGCCTCAGTAGAGTTTTTATAGGAACAGAATTGATCTTTGATTATCTTCATAGAAGAAACCAATTAGAGAAATAATTTTAAGGTCATTTTAAGATATTTATATTTTCAGCTAAGTATATAAATGTCCTTATCCCTCAATTGATGACGAATGTACTCACAGTCTCAGAAATCAAAAGGACAAAATAAAACAAATGTCACACTGGCTCAAAACCATCATTCTGTGTGTGATGGGAGTCCCGAGGGACATCTGGTGGACGGGTATGCTGTTATTACTATGGCTAAGGCTCTACTCCGGATACTCAGTTTTCTGTAAGACATGGATTGACTTAAACCTTTCTTGGATGAACTTATTTTTCTTGCTTTATGTAACAAGGTCAAAAATGTAAACATCTTACTATAAAGAGGCCTAAAACCTTTTTTCAGATTGAATATATTCCTGTCTTAAAGGAAAAATGAATTAACAATAAATTCCACTCTCAAAGGAAATGATAAAGCTATATTTCATTCAGATGAAAAAGTTGACAGGGTGTGGGGGCTCACACCTGTAATCCTGGCACTTTTAGGAGGCCAAGACGAGCCCCGATGTTGGGTGTGGACATCACCGAGGGTCCCTTCCACATCATGGCGTCCAGGAAGGGCCAAGAGCGACTTTACAGTTCACCACCCGACGCTACCTTCCCAAGTGGTAAAGGCCAAGTTCAGCGGGGATTGATCCTGCAGGTGTCAGAACCCCTGGATACCCAGGGATGAGAGGGAGCCTCAGCTTTGTAGTTTCCAAAACTCCCACAACCCCAGTCTAAAGGTGAGAGAAAGGTCAGACACACACAGCTGTGGGACATTCTATGACACACCCACCCAGTCCCCCTGAAAACTGCCAAGGTCCTGAAAAGCAAGGGAAGGCCAAGTACCCGCCACAGAGCAGAGGTGGCCGGGCGACACAGGACTCCTCCTGGATGGAATCCTGGAACAGAACCCTGGCAACCCAAACAGAGGCTCGAAGGCAGGTGACCACAGGCAGCAGTCCTGGCTTCATAGTTTTGACAATGTGCTATGGGACAGTGGGTCATGCCTGTCATCACAGCACTTTGGGAGGCCGAGGCAGGAGGAACACATGAGCCTAGGAGGGCAAGACCAGTCTGGGCAATATAGTGAGACCTCATCTCTACAAAATTAGCTGAGTGTGGTGGCATGTGCCTGTAGTCTCAGCTGCTTGGGAGGCTGAGGTAGGAGGATCACCTGAGTCTGTGAGGGCGAGGCTGTGGTGAGCTGTGATTGTACTACTGCACTCCAGTGTGGGTGATAGAGTGATGGAGCTAGACCTTCTCTCAAAATGAAATAAAATAAAATTAAAAAGTAGCATCAGGGGAAACTGAAGGCGTATCTTTTCAACTTTTCTATAAATCTAAAGTTATCTCAAAATGAAAAGACTTTTTAAAAGCTAGCAGAGGAAGAAAAGTAGATCGCTATAAAGGAACAAAATTAGACTGGATTCCCATCCACGGAACGGAAAGATGACGAAACAACATATTTGAAGGCGTGAGGGGCGTCGCTGTCAGCCCCCCGGGCTGCGGGCGAATGCGCATGCATGTGATGCCCA
>CM052658.1:3383454-3401182 GCA_028533165.1 Leontopithecus rosalia | reverse complement strand
CTCTCACGTCTCTGCACCACCTGTCCTAAGGTACCACATTCTCTCACGTCTCTGCACCACCTGTCCTAAGTACCACGTTCTCTCACGTCTCTGCACCACCTGTCCTAAGTACCATGCTCTCTCACGTCTCTGCACCACCTGTCCTAAGGTACCACGTTCTCTCACGTCTCTGCACCACCTGTCCTAAGGTACCACGTTCTCTCACGTCTCTGCACCACCTGTCCTAAGGTACCACGTTCTCTCATGTCTCTGCACCGCCTAAGTACCACGCTCTCTCATGTCTCTGTACCACCTGTCCTAAGGTACCACGTTCTCTGGTGTCTCTGCACCACCTGTCCTAAGGCACCACGCTCTCTCGTGTCTCTGCACCACCTGTCCTAAGGTACCACGGTCTCTGATGTCTCTGCACCACCTGTCCTAAGGTACCACGTTCTCTGATGTCTCTGCACCACCTGTCCTAAGGTACCACGTTCTCTGATGTCTCTGCACCACCTGTCCTAAGTACCACGCTCTGTCATCCTGTCTTTTTGCACCTTCAGATCCTCTTTCTGTTGGTTCTGAAATTTCTGACTTTCTTTAGCTGAAATGAATTACATGAAGGCGTCCTTCTTAGAGGCTTTTTTGAAGTCTCCCTCCCATGTGTAAGAGACTAGTTAATTATTTTAACTCAGCCTATTTGGGAAGGAAAGATATGTGCTCCTGTTTTTTTTCAGAAGTGCCTACTACAACATCATATTTACCAAAAACATGGTAATTGTTCAGTATTGTTGAAGACAATAAGCCTCTTTTGACAGCATCGGCTCTTCATTGCATAAAAAAGACAAAAAGTGGTAAATTCCGCATTTTCAAGGATTATGTATCACGTTCCATCTAGAGCAGCATTTTCAAAGATTAATGTATACACAAATCACTAGGGGGCTACTTGCCCTTCAGGGTTCCAGTGCTGGGGTCTGCGTGGGGCCCCAGGTCTGCTTTCTCAGTGACCCCACAGGGTGTGGACCTTCAGACCAGGACCACGTTTGGAGTAGTCCCCAGGCAGGCTTCTGGCGTCTGGCACACTAAACCATGCCCCTGTCCACTTTGGAGAACACAGAATTTTCCAGGTGTTTCTTATTCTTGGATCCTACTTGTAGACTCAGTGTGGGATGGGACATTTCCCCACCGTATTTGTCACAGCCATCACTGTGACCTTCATACACAGCACTTGTGATGATAGAGCGTGTCAACACAAAATCAGCTCAGCTTGCTTTTGTTCCTAGCGGTTTTAAAATAGGACAGTGCTATCAATAAATAGGATAGGTCACTTCACTGGGCTGGATTTACCTAGCTTTTGCAGTGTATTCTATTTTGCTAAATAACAGTCAAATCTAGCCAATAAAATTCTTCTTTCTTTTTTGCACTAAGTAAAATCTCTGAAATTGCTAACTTAGTCGTTATGATTAAGTATTGGCCTGACTTCCTCACCAGATACAGGAGTGCTGGGCCAGGCTCAGCCTTCCTCACACACTGGGGCATTGTTGTTCTCTGGGCAGAGGGTCACACCCAAAGGGAGAGAATCATCAGGAGGTGGGGTGTGTGGGTGCCATGTGACTTCTCTGCAGAAACAGATGACCTCTACCTCTAAGCAAGAGGAGACAACCTCCAGTGTAACCTGTTTTACCTGGAGCCAGGTGTCAGCCTCCAATGTGACCCATTCAGCAGCAATGCAGTGATAAAATTCACATAATAAACCTTACAAACAAGCTTGCTGCTGTTCACCTACCTGCCATTCTTTGCTTCTGGATCTCAGTGGCCTGGGGTGGGGAGGGGTGGCGATTTTGCTCGGATTTGCTGAGTTCTCTTAGCTCTGTCGTACGCACACTTCCTTGATACTGTACATATGGGGTGTTCCAGTAGAGTGACACACTAAGGAAAAACTGCTACTGGACACTTAAAAGTACAAACACTTTAAGGGTTTCTTGTAAAGCACAGCTTAAGATGTTTTATGTGAGCTTTGATTAAAATAAAATAAGGAAACAGGAAATCACTGTGAATGGAAAGAAGTACAAAAGCCATTTGTCCCACAAGCCACGGATGGGGGCTGGTGACGCCCTGATGGATGATGGCACCCCGTGCCCATGGGAGGAAGCAGAGGAGTCTGTCCAGAGGAGCACCTCCAGGGCATCTGATCCAGAGACAGAAGCCAGGCTGGAGGATCACACATGAGAATTTCACCATGCTTGGCTGAGTGTGCAACCGGGTTATTTTATCAGAAGACAGTGCTGGAATTGATCCTGAGGGAAAGGTGTGTACACACTTAGCACACATATTTGTTGCAGCTTTGTTTACAAGCTTACCTGTCATACTGACAAGTATGAGATGGTCTATAAACGCCCGATGATATCAGATAGGTAAGAAATCTGTCTCACACACACACACATAAACACACATACACCCCTATATAGCCAATAAAAATGTTGTTGAGAAGGTTTTGTTTTGTTTTGTTTGAGACAGTCTTGATCTGTCACCCAGGCTGGAGTGCAGTGGCACAATCTCAGCTCACTGCAACCTCTGTCTCCTGGGTTCATGTGATTCTGATGCCTCAGCCTCCCAAGTAGCTGGGATTACAGGCATGCCACTATGCCCAGCTATTTTCTGTATTTTTAGTAGAGACGGGGTTTTACCATGTTGGCCAGGCTGGTCTCGAACTCCTGACCTCAAGTGATCCACCGGCCTCAGCCTCCCGGAGTGCTGGGATTACAGGCATGAGCCACTGTGCCTGGCCTGAAGTTTCTGCTTTCAACCAGATTTTGTGAAATTAGAAGGGGAAGATTTTGCCCTCGAAGTGGTTATATAGTCTTATCAGAGACACCAGGCGGCAACTAGACCTATTCAGCATCTCTAGCACAGTGCCTGGAGCACAGGAGGCGCTCCAGGAATGAGAGCAATAGGGGTGCGGGGGGGCGGGCTATGGACTCAGGGAGGCTGGATCTGAATCCCTGCTCGCCCCTCAGCACTGTCATAGCTTTGAGCACACCGCTGGCTTCAGAACCCCACTTCTTCACTTTCTTCACCAGATAGAGATAACACTCTTCTTTCTGGTGCTGTGACGTTGAGTAACACAGATCATGTGAGGTGTTTATATTTTGGGTGGTAGCCACAGACGATGCGGCTGAGGCGTGACATGGCCACACAGGTGGCAGGCCCCTGGCCCTCCACCCCTCGCTCCTTCCTGCTCTGTGCTCCACGGTCCCTCCCAGTTCCGGAGGGTGGAAGGCCGAAAGCAAGGCGTTTCCAGGGCCCTGCTCTCTGTGAGGATGTCCCCAGGGGACATCCTTCATTACTTCTTCTGGCCTCTGGTGACTCCAGGCAAACTGTATCACACCTCCGCCTCTGTCCTCACCCGGCTTCTCCTGCTTGTCTCTCTCTGGGTTTTACCTCCTCATCTTAGAAGGAAACAGTCAGGTGGGACGCAGTGCCCACCATCCTCCAGCAGGACCTCATCTTGACGCATGACACCTCCAATGAGTCTATTTCCAAATGAGCTCACATTCGGAGGTTCGTGAAAGCACAGGAATTGGGGGACACCATCCCACCCAGTGCACCCCCTCTGCCACTGCTCTCCACTGCCCTCACTCCCCAGGGACTCAGACAACTGATACATAGTGTGTCTCCACATCCCAAACCTGTCATTGGCCTGAGGACATATGTCCACCCAAGCATAACTCATCCCAGGCCTGGCCTCTGGGTTCCCTGACCTCCTTGGCCCTGATGACTCACTCCACACCACTCCAGCCACCCAACCCAGGCTCCTTATGGGGACTGCCGCCACCTGCAGTGGCTATCCCCTGAAGCCATGCGCCCACACCGCCTCCTCCTGCCCAGGCTCTTGCCTCCAGATCCCCCATCCAGTAATGAATCTGTGGGAACTGCGTTGTGTCAGTCAACAAACATCTCTGCCCTTGTGGGGCCAACATCCAGTGCCCACACAGTGCGATCTCTGCACACCGGCCCTTCCCTCTGTAGGCCCTCTTCCTCTTGGCATACGCCTTTCACCTCCATTTCACCTAACCTGGAGTCCACGACACCACCAGCCGCCCGCCACCAACCTGCACTCCAGAGCTCCACTGTCCCTCCTTGGCACCACCAGGAAAAACCCAATTCCAGATGCCCCTCGAATGCTCTGCCATTGCTACCCAGCCTGGAGAGCCATAGAGAAGAACTGCCAGGCCACCCTACAGATTGGGTCCTGTGATGTGGCCATCACAAACCTCCACCAGGCACTCCACACCAAGGGGTGCACACTCTCCCAGTTTCCCATCACTCCCATCTCCCTCTTAACTCAGGAGCTCTCCTCCTTCAGAAACAACAGAAACCCCCTGAGGGGAAGATGCTGCACCCACCCCACCATGCCCACCCATCTCTCCCACCTGCTTCCTCAGTAGAGGCTGTGCCTGCCTGGGAGCCCTGCTCAGGCTGTGGTCCTAGATACCCTCCCCGCATCCAATCTGCTCCTCAGGGAACTCTCTCCACTGCCCACTCTCACTCCCTCTTCTTCAGTCTTTCTACTGGATCCATCAGCATTTATATTTGTTCACATCTCTCTCATTTTTAAAACAAAACAGGCTGGGCGCGGTAGCTCACACCTGTAATGCCAGCACTTTGGGAGGCTGAGGTGGGTGGATCGCCTGGGGACAGGAGCACAAGACTAGCCTGACCAACATGGCAAAATCCCGTCTCTACAAAAATACAAAACTTGGCCGGGCATGGTGGCAGGCGCCTGTAATCCCGAGTGGGAGGGTGAGGAGGGAGAATCGCTTGAACCCAGCAGGCGGAGGCTGCCGTAAGCTGAGATCACGCCACTACACTCCAGCCTGGGTGACAGAGCGAGACTCTGTCTCCAAACAAACAAACAAACAAACAAATAAACAAACAAACTCCTTTCCCATCACTCTCTCCTCCAGCTCCCATCACCTCTCCCCTCCTTCTCAGGGCCAAACCGCTTCCAGAGGGATCTCCACTGGCAGCCTCATTTTCCTTATCTCAGGGAAGCCCACCTTCCCCTGTGACTGAGGCCACTCTCACCAAGCTCCCTGCTGACCACATCACAGAACCCCTGGACATGACTGCGTCTCTATCTTGCATGCCCTGGTTGATGCTTTCTCCTTTCCTGAACATCCCTCCCTGGATTTCTTGGCCACACACTTTCTTCCTATCTTACTGAACCTTCTGCCAGTGCCCCTGGAAGCCCCTTTCCTCTGCTCCAGCCTCAGGGCTGTGTGAGGCACACTGACTTCTCCCACACAGTCTGCCTTGGCCCATCCCCCACTCTAATGCAATCACCACCTGCAGTGGTCTCTGTGATGGAGTCACCAACAGCTCTTCACATTGCAGGGTAGTCTCTCTGCCAATCCTAACTCTTCTACTCCCCTTTCCGGGGATCAGTATAGGCACAGACAGTCTGACCAACTGGACCTGCAGAAGCAGCTCTGGGCTCTTCTCGCCACTTAGGGCTCTAACGAGAAGCCCACTGTTGACTGTGGAATCTGGCTGTCCCATCAGCTGCAGTGAGAGGCTGAGTGCAGGCACGTGCCGCGTTAACAATAGCACACTTTCTGAGAAACGCATTGTTAGAAGATTTTGTCATGTGGACACTACTGAGTGCATTTACATAAATCTAGACAGTAGAGCCCACTACACACCTAGGCTGGAGGGCGTACCTGTTACACCTGCGCAGCTTGTGACTCTACTACATACTGTAGGCAGTAGAGTCACAAGCTGTGATAGATGCACACACTGTGATAAGGAAGTGTGCATGTAAACACAGCCAAACATAGAAGAGGGATGTAAAAATACGGTGTTACATGGGACCACCATGGCAGATGCAGACTATCATTGATGGAAACGTCATTATGCAGCGTGTGACTGTACAAGAATCCGGAAAACTGAAGGAGTTAATGAAGGAGGGTAAATTTGGGCCAATAAGCGACAGAAGACAGAGAGCTAGCAGATACGTTTCTTTCCTTTTCCCCCAAAGGACTGTTCTGGTAAGCCATGACAGGTCTCCACAGCCGGTATGGAAGGTACCCTGTGTGACTAGCAGCCAGATGTTACACAGCAGCCACGGCCAGCTCAGTGAGGTGACCCTCACAATGGCTTTCCTTCACTGCCTCACTCACCTCTTTCCCCGACGCTTGGGAGACTGCACTGACTTGGCAAGTAAGCTAAAGCACCTCCCGTCATAGAAACACTATTTCGCTTTTGAAAATGATGACACACCACTTCGCATCCACTGAGATGGTTAGAATCAAAAATCAAGTAGCAATAAGCGTTGGGGAGGATGTGGAGAAATCAGAACCCTCACAGCCTGCTGATGGAGGTTTAAAATTGCGCTGCTGCTTTGGAAAGAGTCCAGCAGTTCCTCAAATGATTCAACACAGAGTTACTGTGTGACCAGCAGTTGCACTCCTAGTAATACTACCCAAGAAAAATGAAGAGATACATCCACATAGAACTCGTGCACATTTATAGCAACACTATTCATAATAGCCAAAAAGTGGAAACAACCCAAATGTGCATCCTCTGGTGAATGAATAACCAAAACACGGCCTGTCCATACAACGGAGTATTATTCGGCCATCAAAAAGGATGAAGTGCGGACATGTGCTATGACATGGCTGAACCGGAGAACATTACGTCATGTTATGCAATTTCATTCCTATAAAAGTCCAGGACAGGAAAGCCATAGAGACAGGAATAGATCAGCGGATGCCGAAGGCTGGGGGTAAGGAACAACAACTAAAGCATACGAAGGTCTTTTCTGGGGTGGTCAAGATGTTCTAAAACGAACCGTGCTGACGGGCAACTCTGTGCATAGACTAAAAGCCACTGAATTCACAGTTTAAACGGCTGAACTGCCCAATACATGAACTGGCTCTCACTAACGCTGTTAAAAACCATGCAGTCCATATTGACTGCCTTTGAAAGGTGTTCATGACCACTTAAGAACTGGATCCACTAATGTGAGGTATGAACCTATTCGTGTTTTTTAAAATAGACACATGTATGCATAGAAAAAGTATTTGGAAACGCACACCTCAAAACATTAACAGTGGTCATCTCTAGGTGGTGGGATTATAAATAATTTTTCTTTTCTTTTTTTGAGTTGGAGTCTCAGTCACCCAGGCTGGAGCGCAATGGTGCCACTGCAGCTCACCACAACCTCCTCCTTCTGGGTTCAAGCAATTCTCCTGCCTCAGCCTCCCGAGTAGCTGGGATTACACGTACACGCCACATACCCAGCTAATTTTTTTATTTTTAGTAAAGACCAGGTTTCACCATATTGGGCAGGCTGGTCTTAAACTCCTGACCTCGTGATCCACCCACCTCGACCTTCCAAAGTGTTGGGATTACAGGCGTGAGCCACCCACCCGGAAGATGATTTCTTTAAAATATATTTTTCCACAATGTTTTACTATGACCATGTGATATTTTCATATAAAAAATATATATATTTGGTAATCTACTTTACCTCGAGTATTTCTTACAAATGATGATTAATATTATAATCAAAAACAGCAAGAACAGACTAAAGGCAAGATTGCTCACAACGTGACACCTTCAAGTCCTTAGGCCCCCCATGAGTGCATGTCTCTTCCATATCCAAGAGCTGCGGCAGTCCTGTTGCTCCCTTTCACCAGACCGTTTAGGACAGAGGCCACCACTGAGGGTCCGTGATTTGAGAAGGCAGGGCCAGGCGTGTAGCTCAGCAACTGTCAACCTTCCTGGAGTAAGGCCACCTCTGTGATCATTACCGTAGAGTGGGGCAATGAAGAACGAGACTGTGCCATCACAAGCACATTTCCCTACATGCTTAACTGAGTAGCTGACGGGTGCTAAAGAGAACGAACCCCATTACCTTCAACACAATTCACAGGGAAACGAAATCGACAACAGCTTTGCTTGAGGATAAGCACATTTCAAACCGCATCTTTGAATGCAGTTACTGATATGGAGGCTCTTCTTCAAGGGGGTAAACTCAAACTCTCCTGCTGTCTTTACCCTAGGCTGCATTCCTTCATGGGGCCAGACTCCACAGGCACCTGGGTAAACACACACTGGGAACTCGGTGACAATCTCTACCTAGGACTCAGAGGCCACAGCGACGGCCCTCGGCAGGGTCCCCGTGGGCATCCCTCCCACACTGCCACAGGACATCTTGGTGGGTGTACCTGCAGCAGCCACAGAGCCACGGGGTGCCTCTATGACTCCAGGAGTTTCCATAGTTCATAACGTCCCAGTACAGAGAGGAGCGGAGAGAGTCAGAGGTGGGGTTGAAGTAACACTGGTTTATTAGATAGACAAGAAAACAAGATGAAGTGAATAGTCTTTAACAAACCGACTAGCTACACGAATAGACAGCTCCTTTCCATTCTGGAGACAACACAGAAATCTATTAATATTCAATGCTGTCATGAGCCAGGCACCTGCACACAGGGGTATAGCGTTGGAAATACCGGGGTAGTCTGCAGGGCCAGGTAGAATGGCAGGAAAAAAAGCCAGAGAAATCCAAATACGTCTTGGACCCCAGAAGACAGACGTACTGATTTCTGTGATTGTCAAGAGCTCGGTGTAGAAGCTCGCTAAGAGCTTCACTTCTGCTCACTGGGTCTCACACACCTGGATAAACCAGTTACTGAAAGCTGACCTGCTAAAGAGCAGCTTTCGGCACTTGCTGCTGTTTCCTAACTGAATGGGTGAGTCGCCTGCATCTCAGGCCGGGGCTGCCACGCAGACGCCCCTGGGTGAGGTTAGCAGCTTGATTTAGATTAGTGTGCGGGACAGGAGCTCACAGGACAGGCGTCTGAAGGGTGCCCTGTCCACGAGGCGTCACCCCACTGTACAGATGGGTCATGCTTCGGCTCACCAGGTTCCTAGCGCGCGACAGTGGGTAGCTTTTTTATTTTCGTTACCAACAAGTCTACGTGACTGCGATGACACACGTCTGGGTGTGCGGTCCTCAAGCACCCAGGCAAGGTGGCCTGCGAGCAATGAGCAAGCCGCAAACCGCGGTGTTCCGCGAAGTGAAAGCTGCTCGGGGTCCTCGGGAACGTGGACAGCGGTTGATAGGGGTTGAGAGGGGTCGGCTTGGAGGGTGGGAACGGGACTCTGCCCTGCAGGGGACCGCTGAGGACCACACCCCCACTACGCGTGGCATCCTCGGGAAGCGCAGTCGGATGCTCGCGAATTTCGCCCCAAAGGGACTCGGAGCAGCCCCAGCTCAGGAAGACTTTTTTTTTTTTTTTTTTGAGACGGAGTTTCGCTCTTGTTACCCAGGCTGGAGTGCAATGGCGCGATCTCGGCTCACCGCAACCTCCGCCTCCTGGGTTCAGGCAGTTCTCCTGCCTCAGCCTCCGGAGTAGCTGGGATTACAGGCACACCCATGCCCAGCTAATTTTTGTATTTTTAGTAGAGATGGGATTTCACCGTGTTGGTCAGGCTGGTCTCGAACTCCTGACCTCAAGTGATCTGCCCGCCTCGGCCTCCCAAAGTGCTGGGATTATAGGTGTGAGCCACTGTGCCCATTTTTATCTTTTTTTTTTTTTTTTGAGATGGAAGTACCCAGGCTGGAGTGCAATGGCGCGATCTCGGCTCACCGCGACCTCCGCCTCCTGGGTTCAGGCAGTTCTCCTGCCTCAGCCTCCCGAGTAGCTGGGATTACAGGCACACGCCACCGTGCCCAGCTAATTGGAAGGCGTCTTTTTTTAACCTTGTGGCTTAGAGCCCGGCCCCCGGCCGAGGATGCCACGTCAACGGCGGGGCTGCAGTCCCCAAGCCTGCGGGGTCCCCGGGCCCGGCGCGGCTGAGAGCGCAGCGTCCTCCCGCGGGCCTGCTCATCTGCACGGGGCCGAGCCGCAGCTTCCTCGGCCCACACGGACGGAGGCTCCGCGCCCGCACCGGCCCGCCCTCAGGCGGCCACCCGAGGGGCAAACGCGACGGAGGCGCAATCCTGACACTGCGGCCGCCATTTTATGCGCTCCCGGGTGGTGCGGGTGGTGCGGGTGGTCTGCTCTCCAGGCGCGAGCAAAGGCCACGAGGGGCTGGGGGAAGCCCCCGCCGACGCAAGCGGCCCGCCCGGGACGCCCGCGACGCCCGCGCCGGGGACCCGCCGCCGCCAGGCGCGGCGCAAAACACCGGGCGAGCGGAGCAGGGAGCCGGGAGCCGGGGGCGGCGGCGCCGGCCCGCAAGCCCGCCCTGTCCTCCCTCCGCCCCCGCCCCCGCCCCCGCCCCCGCCCCCGCCCGGCCGGACCGTCCCCTGCCACGCCCCGCTCCCCGGCAGCGCGGTCGCAGCCGGCGAGTCCCGCTCGGGCCCGCGCGCCCCGCCGCCGCCGCGCGCCCCACCAACCTCGCCGAGCCTCCCGCCCGAGCGCGCGCGGGCCGCCGGTGGCGTGTGCGCACGTCATATGGGCCGCCCGCCTCCCATTGGCTGCGGCCGCCTCACCAGACCGCGTGTGGACGGGCGCGCGGGCGGGGCGGGGCGAGCTCAGGCCACGCCCCTGGGCGGCGCGCGCGGGCGGCGGGTAGGCCGGGCAGCGTCACGTGAGGCGGGCTCCGCGTCCCGCCATATAAGCCCGCGCGCCCCGCTCGGCGCCGCGGCCGCACTTGGGGCCGTCCCGGGCCGCGATTGCTCCCTCCCCGCTGTCCCGCCTCCTCTCGGAGAGCTGCGGGCGGGCGCCGCTCAGCCAGGTGCGCGGCGGGCCGGGGCGGGGGCGCGGGCGGGGTTGGGTCTCGCCGCAGCCGGTCCTCCCCGGGGTGGGCCGACGCGGGCCCCGCTCGGGCCGGGGGAGCTGCTCGCCTTGAGCGCGGGTCCCGTCCGCGGCCGGCCCTGGGCGGGCACACGGGTGTCCGGCCCTGGGGGCGGCGCCGCCGCCTGGCCCGGGTGCCGGGGTCCGCGTCTGGCGGGGCCTTCCTCGCGAGTGAACTTGCTGACCCCTTCTTCCAGGAAGCGCCCCTGGGACGCCAGTGACCGATGCCCAGATTGCACGACCACTTCTGGAGCTGCTCCTGTGCGCACGGCGGGAGGCGCCGGGGCCCCCCGCGAGCCAGCGCCGCGGGGCTGGCTGCCAAAGTGGGGGAGATGATCAACGCCTCGGTGTCCGGGCCCTCCCTGCTGCCGGCCCGCGACGCCTCGGACGCCGACCCCGCGCCCGGGGGCCGCAGCGCTGCCATGAGCCGCCCCGAGCCCGGCGGCCCCCGCCCCAACACCTGGCATCATCGCCTGGTGCAGAGGAGCCTCGTGCTCTTCTCGGTCGGGGTGGTCCTAGCCCTGGTGCTCAACCTGCTGCAGATCCAGAGGAATGTCACCCTCTTCCCCGAGGAGGTGATCGCCACCATCTTCTCCTCCGCCTGGTGGGTCCCTCCGTGCTGCGGGACAGCAGCTGGTGAGTACCCCTCCCGGTTCTGCTGGAAGTCAAAAGGGTGACTTTCAGCCTGTAGGAAGCCCGTATTTGAATCTGGAACGATCCACAGATTGAAAGTGTGCGTATCCAATCCTGGGATTTAGAGAAAGGACAGAGGGAGGGAGGACCTGGCACCCTCGAGGGCGGGTTTGGGCCACCACTCTCTGAAGTTTGAGGAGGCACAGGGATGGAGATGAGGCGAGGAGATAATGGGCTGCTCCAGCAGATGCTGTGCCAAGCTGACGGCGGGCCCTTCCCTCCTGGTGTCCGGGTACAGCCCCAGCTGTCATCTCGCGCCAGCCGCCCCGGATTGGCCGCCTGGGGAACTGGTGAGCAGCGGGACTGAATGGCCATTGGTCGCGGCAGCAAACATGCTACCCGGCTGGATAACTGAAAACAAACCCGTCACATGTGTTCAGGAGGCGGTTGCCAGGGGAGCAGTTTCTCAGCACTTCCTTTTGCGCGGTCGCTGAGTAAACTGTGCTCCGAAGCAAACTGTTTACCCCCTGAACGGTTAGAGCTCTGAGATTGCATTCTTAAGGAGAAGAGTAGCCCCTTTATGGCGTGTAGATTTTCATTCACCCCAGCAGTAGTATAGATGCTGTACAGCGTGACACACGGTCAGTCCGTACTGCGGGCGGGGCACTGCTGGGTATCTTCAGTGGAATTTCTTGGCTGTCATTGAGCCGCTTTTACAGAAGTGTGGCGTTGATCTTGGCCCCGCAGATCACGTACTGCTTCTGTAGTCACACAGCATTTGCTTATTTAACAAACTTTTATCGGGTGCTTTTTGCAGCCTCCAAAACTCTACAAGCTGTTGAAATATTAATACAAAAGTGAGCACCACAGGCCCCTACCGTTAAGCAGCTTAGAGTCTGGTAGGGAAAACAAACGAGTATGTAAGTGACTATAGTGCAGGGCAGGCAGCATCCTGCTTGCTTTGTAGCTGCATTTGTCAGCTCACTGCTGACCGGAGGCTTCCTGTGCTCGGCTGTATTCGTTCCTTACAGCAGTGCCGTGTGGAGCTTCATTTATAGATGTGGAAGCTGAGTCACAGGTTAAGTCCCATCCAAGGATGCACAGGTAGAAAGTGGCATTGTTGTCAGCTGTTAGTGCTGCCTCAGCAGGCGTGTCTCCTGCACTGTGGAAACACATTGCCTCAGTTGACCCACCGGAGACAGCAAGCAGCGAAGACTTTTGTAACAGAGAGTTGTGTGTTCAAGAACTAGGACATGCGTCTGTGGTTCTTAAGTAGTGGGTAGAATGTTTTCATCTTTGTTCTCGGAGAGATGGGATCCACTTTTGTTTTTTGAAACACTTGTATGTGGCTGTGCTGATTGAACATTTTTTGAGAAGTATATGTAGATTTAAAATGCCGTGTTTCATATACATTTGGCAGAATAGTTTCTTTCCTTGAACCAAAAACTTGATCTTAGAAATGAAATAGTTTGTAATTGAAGCCTCAGGGATTTCTAGGAATATCTGGACAATTTCTCATACTCGACTTTCTCTTTTAAACCGTCAGCCAAGAGCATGAGTGAAATATTTCATAGTATATATACGTTTTTACCTATTTAGTTTTAAACCTTAAAAGGTAAGATTAAGCTATAGTGAGTGAAGTAAAATTAATTTGGGGGGGTTCCGTTTTTCTAAATTCCAAAGTTAGAACATGATTAAGTATAATAACTTGAAAACTGAACATTTTTTATCTGTATGTTTGACTAAACTGTGTTTCTTGTTTCTCAGTTGAACCTACAATGTGTATTTCTTTCACACTAGACTGAGGGGAAACAACTGCAGGGCTCTTGGTCCTTGGCTACAGTTTCCAGTGACCCTTGTGTCCCCACAGCCAGCCGAGGCAGGCCAGCATCCCCACCCCCACCACATTCATTCATTCCTGCCTTGATTTTTGCCATTTGACTTCTCTCTGGAATCCCATTCCTCCCCCGTCCACATTCCACGTTCGTGTCTATGAAGAACTTCCTAACTGTTCCAAACCACAGTGATCTCTTCTCTGTGTCCCAGTTACATAATCCTCATACTTTTACGCATGAGAACGCAAACATGCAGAGCCACGTCCCATCAGAGGGCAGGCCGGGCTTTGAGGCTGAGTCTTCTCTTCTTGGTCTGGCGCTCTTTCCACAGCGTGGGGCTTGACTGTGCAGGAATCAGATGAGAGTAGAGAAGCCCGTGTGGGGCTCGCTCTCTCCATTCTTGCCCACGAGCATGTGTGCACAGTAGGTGCTCAGTGTCTTGTACAGTACATGCTAGAACCCCGAAAATCAACTCCGGGGCCACTCTAGGGGCATGTGACCCAGACTGTCAAAGTCAAATCAGCAAATACATATCTCATCACATGCCCAGTCCCACTGTGGGGTGGTGGCAGGAGTGTCAGCTGTGCTGTGGGGAGTGGAAGGTAGAAACCACACTGCATAAAAAGACAGGGTGAACTCCCCGGTCATGTAAGTTTCGTTTCAGGCAAATGTGGGTTTTAAATATAAGGTTACACATCGCTCATATTCACGTGAATAGCCTCTGCTTGATTCATGTCTGTGTTTGCTAAGACATATTCAGCTACACTAAATAATAGTGATTTTTAAAAACTTCTCAAAACAGTACAGTTTCGTGGGAGTATACTCAAAGAGAACAAGAACGTAAAATCAGTCTTAGCTATGAAGCTGCAGCTGATAGTATTTTCTGGGAGAGGGACTGGTTTGAGTGATGTGCTGCGTTACTAATGACCGAGTTGAAATTCTGGAACTTCAGCCTGCTGTGTTCTAACTGTCATCTTTTTTTAAACAGCTGTCGTTGGCCTACTGTACCCCTGTATCGACAGTCACCTCGGAGAACCCCACAAGTTTAAGAGAGAATGGGCCAGTGTCATGCGCTGCATAGCCGTTTTCGTTGGCATTAACCATGCCAGTGCTGTATCCTTAAGTTTCTGTGCTATGTCTAGAGTATCTTTTTGGGTTGTATGTTGAAGTTTTGTTGTGTCATGTTTGATGAGTATTTCATATTCGTGCAGTATACTCAAATGACCCCGTGTCATAATGCAAACATGATGGTGGCATCTGCCCATTTCAGGTTACTAAAAAGAGAAAGAATGGGGGCTATAGATGACTTCGTAGTAAAATACATTGTTTTATGGTCAAAATGCTGACGGAAGTTTATATATAGCTTTCAGCAAGTTCATTCTTACGGTTAAGTTGTGACTCAGTGATGCCAGGGAGATTTCAGGTGATTTTAATGATCACCGTAAGCTCTTGTCCAACAGATCCTTCCTTAGCTCACTACACAGGTTTTCATGGACAGTTAATTATTTGCGGTACAATAATTTAAAAAACCATGTTTTTAACCCTTGTGTGTTTTTTTAAAGTGTTCTTGATCTTACTAAGAATTATTCAACTTTTCCTTAACTTTTGCATCACCAGAAATTGGATTTTGCCAATAATGTCCAGCTGTCCTTGACTTTAGCAGCCCTGTCTTTGGGCCTTTGGTGGACGTTTGACCGTTCCAGAAGTGGCCTTGGGCTTGGGATCACTATAGCTTTTCTAGCTACCCTGATCACTCAGTTTCTCGTGTATAATGGTGTCTATCAGTAAGTGTGTGCTTTCGGATACTAACTTCACTTTCACAAAAGCATCCATAAAGCTTAGATATTTTTATATTTTATTTGGTTTTTATGTGGAATGATACAGATTTAGGCATGAAATTCTCAAAAATGCTTCTATTCATAACTTAATGCAAAGGAAAACCAAGTAGCAGCAGTTACAGCAATCCATTCAAATATTAACATTTTGTAACACTTCGTGGCTGATGCATTCTGCATATCCCCATTACAGAGGATCTTTGATGCAGAACTGAGCCAGGTGAAATTGACTGCTAAGGCACAGTTTCTTTTCTTGCTCCAGGTACACATCCCCAGACTTCCTCTATATTCGTTCTTGGCTCCCCTGTATATTTTTCTCAGGAGGCGTCACGGTGGGCAACATAGGACGACAGTTAGCTATGGTAAGTGAAATCGCCATATCATCTTCTCAAACTTCCATCTTTTTACCTTGATAGACTTATTTGACATGATACATTCAAATCTGTGTTGATATATTCTAGTTCAGATTTAAGTGACAATAACTGAGGAAAGCTTGTATTTAAAAAACTAGGTAATGATACCCAGGTAAAGGTTCCTAGGTACATAAACTCATCATATTTTATCTAGGAAGGAACTAGAGCTCTCGCACTGCCCCTTCGAATTGGAGGTGTGTTCATGGTTCTGAATTTTCAAAGCTTCTGTAGTAAGCAGTACAGAAAGTGACTGGTGGCTCCAGGGAATGGCGTATGAGTGTCCCCGCCTCCATCACCATCAGAAGCATTTCTGGATGTCCTCATGCAGTGATACTTTGCTCCCTGAGCATCTGTCCGCAAGTGTTTCTTTTCACAAAATCAAGAGTGGATGCAAATGATGCTAGCCTCTTAGTCCACAGCCAAGCAAATGGAGCTGAGGCTGCAGAGTCATTCTCAGGCCAGGGCAGGGCCTGCTTCAGGCAGCACCCTTCTGTGGGGCAGGTGGCCCTAGGCATGGAGAACACTGCTGCCTGTGGCTGGGTCACCATGTAGACAGACGTCCTGCCTGTTCTTCCTGCAGGAGAAAACAGCACTACCCTGAAAAGGTTCTCTCACAGCCCCCCTGAGGGAGATGAAAAGGCAGATGAATCCCAGGATGGCGTCGGCAGCTTTCATTAGTTAAAAATTGGCATCTGAGCACTTTAATCTAAAAAAAATAGAGGTGGACTTTTAAATGTTATTCTGAGTTGACTTTGGCAGGCTGAAATAAAGTGAATTTAAAAAAAATCTAGAGCTCTTGCTCTTGGAGATAAGCTCTGGGACTTTCTTAGAAAACTTATCTTGGTACCTCATGCTATTTTTAAAACAGTACATTTATGTTTCCCAGCTGATACCCTTCTGTGAGAAGTTGAATTTGAAGGCCACTTGGCTGTATCACAAAAGCAGAAGTAATTGCAAGTGGATTTTGTAGTGTTCCACTGGTTACTGAGTCTCTACTGCCAGATTTCTCACAATGGAGAAGAAATGACTGCTTGCCTTTTTCTTTTTTTTTTTTTTTTTTTGAGACAGAGCTCACTGCGTCACCCAGACTGGTACCATCACACCTCACTGTAACCTTGAACTCCTGGACTCAAGCAGTCCTCCCATCTCAGCCTCTTGAGTAGCTGGAATTACAGGCACATGCCACCATGCCTGGCTCATTTTTTTATTTTTTGTAGAGATGGTATCTCCCTGTGTTGTCCAGGCTGGGCTTGAACTCCTGGGCTCCAGTGATCCTCCCACCTTGGCTGCCTAAAGCACTGGGATTTTAGGCGTGAGCCTGGCCTTGCTTTTTTCGATATTAAAAATCTGGTTGGATGGTGCCACATGAAAATAGCACACTGCTTCTGCGGATTCCCCTTCATCACTGTTAAGTCTTCAGAGGAAGGCTAGGCAACTCCGTCACTGCTTTCTTGCTTTCAGTTTTTGTTTCAGTGCTCTTTGGGAGAGAATTCCTAAGGTTTTTAGAATAAAACTGTCCTCAATCAGATTGACTATTTATACATTATAATTAAAACTTGAATGACATTTAAAGAGTTGGTTATTTCTGTACAGTAGGTTGATGCTGTTGTATGTCAAGGCTTTTTAAATTAGTTTTAAGAAACAAGCATTATTTTGGTGGATGAAGAAATTTCACAACATTCATAAGTTCTAAACATCTAGAAATAGAGGAAACATTTTCAGTTTTGAAGATAGTTTCATTAAGTAATTCCTGCTGTGCTCCTTTGATCCTTACAGAAAAAATGTTAGATAACTCAAAATAGGATAGTGGTGTAGTTATAATTCTCTCTACTTCAGATTTCTTTTTATCCTTTTTGTTCTTTAAACTTAGGGGAAAATGTTTGGTTGTTCTCACTGTATCTTAAAACCTACAGGAGAGAGGTCACCACCGTAATCTCCTTCCCTCCTGGGTCGGCACGTGAAACTGAACTCCCAGGGCTGCAAGCCCAACCCGCCTCCTGCCGTTTTTATTCATAAAAAACTTACCCTTATCTTTGGATCCCAAATAGTCTTTTTTCTCTTCAACATTAGAAAACTCATTTTCATACATCAAACCCAGGATGTGGCTCAGGGTCTTCACACTGCGGTCCTCTCCCTGGCGCTGCGTCCCTTCCTAGGACGTGGCTCAGGGTCTTCACGCTGCAGTCCTCTCTAGCACTGCGTCCCTTCCTAGGATCCCTTCCTAGGAC
>CM052658.1:3367592-3382954 GCA_028533165.1 Leontopithecus rosalia | reverse complement strand
GTGTGGTGTGGTGTGTGGTGTGGTGTGGTGTGTAGTGTGGTGTGTGGTGTGGTGTGGGGTGTGGTGTGGTGTGTTCTGAGACAGAATCTCGCTCTGTAGCCAGGCTTGAGTGCAGTGGTGCAATCTCAGCTCCCTGCAACCTTCATCTCCCGGGTTCAAGCGATTCTCCTGCCTCAGCCTCCCGAGTAGCTGGGATTACAGGCGTGCACCACACCTGGCTAATTTTTGTATTTTTTAGTAAAGATGGGTTTCACCATGTTGGCCAGGCTGATCCTGATGTCTTGACCTCGTGATCCACCCGTCTCGGCCTCCCAAAGTGTTGAGATTACAGGTGTGAGCCACCATGCCCAGCCTAGGGTGTGGTTTTCTGAGGCACAACGCCCAGGTAATGTCCCCAGGTCATCAGAGGTGCATTCCTGCTATTGATGAGGTGGGAAAAGGGCCCTGTGCCTCACAATGGAGCACCAGCTGTGTGCGGGGCAGAGACAGGTGACAAGGCCCGGGCCTGCCGTTGAATCCCTGTCTTTGGCTCCAGGGGCCACTGGCAGTGTCTGGAGCTGATTTGGTTGGAGGAGGGGCTGTCACAGGCATCTAAATGGGTGGAGGCCAGGGATGCAGCCAGCACCCCGCCACGCACAGGATAGCATGCGCTATCCCCACAAACTCATCCTGTCCAAATGCCACTGGGGTGAGGCTGATGATCCTGGGAAAAGAGACAAAGACAGGAATCCAGGAAAATGCTCTGATGGGTTCCCAGAGCCATGGGGACAGGGCGCGGAGCCACTCAGCCGTGCAGTGTAGCCGTCCCCTGGGCCGTGGGTGTTGGCCCCACTCCCTGGACTCCCGGACAGTTGCTTGCAGATTTCTTCTTGCATTTGGACTCCACTCACCATCACTCCGTGGATATTAGCTGGGAGCCTCCCCTGCAAGCTCAGATCACCCAGGAAGACCAGTCCCCTTCCATCTGTTAGGGCAACAGTGCGGCGAGATTCAGTTGCCCCCAGGCTTGGATTATGCCAGGGGGAACCCGGGTGGCTGCTGTGATTTGGCTACGTGAAGCCCGTATTCTAAGTGGACTAAGCAGACAGAGCCTGCACCGAGTTATTGGTGTGCAAAGGTGAGTCATCCAGAAGAAACCAGCGTGGGTTACTAAAGTAGAAAGAGTTAGAACAGCAGAAACCAAGCTCGTGAACTGAATGCAGAACCACAAAGTATTTGGAAAGAGATGATGCGTGATTCAAAAACCTGTTAACATACCGGGAGTTTGGAAGTGGGGAGTGAGAAAGACGTAGAGGAGGGTGAAGATATTGAACTATATTGGGGAGCGGGAGCGGGGGGGCTCTTGCTAACGAATGTTACAGAGGTAGATGGTAAAGAATGGTTTAGAAAAATGTCAAGGTTACTACTTTTAAAACTAAAAACACAGAGAGCTTTCAAATCATGAGAGATGATGTGAACAAACAGGTCTCCAGAGCTCGCTCTGGCTCCTCACAAAACACCGCAGACTGGGTGGCTTCAACCACAGAAACTTACTTCTTATTTCTCAGGCTCTGAAGGCTGGAGGCCTGAGGGATGGGTGCCAGCGTGGCTGGGCTTTGCAAGGCCCCTCTTCCAGGCTCACAGAAGGCCACCTTCTCACCCTGCCCTCAGTGGCGTTTCTTGGTGCGGGCATCAGGGGAGAGGGTGAGCGAACTCTGTGGTGTGCTTGTTATAAGGACACTTATCTCATGGGGTCGGGGCCCAGCCTTATGGCCTCACGTAACCTTAATGGCTTTCTTACTCCGCATACAGCCGTAGTGGGGTTTGGGGCTCCAGCATAGGAATTGTGGGGCTCGCCAACATTCAGTCCATAGGAGGCCCTTAGGATGAAATGCTGGGCTTGAAGGAAACTGCATAAAGCAAAAGCTGCAATTACTTTTGCACCAAACACACAGGGAAGAAATCGTACCTTTCATCCACATTCAGAGAGCAGTGAGGACTGGAACCGCCTGGGGAGAAAGGCCAGTGGCTGTGGCAGACAGAGCCAGGCTTTGCAGAGCGGGACGCATCCACAACCTCGTGTTCTGCTGACAGCCCAGTGAAGGGCCCCTGAAGCCAGCTGGGCACTGGACTCTGCGGGCATCCAGGTAAGAGGTGGCAGCTCTACGGAAGATCCTTTATTCTGTCTTAGCCCCAGATCTGCCGTGCGCTGCCCTCCACTCTCAAGAACAGCTCATTCTCTTTCTTCAGCCAGATGTTCCATCCTGCTCGGATCACCCAACAGAGATGGGAGACTACGGCTAGTCCTGCACAGCTGCCCCACGGACGCCCTGTGGCGAGAGACAAACCCGGCCCAGCTTCCATTCTGCCTGCTGGCGCCTGCCCCGTCGACCTCCATGGTAGTCCTCCTGCACACGTGCTTGAGTGCTGAGCCTTTCACTTTGCAGCATATTGCAAATCTCTTTCAATGAAAACAAATGTTCATCTTCAACGGAATAAGTAACATTCAGTTTACTGTTCCAATATGTGGCGACAGCTCATAGCCAGTCACTGTCAGCAGGCCAGTGTTTGACCTCTTCCCTGCAGCTTTGTCCTCTCTTAGCGTCTGTGACGCTGAGTTTTCCTGGACCTCTGCCTGCCTCCCTGTTGCCTTCTGTCTCCTCAGAACACACCTTTGCCTGCTCCCTCTGTCTGCCAGTGTCTTCTCCAATGCCTTGCTTCCTTCTTTCCCGTGTTCTCGCTCTCTCAGGGGCCCCAGGCGTGTGTGGGTTGTGCCTGCGGCTTCCTGGGAGTATTTAGGATGTCCTGTCCTCCTCCCATCCTCAACTCCTCCGCCACTGAGCTCCCGTTCCCATTATGAAGCCAGGATTTCCATCAGAGCATCCCTTTTCTTCCTGCCTTCCTGGTGGGCCATCCAGAAATTTCACATGCAGATCAGTGGGAGACAAAAAGCCCCCAGCACGTGTGTGCTGAATAAGTGAATAAATGCAGCCACAGCCGAGAGGGACTTGTGCATCGTGCACACGTTAGATCTGTTCTTGCAGCGACTGCATTTGCTGTCCTCTGAAGCCTTGCACCTCTGTCTTGAGCCTGCGCCCGCCTTCGCCACTCCAGGTACCAGATCTGCTGCGTAGCCAGGGTCTTGGTTCCCAGCAGCAGAAATCACTCTGCTCAGCTTAAGCAGAGAACAAAGGCACTGGAAGAGCGTGGGGCCGGGAACACGTGGGAACCAAGGGTGCCAGGGTTAGATTCATACAGACACGGAAGGTCTAGATGCAGGCACAGCGTTCATTCCCACGGCCGTGCCACATGCATTGCGCACCCCTGCTCCCCCCTGCCCGCTCACTGGCGGGTATGAGCTGCAGCCAGCTCTGCCTGCTGCTGAGGTCTTCCCTCGTCACTCTGGTCTGCGTCTTTTTCTTTTCTATTTCCCATTGCACCTTGTTTGTCTCTTCACAGTAGGAGCCCATTTCTTAAGACAGGTCTTATGCTTTTTAGACTCCCCCACACCCACCAAGCTGGGCAGATGCTCCTGCTGCGTCGCTCTCCAAGGTCTTCATTGACCTACGGCACGGCGGGAGGGGGGGGGGGTGTGTGTGTGGCTGTAGACCTGTCCCTAGGTGAGGCCACGTGGCTAATGAACCACCAGTGTTCATCTTTTCTTCCTCTGAGGCAGCAGAAATGGAGCTGGGGCCAGGGGGCCTCCCTTGTAGCTGGTTGTGACATGTCGCTGTTATCCTGAGGGCAATGTCACTAGAAGCCTCTCTGAGTTTCCAGGGCTTCTGCAGCAAAGCCGCACCGCCTGGAGGCTTAAACAACAGAAACGTCTGTTCTCCCGATCTGGAGGCTGGAAGCCTGAGACCACAGTGTCTCCAGGGCCGGTTCCACTCCTCTCCTTCCTTACAGACAGCGCTTTCCCTGCGTCCTCACAGAGTCGCCGCACTCTGTGTCTGTGTCTTAATCGCCTCTCCTCGGAAGTACATCACTCGCAGGGTCAGCGATTAATCAGTCCTACCGGCTTAGGGTCCATTTGTATGACCTCATTTAACTTATTCGCCTCTTCAAAGGCCCCATCTGCAAATACAGTCCCATTCTGAGGTCCTGGGGTGAGGAGTCAATGTGTGAATCTTGGGGGGGGTCAAAGCACTAACAAAGCACTCTTCGCGATTTCCATATTGCTGGCCTGAGATGTCTCCTGCCTGGATTCCAGCTGCAGCCCTTCCTCCTGGCTGGAAGGGCATCCACTGGGGTGGCCTCAGAAGCCACGGGGTCAAGACGGCAGAGGCTCTGTCCACTGAGCTCTGTCCACTGCCCCCAGCGGGGATGCTCACCTCTGCCCATCACTCGAGTGGGAAGTGTCTTCCTTGTTCCTTGAGCTGGGCTTTCGTAAAGGGGTCTCTTGTTAGAGGGGCTCCTCCCAGCCTAATGAAAACACCAGGTGCAAAGCGAATAGGGGCATGTTCACAGGAGTGCAGCTCAGGGTAATTGAATTCATTACCTGCTATTCTCTGAGTACGCTGGGCAAGGTAGATGACATTGTAATGGCAATGATGCCCCCAAGCCATCTGGGTCTCCAATGGATCCTGGAAATAAATTGAACTGGCGGGAGAACATCAGATGGAAGGAGGCTCCTGAGAGCAATTGCGGATCTATGGAAGCTTCCTGGAAATGTGCTGAGTGCGAACTTAGGTTTTCTCTTTTTCCCGTTCTCTTTTAAAATAGGATGTGAAACTATTTCGATACATAAAAATATATGTAACATGTAAGTTCCAAAACACACTTATCTAACAAACCCCTGGGAACCAACTTCTCAACTAAGGACTGAAACGTAGCCCGTAGCTTGCATGTACCTAGAAGTCCATCCCTGTACCCCGCCCAAGGTGATCAGGATGACCGTGGCGGCACGAGTGTGTCTGTTGTGTGTCTGGACTAGTGAGAGTTTGCTGCTCCTGAAAGACCGTCAATATAGCAAAGTTAACTTACAGCAAGAGGGGTGTGGCTATTGGAAACACGAGAGAAGACTGATGAGTGCTGTGGAACGGCAGGGATGCACAGGGGCTTTAGAATAAGAAGTTTGTTTGTTTTTATTTACAAGCTTTTGGCTTCTAGAAAAGTGTATGCATTGTGCCTAGCTTGCTTCTCCAGTGCACTTCCGTTACTGCTCTGCAGAGCTGCTGAAACTTCTTTCTTTTCTTTTTGGTGCTTCTTTCCAGATGAGAGGTTCCTGCCTCCCCCTTAACGCTCAATTAATGACGACAATTAGACATTTTAGAGATGCAAAGGAAATGAGTAACTCTATTGTCATCTTTGAAATTTCATGGTAACTCCTGGGAAAGCGGAATTCTCCTGAGACTTAGCTTCCCTTCCCTGACAGCGTGTTCATTCACATCTGCGAATGCTTCATGCTTTGTAACACCATTTCAAACCCATCACCTTAACCAACAGACGTTTTGCAAATAAAGCAATAATCTCAAGAAAGTACATGATGGGTCCTAACGTAGTGAGAGTCAGGGATTGGACCCAAAATCACACGCACTCACCTCCATGGTTTTCCCCACTGATGTTGGCCCCCATTTGGAGTGCTTGGCCAGCAGGAAGCATTCTGATGTTCTGGAGGGCGGAGTTACCAGGGTCTTGTCGCTGCTGAAGAAAATACTATAAATTAATAGGACTTACTCTCTCAGTCTAGAGGCTGGGAGTTGAAAATCATATCCGGAGTATAACTGGATAGATTCTATCCAAATGAAAAGCAACTTTTTAAATAGTCCCAATTTTCAAAATAGCTGTTAAGGACTGTAGTTCTGATGACAAATGTATAATTTGCTTTTTTAAAAGCATGGCAGGGCCGTGCTCCCTTGGGGGCTCCAGGAGAGAATCCATTCCCCGTCTCTTCTGCTTCTGGGAGCTGCTGGCATTGCTGGGCTTGTGGCCGAATAGCTCCGGTGTTCAGGCCTGGTCTTCAAATCTCTCTCTGCCCCCTCTTCACATGGCCTTCTTCTCTGTGTGACCTGTATCAAATTGCCCTCTGTCTCTCTCTTAGAAAGACCCAAGTAATTGCATTTCAGGCCCACCCAGATAACCCCCACCTGAGGATCCCCACTTTAATCATAGTCTGCAAAGCCCCTATTTACCATATAAGGCAACGCTCACAGGGTCCAGAGGTTAGGATATGGGAGTCTTTGGGGGAGAGGGAGAGCCACCACATGTAGTGAATCAGTTTTTAAAAAGCAAATTATACATGTGTCAGCACAGCAATAGTCCTTAACAGCTATTTTGAAAGTTGGGACTATTTAAAAGTTACTTTTCATTTGGAAGTGACATTCGATGACATTCGAATACTTTAGATAAGAGACCAACCAAGGCCACGAAGACGGGAAAAAAGTAACTCTGGATTCAGCTTTGAAAGCCTTGGGAGTCCAGGTGCGATGGTACCATCCTGCGCTGCTCACCTGGCTGAGGGCCACACACCTTCCAGGTGCCAGACGTGCCCAGGATACCCCGCTCCCCTAGTGGGCTCGCCTCCCATCTAGCCACATGCCCAGGGGTGGCCTGAACTCTGGTCTGCTTGGCCTGAACCCATCAGCAGTGCCCACCCTGTCTCTGGGAAGAGAACTGGGAGGCTTAGTGGCAGGGTACCCAGTGATCCTCCGCGCGATGCTTGCACCCATCCTGTCCTCCCAGGGCAGAGGACGTTGGCCTGTGGGTTTTGCACCCAAGGCCTTGGAGAGGCAGGGAATGGGAGGCATGCTTAGGGATCCCGTAGCGGGAGGGACTCCAGGACGGGGCTAGGTGTGATTGAGATGGGGACCAGAACTCTGAGTGGCTGGGAGGCGTGGTTAGGGCAGGGCTGGTAGGCAGGGCTACAAGGCTTTGGGGGCAGGGCCCAGAGGGGCTGTGCACAGGGAGCCGGGGTGCCAGGGTGTGGTTAGGGTGCACGTTGGGTATAGGACTGGGAGGGGGATTCAGCTCTAGGTCTGGTTGGAGGTCAGAGGTGGGGTGGAGGTTGGGGTCATGGGTGGGGCTGGTGCAGCTGGTGTGGTCTGGGAGGGATCAGGGCTCGGAGGGGGGGTGCTGGGGTATCTCCCAGTTAACTTCCCTTGGTAGTACAGACTGTCTTTGTTGTCATTACCAGTCTTCAGGAACCCCCGTCACTTGCTCCCACCATGGCGAGATGACTGCCCTGGCACAAGTCCCGAGGTCGCCCTGACTTGAGGTGACCTGGGCCAACTTTCAGCTTTCTGTCCCGGTGAAGTAGGGAGGAACGGTCTACTGCATAGACTGTCACTCTATGCAGTAAAGTGATGTATTTATAGGTAGAAATAATATATTCTGTGGATGCATAAACCTGTGTGATGAAGACTCTGGAAACAGCAGGGACTCATGGCCGTAAGGACATGCTTTTAGAAACATTGAACGTGCATGCTTTCCACCTTCTCTGTGGTGTTGCAGGCCTGGCATTCTGGTGGCCAGTGCACCTGCTGTTTTGGGGGTGCCTGCTGTCTTAGGGACACCTGCTGTCTTGGGGTCACCTGCTGTCTTGGGGGTCCCTGCTGTCCTGGGGGTCCCTGCTATCTTGGGGGTACCTACTGTCTTGGCACCTGCTGTCTTGGGGCACCTGCTGTCTTGGGGGCACCTGCTGTCTTGGGGGCACCTGCTCTCTTGGGGACACCTGCTGTCTTGGGGGCACCTACTCTCTTGGCACCTGCTGTCTTGGGGGCACCTACTGTTTTGGCACCTGCTGTCTTTGGGTACCTGCTGTCTTGGGGGCACTTGCTGTCTTGGGGCACCTGCTGTCTTGGGGGCCCCTGTTGTCTTGGGGTACCTGCTGTCTTGGGGGAATCTTCTGTCTTGGGGGCACCTGCTGTCATGGGGGCACCTGCTCTCTTGGGGGCACCTGCTGTCTTGGGGGCACCTGCTCTCTTGGGGACACCTGCTGTCTTGGGGAAATCTGTCTTGGGGGCACCTGCTGTCTTGGGGGAATCTCCTGTCTTGGAGGCACCTGCTGTCTTGGGGGCACCCACTGTCTTGGGGACACCTGTTATCTTGGGGGTGACTTCTGTCTTGGGGGCACCTGCTGTCTTGGGTGCCCTGCTGTCTTGGGGGAATCTTCTGTCTTGGGGCAACTGCTGTCTTGGGGCCACCTGCTATCTTGGGGGTAACTGCTGTCTTGGGTGCCCTGCTGTCTTGGGGGCAACTGCTGTCTTGGGCGCCCTGCTGTCTTGGGGGAATCTTCTGTCTTGTGGGTACCTGCTGTCTTGGGGACACCTGCTCTCGGGAACAACTGCTGTCTTGGGGGAATCTCCTGTCTTGGGGGTACCCACTGTCTTGGGGGCACCTGCGGTCTTGGGGGCAACTGCTGTCTGGGCACCCTGCTGTCTTGGGGGAATCTTCTGTCTTGGGGGCACCTGATGTCTTGGGGGCACCTACTGTCTTGTGGGCACCTGCTCTCTTGGGCACCCTGCTGTCTTGGGGGAATCTTCTGTCTTGTGGGTACCTGCTGTCTTGGGGACACCTGCTCTCGGGAACAACTGCTGTCTTGGGGGAATCTCCTGTCTCAGGGGTACCCACTGTCTTGGGGGCACCTGCTATCTTGGGGGTGACTGCGGTCTTGGGGGAATCTTCTGTCTTGGGCGCCCTGCTGTCTTGGGGGAATCTTCTGTCTTGGGGGCACCTGCTGTCTTGGGGGCACCTGCTGTCTTGTGGGCACCTGCTCTCTTGGGCACCCTGCTGTCTTGGGGGCACCTGCTGTCTTGGGGGCACCTGCTGTCTTGGGTGCCCTGCTGTCTTGGGGGCACCTGCTGTCTTGGGCGCCCTGCTGTCTTGGGGGAATCTTCTGTCTTGGGGGCAACTGCTCTCTTGGGGGCACCTGCTGTCTTGGGCGCCCTGCTGTCTTGGGGGAATCTTCTGTCTTGTGGGCACCTGCTGTCTTGTGGGCACCTGCTCTCTTGGGCGCCCTGCTGTTTTGGGGGAATCTTCTGTCTTGGAGGCACCTGCTGTCTTGGGGGCACCTGCTGTCTTGGGGGCACCTGCTGTCTTAGGGGCACCTGCTGTCTTGGGCGCCCTGCTGTCTTGGGCGCCCTGCTGTCTTGGGGGAATCTTCTGTCTTGGGGGCGCCTGCTGTCTTAGTGGACCCGCTGTCTTAGGTGCATTGGCTGTCTTGGGTACATCTGCTTTCTTGGGGCCCCGGCCATGACAGAAGGTATAGCATCCCTTCTGAAAGGACCCGGAGCCCTGCACATGGGGCCTCTGCTGCTTAGATGAGCAGAGGCAGGGGACCCACATGGTTGCCCCCTAGGAAGGCACAGCTTCTGGGGGGTCTCCTCTCACCTCCTGCCATGTCTTCAGATGTTTAATGGCCCTCCACTCCAAGCACAACAGAAAAAGGAGGCTTCTCTTGGGGTAGTGTTTTGGGGGGCTGGGCAGAGTTTAAATGCCCGAGGGTCCAGTCTTCCTGGCCCTCTCCTCATGTTTGTTTCTGCAGCCACCACCAACTGTGGTGCAAGAATGGGTGGGCACAGACCAGAGCAGGACGCCCATTCATCAGGGAATGCCCTGGACTGGCTGCCTGTCAGCTTCCGGGAGTTGACAGATTTGTCCAAGTAACTGCTAAGATCTATGCTAGGGTCTTAGTGTGTCCCTCAGATTTCATGTACTGAAACTTAATTGCCACTGTGATGATATTTATTAGGAGGTGGGCCTGTGCGGGTTTAGGTCAGGAGAGCTCTGCCCTGGGGAGTGGAATTCGTGTCTGGTAAAGGAAGCTTCACAAACGGTTCACCCCTTCGCCCTTCTACTTTCACCACGGGAGGACACAGTGTCCCAGCCACCATCTTGAAAGCAGAGACTGGGCCCTCTCCAGGCATTCAACTTGTGAGAAAGAGATTTCTATTATTACAACATACCCAGGTGTGGTGTTTTGTTACAGCAGCAGGAGCAGGCTAAGATAAGAGAAATAGCTGGAAGAGCCCTCCTTGAAAAACTGTCCTCAATGGAGCAGTCTTGAATTTGTTTTCCAGTTGCCCTGTGTCTAATGGTGTATGGGTTTGGGCCTGGCCAAGCTGCATGGCTCCACGGGGTACTTGGAGTAGTGCCTGGTGGAGTGAGGGCTCCGTTGTGATCTGGGGTTGCATCTGCAAAGCTCCAGCCACCGCTTGGCTCCCCATCTCAGATCCTGGCAGCGTGACCTTCAGGGTTTCCAGAGCAAGGACAAAACTTTCGATGATGCACGTTTGTTCTTTTCTGTTTGTTGTAGAGACAGGGTCTCACTCTATAACCCAGGCTAAGTGCAGTGGCAAGAACACGGCTCACTGCAGCCGCCACCTCCTGGACTCACATGATCCTCCCATCTCAGCCTCCTAAGTAGCTGCTCCTAAGGTACAGTGCCATAGTTGAGCACCACCACACCTGGCTAACTTTCTGTATTTTGGGGAGAGATGGGGTTTCACCATATTGGCCAGGCTGATCTTGAACTCCTGAGCTCCAACAATCTGCCTGCCTCTACCTCCCAAACACTGGGATTACAAGCGTGGGCCACCATGCCCAGCTGATGACAGACCTTTGACCAAAAAGCACCTCTGGGTAGAATTCTGAGTGAGTCAGGGGTTATGAGTTGATTTTAATTCATTGACAGTAGTCAGGTAGCTGGAAAATTACTTGGGCTCTGTGGCCAGAGGGCTCAACGCCAGCTCAGGTGATGGATGGATGTTTGTTCCAGCCTTTCATGTGTCTTTTTTCCATTAATAGAAGCAGTGGGAAGTCAACCAGACAATCAGTCTAGAGGCCTTTACTTGAGATGTTCTAGATTCTGGAAGTCCATTTTTAAATTTAAGCCTACAGAAAATGGCCCGGCGTGGTGGCTCACGCCTGTAATCCCAACACTCTGGGAGGCTGAGGCAGACAGATCACAAGGTCAGGAGATCGAGACCATCCCCCAACAGTGAAAACTCATCTCTACTAAAAATACAAGAAATTAGCCAGGTATGGTGGCATGCGCCTGTAGTCCCAGCTACTCTGGAGGCTGAGGCAGGAGAATCGCTTGAACTCAGGAGACAGAAGTTGCAGTGAGCCGAGATCATGCCACTGCACTCCAGCCTGGGTGACGTAGCAAGACTCCATCTGAAAATATATGTGTGTGTGTGTGTGTGTGTGTGTGTGTGTGTGTGTATTTGTTTGTATATGTGTGTATATATGTGTGTGTATATATGTATGTGTGTATATATATATAGAAAATATAGCCCCTGGATGCCTTTCCACCAAAGTGGAATATGAGTCTATCCTCTGAAGCTTTTAATCCAGGCACTTCTTTGATCTCTGCTCAGTTTGTTCCATAGGGTTGCCAAATTGTTATTGATGTTAAAAATCTGTCGAGGCAAGTAACTAATATTTAATCTGACCTGTGTTCAAGACTCAGACTGCCTGAACTTTGACCCCAACTCTGCCACTTGCTGACTGACTGCATGACTTGGGCAAGCTACTCAACCTCTCTGTGCTCTGTTTTCTCATCTTAAAATGGGGGTAATTCTGCTTCATAGGTTATGATGAGGATGAAATGAGATCAGATAAATAAAGGGCTAGAATAGTGCCTGACACCCATCGAGCCCCCAGTGAATGATTATTGCTACCATGTTTGGTGTACAGGATGCCTTGGCAGTTCTGGCCTCCACAGTAGCCACCTTAGAGATGACTGAATGACCTGTGACTTCAGATAAGACTTTCGTTACCAGTACCTGCAGCATGCTTAGCCTTTAGCTTCCAGAACAAACACCAGTATTGCTTGGGGCACCCAGCAGTGGCACAGATGTCCTAGCCATCCACTTAGAGCCCTTTTCATCTGCTGACATCTCAGCATCTTCTGACACTGCTGGTCACACAACAGAGTACGTAGTTGAGGTTATCATGTGTGCCATAACATACGTGTCTTTAGAATCACTGGAAGAGGGGTAGAAGCACCAGGAGGGGAGATTAGGTGGTATTTTGTTCTGCTTAATTCCAAGGTCTTGGTTCAGATCCAAGTTTTCTTTATGTTTCCACCGTTTACCTTCAACTAAGAACCTAATCCAACAGAAACATCCTCATTTCTGGTTCCTCACGCGTTTGCACATCCATTCAGCAAACACGTGTTGATTATCTCTCCTAAGTAATGCAATAATGCATTGTGTTTATACAGCCAAGAGGTCCTGATGATTTTGTTTGTAAGCTTAGAACAGTCTGCTCTAAAGGGGAATTGAAGTGTTTATCTCCAGAGACAGACGGCTTCGGCTTCCTGCAACTCTGGGGCAGTTGATTCTGTGTTATCTTCATCACATCTGGCCTTCGTAAATAAGGGAAACCCAGGTGCTGTGGAGGACGAGAGGCAGACACAACGAGGCTGTGATGTTAGGTGTTTATTACTCCAACCCAGATACTTGAGAGTGAAGAGGGAGCAGCTAATCATGACGCCAAGACAGAAGGCACAAGCTGGGCTGGTCCCAGGCCCACCGGGGCATATGGTCGCCCTGTACGTAAAAGATCAATGGTTTATGTCCCTAATATACAAATAGGCCCTGGAAGTTAGAAATAGCAACAATTAAGAATAAACAATGGTGTAGAAAAATAGATCAGCAGCCAGCACCCCCATCAGTCAGCAGCTGTCAACTTTGGGAGGCCAAGGCAGGAGGATCGCTTGAGCCCAGGAGTTAGAAACCAGCCTTGGCAACATGACAAAATCCTGTCTCTATTAAAAAAAAATCAGAACATGAGCTGAGCATGAGAGTGTGAGCCTGTGGTCCCAGCTACTTGGGAGGCTGACTTGGGAGGATTACCAGCGCCCAGCCAGAACAGTGCCTGAGGCTGTTCTGTCACAGTTCAATCACAGTTCAGTGCCTGAGGCTGTTCAGTCCCAGTTCACTGAGGCTGCAGTGAACTGTGATTATACCACTACGCCCCAGCCTGAACCGTAGAGTGAGACCCCATCTCAACTCACCAGTAGATCACAAGTGCCTAGAACAGTTCCTGGAACATCGTAGGCACTTGTTGAATACTCACTGAAGACAGATGAATGAATCTGTTTGTTTGACTCATAATGATACATTGTTGAGTAAAAAGCATCATTTTCAACATCCTTTGATCACAGATTGGAGGACTTGATTAAGTCCTTAAGTTAGGACGTCAATACTACTCAAAGCAACCTACAGATTCAATGTGATCTCTGTCAAAATTCCAGTGGTATTTTTTTGCAGAAATTGAAAAAGTCTTCCTAAGATTTATATGGAATCTCAAGTGACCCCAAATAGCCACAAAAAAAAATTGAGAAAGAACAAAGTTGGAGGAATTATACTTGCTGATTTCGAAACATATCAAAAAGCTATGGTATTGTAATCCCAGCACTTTGGGAGGCTGAGGTGGGCAGATCACCTGAGGTCAGGAGTTTGAGAACAGCCTGGCTAACATGATGGAACCCCATTTCTACAGAAAATACAAAATTGGCTGAGCATGGTGGTGCACACCTGTAAGCCCAGCTACTTGACAGGCTGAGGCAGGAGAATCACTTGAACCTGCGAGGCAGAGGTTGTAGTGAGCAAAGATCGTGCCACTGCATTCCCGTTTTGGTGACAGAGCGAGACTCCATCTTGGGGGAAAAGAAAGCTGTAGTAATTAAAACAGTACAATACCAACATAAAGACAGACGTGCAGACCAATGGAATAGAAGAGAAAGCCCAGAAAACACTCACGTATATGGTCAAAATGAGGACCTTTGACCTTTGACAATGATGTCAAGACCATTCGATGAGAAAAGGACAGTTTCTTCAACAAAATGGTGCTAGAAAAACTGAATATTCAAAAGCAAAAGAATGACTTTGGACCCTAACCTTATACCACATACAAAATGAACCCAAATGGGCTAAAGATATAATCATAAGACCCAACACTGAAAAAGCCTTGGAAGAAAACATAGAAGAAAAATGTCGTAACACTGGACCTGGCAGTGATTTCTTCAATATTACATCAAAAGCACAGGCAAAAAAGCACAGACATAGAAATAAAACTACATCAAACTTAAGAAACTTTTATGTGTGAAAGGATACAATCAACAGGTGAAAAAGCAACTTTTGAATGGGAGAAAATATTTGTGAATCATATACCTGTAAAGGGTTAATATCTAAGTATATAAAGAACTCCTTCAATTCAACAATTAAAAATTAAGTAACCTGATATAAAAATGGACAAAGGACTTGAATAGACATTTCTATAAAGATATGCAGATGATCAACAAGCATATAAAAGAGGCTTGACGTCACTAATCAGAGAAATGCAAATCAAAACCATAATGAGATATCACTTCACACTCATTAGGATGGTTACTGTCAAAAAAAAAATCAAGTGTTGGTGAGGATGTGCAGAAGTGGGACCCTTGTACACTCTTGTTGGGGTGAAAAGTGGTGCCACCAATATGGAAAACAGTATGACAGCTTCTCAAAAAATTAAAAGTAGAAGTACTATATGATTCAGCAATCCCACTCATGGGTATACGTCCAAAAGAATTGGAAGCAGGGTCTCAAAAAGATATCTGCACATCTGTATTCATAGCAGCATTATGCACAATAACCCAGAAGTAGAAGCAAATCAAATATCTGTTGGTGGTTAACTGGTTACATACAATGTGGCATATACATACAATGAAATACTATACAGCCTTAAAAAGGAAGAAATCCTGACATGCTGCCCCTGGATGAACCTTGAGGATGTTATGTTATGTGAAATAAGCCAGTCACAGAAAGATAAATACAGTATGATTATATACGATATCTAGATGAGTCAAATTCATAGAGAAAACAGAATGGTAGTTACCAGGGATCAGTGGAAGGTGGCAAAAAGGAGTTGGTTTTTTTTTCTTCTTTTTTTTGTGGGGGGAGGAAGGGAGGAAGGCAGGAAAGGAGGAAAGGAGGAAGGGAGGGAGGAAGGGATGAAGGAAGGAAGGAAGGGAGGAAGGGAGGGAGGTAGGAAGGGAGGGAAGGGAAGGAAGGAAATCAAGCAATGAGAGAGATATTGCCGACCTGGATCTAGAGGTTTACAAGTTGATTTCTTTTTTTTTCTTTTTCTTTTTTTGAGGGAAGGAAAGAAAAGGAGTAAAGGAGAGGAAGAAAGAGGAAGAGAAAGAGGGAGGGTGAACAGAAATATTGCTTTATTCTGAAAAAAATGGGTATTCATAATGGCCAATCAATGTTTCATTTAAACCTATGAGTAGGTGTGATGTGGTATTGACAAGAATGTATATTTTGTGTATTTGAAGTGGAGAGCTCTATAAATATTTATTAAGTTTACTTGTTCCGGATCTGAGTTCAAGTCCTTGATATCCTTATTAATTTTCTGTCTCATTGAATCTAAGTCTCTATGTATCTGGGTGT
>CM052658.1:3338685-3367092 GCA_028533165.1 Leontopithecus rosalia | reverse complement strand
AGGCCCAAGGATTCATCAGGGGCTAAGGATTCATCAGGCCTAACGATTCAAGCCTAAGGATTCATCAGGCCTAATTTCATCAAGCATGGCAGGTGCTTGATGAATACTTGACAGATGATGTTTATTACCAGCTTCCCAGTGTTAGAAATTCTATACTTGAGACCCAGAGCACTGAGTTAAGGCTGTCAGAGGGTAATGGTCCTCTGCCTAAAGGCAAACCTCAGGACACGTGAGGGGTCTGTGCAAAGCCTTCTGCCCACACAGAATTTAAGCAATATTAGCTGATTAGTTATTTACACATTAGTATAAACAAGTACTTCTATCCTAGCCACGAAGGATAATTTAAAAGAGAGGAAAGTTTTGGAACACAGGATGCCTGAGCAGGTGGGAGACCTGAGAGGAAGCCCTCGCTGGAGACAGGAAGAAGTGACTAGAAAGGGGAGGTTGCCAGCACTAAAGACAAACAGCCTCCACTTCATCATTTCCCCAGGACTGGGCCCAGGTAACAGCTTTCACTGGGCAAAGACTGCTCTATGAGTGACTCACAAACACGAAATCCACATGCACTGTTGGTCTGCACCCACACTGCGTCCCTGCAGGGCTGCAAGGGAGGGTTCCTTCGGAGTTTCCAGAGCACAGGATTCAGAGGGGCCAGTGCACCCTCTGTGGGGAAGGGCTCCAGGGGAAGTGTCTGGTTAGATAAAGCCAGGTGTGCGTACTCCCTCTGGGGCTGCTGGGAGCCTTCGCTCTGCTCACATGTGTGGGGTCACCTCCAGGAGAGGCTACAGGTGGCCGTGAGCCTGAACTCTTCCCAACACAAGCTGCCCCTGCTTTCTGCTGGGCATGCCAGAAACATCGAGAGAAGCCAGTCTTCCCAGGAGCTCCATCTGGGAAACTCTGACCTGTTCTAAACCAATACACCCTTCCAGGGCCCGCTTGAGGCAAGGGTGATGCTTCCATCATTTGTAGGGGGATGGCATGGGCCCTGAGAGGTGCAAACAGTAAGTAATGCTGTGCTTTGCCAAAGTCCCTCTGCCCACAGCTCCTCCTTCTACAGGGAAGAAGAAAAGAAAGGAGAGGGAAGGCGATCACTAGGGAAGGACGGAAGATGGGGAGCCAGGCGAGGGAGAGGCTGGGGGAGACCCTGCTGCACCCGCTCTGTGCCTCCCTAGGACAGGCCTCCTGCCCCTCTGCACTGGCAGCCTCCTTCCGTCCAGTTTCTGTTCCACTCACCTCAAAGCCCGCTGTGGGGACCTGCTGGAGACCTGCAGTGCGTGCCCGGCCTCTCACCAGCTCCAGGCTGCGCTGTCCCCTATGGACAGTGACTTCCGGCATTCATGCATTCCAGACAGATGTGCAGCCAGCCCTGCCGGCCCCAGAAGGACGTCTGACACGTGTCTAAGCTGTGTTCCCTCTTTCAAGGTCACTGGCTTGAGCTCCTCCCTGCTGCAAGCAATGGACGTGGCAGCGGTCAGCAGGCAGATGGTGCACAGTCTCACGTCCTGGGTGCCCGGCGGCGCGGAGACCCCTGCGGTCTCCGCACTGCAGGCACCTCCAAGCAGAGCGCTCCAGATGAAGCTGAAGCCCCCATCCTCACAGGCCAGGCTCCTGCCCCTGAGCTGCCCTCTGATCGGGCCCGCACGCCCGCCGGCCCCCACTGAGAGGCAGGGCTCTGCAGCTGCACGCCCCAGGTTGTGCTGGCCACAGACACCACCTGTGATGCCGAGGACTGGGGGACGCAGGAGACCCCAAGCTCTGGCTCTGCAGCCCTGCTCAATGCAAGCCTCCATGAGAGTAATACCTATGTGTGTTGTATGTATGTGTTACATTTTCTGTGTTATGTTTTGGTATCTTAGGAAAGCTTTCTGGCTGGGGAGAGCCTGCCCCTCCAGGACTGGCCAGTTCTGATACAGCATAGCGCGAACACGCCTTTCACATGCAGACTAGCCAGCTGACCTCCGCTCTCTGGCCCAAAGCCCCCCAGGCAAAATTTCCCATATTCCCCTGTCCTGACCTGGGCAACTAGGGACCATGTGCATCTACAGCCAAACTCGCTGACCCATCCTAAGGCATTCGCCTCCCTGCCCTCCCTTTTTCATGGAACCCCAGTCCTGCCCAGGCATCTCCTTGCTGCCTCCTGACTGCTCTGGCACCCCCAATTGTGGCCCTGAGTGCACTAAGCTTCCTCCTCATCCCCTCCTGTGGCCACATGACTTGTCCATGCCACACAGGCATGGACATGCTCAGAACATCGAGGCAGGCCCGGGGAGGTATTTCTAGGTGGGGGATGGGGCTGGAAGGAAAAGGGGGGTGGGCTCTAGCATCTCCACTCACCTCACCTGACCCCGTCCCTGGGCTTTGCACCTCCCCCTCCTCAGGGCAGACAGGTGAGGACACATGGCACCAAAATGAGCAAAGGGACATCACAGCGGAGGTAGCAGCTTCGGAGCTGCTGGCCTTTCTGCCCTTCTTGCTGTCCACTGACCCCTCCTCCAAGCACCGGATAAGCCTCTTGTGGCCCCCAGAAGGATGTCCTACAGACTGGGCAGCTTTAACAGTGAACATTCCTTCTCTCCCGGCTCTGAAGGCTGGAAGACCTAGATGAGGGTGTCAGGGCCTCGCCCCCTCTGAAGTCTGCAGGGAGGATCACCCCGCACCTCCCCCAGCTCTGGCGTGGCTGGCAACCCTGCGGTCCTTGCTCCAACTGCGTGGCTCCGGCCTCCCTCCGCTGTTGCATGGCCGTCTTCTCTGGGTGTCCTCTGAGCCTCTGCTCTCCTACAGGGACACTGGCCATTGTACTAAGGGTCCAGCCTCCTCCAGGGTGGCCTCATCCCAACCTCACCAGTGACACCTGCCGAGGCCCTATTCTACACAAGGCAATAATCCAAGGTTCTGGGACGAATCTTAACTTGGGGAATATTTCACTCAGTACCAGCAGGTTCTGCCCAAGAGCCTGTTGAGGGGAGTCAGAAACCCGGCAGTGGAGCGGTCCAAAAAAGCTGTGGTCAGACGCCATGTCCTGGCATCTGAAATCACAGCTGACGGGAGCCAACAGCACACGGCCAAACAAAAAGCTCGCCATTCCCACATGCCTCCCAGTCCAACCCTGAGCATCGCTCCCCCGGGCCTCATCTGCAAAACGAAACTCTGGAGTTACTCAGTGCTTTCTCCGTCTCCCTCTAGATGCAGGGCCTGCCCCAGGAGGCAAGAGGCCATGTCCTTCACCCTGTGAATGTGGCTGAAGAAGCTACTGACTTGCTAAGGTCACACAGCCAATGGTGACAGAGGGAATGAAACCTCTTCCTCCTAAGTCTGCAGCCAGAGCTGACTCAGCTCAGGTAGGACGCCCACCGCAGCTGACCCCCACTTCCGGGCCATCTGCACCTCCTGGGCACCCCAAGAGCTCTGGTTCTTTGTTGAGCGCTTGCCTCTCCATTCTATGATAATCCTCTGATAATTTCTAGTCTCTAGGACAGCAACCTTATCCTGCCCTGTGAGTATTTGCTGACAGCAGAAATGGGCAGACAAAGAATGGACTTTCCGTGGAAGGTTGGGCTGTGGGCTATGCCCTGCTGATACACGGGCAGGACAGTGGCGAGATCCCCATCACCGTGCATTGAGTCACAGCCAGGCAGTCCCCAGAAGGTGACATGAAATACCACACTGGGGAGAGGGCAGGTGAGACCCTCCCACTGAGGAGCTGGGAGGTTCGCTGGGGGAAAGACACCTGTAAGAGTCAGAATCAGTCAAAATAAGAAGTTTACAATCATTGAAAAACCGCCAAAGGTCTGAAAAGTGTTGCAGCCAGCTGCCATAGGAACTCAAAAGAAAAGCAGAAGGGAACACCATTTCCTGAGCGCCTCGTCAAGGCCAGAACTGGGGACGTTTATGGAGGAAATAGAGTCCTGGGGGAGTTAATTACTGCAGGGTCACACGGCTAAGTGCTGAAGCCAGGAACGAAATCCACGTCTAAAGCCACGTCCTCCCCCAGGACCTGGATGGTGTCAGGGAGGCCGCACAGGCACGGAGGTTTCAGCTGGTGAAACGTGGATGGGTGGGGCATGGGGTGGGCCAGCATCCCCCGTGTAAGTCAGGAACGCTGGCTACACGCTTGCTCATGGATGAGGCATTCGACAGCATGTTCACTGGAGCGCTGTTATCCATGGCACCATCAAGAAGCGCCTGGGGATGGACAGCGGCTGGCCGGGCTCCGTGGAGCGGGCCTGCGCCATCACTCTGTTGGATCCTCACAACCCAGGGTGTTAATGAGGACACCCAGGCCCCAGAAGATCAGTTCACACACAGTCCCACCGAAGCAGTGCAACAGAGACTCAACCGCAAGACCTTCCGGCTCCAGAGGCCTCACTCCAGCCACTGGACCACTCCGGCCAACAGAGACAGCCCTTGGAGAGGGAGTCCGGGAAAGGGGCCGAAAATGTACCGCAGGCTTTGGAGGCCAACACTTCAAGGGCTGGAGGATGGAGAGCGCAGTGAGGGAGGACAAGCGCTGAGCTGCATGCAGCAGGGCCCCACCTCATGGGCTGCTCTCAGTCTGCAAGCATGGGGGCTTTTCAGCATCTCTGGGGATTACCTACCCCTGCTCAGAAAAGCCACGTTCAGGCAAGGCCCTCTCCAGCATCCTTGGAAACTCCAAATGTGTGGGGCCTCCCACAATTACAGCTGTCCCCCAGATACCCTGCCTGCCCCCAGGTAGTGATGCTGCCCAGCACCCACTCCCTGCACTGTGAGACAGGACAGAATAATTCGGAACTGCCCAACCACCTGTTCTAGCCTCACAGAGCTGCAGGAGGGAAAGACGCCTTGGCCTCTCTGGGACCCATGCGTGCTTCATGTGGGAGGGAGACCATGTAAGACTCCCTTCCCTCCCTCTCCGGGACTCTCTCCCTTCCCTCCCTCTCCGGGACTCTCTCCCTTCCCTCCCTCTCCCGGACTCTCTCCCTTCCTTCCCTCTCCCGGACTCTCTCCCTTCCCTCCCTCTCCCGGACTCTCTCCCTTCCCTCCCTCTCCCGGACTCTCCCCCAGTTAGTCCCTGATCACACGTTTTTTCCAAGAGCCTTGGAACAAATTTGTTAGTTACACCTGCAGAGCACAGCCTCCTACAGCCCTTCTGCCAGCTCCAGCAGCTGAATGCACCTGGAAGGTACCAAGAACTCTCTGGTAAGACTGGAGGTGCCAGCTCACCCAGCTGACCCGTCCCAAGTGAAACACCAAGACAGCTTAGGCACAGAGGGCCCAGATGATCATGCAATCAGATGCCTGCTGAGGGCTGGCCAGCCCAGAGGCTTCTCCCATCCATGCCTCACCCCATCACTCCCCAGACTTGGCTGAGAGGTGGCCCTGCCCTCAGGAAGCACACACTCAGCAGGGAGAATCCTCCAGAAAGAAACGAGCTGTGTTGGGTACCCAATGGCCACAGAGCCCCGGGGTCCAAAGAGAGTGAGGCCACCTCGGGACGTGCATGGAGACTTTACCTGCGCAGGTGGTGTTTTGATTTAAACAGCTTCCTGGGAGGTGGGACCCAGGATGATGGTGAGCCATTTCCTGCTGCAACGTGTCCCATCTGGCCTTCTGTTTCAGGAACTCTGGGTGCTGTACGATGTGTGAAGCTCCCTGGGGGAAAGGGACCTGCTGCCAGACTGATATTTACAAAACCAGGCCTGCAGGGAGGGAGGCAGCGGGGTTCTCAGGCCTCAGCACCACGCTTCTGCTCATCTCATTTAAAAACCAGCTGGGCCAGATGTGGTGGCTCATACCTGTAATCCCAGCACTTCGAGAGGCCAAAGGAAGAGGATCACTTGAACTCAGGCGTTCAAGACCAGCCTGGACAACATGGGGAGACCCCATCTCTACAAAAATAAAAATAAAAGAATTAGCTGGGTGTGGTGGCTCGTGCCTGTGGTCCCAGCTACTTGGGAGACTGAGGTGGGAGAATCACCTGAACAAGGAGATCAAGGCTTCCCTGAGAAGTGATTGTGCCACGGCTCTCCAGCCTGGGCCAGCAAGTGAGGCCCTGCCTCAAAACAAACCAAGCACAAAAAGTCCTGGCCTGGGTACCCCTCATTCAGGCAAAGCGTTTCAGGCGTCACACAGACCTGACCTCAGTGAGCTAGCCCCGCCTTCTTCCCACATCAGGCACCTTCTAAAGTGACTTGATTTTCTCTGAATGAAAATCCATTTGCCACCTGCAAAGTGACAAGGAATCCCTCTCCTAAACTTCAAAGTCTCCCCTGCCTGCCAGGCCCCAGCGCCTAGATGCCTTTCCCTCACTGTGAGTGCGTCTTCCTGTTGAAACTTTAATTTTGGAACTCTAGATGACCTGAATGTCAAGGGGTGTTATTTTCCTCCAGGGAAGGTCAGTGGCGGCTGGGTGATGTGACCACAGAGCCAGGGGGCTGGGAAAGGCTGACCAGGAGTGACATCTCTTCAGACTACATCAAGTCCAAACCAGGGAGCGCTGAGTCTGCTCTCAGTTATTTGGGGGCCTATGAGCTTAGGGACTGATGCCCCCGAAGCCCTTCACAGCTTGCCTGCCTCACCCACGGTGGGGTGCACCTTTCACCTGCATGGACGGCAAAGGGCAGCATGCAGGTGGAATTCAACCCCGCCCCTTTCTCTGCCTGCAGAGGCTACCATTGAAAAAAGATAAAGTCATCTATGCTGCCTCCATTTATGTGGCTTCGGAGAACAGAGAATTGGTTCGAAGCGGGTGATTTCTCAACGCTGTTCCCATCCCTGGCAGTGGTCTGGCTTTGAAATCTAGAAACCCTATTTGTTATAGAGGCTACTCAGGTGCAGTTTTCAGGACAGGCCAGTGAGGGGGCCTCAGGGCTCAGCTGCCAGGGAAGGAAGCCACACTCTTTTCTCAGCACAGTCAAGATACAAATGTGGACGGAAAGGGCATGCTCTGCAGAAATTCAAAGACCATGCACCCTGGCCGCAGAGCTCATGGAGAGCAGGACAGACACACGGGAAAAGCAGAGCAAGGCCCATGAGGCAGGTCAAACGTCAAAGCGACCCTGCCAGCATCCACAGGGGCTGTGCAGGAACAGACACGCCACGTGTGTCTCCATGGGGCACTCCTGAGTGTCCTCCAAGAAAGAGCTGAAGCGGGGCCACAGCAGCAGCTCCTCCCACCCCCTCACCTTCTGCTTCTCTGCCCTGACCCTGTTTCTACTCCTCCCTCCTTGGGCTTGTTTTGTCTTCTCCCCCACCTACGCCCTAGGCCTGGCATTGAGATCTGTGCGTACAGACGGGCATGACTGAGTCCCGCTGGTCTTGTTGAAGTCTACAGAGAAGAGTGGCTGAGAGGAGCTAGCCTTAGTGACAGGCATAGATCCCCAAAAGCTCATCTCGTCAGCAGCCCAGCATCTGTGATTATGATTCCTGCTCCACCTTGGAGGTGAGAGGATGAGACTCAGAGAGGGGCATCTATGATTAGAACTCAGACCTGGAACAAGTAAACTCGGCGAATATTTATAGAATTCTTCACCCCCGGTCCACAGAACATACATTTTTCTCAGTATCACATTACACCTATTTTGAAAGTGACCACATAATTGGAAGTAAATCACTCTTCAGCATTTGCATAGCATTTCACAGACTTAAAGGAAATAGTGGTTGGCTGTCTGTTTGTTATCTTCTTCCCTTATTCCTTCCTGTCTCTCTGCTGTTAAGCACAATTATCGGCACAAAAGAGGTTTTCAATACCTATTTTTAGATTGCATTCCAGCCTGGGCAATAGAGCAAGACTCCTGTTCTCTCTCCCCCTTTCTCTTTCTCTTCCTTTCTTTCATTAAAGAAACAGACTCAGAGAGGGTGCAGGACAAAGCCACACTGCTCGTGAGCCCTAATTCCCTCTGCTGGGTGCTTACTTAGCCTACACTCAACGCCACCATCCGAGCAGGCTCCTGAGTTGGGTACTTAACCTATACGCCACCATCCGAGCAGGCTCCTGAGTGTTCCTTTGCAGTTTTTTGCATTGCAAAGCCTTGGAAAGAACTATAGCAAAACGCTTTGTTTTCATAGGGAGCTAAGTTTCCTCGATATGTAATAAGAATTCACCTTTTAATATATAATAATATCGTGTCCACTTTGGAAGAAATCGTCTGATCCGTAATTAAACAGACACTTCTCCTGACTTTTAATTGCAGGGGATTAACTAAGCTTCCCTTTCTCTTGACGACTTGCGGATTTTGCTTGAGGGAGCGGTGACAGCCTCACTCCAGCTGTGTTGGTACCATCCCATGGGAAGGCAGGAGGTTTCAGGAGTGGGAATCGTTGGTGGGAACAGGTGTTTAGGCCAAAGAATTCCAAAGAAGATGGCATTGCTGCCTGCCCGGATGGTGGGCGGAAACAGATGGATGGAGGCCAGGTCACCAGCAGGGATTAAAACTCATGAGATCAAAGCCTGAGGAAGAGGGGAAGTGGGATCTGGGGGGCTCGGGCATTAAGACAGCGTCTGGAGTCTCTCCTGTGTGGGTTATTGGGTGAAAGACATTCGGGGCCAGCTGTGTCCTTTCAGATAAAACTGGAAGACTCAAGCCTTCCTTCGTTGCATCTGCCCTCAGGGACAGGAAGCTTCTGAGGATTAAAGGCAGGGACACTGCAGCTGGATGGGTGCCCGGGTCTTCCTTTGGCCTCTCTCTTATCTAAGCTCACTTATGCACGTTGGATGGGACAGGCAACTCCGTGAGAGGCGGTGCTGGCCAGTGGTTTTGAGCCAGACGGTCTGGTTACCAATCAAGGCATCAGGTCACCACTTAGCACAGTTAGCCGGCTGTGTGGCCTTGGGGAAGTCACCGAGCCCCCGGCTGCCTCTAAGATGAGAAGAAGAAGAAGTGCTCCTACCTTTGGGGTTTGCTGTGGACTTGCACTCACGGAGCTGCAGTGATGCCTGACGAGGCTGTGAGTTATTATTATTATTACTGTTCTCTGCCATGCCTTCCCTCTTCGGGCTCATGGCTGGGGTCCTGATTGTTGACCCTGTAATGTTTCTATGACAGGTGCAGTGGCTCATGCCTGAAATCCCAGCACTTTGGGAGGCCAAGGCGGGAGGATCATTGGAGGCAGGTGGATCCCTGGAGCCGAGGAATTCAAGACCAACCAGGCACCACAATGAGACCTTTGCCTCTACAAATGTTTAAAAAATGAGCCAAGTATGCTGGTGCATGCCTGTAGTCCCAGCTACTTGGGAGGATGAAGCAAGAGGATTGCTGGAGGCCAGAAAGAAGAAGCTGCAGTGAGCAGTGATCGTGCCGCTGCAGTCCAGCCTGGGTGACACAGCAAACTCCTATCAAAAAAAAAAAAAATCTTCCTAGACTCCATTTCCCAGGCTCCATAATGGAGGTCTGCACAGGCAGCTTCTGGCACTGCATCTTCCTTTTCTGCGGTGCCACTGCTAGCACAGGGAGGTCGTTCCGTATCACATCACTTGCTGGATGTTTTACACCCAAGGATGGTGAAGTAGCATCTGCAGCCTGGAGTGCTGGGAGGCAGGGAGTCTCGTTTCCCAGGCCAGCTGGCCTACTCTGAGGGCCAGAGGCAGCACAGCCTCCATTGGTTACCAGGGATCAGGATGCAGGTGGAGAGGGCGGGGCAGGGGCTGGCAGTGGAGACAGGTCCACTTTGGGAACCAGCTGTGCCAGGCAGTGCTGCCCTCAGATCCCTGAGGTGTCAGGAGGGGATCCTGCAGGAAATGGTTAGGAAGCACAAGTGTTGTGTTTCTCTCTGACGGATGAATGTGTCTCTTTAGACAGACAGGTCTCCCTATACCTGCCTTACGTGGGAAGCATGTCAGCAGGAGAGGTGCCGCCAGCGCCTCCAGCACGGGTCAGGCCTTTCTCAGGTGCTGGACATGGAGCGGTGGAGCCCAAGAGAAGCCTCAGCAGAACCCTAAGTAGAAAGGAGGCAGTGAGTTGGAAGCAGGCTTCCTGGGTTTGTGTGGAAAGTTCTAGGTAGGCCTGTCGGCTTAGAATCCTGAGCTCCATTCATGAGAAGCAACACTTCAGCGTGAGGCGGTGCTTGAGGGCCCCTCGTCTGAGTAAAACATGGATGTTGTAGCTGGTTTTGGGGGACTGTGGGATCCTCCATGTGCACATTCCCCACTCACCAGATGCAATAAGCGTCGGCCACAGCAAGTGCTGACTTGGTGTTCGCTGGTTCCTGATACAGTCGTCTGTGTGATGCAAGCATTGTTTCTCCCATACGACTCTGCCCTGCCAACCGTCGGCTCAGCTCAGTGACTCGCTGACTGTGAAACTCAGACGCCCGTCCTGTGATCACTCCAACACTTTACGATTCATCAAAGCGCAGAGCGCTGTCTGGCGCAGCCCGTCGCTCTGTTGCTCTGAGAGGGAGGCCACAGCGACCTACAGCAGGGAAGAGTCAAGCACGGATCTGGTGCAGACGTTATTCAGGTTATGACGGACGAACAAGAAGGGAAGAGCGTTCCCTGCGTGGCCCCACCCCGAGCAGAACCTTTTCAGGGTACTCATCCCTTTTCAGTCTGGGCTTTGCTTCCTAACGAGGTCAGCAGGGCCAGCTGATTGTTTTCATTTCACAGGTGTGGCCTAAGGATTGTTTTTATTTCACAGGTGTGGCCTCAGCTCAAGGCGCAGCATGGGGCTCCCTCTGGGGTCTGAATGCCACATCCAGACACAGAAGGGGCAGCAGACATAATGCACTTCTAGAGACAAACCTCCTGGTCAAATGCTGGCCACTTACTAGTTGGCAGCCTTGGAAATGTTAATTAGCCCCCTTGTGCCTCAGTTTCCTCAGATGTAAATGGATATTATAAATGTACCTATTTCAAGGAATAAATAAAATCACCCACAGGCCAGCTATAGGCTCATGCTTGTCATCCCAATGCTCTGGGAGACTGAGGAGGGCGGATCACTTGAGGCCAAGATTTCAACACCAGCCTGGGCAACATAGCGAGACCCCATCTCTACAAAAAATTAAACCCCAGCAGGGCGTGGTGGTGTGTACCTGTAGTCCTAGCTGCTTGGGAGGCTGAGGTGGGAGGATTACTCGGAGCTCAGGAGGTCGAGGCTGCCGTGAGCCATGATTGCATTACTGCACTCCAGCCTAGAAGACAGAAGGAGACTATCTCAAAAAGTAAATAAATAAAATAAAATCATCCACAAGTGTGCTGGAAGACACCTGGCCTGCCAGAATCACCCGTGAAATGAGTCCTTGTTCCAGGGTGGTGACTGGTTCCACCTGTCCCCAGACACTGTGCACCCCAGCAAGTAGCGGCTAAGAACCCACTCATGCTGTATTCAGACCGTCATCGCCAGGCCCCTCAACTCCTACCCTAAAGCCCTCTTTCGAGAGGGCTGTGTATGTTTGCCAGGATCCTGCAAGGATTCTGGTTCAAGGGAACCATTTAGGAGTCCAATGCGACACCGTCACAGCAGAAGGGCGGCCCTAGCCCCTCTAGGAGGGGTTCAGCTCAGTAGCCCCCAAACCTGCAGATGCATGTAAGAGGTCCCATCCACCTGCGAGGCTGGGCAAGCAGTCCCTTCTTGTCAGTGGATGGAAGAAAGGCCTCTCGCCCTTTCTGTACCTGGGAACCCAGGGCGGGTGGGGCGGGGCGTGAAATGAAACCGTCTGATCAGCGGTTATTAGCAGAGAAAAATGAAAGAACAAACTCCCCTTGCATTTTCTGGCTTGGTGTGCAAGAATGATAGAGCCATCTGGGAGATTAGGAAACAACTTTGTGACCCGCTCCATCCCCTCATTCCCTGTTCCAAGGCGAGCCTGGGCGGCCCCCTCCCCTGCGGAAAAGAGGCCTCGAAGGTTGGGACAGCTAGATGGGGGCAACCCAGGCGTCCGGTCCACGGTTTCCTGGGGACCGACAAAGGAACCACGTGAGGCAACCGCCCCGGGGTCCCACAGAGCGTCTGGAAATGTCTGTGCTCCCGCCTTGCGATGCAAGGCGCCCTCTCCACCTGCCCCGACCGTAGAAAGGTCAGACAGAGCAGAACAGCCGGGCCAGCGTTACGCATGGTGCCCTGGACACCCGTAGGCTCCCACCTGGCCTTGCGCCCACCTCCCCTACCCCAGGCCTTCTTAACCGTTATTGCCCGTGGAGGCCTGGGGCTCGGGTGGAATCGAATTACTTGTTTGGGATTCGCTGGAGAACATTCTAGGGAGAAGGCACCCCCGGCTCTGGACATAGCTGAGAGTTTAGGGCAGGAGCGCTGGCGGGAGCAGGGCAGGTGATGGAGAATGCTGTCGGGAAAGAAGTAGGGCGCGCTTCCTGGATGCAACCAGGGCAGCCTCCCGCTCTTTCTTTCTACCCCGGGGCAGCTCCTGGACTGGAGCTGGGCGCACACACTTCGAGAAGCCAGGTCGGGTTCGACGCCCTGGCCCGGTCCGCCCTCCGCCCCAAGCGGCAGGTGCTGCGGCGCTCCCTGGGCCTCCAGCGTTTCCTGGGGAAGTCCCCGGGGCAGGTGCCCACGCTGCCCTGTAGAAGCCCGTGGGCTCAGACCGACTTGCGGGGTTTCACCCGGGAGAGAGAAGCTGGAGCTTCCCCCACGCGACCGGGAACCCGGGGTGTCCCAGCGCGCCCCCTGCCGACAGCACACTGCGGGGGACACCCCACCTCCCCTCGGGAGATCTGGTCCCCACTGCCAGGAGAGAAAGCGTGGGTCCGTGACTATCTGCTTTAGGAACGAAAGCTCTGGAACTAAAAACAAAAAATAAAACATGTGAGTGCGCAGCGTGGTGAGTGTTTCCCTCCGGGTAATGCTTGGCCCAAGGGGAAGATGGAGAACTCCTGCCCCTGTCCGCCTCGCTCAGCAGCGGGGATTCCCCTCTGCTCGCCCACCCGGACCCACGCCTCCCGCCGGGTCCCCGCTCAGACAAATCTGTAGGTTTCTGAATATCTGTAACTCAAATAGCTTCAATGTACAAACTGAGTTTAAGTCCTTCGCGGCCTTGCGCATCCGCCCGGCCGCAAGGGGAAGGGCCTGCTTCCCTAAAAACAAAAACAAAAACCAAAAAGGCTAGGAGGTGCCCTCGCGAAAGGACTGAAATTAATAATTTAGCCAGGGCCTCTTCTACGTTCACTGCAAAATTCGCCAGCGTCTCATTCTTCACACAGGAGGCACCACACGAAATCCCCAACTCCCCAGCATTTTGCAAATCGTGTTTGCTGGGTTTTCTCGCCTTTCCTTCCGAGGAGCTCGAACTGGAACCAGTACTCGCTCCCCTAGATCTGCGTCCGCGCCTCACCCTTCCCCCCACCCATACAGTGCCTCCCCGGGGGAATTCAGGCGCTAAAAATGCTTGGGCCCTGCAGCTTCCTTCCTCCTCCTCGGTCCCTCGAATGACCAAGTTGCCTCTTTCTGGGCCCTCGGAAGACAGCGCAAATTCCGCGGCGGCCCGCGCTCGCCAGCGCCACAGCCCTGACTCGGACCTGGAGGCCTGAGTTCAACCGCTTTCGCTTCCTCGCGGGCCGTTCAACCTTCTGAATCCGCAGATTCACTTATTTATGTTTTTTTAATGTAGTAAGTGGGCAGCTAAATGAATTGCAATTTGTAATTTTTATGGTTAATTTGAAATCTCGCTCTTGTTGGCTAATCCTGTTAGTTGGTGGCAAAACAAGAAGAAACGCGTGTTTCAGCAGCAGTGATTCTAATAGGCATTTTATGTTAAATTACAGCCGAGGCCAGAACAAAAGGAGGCCCCGGACTTGCAGGCCCAGCGGCCTCGGCGGGTCCGCGCTGCCACCGTGAGCCCAGAAGGAAAGCACCTCAAGTTTGCTGACCCTGCGCGCCCCTGGCCACACCCGCCCATCCTGGCTTCGAAATTAAGAAGCCTAGTTCGGCACCCCGATTATGATTGTCAATGTCCCCGGTGCCCTAAAGCTGCGTTCCGCAGCCTCCCCGCTTCCCGCGACGGTGAAGCGTGGCCTCGCCCAGCGCGCGGGGCTTCAACGGCGCCCAGGCCCGAGGGCGGGTCACTCCCGATTCCTTTCTTCCATCTCTCTTCTCTTCCTCCGTTCCTTTTTCACCCTCTACCCCTGTGTTCTCAGTTCGCGTCTTTTCCCTTGCGAGGCCAACCGGGGAGCGCGACGCCCCTTCTTTCCCTTCTCTGGTCCCCTCCCCAGCTTCCGGCTCCCCAATCCGGCAAGGCGAGGCCGGGCGGGTCGGCTTCGGAGCCCCGGCTCTTGCAGCTGGGAGCCGGAGCAGGGGCATCCCCGCGGGTGGGCAGGGTCTCCGCTTTTCCCGTGACCCGCGGACCGGGAGCGGGTTCCAGCTTGCGGGGCGCGTGTGGGCGGGGGCGCTGGGGCTCCAGGCTCCGCTTCTTCGCGCGTTGTCGCCGGCCCAGCGTTTCTTGTCCCGGGCGCCTGCTCGGTGCCGTCCCAGAGAGTTTGATTGAAACGCGGCTGCGGGAAGGTGTCGACCGAGGCCAGCTGCGAGCAAGGAGGGAGTGGGGGCGAGGAAGGGGACCCGGAGCAGCCCTAGAGAGCCCAGGCCTGCCCCCACCACGCAGCGCTGCGCGGGGACTGCTATTTTGAAAAGCCGAGGCTGCCCCTCCGGGGCTCGGGATGCGAGGGTCAAGTGTCACTTCCTCTGCGATCTCCAATATTCCTTGTAATGTTTTCAAATGGACGAATTCATTACCGGGACGGTGTGAATGGGGCGAGGTCTGGAGAGCGGCGCGATCAACTGCGCCCACTAATAGTTCATTCTGCACCGCGGAGCGCGGGGCCGTGGACACAGGGAAGCCCCCTCAATGAGGTTTGCGTCCTCGCCGCCACCGGCTCTGCAGCGTCCTTTAGGGCGGGGGTAAAGTTCAGGCACACGGACAAATCTTAGTTGTCTTTCTTATTTTTCTTTCCTTTCGTCCCGCTTTCCCCGCGACCTCTCCATCCTCAGCCCGCCTTTCAAACGTCGTCCGCGGGGATGGCTGCGCGATGGAGAAATGGGTCTCGTCCAGAGACGTGCGCACAGCGGTCCCCGCACACACGCGACACGCCCACGGCCGGCCGGCGTCCTTGTGCTGGCATCACCCCGGGTTAGGGTCAGCCAAACCCCACAGCGGGGTTTCAAACAGGGTTGGGGAGGGGTAATAGGAAAAGTCATTTAAAAAAACAAAAACAAACAAAAACCAGGGGCCCTACTAGCTAAGGGGATGGCAGTGGGGACTGAAAGTTCCTACCAGGTAAGATGGCTGCCTATCCTCCCGCTGTTTTTAAGCCAAAACATTAAATTAAAGGGAAAATACCCCTGCTGCCCCTTCCACCAGGCCTCAGCCACATCAGGTCTCCAGTGGGGTAAGAGTGGGCACAGGCTGAACTTGCTAGGTCTCCCATCCAACGGTTAGGAACAGGGGTAAGGAAGGGTGCAACGCACAGAGAGGGCAGCCAAGCTTCACTGGGAATGAGGGCAGCCAGCCTACGCACAGAGAGGGCAGCCAAGCTTCACTGGGAGAGAGGGCAGCCAGCCTTAGCTGGGTGGTGGCAGCAGTGACAGCTTTCCCTCAGTGGCCCTGCAGCTGGAGCGCCAGAGAAAGAAGGGAGGAAGCACTTCCAGAAGTCTCCACCAAGAGATTTTAAATTCTGTTACCCACTGATTTTGTGGTTGAAAGCATTACCTCGCGACCTGCTAAAGCTCTGAGTTTGTTGAAAGAAAATGACCTGCCCTTAGAAACCCCTCCACCCCTGCCTACCTCGGAAACCAGAGGCTGTGCCTCTTTTTCCCTTTTCTTTCCTCGTCCCCACCAGAGGGAGGAAGAAGGTTGCAGCGTAGGTGGAGTCAGGCTGCCAGTGGAGGCTGCATGGTTTCATGCGGCCCACTAAACCCTGTGTCACTCTTCCTGTATACAACTGTGGACGCAACTTCCACACCTGTACCTTATACGGGAGGTGTACAGATGCCCCATAAAGGGCAGACTTCATACAAAGCTCATGTGAGCAGTGGGATTCACTGTAGGAAGCGCCGTGGGTATTTTCTTAAAAGCATTTACACCCAGGAGTTAACACCAAGTTGAGGGGACCAGAGGGTCTTTGGTGAGCAGGCCACCAGAGATGGAAAGGAAGCTTCTGTTGTTCTCCGGTTCTCTGGATCCAGCTGTAGCTGGATCTCCATATCCTGGAGCCAGCAGTCCTGTGATGTAGTGAGCCAATCCGAGACCCGCATGCAGGCAGGAGGCATCCTTGCTTCCTTTGAGAACAAGTCAGAGGATCAAGTAGGGAGAAAATTAATGACATGCTAGTGAAGGCACGGTTATTTACGTGGGTGCTATGGCGTTAACGTCTCCTCATATCTGTTCGTGAAAAGCTCACCTTTTAAAAAATCAGATTGGAAGATAGTCGGAATGCTGGTTCTTTATAATGGGTCACGTCTCTATTTTCACTCGCATATGAGGGTCTCAGTTTGAGCATCATGTTTGAAACTGTCTGCAATTTCAATTACCTGGAAATCCATCTCTACAGAGCAGGTGTACCTTTTCCTGGTTCCTTTCCCGACAGTACGAGGGGGATGTGTGAAGTCACTTGCATTGGTGTTCTCTATCCTTTAGTTGCACCCAGTGAAGAAAAGAGTAAATCACGGAATTGAAGAAGTATGTCTAAATAGGTAGGTGCACAATAATACAATACAAATACAACAAAGCTGCAAGAGCTGGCAAATTAAACCTTGAAATTCTTTATAAAATTCCGTATCTTAAAAAGGACCACCATTAAGGGGCCTTTGGTGTCGATATTTTCTGTAATCAAGTCCTTTAATACTTTTCCACCAAAACCTAAATTTGTTGACAAGCTACTGAGATACGAATTTCGCATTCTCATTTTCCTCCTAGAAGCCTCTGTACCAAAACATTCAAAGGCCAAGCATTTGCTTTTTATTTATACATATTAAACATTTCTTCTAGGAGTGACGTTTCCAAACACAATGTGTCTGGATGGGAAGCAAAGGTTGTTTTAGGGGAAAGTTCTAATAACTCCATTTATGCAAGCACATTAGAGCAGCAAGAATCATTTCTGTTAGTTAACATTTTTGAGCCAGAAAATTAAAAACAAATATTTAACTTTCCAATTTGGAATTCGTGCTGGCATTGACTGCTAAACTTTTACAATGCATACTCAATGAATTAAACACAATCTCTCCTAGCCAAATAAAACTGCCTTCATGTGGTTCAAAATAAGTTTGAATAAACTGAAAGATAAATAAAATGCACGAGGGACACCCAGGGACAGAGCTGATGTATGTGAACTTGGCCAAAAGATGGCTTTTGGAGTCTGCCCAATTTCAGGGGTTTTATGACACCTAATAAAGCTACACTTAGAGAAGACAGATATTTAATAAATATGAATACACACTTACAAACATATTCACAGCTTTCACTCTTCCTCTTCCAAACCTACTTTTACAGCAGTTAATTATTGGACATGAATTTCCCCTTCTCCATTTCTCATCACAAATCTGCCGGGTTGCTAAAGCGTCCCATTTCTCCCTTTTTATTTGGGCCCCCCCACCTGATAAAGGAGTTGTGATTGCAGATGGGTTTTATCTCACTTTCCCTAAACAGGCTGGCGGTGGGAAGCAGGCACTGGAGTCCCACGGTTCACTGGACTGCAGCAGCACGCCCTTCACAGTTGCAAAGGAAGGAAATTCCTATCGGGGCCACTCTTAGGCGTCCGCCCTGCAGACCTAGCACCGTGTCCCTTCCTGTCTCAGGACACATCTGCTGGGCTCCCCCAAAACCAGACTTAGTTGGACTCCTTGGCCCTGGGGATGATTCTTGCCAGTATCTCCAAATATTTCACCTGTACCCTGCCAGTGCAATTCATGCCTGCAAACCCCGTCTCCTCCACAAAAACGAAACCAAACCAAACCCTAAGTCCAGGAGCTGAGGCCCAGACCGGATCCAAGACGCAGCGGCCAGACAGCCCCGCTGCGAGCCTGTGAGGACTTGGGCCGGCTTGACCCCAGGAAGCCCCAGCCTCCTGCTCAGCAGCGCGCGCCCAGCGCCCAGAAGCAGCAGCTCCGGGTGGGCCTCGCTCCCCATTCCACCGCGGTGGGGTAGGATGCCGAACTGGCGTCCAGCCCCGCGGGCCGCAGACCAGGCTTGACCGCGTAGACCCAACGTCCGGGGAAGGCACAAACACAGTGGCCGAGGGCCGCCCGCCTGGGCGGCTGCTGTGATGGTATCTGCACTGCCTGCGCCCTGGGGATGGGAGGCAGCCCTCGCAGACTGAAGGGCCTGAAGAGGAGCCGCGGCTTCTGGGGTTTCTCTAGCCTCATCCTGAATTCACAAAATAAAATACCACCCTCTTTCCCCTTCACCACCCCCACCCCACAAACGCGTGGAGAAGAGAGGTTCACTTCTGTCCTGTGGCTGAGTGTCAGCTATGCCCCTCGGCCTCGGAGGATGGCTGGCCTTCACTGTGAATTTCTAGCTGAAGGAGCAATGCTAAAAACAGGGATAAAACAGGACCTAACAAATTCGGCTGGTTACCAACGGGTGTGAAGAACAGCGGAGGGAACGGAGACACACTGATGTTTTCTACATACTGGGCCAATTGCAGCTGCTGGAGAACCCACTCGCCGCTGCCAGCTCTTCCTCCTCTTTTAGCGAGAATTTGGTTCCACGTTCTCCATTCTAGGGGCTCTTTCTCACCACATTAAGCTGAGAGTTCCAGCAAAGTAAGTCAGAGGAGAAGGATGGGGTAGAGGTGGGGAGGAAGCTGGTGCTGGGGCCCACTGGGTCCCGTTGGCTGCACCTGCCCTCGGTCTCAGGTACCACGCTGGACAGCAAGGGAAACCTGGAGAAGAGCTCAGAAAACTCCTCACAGGTTTTATACCTTAAAGATGGGGAGAGGAGAAGGCAGGAAGGGTCAGGCTCTGCAGGCCTTTAGAACCATTAGGTGTCTAATGGAAATAAATACCTTGTACACATGTGGGTACCTAGTACTCAGAAGAGAGCTTAGACCAAGGAGGTCATGGGTCTGTTCCCACCTGTGAGAAAAGAACAGATCGTGGAGCTCTGCAGCCTTCGCAAGGAATTGGAATATTGACCAGTGTTTAGAGGCACCCATGCATGAGTTGGCAAACGGAGCCATTGAAATATGGAATCAGCAGGATCTGGCTTTTCAAATGTCCATTACTTTTCATATACATGCATATCTATGTTAAATATGAAAAGAAAAATTTCAAAGAGAAACAGAACCCCGCTTTACCAGATTCATCATAATGAAATGATAGATTACTGAGTTTGAAATAACCCCTGCCGCAGGAATTCTCCAGCAAGAAGCTCTCAGACCGCAGTTAAACAAGGTCGGCAAAACCAGTTTTCAGACTGAACAAACTTCTCTTTCTGTTTCTACAGCAGGAAGAAAACATTCCATGAGCTGATGGAAGCCCTCACAGACACACATCTGCCATGGCTTTCCCGGAATCCTGACCCCTGGACAATTCTTCTGGGAACACCCTTCCCTATCTCTGGAAAATGACATTTCTAATCTCTGCCCTGCCACCTCACAAATGCAGAGTCTGAAAGGGAAGCTAAATCCCTGGCCATCCTCACCCTCAGCCCTCTGCCCAAAAGGGGAGGAAACTCTGATCAAATGCAACTTTCTTATCCTTTGGCCGAGAGCTTCTGTGCCCTTAGTTCCCACTCACCCAGAGTGCAAAAGCATTTGGATTCAGTGCTGTCCCCTCTGGCTTTCTGTCTGTTGTTTGGCCTGGAAAGGATGTCCCAAAATGCCATGGACAGTTACAATTCTACTCAATAACTTCCACATGGTTCACGAATGTCCTTGGCTACCCGGGGAACCGCAGCCCTCTGCCCCCCAAGTTAATTGCTAAATGATTTGCAAACTTAAACAATTATACATTCTCTCTTGACTTGCCCCAAAGAAATCATGTTAAATTATGACACACTCACATGAGCCTGATTAACAAACCTAGACTACATTTGCATGTGGCAAAATGCAATACAGGCATATATTTTTAAAAATAATATAAACAGGTTTCTGCCACCCTTTAATGATCTACCATCCTGGTTCATAAGTTCTTTAACACCTGACTTTGGATATTTTTTTAAAATGAATCGATTTGTAGTCATCGTAGGGTTGCCTGTGGGGAAGGAGCTCCTGCCACTGGCAGACGCCTCGGCAGCCCTGCGTGGGGTGTCCTTCCATCAAAGCAACGCCAGGGGGCAAGAAGCGTTAACAAAGCCCGGGCCGCTCCGCACTCTCCCTTCATCTCCCCGTACGTGTGTGTCACACTTTCCGGGGCGAAATGTCATTTTGCAAGGTTATACATTTCCAATTCCACATAGAGCCTTATCGCTCATCGTTTACCTCTTGGGCACAAACAAACAGCCTCTTTACATAAAGCCAGGGAAGGGAAGCATCTACCTTTGTACAATTAAAAATAGCACAAGAATGCCAAAATGTATTGAACCTTGCTGTTAATCCGACTTACCTGGCTGAGACTCTGGCCTAATCCTATCTTCTCCTTGCATTAGAATGACTCTACAAGGTCACATTTGGTTCTTCGGGAGCAGTTAACCTGGCCAGGGCGCTGAGGATCAGAGAAGGCCCCTGGCCACCTAAGGTGGGGAGCAGGGCTGCAGGCTGCCCAGCCTGGCTCCAGCCTGCTGGAGGTCCCGGTGCAGAGCCTGCTTGGCCAGACAGAAAGCAAACGAAATCACTCAAGGGAAACTTCGCTGGAGACAAAACACACTCAATTTCCTGAGGACTCTGCTTTCTCTCCGGAATTATTTGCTTTTGCAGAGGCACATTAAACAAATTAAACACTAAAACTGGAAGCTCCTTTGCTTCCTGGCACAGAAAATAGTTTTGTTTTTTTGAAAGGATATGATACCAACAGTGATACAAGTGAAATAAAGCAGTGATACTCCAGCTCTGTAAAATAAACTCGTGGGCACCTACGGTCCTTTTCGGGATATTCTTATCTTGCAGGGCAGTGCAGACAATGGGAGCTTGTGCTAATGGCTGCTGTCACTCTGCTGACAGTCCCGAAGCGTCCACGCCGCTACTTGGGCGTCTTTTCACACCTTCACCTTCTAAACCACAGTCCCTGGCGATCCTGGCTTTTTCATCCTGCCTCTGGGTCCACGCGGGCCTGGAGAAGCGGATTTGGTTTGAATGGGTCTGTGGAGGGTGGGAAGTGGGGGCTGAGCGGAGGAACACGGTGGGGAAGGACAAATACTGTTTCTTGGCATTTTAGGAATTTATTTCTCCTGCACACCCTCCCTCCCCTGCCCACCCCCTCTCCCAGTATCATTTCTCTTTGAAATGTCATGAACTTGGCGCTTTCAGACCAAACCGCCAGGCTCAGGCCCGAGACAATGGGATTGTCAGAGGGCCAGCGCCGAGCTTTTTCTGCGTGTTCACGGAGCGTTAAGCCTTTATCCCACAAAACGGCTCTGTCTGACCGGGTCAGACAAAAGCCAACTTGCATCTTCCGCTCCGAGGGGATCTGGGCAGAGCCGGGGTACAGCCCCGCGCAGCCCCGGGGAGAGGGGGGAGAGGGCGCGTGCCCCCAGCCCGGCGGAGAGGCGTGGGGAGGGCGAGGCCCTGCTGGGCAGAGCCGCCACCCCTGGTCTCCGCGGACACCCTCTTTGCCCGCTCCCGAGGCTCTCAGGCGGCCTCTTGGCCGCTGCCTCCTCAGCCCCAGGGCCTTAGGCCCCTCGAGTAATCGGCCTCCTGGTGGCCGGGCACTGCCTCTCCCGCTGCTCTCCGCGCCCGCCTGCCCCTCGGGCCTCCCCTGGCGGCCACAGGAGTCGGGCGTCGGGCCCTCGCTCCGCAGCTCCAGGCGGCCCGGGGGCCAGGCACTCAGCAGGGCGAGTTCCTGTGTCCGCGTGAGAGCGGGCGAGTGTAGCCGTGCGCGTGCACGAGCGCGCGTGTGTGTGTGCGTGAGTGTGCACTAGCGTGTCTGTGCGTGGGTGTGTACGAGCATGTGTGTGCATGCAAGAGTGCGTGTGTGAGTGTGCACGAGCGTGTGCGCGTGTGCGTGAGTGTGCACGAGCGTGTCTGTGCGTGGGTGTGTACAAGCATGTGTGTGCATGCAAGAGTGCGTGTGTGAGTGTGCACTAGCATGTGTGCGTGTGCGTGAGTGTGCACTAGCGTGTCTGCGCGTGTGTGTGCACTACCGTGTGTATACGAGCGTGTGCGCTCGTGGGTGTGTACGAGCATGCGTGTGCACACGAGAGTGCGTGTGTGAGTGTGCACTAGCGTGTGTGTACGAGCGTGTGTGCACGTGGGTGTGTACGAGCATGTGTGTGCGCGAGAGAGTGCGTGTGTGAGTGTGCATTAGCATGTGTGCGTGTGCGTGAGTGTGCACTAGCGTGTCTGCGCGTGGGTGTGTACGAGCATGTGTGTGCGTGTGAGTGCCCGTGTGTGTGCACTACCGTGTGTGTACGAGCGTGTGCGCTCGTGGGTGTGTACGAGCATGCGTGTGCACACGAGAGTGCGTGTGTGAGTGTGCACTAGCGTGTGTGTACGAGCGTGTGTGCGCGTGGGTGTGTACGAGCATGTCCGCGCCTGAATGCGCACGAGCGTATGAATGCGTGTGCGTGTGAATATGTGCGTGTGCGCGAGCGTGAGTGTGCGCGTGCGTGGAAGGAGCGGCGGGCAGCTTGTCCGAAGGCCCACTGCCTGCATGTGGGAGAAGTGGGAGCCTGCTGCGGGCTCCGGGAGGACTAGATGGGCACCCTGCGCGCTGGGCACCGCGTGGTGAGTGTTGGGGCCGCCTGTCTCCTGCAGCCCCAGCCCCGCGCTGGCCACCCAGAGCGTCCCTGCTCGGGGGTCCGGGACTGGGCACGCCTGGCCTCCCCTCGCCCCCTGTACCACCCACAGGATTCAAGGGGCAGGAATTCTGCACTTCGAAGGGTAGCCCTGGCCCTGTCCAAATGGGGTGTTCGGGGCATGCTGGGCGGGGAAGGGAGCCCAGGAGAGCCCATGGCCTGGCACCACCAGTGTGCACTGAGAAGGTGCAGGCCGGGGCCTCGGGCAGCAGCTGGCAGGCTCCACGCAGGCTTTGGAGGACTTGGTATTTATGCAGTGAGGAGGCAGGGGTTTGGGTGTTCTGCCTCCCCTCTTCCTCCTTTGACTTCAATGTCTTCAAGGACAGTGGGTAGGCTGGGAGGGAGGGAGGGAGAGAGAAAGGGGCAGCGAACCACAGACGCTGCACCCTATCTGCGCCAGCAGGGCTCACCTTCTAAGGCAGGGTTCCCTGGCACAGGGTCTGGGGAAGGTAAGGTGGGGGCATAGGCAGCCCAGATAAGGGGGGACTTGCTAGGAAGTGGTCCTGGGTCTTGAGGGGCTGCTTCCATCCCAGTTGGTGCCCTGGAGCCCGGGGAGCTATGGAGGGTACCAGGCCTAAAGTTGGGGGCTGAGTGAGAGGACCGGCCTCAGAACCTGGAATTTCTTTCCAGCTTCTGGGTCTGGATCTGGGCCTCCAGCCTCCAGCTGTGAAGCAGGAAGAGAGGGAGGGAGACTTTCTGAGACCCTCCACCCTCTACCCTGCAGGAAGTGGTGCATGTGACCTTGATCATGACCTTGAGTCAGTCTTCCCAGCTTTTTTTTCTCTCCCCTCCTCCCCTCTCTTCTCAGCTTTTTGGGCCTCTACTTCCTCATCTGTAGAAGGACTGCTGGGGGTAGACCATGTCAAAAGTTACTTCCTGCTGAAACATTTTTATTTTGCTTTGCTTTGCTTTGTGCAAAGTTGGACCTACTTTCTTGTGGTGCAAATTTATTTCATTTCAACTTCTGAGGCCAGGCAGAGCCCCTGTACATTCCCAGGGAAAGCGACACCTTATGCAGAGGATGGCAACGCAGAAAATAACCTTACCTGGGGGGGACAGACAACTTATTCTTAAATGACCAAATGAAAATGAAGCTAAATTGAAACGAAAACGTTTAAGTGAAACATAACCAGTGACGCTCAGACCGAGTCGGCAGGCTGGGGAGGAAGACCTGGAAGTGCCCGTGGGCTCCCTGCGGAGTGCTCCTGGCTGGCCAGGCTGGGCAGAGACGTGTCAGGGCTTGATGGAAATCTTGTGCCTTCTTGAGCTGCCCTCCTCTACCTACAGAGGCCAAGGCCTTCCCTCCACTGGCTGAAGGTGGTTCAGCTGTGTCTATCCACCTAAGCCTGCAAAGTACTCACAGGGGCTACAAGTGCTGCCTGTGCAGGCTGGGGCCGGAGGGGGACACTTTGTGGGGGCTGGCCAGCCTAGGGCAGCAAGCAGCTGCTAAATTATTCCAGCTCCCTTCTGTGTTCCAGATGCCAATGGGGCTGGGGAGGCCGAGAACCACATCTTCAGAGGAGGACCTTGGAGGTGTTCACCCCCCGCTGCTTCCCAGGAGAGACACCCAGGTGTGGGTTCCAGCCCAGCCTCTTCTTCTCCACCCCCCGCTCTGGGGGGTGTCTGGTCTGTGGAGCAGGGTCCAGACCTGCTTGTCTCCACCCTTCACTCCCACCCCACTGCCTCCTGCCTGGCTTCTCAGCAGCGGTGGGTGCTGGAGGTGGACTGGGCCATCTCTCAGCCTCCTTAGCCCCACTCACCTGGCGGGGAATCACCACTTGATTGCCACTTTACCCGTCTGCATCAGCTTCCCAGCACCGCCTTAACAAAGTGGTACAAACCAGGAGGCCTACATGAAAGGAATGTGCCCCCCACAGGACCGGAGGGCAAAGCCCAGGCGTGAGCGGGCCCTCCCGCCATGGTGGCTTCTGCTCTCTCCAGGAACTTAAAGCTTGCTGTCTTCACTCAGAGGTGCAGCATCCTGAGGCAGCTCCACCTTCACCACGTGCCTGTCACATGGTGCGTGTCTGTCCTTCCCCTCCTAGCACTTGGGAAAAGGCGGGGATGCTGGCTTGCTGCTGTCTCCCCCATCAGGTGTGCCCCCGACACCATCCTGGGCCCTCACACCCTGGAGCATGCTGTCCCTTGCACCTGCCGTGAACCAGAATGTGGGTCCAGCCAGGACTGCAGCACAGCAGCACCCACAGTGGTACGTGGGGACATCTGGAGATTTGGGGCTCAGAAGAGAGGGGTTCCAGGGAACCCTACATTGCTCATTTTGGCAGCATCTCCACCGAGTCTCTGGCTACATGCTGGTAAGCACACAGCCAGGACCTCAGGGTGTGTCCCCTGACTTGGAGTGGAGGAGGAGCAGGCACTGGGCCTGCAAACCTCAGACCCCACGCCTGACTCCTGCTCTGTCTATGGTGTTTGGGAATTCACTTCGCCTCCAGGAATCTGCTTTCTCTTTTATGACATGGGAAGGCCATTCTGTATCCTACGTGCCCACCGGGCTAAAGACCAAACAAGGTACAGGGTACACAAGTTCCAGGAGCAAGGCTGAGCGTCACCTGGGAGCTTCGGCTCCAGGAGCAAGGCTGAGCGTCACCTGGGAGCTTCGGCTCTTTTCAGGTGGTTCTCAACAGCATCAAGGTTGAGACCAAGGTCAGCGTTGGCGTCTTCACCCCCTGAAACCTGCCGCTACTTGCTAGTTCCAGCCAGGAAGACCCAGGTGATCAGCTTCTCCCAAAGCCCAGGCAGAAGCACTCTGGTGGCCCCAGGTGCCTAGAGACAGGCAGAGTGAAGACACCAGTGAGTCACTCCTCCACTTCTTCCAGAGACCACACTGGGCTTTTTTTCTTTCTTTTTTTTAAGTGTCAAAAAGTCATGAGTACAAGGGCTCCCCTCTGTGCTATGAGTCTGGGAATCTGGAAGAGAAACAGAAGCTCTCATCCCTGGGACACCTTTCCCAGCACTGCTCCCCAACCTTCTCCCAGCTGCAGGCTGAAAAGGGTGTCCCTCCTCCATGTTCCTGCGGCAGCCAGCACTGAGGTCTGCCTCCACCCCAGCCACAGCATACCACCATGTTGCATGTCAGGGTCTGTCCCTGAGGTCAAATCCTGGAGGCTAGGCCTGTTGTCTCTGCAGCCCCAGGACCACAGGGCCTTTCACAGGCCCGCAGGCAGCAGGTGCTTCACAACTGGGTATGAATGCAACCCTGGCCACCTCTCTGTCCACGGGGATGAGGAAGCTGTCCCCTTTGCCTGGAAGTCGTATTCCAGAAAGACATGACCTAGGGTAGCGTTGAATCAAAGCATCCCACCCTCAACTTCATAGACAGGAACGAGAAGAGAAGGCTTGTTGCAATGAGGAAGGAAGAGACGTGGGTTAAAGCCCAAATTACTGTGAACCCAGGGCATGCAGGATTCTAGCTGGCATGTGTGGGATCCAAGCACTGCCATCAGAGGGGCGGTGCTGCAGACGGAAAGCAGCCAGAACAGCTGACCATGAGTCCCTCCCTCTGCAGCCCTGGAATATGACTCCTGAAAGCCACCTCAGTTCCAAACTATAGGGTGATGCCTTGGGCTGTGGGTACCATCCCAAGGCCATGGTCTCAGATAGGACCTCTTTGCCTCCCAAATTGTCGGCTGTGCTTCCCAGTCATGGGTGGACTTGGATGGGTGATATTCCCTCCCTGCCAGAACTTTTGTGCTTGCAGTTGACTTGAACTTGAGCCTGGATTTCATCATAGGAATGTAGGTCCATGTCCGTATAGACACAGATGCTGCATGAATGCACGCCTGCAGAAATGACAGGATGCCATAGTGATTCAAACATGCAGGCGGCAGGCATGGGGCAGCACTGTGTGCCTACTTCCCAGTGCAACTAACTCCTTCTGTTCTCAGGGCTAATCTGTGTGACTGGCCTGAGATCACCCCCATTTTGCAGATGAGGAAACAGATGTGTGGAGGGCCTGGGACACACCAGCTCAGTGTCTGCAGGAGCGCAGGCTCTGCTGTGGGGACAGGGGGACATCGTGGGCCAAAGCCAAGGCCTTGCTCCTGGGAATCCACCTAGCCTGACTGCTCTGTGGCCACCTCTGCCCATGTCCAACCAGGGGAATACACACTGCAGGTCATTTGGGGGCAGTCTGAATGCTGGGGGCAGACCCACGTGGATCCCGTGCCTCCAGCAGAGGGGCTGCGGGCAGCACCTGAGTGGCTGTGCCAGGAAGAGCCCAGCCCAGGGGGAGGGCATGTCCAGCTGCAGTCCTGGCTCTCAGGATCTAGGCAGCGGGGGCTTGGGCAGAGCTAGTTGTCATTACCATCTCTCAGGCAGGCCCTGTCTTCTCATCTACAGAACAGGGCTACTAAAATCTCCCCTGTGGGGTTAAGACAACCCAATTGGGAAAATGGAAAGTGCTTTGAAAAGTTTGAAGCTGTGCAATAGCTGTCTGTTGTCCTCAAAGTGACTGGTCTTTGAGGGAAGGCTTGCAGCAAAGTAAACAACCTGGGGCGGAAGGTTTTAGATGCTTAGACCAGAACACCCTGCGTTTCATCAGTGTGGGAAAGAGCGCTGGATCGGGAGTTAGACCACACTGGCTTCAGCCTGTCAAAGGTGTTTTCAAGTAGCTTATTTTAAGGGCCATTTTATAATAGCTCATTAGCTCAAAATATTTGACACTTTATATCTGAAGATGGGGCAAAGAGGTGCCTTCATCAGGTGGGGGTTCTGGTGGCATTGCTATGGCTGAGGGTGGCCCCTTAGATTCTCATTCATGTGCTGTCTTTCCTTCAGGCCCCTTGTATCTAAAAACAATGCATTCTTTTTTTTTTTTTTTTTTTGAGACGGAGTTTCGCTCTTGTTACCCAGGCTGGAGTGCAATGGCGTGATCTCGGCTCACCACAACCTCTGCCTCCTGGGTTCAGGCAATTCTCCTGCCTCAGCCTCCTGAGTAGCTGGGATTACAGGCATGCGCCACCATGCCCAGCTAATTTTTTGTATTTTTAGTAGAGACGGGGTTTCATCATGTTGACCAGGATGGTCTCGATCTCTTTACCTCATGATCCACCCGTCTCGGCCTCCCAAAGTGCTGGGATTACAGGCTTGAGCTACCAAACAATGCATTCTTAATGGGGTTGCAATCTTGGTTGTAGAAAAGCCTTTTAGTCTGAGGTTCCTGGGGCCATGTGGCCACTGGATGAAGAAGCATTAGGTGGAGTTTATCTAACCTATAAAATATATTAAGATATACAGGAACGATCCAAGATGGCCGACTGCTAACATCTCGGGATTGCAGCTTGCAGTTAAAGCTCATAGAACTACAGGACGCCACACTTTCAGACAAATTCTGGTCGCTCAGGAGCAGAAGATTCCCAGTGGAGGAGACACGCGGGGCAGTGGTTTCGCCGGCACCTCTGCATGGCAGCTCTCGGAGCTGACTAGGTGGGGCTGGCTCCCCTTCTGACCGAGGTTTGGAGCTCTGGGAAGGCAGAGTCGCCTATTACGGACACAAGAAGGAAGCCAGACAGGAGAAGCCTGGGCAGAAAAACACCATCAGTCTTAACACCGCTGTTCCTGGCCCTGGGAACTAACATC
>CM052658.1:3318687-3338185 GCA_028533165.1 Leontopithecus rosalia | reverse complement strand
CTCTCTCATTGCTTGATTTCCTTCCTTCCCTTCCCTCCCTCCCTCCCTCCCTTCCTTCCTTCCTCCCTTCCTTCCTTCCTTCATCCCTTCCTTCCTCCCTCCCTTCCTCCTTCCCTCCCTTCCTGCCTTCCTCCTTTCCTCCCCCGCCAAAAAAAATTAAATATATTAAGATATATATATATAAAGAATAGGCCAGCCTTTGTCAAGGGGGAGTTAGGATCAAAGAAAAGCATCCCCAGGGTGTGCCCATTCTGTGGCCCTAGGAATGAAAAGCAGACTCTCCTCCAATCCCGTCAGTTTCCAGAAGAAACTGAAGTCCTCAGCAGCTCAGTGAGTTACCTGATAGCTGCTTACTGTTCCGCTCTTACTGATCTCATCCATCCGCAGGTTTGTGCTAATGAGTCATTCCTGCAGATTTTTCAGTCCAGTCAGGAAGACAAAGCCACCCACAAGAAGCACTAGGGGAGGGCAAGAGCTCAGTGTCGTGGAGAGTGTGCCAGGCCGTCGGAGTTCTTGGAAGGGAGAGAAACTCCACAGAGGCTCGGCCTTTCCGAGGGCTGGGAGGAGGGGCAGGGGGTGACAGAGAAGGCCTCCTCTGCACCTGTGCCCCATCCTTCTAGTCCCAGCCTGCCAGGCTTTCCCTTGCAGGACCGGTGGCTCTCACCACGGTGAAAATGGTAGAAGGTGCGTGCATGCCCCCTGCCCCTGTGGTCCTCCCAGCTCAGCGCCAGCATCCCTCCCATGATCTCTGTTAGTCCCAGCAGCTGCAGCGCTTCCCCCAGCCAGACGATTGGCTGCTGCCCTCGATGACTCCCGGAAGCCAAAGGCAGTCTGCAGCCAGCCTGAAGGAGCCTTCAGGGGTCCCCTGCTAATCGGGTTCCCTGAGCTCTTCCTGTTTGCAGACTGTGCTGTGTTCTTTGCTGTCCAGCAGCAGGGCAGGTGGGCCAGGGGTGCTGTAGCTTCCTCCTTTTCTGGGAAAGGAGAAGTATGAAGCCCCAGGAAGGAAATGAGCTCTCAGGGTCGTAGGTGGCAGTGAAGTGAGCCCTGGAACCCGAGGCCGTGCCACAACCTCTGGGGTCAGATGGGAGCAGGTGGGGACGGGCAGGCAGCCCTGACCCACACCTGGGAAAGTGTGTCTTATGTGTGTTGTGAAGAGGCATAGTTCCCATTTTACAGTGGAGAGGACAGATCATTTCTGGGTGGGGGTCACCAGTTAGCAGGGCATGGAGCCATTTATATATATATATATATTGAGATGGAGTCTCCTTCTTGTTGCCCAGGCTGGAGTGCACTGGCGTGATCTCGGCTCACTGCAACCTCCACCTCCCGGGTTCAAGCGATTCTCCTGCCTCAGACTCCCCAGTAACTGGGGCTACAGGCATGAGCCACCACGGCTGGCCTGGAGCCAGAATTTAAATCCGGGTTTCCTGATGCCAGAGCTGGACAACCGTCAATTTCTATGCTGAAGTCAACCTGCAGCCTGGGGTGGTGCTACCCTGGCTAAGAGGCACTGGACGTGGAGCCTCTTCTCCTCCTAGACACAAGTAAGATCCTCCGTACACAGACAGGCTCCCAGAGCAAGCCAGGCGTGGATGCTACACCCCAGCAAGGGAGCCCAGCTGGACATGCTGGGGGTGGGGCTTGCTTCCTGGGAACGTGAACCAGGTACAAGCGTTGAAGCTGGGAGGGTGCTTGGAGAGCAGCTGCCTGGTCAGAGAAGATCAGAAAAGATGCTCCTGAAAGGACTTGGAAGTCAGAGCCCATCTGTCCCCGGGAACCACATGCTATGCACCACCAACTCGAGAAAGACTCAAGTAAAACACTCGATTTCTGCCTTCTTTAGACCAGTGGGCTCTTCGAAGGCCCATATGCCAAGTGGGAGGCGGCAGTGACGGGCTGGCACGGATGAAACTGTCACTGCTTACCACATCAGCCACTCAGAGGATGTGCTCTTTGAACTAAGCAAGGGAGAGCCAGACTCTTCATTTATCTCTGTGAAGTGCTCCAGTCGTGTTTATACCATGAAATAGGACGGGAAATCTCAGCAGAAGCGCCTTGGCCTAAAGCTTAGGAATCTGCTTGCTGAGTGCAGTGGCTGTCAGAGATGCATGGAGAGAGGCAGCGCACGAGTCTCACTCAAACCACAGCTCCACTCATTGTGACAGGTGCCAAGGGGCAGGAGGGTTCTCATCCATGGTGACTAAGGACGTTCATGTCCAAACAAATTCAACTTTTTCTTTCTCTTTCTTTCTTTCCTTCCTTCCTTCTTTCTTTTCTTTCTTTCTTTCTTTTTCCTTCCTTCCTTCCTCCTTCTTTCTTTCTTTCTCTTTCCTTCCTTCTTTCTTTCTTTCTTTCTTCTTTCTTTCTCTCCTTCCTTCCTTCCTTCCTTCTTTCTTTCTTTCTCTCTCTTTCTTCTTTCTTTCTTCTCTTTCTTTCCTTCTTTCTTTCTTTTTTTTGGAGAGGTGTCTCATTCTTGTTGCCCAGGCTGGAGTGCGGTGGCATGATCTTGGCTCACTGATCTCGGCTCACTGCTCCTGGGTTCAAGAAATTCTGCCTCAGCCTCCTGAGTAGCTGGGATTACAGGCAGGCACCAGCACGCCCGGCTAATTTTTGTGTTTTTAATAGAGATAGGATTTTGCCACGTTGGTCAGGTTGGTCTCGAACTCCCGACCTCAGGCGATCCGCCCATCTCGGCCTCCCAAAGTGCTGGGATGACAGGCGTGACCCACCCGGACAACATTATTTCTTCTTTTTATTTTTTATTTTTTTTTACATTATTTCTTGAGAATAGTGTGTCTTCATAAATCTCGTATGTTTGAGCAGGAAAAAAGTCATTAAGTATAAAAATTCACAGTATAGTATTTCTTAGTAACTACCACAAAATGACACTTAGGAGGCTGAGGCAGGTAGATCTCTTGAGTCTAGGAGTTTGAGACCAGCCTGGGAAACATAGCAAAACCCCATCTCTACAAAAATTACAAAAATGTATGGTGTGGTGTGGTGGTATGTGCCTGTAGTCACAGCTACAAGGGAGGCTGAGGTGGGAGGTCGAAGGTGCAGTGAGCCGTGATCGCACCACTGCACTCCAGCCTGGACAACAAAGCAAGATCCTGTCTCAAAAAACAAAAACAGAGAAAAGCCTAAGGCATGCATCTCCCAGTTTCATTAAATATGAGTGTGACACCCTGTGTGTGAGGGTCGTATGCTAACCTAATGCCAGCGTGGCTGGGAGCTCACACTTCACATAACTGAGCTCAAATTCCTACCGCCTTGAAAGGGTCCATGCCTGCTGGCGTGTGAAATGTCGGAGAACCAGTTTCCATATGCACAGCCTGGGAGGCAGGATTAATAATGCATCGTCCCGCACAACCACAGGCTCTGCAGCTGCAGATGATACTGCAGAGAAAGCGTAGCCAGTGCAGTCCCTGAAGTCTGCATCTGAACGGCCTTGAGTCAGACATTTATGGAGCCTAAGCTGGAAGCAGCGATGGCTTGAGAAAATGTGTGGTCCTTTGGAAACCCGAATATATTTCTTTGCTCTTCTACGCACCTATCAGGCCTTGTGACAAACTGAGGGAGTTAAAGCAGTCTGTTGTTTTTTTTTTTAGGTGGGTCCTACCCAGTTATGAACATGCTGAGACCTAGGAGGCCAATAGGACCCACCTCAAACCCTTCCCCAGTAAGGGCTGATGTGGCCCCCTGCAAACCCACTTCCTCAGGGCAGGAGACGCCTCCTCAGCAGAGTCCCATTTCTGAAATCTGTGCAATGTGTCCAGGTGAGTAACAATCAGGGCACCGTGAGGGAGACCTGGGGGTACTGAGAGGCACAGGGGTGGGGAGGATGACCACAGTGGTCCCAGGGTGGAGAGACACAGAAAAGAGCCGTGAGCCTCCTGGCCCGCCCAGGACCCCGTGTCCAGCCCACCTGCAGGGAACAGGTCTCAGCCTTACTTCCCCTATGGGGTGCATGTTTTATGAGGGCTTGGCCCTAGAGTCAGAAAACTCTCAGATTGCATATTTCAAGTCAGCCCACTTTCTAAAGGGCTTCCCAAATGGGAAACGAGAGTGCTGTGTAATTCTGTAAGGTTTCTGGAATTCCCATTCTAAACATTGGAAAAATGGGTAAAAATCAGAGAAGTCAAAAGAAAAGAGCCATTTGCCACTGCTCTGAAGAAAAAGTATAAAATATGTGCATTTGTTTTTCATGGAAAGTATGAAAAACCAGTTATGTGCTGCTTTAGGAACTGGGCTGGGCTTTGAAATCTGGAAGAGACAATTTAAAATTCAATTTTAAATTAGTGACGCTTTCTCTGGAGTCTTCATTTTGTGCCAATAGCCCTAGCAGCACGAGATCAAATTTTCCTTAGATACCAACTAAACGACTTTCCTCGGAAGCTCGGGGCAACCCACAGAGCGAGGGAGGGCCTTCTCCTGCCACCTCACCAGTGCAGTCAGAACTGATGTTTCTATCAGATGCCAGGCATCTGGCAGATGTCTCTGGTGACAGTGACGCGCCATTTTGCACATACTGGGTTTGAAAGACCTTTTCCAGACTTGCTTTGGGAAAGGCACAGTTTTGCACTGAGATGCTGTTCAGATGATCTTTAGATGCTGCCTGGAAGGAATCCCTGGGGATTCTCTGTAGTGTGGCTCTGCCTGCGGACGGATGTCCTGGGAGCCTTTGAAAGGTGGCTGCCTATTTCCTGTTTCCGTCCATGATGGACTTTGCCTGGTGTTCCATAACAGGGTGGCCTCACCTGCCTGGCCAACTTTGGTCTTTCTACCTAAGCGCCAACACAGAGCCTGTGTCTGGTCTCTGTGTGAAACACTTTCTTCCTAAGTAACGCAAGGGAGGAGGAGAACCTGGGAGCAGCAGGGAGCTGCTGAGAGGCAGGCCGGCCTCCCGCCTGTGTCTGCAGGGCCTGTGCAGGCGGGGGACTCAGCTGACCGGGAACGCGGGTGCCTCCCACCGTCCTTGCTTGGCCGGGCTCAACCATGTAGGTTGTTTTCTAAAGTTGTCTTTTGGAAAGAGTAGCACAGGGTTTTCTCTTCACATGGCAGGGAACGGCATTGTCTGGAAAAGGCCTATTCGGGCAGGTTCCCGGGGCAGGCGTTACCCTGAGCAAACACTCTTTTCTGCTGTATTTTGGCTCCAGTGAATCGGTGTGCTCAGCAGTCCCACATCAGGAAGCTGGCAGCCGCAGAGCACGCATCCACAGCGCGGACAAAGAGGCCGCCGTCTCACCTGCTTGGCAGAGGACCGCGCCACGGTGACTTACCCCAACCCGCGTCTCTCCCCGTTCTCCCGGGCCCATTGCTCCTCCAGCCACATTTCTGAAATACAATATTTATTTGCAGCTTGACAGAAAAATAATCCCTGCTTAAGGATGTTTAAACAATGGCATGCCGGGGAGCCGGCTCATGATCACACAAGGTGGTGAGGGGCCTGTGTGATCGCCCAGCAGAGGGCCCAGGCAGCCTCCGGGAGTTCCTCCTGCTCAGGGACCAGCCGGACACATGAAAACAGACGCGGAAGGGATTTGCACTCCCAAATGTGAATGTGTGTGGGTTAGCCCCGAGGGCAGGTGCTGCCAGCCTCAGCTTCATCCAGAGTGGTGTGACTTTCAGCCACCGAGGATGAGCCAGGCGTCATCAGAACATAGTACTCACATGAAGTCTGCAGTGAGTCACCTGGCTCATCATCAAACACAGCGCAGGGGGAAGAACAGACCTGCCACCTAATCCTTCATTCACGTCACTCCTCTACCCCATGCCTGCCATGAAAAGGGAAAAGCGTCGGTGGTGATGTCGGGGGAGCATGGGGCTGTGGTTGACAGTTCTTTTTTTAAAATAGTTCTTTTTTTCCTTTTTCTATTATTATACTTTCAGGTCTGGGGTACATGTGCAGAACGTGCAGGTTTGTTACATAGGTACACACGTGCCACGGTGCTTTGCTGCACCTGTCACCCCATCATCTACATTAGGTATTTGTCCTAATGCTCTCCCTCCCCTTGCCCTCCACCCCCGACAGGCCCCGGTGTGTGATGTTCCCCTCCTTGTATCCATGTGTTCTCATTGTTCAACACCCACGTATGAGTGAAATATATGGTGTTTGGTTTTCTGTTCTTGTGTGAGTTTGCTGAGAATGATGGTTTCCAGCTTCATCCGTGTCCCTGCAAAGGACATGAGAGAGTTCTTATTGATTAATACTTCATTCTTAAGCTTTCTTAGAAACAGGGAACTTTCTCTATAAAAGGAACCAACCATTTCTATTTAATTTTTAAAATTTTACTTTTTAGAGACTGGGCCTTACTCTGTCACCCAGGCTTGAGTACTGTGGTGCAATGATGGCTCACTGCAGCCTCAACCTCCTAGACTCAAGCAACCCTCCTGCCTCATCTAGGACTATAAGCATGCATCATCATGCCTGGTTATTTTTTTAAAATTTTTTTGTAGCGATAAGGTCTCACTATATTGCCCAGGCTGGTCTCAAACTCCTGGGCTCAAGCAATCTTCCTGCTTCGGCCTCCCAAAGTGCTGGGATTACAGCCATGAACCACTGCTCCCAGCCTGGAACCAGCACTTTCTGAGAGTCAAGAGCAGGAGGAGTCGGGCTGCTGGAGATGGATGTGCACGGGCTCTGGAGTCAGCACAGCGGAGCTGGAATTCTGCTGCTGCACAGCAGTGAGACATTATCAACTGGTTTAACTTCCCTGAACTTCCATGTCCTGTATCTGTAAAATGTGGTTAAACATGAAGGGATGCTCTAAGTATTACACAAGATCCTGGGTCTGACGCCTTAAGAAACTGACGACACATTGACACACTTGGTGCCACCATGCCACAGTCATGGCCACCGTGGCCCCATGGCATCATTTTTGTACGGAGCTTCAATGTTGGGCTCCCACTCACAGAACAGCTTATAGAGCATCTACTCCGTGGTGGTGGAAGCAGGGAGAGATGGCGCTCATGGTTTTGCCCTAGAGAAGTTCGCAGGCCCCGCAGCTGTAAAGGTAAGGGGCATGAGGCTGTCTGTCCAATGCTGGCTCCTGGCCCGACCTGAGTGTGGTGCTGAGGAATGGGAGGAAGAGCTGCCTCTCAGAGGGGGATCAACAAGGAGTTTGGGCCTGGGGGTGCCGGTGAAGCTGGGAGGGACATTTTGGTGAAGTTCAAAGCGCAGGGCCATGGCAAGACCAGGCATGTTCATGGAGCTTCTGGGGGTCCAAGGTGGGCAGGTGTATGTGAGATGAGGCTTCTACCCTGTTGGGAAGGGGAACCCGGGGACTAAGGGGGATAGCTTGTGATCAGGGAGTGACACTGCCGTCTTTTTGTTTCAGAACAATTTTGCCAAGAATTGGCATCTGGATGGATGGGGGGTGGCCAGCAAGCTGTCAGAGGCTACTCAGACAGTCCAGAGAAGGATGGCGTACAGCCAGGGGAGGCGCAGGCAGATCTGAGAGGCATCTCCAAGGCAGCACTCGGGAAGGAGGGCAGGACAGTGGCTGCCTCAGGCTGCTGCAGCTCAGGAGGTTGAATGATGCCCTTGACCAAGCACCACCCTGTTGTTGTAGGTTTACTTGTTTTCAAGAGACTTCGCCCTCCCCTGTGGGATTGGTGGCTCGATTACCGTTCAGTCTACTTTACAGATGTGGCAACTGAGGCCTGGACAAATTTAGTAATTTGCCCCGATCACGTGGCTAGCAAGGGCTGGAACCAGAACGACGGCCTCTGCTCCAAACCAAGCGCTGTTTTGATGGTTCCAAAGCTTCTTCCCAGGACCCCACAGAACAGCCAGGGCAGGGAACCGTGCACCATCCACTCTCTTTGGGACTGCCTTCCTCTGTCTCCTTGGTGCTGGGGCCTTGGGTTGGGCCTCTGCTGGGGCCGGCTGCTGCCTGGCACTGCCTGGTGCCCTTCTGGCTCCTCCCATAGTTTCCCAGGCCCCCGAGGTCCCAGCACTCATGCTGCGGGGCTGACAAGCAGCAGGTGTCCTTGTGTCTGACTAACATGACATCCGCTCAGTGTGGCGACACTGGTTATCCTGGGCTGGTCAGATGCTCGGCTCCATGAGGAGTGAGAACTGGGAGAACTAATTTCTTCCAGTTCATGCCCTTTGTTAGAGGAACAATTTCATTTCAAAAATGGAAACACAGTTGGGAGAAATTTTTAAAAAGGGATTCTAGCAGTGAAGCGATGGAGAACAACTCTTCAGGAATCTGTACTCCCTTCCACTCTGCCCCAAGTCCCTGGATCCCACCCCAGCAGCCCAGGCCATTTAATCTCTCTGTTCCCCGCCCTTTCCGAACGCTTCCTTCCTCGACTCATAACCAGCATCTGAACACTTCATGATCGTCCGCCAGATATGGATTGGGGTTGTCACCGAGTGGGAACCCGGGTTTTCTAGCCGGTGACTACGCCTCCTGCAGGCAGGGACCGTGTTTTGGTTTAGCTGTTAGTCTTGGTTTCCGCATGCCTTCCACAGTGCTTAAGACATAGCAGAAGCTCAATAGACGGGGCACCGTGGCTTACGCCTATAATCCCAGTACCCTGGGAGGCCAAGGTAGTCAGATGGCTTGAGTGTAAGAGTTCAAGACCAGCCTGGGCAACATAATGAAACCTCATCTCTACCACAAAAATAAAAAAATTAGCTGGGTGTGGTGGCAGCTAACCCAGCCTCTCAGGAGGCTGAGGCAAGAGGATCACTTGAGCCCAGGAGGTTGAGGCTGCAGTGAGCCATGATCACGCCACTGCACTCCAGCCTAGGCAGCGGACCGAGACTCTGTCTCCGAAATAAATAAATTAATAAGTAGCGTAATAAATGCATGACTGGGTCTCACCTGAGAAGGGAAGAAAGATGTCTTTCTCTCCACAACACTGAATGTTCATTTCTTTTTTTGCTGGGGAAACAGTCTCAGTTTTACACTTCTACTTTACAATTCTCCTGTAAGTGTTAGGGTTCAGTAGTTGTAACTGCTGAGACTCAGGGAGGCGTTCTGGCAACCAGGAAAGGCTGAGGAAGCGCAGGTGACGGGCAGCAGTCGGGGCCACAAGCCTCAAGGCAGGAATGCAGAAGGAAGCAGCATTGCCTGGCACCGCTGACAGTCCTGCCTCCTGCCTCAGAGATGGCCCTCCCTCCCACTGAGAGCACCGCACCCTGCTGTGGCACTAACCACTTGCTGCCCTGGGCAGCCTGTCTCCCTTCCCCTCGGACTGGGGTCCCCTGCACCTGGCCTTCATATTCTCAGAGCCGTGAACAGTGCCTGACTCTGTAGATGCCAGCGAGGCTTGAGCATGGCCACGAGGGGCATGTCACATTCCGGGGCTGTCAGCTGGGCTCTGAACCCAGCTCTGCCGCCTTCTAGACAGCTGCTGCACCTCTGTGCCTCCCTCTCTCTCCTCGCTCGTGGGAGTAATAGTGCTCACCTTGGTTGGTTCTTTTTTTTTTTTTTGAGACGGAGTTTCACTCTTGTTACCCAGGCTGGAGTGCAATGGCGCAATCTTGGCTCACCGCAACCTCCGCCTCCTGGGTTCAGGCAATTCTCCTGCCTCAGCCTCCCGAGTAGCTGGGATTACAGGCACGCGCCACCATGCCCAGCTCATTTTTTGTATTTTTAGTAGAGACGGGGTTTCACCTTGTTGACCAGGGTGGTCTTGATCTCTCGACCTCATGATCCACCCGCCTTGGCCTCCCAAAGTGCTTATGAAGGTGAGGGGAAGGGACCAACTCTGTGAGAGGCTGGGATATGGGCATGCAGCCCTAGGAAACTCCCTCCCACCAGCATCCCAGAGGCCTCAGCAGCTCCCAGAGTGCCTGGGGGCAGGCTTCTCCCAATCCCCGTCTCGTTGTCCGGCCATCCAGGGGCGTCACCCTCACCTGCACATCAAGGGAGCAATAGCGCCACATCCATACATCCGTGCTCCAGGTGGAGGGAGGGGAAACGAAAGCAGAGGGCGAGCAGATTCCTCCGTGAGGATGAGCTGAAGGGATGGCACCTCTGCTCACACCCCTGCAGCCCCAGCTGCAGCCCCGCTGACACCCATTGGCCTGGTTTCATTGCTGAAAGGAGTTAGGGGAGTCTGATACTGGGGGACAGTTAGCAGACCCAGCCCCAGAGCATAAAACACTAAGTGGCTGTCATCTTGAAGGCTTTCCTTTGTGAATGAAGCAGAGATGAAGGCAACGTGGAAGCCTCTGTTTGCTTTGTGCACACGATTCTGCACCCACAAACAGCCACGGTCCACGTGGTGTCCACCTGACGCTCACAGAACCCTGGGGAGGCTGTGAGGTCACCCCATTTTCTGGATGCGCCTCACCGTGGGGGAGGGATTTGTCACAGTCACACAATCCAAGCATGTAAGGGAAGAGGTGCCTTCAGGACTGGAACCCAGGCATCACTTCTGCCCCCCGGCTCCCTCCACAGAAGCCCCTCACTCCCGCTGTATGCATGCTGACCTTCGCCCTGTGCAGGCTGCTCTAGCTCCCTTTGCTGTGTTGCATGTACGCTGTGTGCCTCTGCAGCAGCAAGTCACCGACTCAGCCTGCTGCCTTCTCGAGCAGAGGCTTCGGGTAGCAGCCCAGTGCTGTAGTGCTCTTCGCTGGACTGAAGGCACCTCTTCATTCTTTTTTTTTTTTTTTTTTTAAGACAGAGTCTTGCTCTGTCGCCTGAGCTGAGTGCAGTGACATGATCTCAGCTCACTGCAACCTCCACTTCCTGGACTTAAGCAATTCTCCTGCCTCAGCCTCCCGAGTAGCTGGGATTCTAGGCGCCCACACTACTAGGCCCAGCTAATTTTTGTATTTTTAGTAGAGGCGGGGTTTCACCATGTTGGCCAGGCTAGTCTCGAACTCTTGACCTTGTGATTTGCCCGCCTCAGCCTCCCAAAGTGCTTGGATTACAAGCCGCTGCGCCCAGCCACCTCTTCTCTTTAGAGAGACATTTTCAATGGTTAAGCCTAAAAATCAGGACAGATTTTACTTTGTTACTGTTGTTTCTTGAGGCCTAATTTTTCAAAAGCCTGAGTGTTGGCTTCTGATGGCCTTGATGAGCAGTGTCCATCAATTAAACGGGCATGGGGGAAACCGAGGAGTCCACGTCAGCACAACTTCATGATATGTGGCGGTGACCACAACCTGACTGGACTTGAGCTGAGACTGTCAGAAGAAGTTGGTGACGCTCGTGCTAAATAGTCCTGGAACTTCAGATAGTAAGTTCGCTCCTCATCTCATCAGGGTGATCTAACACGACTTCCCACACCAGCCCCTTTCAAAGATGCAAGTCACGTGAGCGCGTCTGTAAAATGCTGAAGGCTGCACTGTGTGAGCTGCAAAAATTCAAAGTTTTCTGACTTCGCCAGCCCAGTAACACTGCCAGGTGCCAGCTTGTGGCATTTCTGTCAGAAACCCAGCTGGCATGAACGTGGGTTTTTAATCCAGCCTGGAGTAGCACCCTGCATTCAGAAATTCTCTGCATGACTACGGAAGTCTAAATCAGGCCTCCCTTTCCCCCGAGCTACAGGAGGAATGCAAGGCCTTGGAAAGAGTTGGCACCATTCTGGGAGTCAGAGTAGCACACCCCAAGAAAAGGAAAGTGGCTGGACCAGCCGCACCACAGCCCCCACCCCTGCCCATCCCCTCACCGCCCACCAAGCCCAGAGCAGCCGGAAGACAGCTCTGAGGATGGAAGACTGTTCAACTTGTGGCTTACGCACATTGTTAAAACCAAGGAGGAATATTCTTTGAAGAGATGGGGTGGAGCTGAATTTAAGAGAAATAACAAAAGCCATGACCAGGTTTTTCCACGCCTGCTCTTCTTCCCTCATTTCTCCAGCAGCCTGGGGAGCACCAGCAGAATAATTCCCCCGCCATTTCATCATGGAGCCTCCCTTTCACCAGCCTTCCTCTCCTCCACATAGCCTGTGGAATCAAGGCAAAATGCCTTTGCTTGATTCTTCCTCTTCTTTCTCACCAAGCAACCCTTTTAAGCTAGCAATGGTGGCCCCCTGTGTAGAGATCAGAAGGAATGTGGAAGGTGTGGGACAGCAAGTGAGGTTGCTAAGGCGTCAGTCAGCCACAACTGTGATGAGGCTGCGTAACAAATGGCCCCAAAGTGGAAATGGCTTCCTGCAGCAAACGTGTATTTGTCTTGCTTTGGGGTCTCTGGGTAACAGGCAACCCTGTTTGAGGCTGTTGGTCAGGTGCAAGTCTGTTCCACATGTTTCTTATTCTGGGATCCGTGCGGTCTAGGAATGCTCTCCTGAGTGGACGGCAGAAATGCCAGAGAGCAAACCAGACCATGGAACATTCAGTGTCTCTGCTTAGATGTGGTATCGTCACTCCTGTTCATGTTCCATTAGCTACCGGAAGTCACCTGGCCATGGCCAAGGCCAAGTCTCAGAGCAGGAACATGTACTCTGTCTACCACAGTGAGGACTCTGCAGAACCCCCGGCACAGGCAGACAGGCACCAGTCTAACAGGGAGTGAAGGATTGGGAACAGCGGCCAGTTTACCACACATGTACTGTGTGAGTTTTGGGGGCTGCCCTAGCAAATATTAATACCATGGGCGGCTTAAACAAGAGCTTTCCTTCCTCACAGCTCTGGAGGCTGGAAGTCCAAGGCTGAGGTGTCAGCAGGTCTGGTTTCTCTTGACACCACCACTGCCTTGGCTTGCAGTCAGAAATCTCTTTGCATCCTCACAGGGTGTCCCCTCTTCATAGGGGATTAGGACACAGACACACATAGACGTCACTAGGGCCCATCCATATAACCTCACTTTACCTTCATGACCTCTATAAGGGCCCGAGCTCCACATACAGTCACATTCCGAGGTCCTGGGGGTCAGGATCCAACATATGAATTTGGGGGATTCAGCCCACAGCACACACTTTCCTATATGCTTCTCCCAACCTGTAAGATGGCAGGTTATGTGCATAACGGGGGAAGAGAGGTTCGGACGCAGAGTCTTTCTCTATTAGGGGTTTACAGCCCTAATTCCTTGTGATGTAATCACATGTATGCCCAGAAGACCACTAAGATGTCCCGTTGATCTTCATCATGAGAGGCAAAAGCAGTGCTGTCTTTGGTCGTGCCCACAGAGAAGGGAGTAATTAGTTAGGATTTTGTAGCCACGGGAGCAGGAGGTCCTCTTAGAAGAAATGACCTTTGTTCTTACCTCAGAGGGAGAGCAAGGTTGTGGGACTGGTAGGAGCAGGGAGGGGAGGATATTTTCACTGAAAGTCTTTGTGGTGCTGGGCCATCATGCACCTGGCACAGTGGGCGAGGAGGGAGCGGGCAGAGGGCATAGAGGGCTGAGAGCATCCCAGGAGGCCATGTTCTTTAGAGGAATTGGGGACCCAGTAGAGAAAGGCAAGATTTCACCAGTCACCACGCTGGGACCCAGGAGCAGGTCTGGGAGAGAGGAAAATAAGCTCAAATGGCCTCACATGGGGTGAGAGACCGGGACCCGTACAGGCCTGGCATCAGGCTGGGGCCACTCTCCAATGAAGATGCCACAGTTCAAGCCCAAGGCCCCTCTCAGGGACAGAAGTGACACCAGGAGCCGGGGCAGGAGCCCACGGACACTGTTGTGTACCTGGTGGGAGCTGCGGGTGAGCCCAGCGGGAGGGCTGGCCGCAGACCCTCACTAGCAGCCCCTGGGTCCTCATTGGCTCTAGGAAGAGATGGGTTTTTAAGTCTTCAGGTTAAAGGGCTTTACTCCTAGGGGCTGTGGAGGCTGGACAGAGGGGCTAAGAGGCCAGGACCCAGTAGATCTGTGATGAAGTGTCAGCTGGTGCTGTGTGAACAAGGATGAGGCCCAGGACTCCTGGCCCCACTGTGGCCTCCCACACCTCTTGACTGGCTTCCCAGCTCCCCTAGGCCCCAAACCCACCTCACCCACCTCACCCTCATCATACCTGCCAGCTCCAGCCCCTTTTCTGAGCTGCCCCCAAGCCAGGATCTGGGGCTGAGGCCCCCACTGAGCCTTCACTGTGGGACCAGGCCAGGTGGCCAGATTCACAGCCCTCCGGATTCTAACAGCCTCTGTGAGTCAGGTGGATTGGATGGAAGGCCAGAGTTGAGCCTGGGAAGAAGCTCAGTCCATGCAGGCAGTCCGTGGCCACTGCCCACCCACCCCTCAGCAGCCCCCTCTCTTCTGCAAGGATCCCTGTGGGAGCCCCTTCCTAGAGGCAGGTGCCCTCCTGAGCCCCGGTCACGAGCACCTCTCAGAAGGAAACAAAGGGGCAGGGAGCAGCCCAGGGCTCTGGCCTCACTGCTGGAGGTGCCTGGAGGGACAGCCAGCTCCTGGCACCAGGCAGGGGTCTGGCAGCCAGGGAGTGACAGCTCAGGCCTGCCTGTTTGCCACATCCTGCAGGAGACCTGCCTCCGCCAACGCAGGAACAGAGAGGGAGAGACCTGCTCTGGTTTGAAGATGTCAGCACACAGCAGATCAAAAGCGTAGCCTGGAGGCTGCTGTCAGCCACTCAGGTGCATAACTTTATACGGTTCCAGAGACCTGTGGTGCAGGGATTGTGACCGGAGAGGACAGCTGGAGGAGGACGTGGGGTGGGGAAGTCGGAGGTGGACAGCCCCTGCTTGGGCTGGGGATTGGGCTGGTGCAGCCCCGGGCTGGAGGTGGTGACCCAACCTTTGATTTTCTGGGGGCTGCTGGTTAGGGTCCACAGCCTGGACATCAGCACAGCCTCCACACCACGGCCCTGCTGAGGGGCCCATCTTCCTGAGAGGTGGGGCACCTGAGAGGTGGGGCACATCCCCTTCAAAGCCTTCCCTGGGCCTTTTTTGCCCCCTCCCCAGCACAGCTCCCCCCAGCAGCTGCTCTCTTCTCGGCTGGGCAGGGGAGGAAGTAGGCCCAGCACTCGCCTGGGGAGGAGCCAGGACCACGGCCCATCCTAGGGCCGCGGCCTAGGCCTGTCCCCGCTCACGCTGGTCAGAATGCAGTTGGTACTGCCTTCCTCCCCAAGATGTATCCACCATCGTTACATGGCACCAGTAGCCCCATCACCAGGTCGAGGGCCTGAGCTCAGGGCCGGCATTCCCCTCCCCCCTCCATCATCATCACCATCACCATCATCTTCATCACCATCGTCATCACCATCATCTTCATCACTATCACCATCACCATCATCTTCATCGCCATCATCACCACCATCTTCATCTCCATCACCATCATCTTCATCGCCATGGTCATCACCATCATCTTCATCACCATCACCATCATCACCACCATCTTCATCACCATCCTCATCACCATCATCTTCATCACCATCTCCATCACCATCATCTTCATCACCATCACCATCATCATCACCATCGTCACCACCACCTTCATCACCATCACCATCATCTTCATCACCATCACCATCATCTTCATCACTATCACCATCACCATCATCATCACCATCGTCACCACCACCTTCATCACCATCACCATCATCTTCATCACCATCACCATCATCTTCATCACCATCACCATCATCTTCATCACTATCACCATCACCATCATCATCATCACCATCGTCATCACCATCATCTTCATCGACATCACCATCATCTTCATCACCATCAACTTCATCACCATCGTCACCACCATCATCATCTTCATCACCATCACCATCATCTTCATCACTATCACCATCACCATCATCTTCATCACCATCACCATCATCTTCATCACTATCACCATCACCATCATCTTCATCACCATCACCATCACCATCATCATCACCATCATCACCACCACCTTCATCACCATCACCATCATCTTCATCACCATCACCATCATCTTCATCACCATCGTCACCACCATCATCTTCATCACCATCCCCTTCACCATGGCCATCATCGTCACCATCATCTGAGTCTGAGTTGGATTCTGCCATCAACAAGTGCTGAGACCTGACTGAGTCACTTGTCCCTTGCAGATCTTCCTTGCCTGTCAAGTGGGGTGACGATTCCTGCCCATGTCACGTGACGGGGTGAGACTCACACATACTAGGCCTGCAACAAGGTCTGAGAAGCCAGTAGTGCAGCATAAATGGCGTGGAAGCGAGAGGCGTCTGGAGCAAGGCCGGGTTTTAGAGAGGAGAGCAGGCCTCCCACCTCAGGCATCCTGGGCATCCCTCCTTGGCTGCTTAGAATAGCCAGAAATGTTCTCACCTCCTCCTATCACCCCTGGAGAAACAGAGGTACAGCAGGGTGGACTGCATGCCTCAGGCCACCCAGCTGCATGTGGAAGAGCCAGGTCTCCATGTACCAGAGGCAATTCTTGCCTCGCTGTGCTGCATGTTGTGTCTGTGACAATAGTCAGATATCACCTCTGCAGAGAGGGATAGTGTGTACAGTGCGGCTCCATCCCATGCACGAGGCGCTTGGAGGGCTTGGGACCTGGAATGACCCAGGCCCTGCCCCGGCCCTGGAGAACCGCAGCATCACATGGCAGGTCCGTATGTGGACCTGAATGATTTCAATATCCTGGGACAGAAGGTGGCATTGAGCGTGCACACCCTGCCAGGGAGGATGTGGGAGCACTGCTGTGCCTGGTGTCTGCAGGCACAGGAAAGCCCCCCAGAGGGCACTTGATCAAGTTCAGAGACATGCATCTGCCTGGCAGAGAAGGTGAGAGGGAGAGGCAGTCCCCTGTGAAGTCACAGCCACCAGGAACCGGTGCACCTGCCAGACAGTGTGTGGTGCAGGGGTGACAGGGGCCAGGCTGGGAGGGAGGAGGCATGGCACTCACAGCCTTGCCATTCCCTCTGAGGAGTTTGCAATCCATTCTGTGAGCCATGGGACCAGCTCACATCTTAGAAGGCTTATTCCTGAGGCAGGGTGAGGAGAGGTAGGGGAAAAGGCCAGAGGGGACCTGCTCAGGACAGCTACGGAGACAACCGGGGAGGGACCAGAGCAGCTGCACCGGCACCAAGGAGGAGACTTGCCCCGAGATGTGATCACCACAGGGAGTGGTCACTGTTCTCGTCCATGACATGGGGGTAACCCCTGCATCCCAGGGCCTGGCTCTGAGGCTGACGGGACATGTGAGTCTTGCCTGGCACGTAGTAGGTGGGCATAAATAGCAGCTGTGACTCTGATGGTGATGCGGGTGTTCGAGGAAGGGAGACCTTCGTTGTGGACGGTTCCCAGTGGCTGGTCAGGGAGTGATAGGCCCTGGGGTCAGAGAGGCCAGTGGGTCCGGTGGACAAGCACAGGTGAGGCAGGGTGCCAGGGCAGTGAGGAGGCTCCGGCCATCCTCCGGGGACAAGGTAGAAAGCAGCTCAGCAGGCAGAGAAGATCTCACCTCCCAAAGCCGTTTCTTGTTTAGGTGAGGTTCTAAGGAAAGCAGCCCCCAGGCAGCAGGGGTGGCACTGAGACCTCAGCGACTTCTTCTTCCAATACTGGGAGCCCACCTGGGTGGGCGGCAAGGCCAGGGCAGGGTCCTCACTTTCCTTTGTGATGTTCACTCATTCCACAGCTACTGGGTGAGTGCCTGCTGTGAGCCTCATGCTGTGCTAGGAGCTGGGAGTCGGGGAGGAGCAGGACGGATGATGGAATGGATGAGTGCATGGAGGATCTGGCCTTGTCCACTTCGTGAAGAATGCAATCTTGTCAGGTGTTTGTCATCCAAGTGCTCACCCATTCATTGGACAAACACTTACTGGGGCCTCCTTTATTCGGGGCGGCCTTTGGAGCTTAAATTCCAGTGATCAGAATGAATAACAATAACCATTGTTCTCCGACACTTTTTTCAGAGCAGCTGCAAGGTATTTGTGATGTCTGACTCATGAGGGAAGACACCGAGGCCCTGAGAGCCGCTTCATCAGCTCCGGGGATAACCAGCGCTCATGGGTAGAGTCTCAAACGAATACAAATGCTTAGAAATCAATTTTTAAAAATACTGTTCTCTCCTTTTCCTCTAAAGTGTTGATTTCTAAGGAAACAAACATATTTGACTCTAAAACTTTGATTTTAGTGTTTAGCATTGTGAACCCCAAAATCTGAGACAGGTCTCAGTCAATTTAGGAAGTTCGTTTTGCCAAAGTTAAGGATGTGCGTCTGTGACCCAGCCTCAGGGGGTCCTGACCACAGGTGCCCAAGGTGGTCAGGGCACGGCTGGGTTTTATGCACTTTACGGAGACCTGAGACATCAATCAACAGATGTAAGATGAACACGGCTGGCTCGGGGAAGGCGGGACACCTCGGAGCAAAGGTGGGAAGCGGGAGGGGCTTCCAGGTCTTAGGTAGGTCAGAAACAAATTTACATCCTTTTAGCCTCCCCTTATCTCAGTGAGCAGAGGACCTCTGCATAGAATGGGAGGCAGGTTTGCTCCCAGCAGTTCCCAGCTTGACTTTTCCTTAGTGGTTTCAGAGCCCCAAGATTTCTTTTCCTTTCACAGTATGTGGTGGTCCTTTATTCTCACAAATGATTTCAAAACATTATGCACTTGGAGGGTTTTATAGTGAAAAATCACGGTGCCCTACTAAAGTACAAAGAGGCAAAGCCGAGGCGGCGGACAGGACGGCAGAGAAGGAGTGAGTGGCTGCGGCAGGCCTGGGCTTCCCACGGTGGGTGCTGTCGTCCTCCGAATCGCTGGACTTGAAGCTCCGCATCTTGCTGAGTTTTCCTCCAGAGGTGGGCAGACAAGTGTGTCTCCCACCCTCCCGACCAGGCCTCCGAGGATGGCTCTGGGAGCACGGACATCCCCAGGACTGTTTCCATGAGAGGAGAAATGAGACACCCACTGACTCGCCAGGTGCAAAAGGCTTCAAGGCCAAGAGGGGGAAAGAATCTGTACGAGGTTTGGGGTTTGGAACTGGATTCCTCTTAAGACTGTGATTCTCAGATTCGCTGCGGAACTACAAGAACACGTCCTCCTCATTGGAAGACAAACCAGCCTACCCGTGACGGCAGATAGGACGCAGCGGCCGGCCCTTTCAGGCAAACCTCATGGGCCTCTGTACCTGCAAGAAGCGTTGGCAAAAGACATGGGAACTTTTCCTTTTTCTATAAATTTCCACTTCATGTTCCCAACCATATGTTTTTTAAAGGTAGTTCTATACAGAATTTTTGGAAAGTTCCAGAGATTTGCAGCCTCAGTTGTCCTGAATCCAGAATCTTTTTCTTTTTATTTCTCTTCTTTTTTCTTTTTGATTCTCAGACAATAGCCTTGTATTAGTTCAGTGGCAACAGTAACGCATGGTCCTGAATCCAGAATCTTTTTCTTTTTATTTCTCTTCTTTTTTCTTTTTGATTCTCAGACATTTGCCTTGTATTAGTTCAGTGGCAACAGTAACGCATGTGGGTGGGAAGAAATGCACTCACCGTGGAGATGAGTGGAGACCCCCCCAGAGCCCCACCCCTGCCACCCCCACAACACGCGCACAGCCGAGTGCATCCACGCTCACACACACTGAGCTTTGCTGTGATTCGTTCTTATAAAAATGGGGCCAATGTGTCTGTTTCCAAGGGCTTTCTAACAAAATACAACT
>CM052658.1:3307491-3318587 GCA_028533165.1 Leontopithecus rosalia | reverse complement strand
GCCGGGCGCGGTGGCTCAAGCCTGTAATCCCAGCACTTTGGGAGGCCGAGGCGGGTGGATCACGAGGTCAACAGATCGAGACCATCCTGGTCAACATAGTGAAACCCCGTCTCTACTAAAGATACAAAAAATTAGCTGGGCCCGGTGGTGCGTGCCTGTAATCCCAGCTACTCGGGAGGCTGAGGCAGGAGAATTGCCTAAACCCAGGAGGTGGAGGTTGTGGTGAGTCGAGATCGCGCCATTGCACTCCAGCCTGGGTAACAGGAGCGAAACTCCGTCTCAAAAAAAAAAAAAAAATACAACTGAGCGGATGCCGTAGACAACAGAAGTTTCTTTTCTCCCTGTCCCCGAGGCTGGGGGTCTGAGATCAGGGTGTGGGCAGGGCTGGTTTCTCCGTGGGCCTCCCTGCTTGGCTTGTGGATGCTCCCTCTGCGGACATCCCTCTGCGGACATCCCTCTGCGGACATCCCTCTGCGGACGCTCCCTCTGCGGACATCCCTCTGTGGACGCTCCCTCTGCGGACATCCCTCTGCGGACGCTCCCTCTGCGGACATCCCTCTGCGGACATCCCTCTGTGGACGCTCCCTCTGCGGACATCCCTCTGCGGACATCCCTCTGTGGACGCTCCCTCTGTGGACGCTCCCTCTGCGGACATCCCTCGGCGGACATCCCTCTGTGGATGCTCCCTCTGTGGACGCTCGCTCTGCGGACATCCCTCTGTGGACATCCCTCTATGGACATCCCTCTGCGGGCGCTCCCTCTGCGGGCATCCCTCTGTGGGCATCCCTCTGCGGGCATCCCTCTGTGGGCGCTCCATCTGTGGGCATCCCTCTGCGGACATCCCTCTGCGGATGCTCCTCTGTGGGCATCCCTCTGTGGACGCTCCCTCTGTGGATGCTTCCTCTGTGGACACCCCTCTGTGGACATCCCTCTCTGGACATCCCTCCCTGTCCATGTGCTCACCTCTTCTCATTAAGGACAGTCAGATTGGACCAGGGCCCACCCTCATGACCTCATTTAGCAGACTGTGTGACAGAATGTTCTCTGCATTCTCACCAGACAGGATATTTTTCTTTTCTCAACTCTTTCTAAGGAAAATCTCAAACATACACAAAACTCCAGAGAACAGAACAATGAAGCTTACTCATCACCAGCTGCAACCGCCATCAGTTTTTTGTATTTCATCTGTTTCCCTGGCATTTTGAGGAATATTCTTATAAAAAATCCCTGGCAAACATTATGGCATTTTACCAATAGACAGCCATGTGCATCTCTAACGCACCAAGACTTTTTAGCAACTTAGGTGCTATCCCATTAGTTCCTCAATTCGGCAAATGCCACACGGCTTCTGTTAGTGAGTGTGAGGCTGTAGTGCACTGCCCAGTGGCCTCAATTCCATCTGCCTCATCACTAGCGTGATGGGGTCACCTTCAGACCTTTGCTTTTGAGGTAGGAGGTAGGACTTGAGTCCAGAGGCAGGGCTCTTGGACACTGGACCAAACTGAGGGCTTGCTGAAACAGGGTGGGGCAGAACACCAGCATGCCAGGTCGGCTCACCATTGCCATGGCAGTACCCAGAATACCACCCCTTTCTATGGCAATAACCTGACAACCTGGAAATTACCACTCTTTTCCTAAAATTTCTGCATAAACCGCCCCTTAATTTGCATGCAATTAAAAGTAGATTAAGTATAACTGCAGAGCTGCCCCTGAGCTGCTACGCTGCGTGCACTGCCTATGGGGGAGTCCTGCCCTACCGAGAGCAGCCCCTCTGTTGCTGCTGCTGTGCATGCCTGCTCCCACACGAGCTGCTGCCTGCCACCCCCAGCCCCTCGGAGTTCTTCCTTCCTGGGAGTTCTTCCCTCCTGGGCAAGCCCCGATTTTCGTGCCTGCCTGCCCTATGTCGCTTTCATCCGGATTTCCTCCCTTGGGAAATTACCTGTGCAGATTCTTTCCTTGTTTTCTTCTATTTAATCATTTTCCTCTTATCAATACATACGTTCTCTTTCTCTATGAAGGATGATTACAATAGTTATATACAGATTCAGGAGAGGAGGCTTCAGGCAAGTTTCTTCTCTGGGCCCTGCTCCCATCTCTCTCCACCCTGCTTGGAGGCATCCAGCCTTCTTCACTGCAGGGAACGTTTAGCTGGAAAGACAGCACACACCTCCTTAATGCTGCTGACAGCTGCCCCAGTTGCAGAAGGACACTTTTCATCACCTCCATCTTGTTTGACCAGTTAGAGGGCTGTGTTTCTCAGAGTCAGGAAGCCCTGGCTCAGGTGGAGGGGAGAAATAGCACAGCCACCTCTGACCTCCTCCTGCTCCTCCCAGATCTGGGGGACGGTGCCCAGCCAAGCCCCCCATGCCCTGCCCGTGACTGGGATGTCTGACTGCTCTCACTGCCTCTCCTTCTCCCCTTAGCCCCAGGCCCAACGCCTCTGGGCTCACTGCTTGTCAGTTTTCCACGTAGAAATTGTTTCCTGGGTGTAGCCCAGGCTTGTAGGGCCCCATCCTCCCAAGTCCTGCTCCCCGCTGTTCAGGGCAGCCCCCCTGCTCCTCCTGAAGTATTGGATGCGAGATTGAAATAATCAACCAAGACCAAGAGTCCCGCTAGTCCAGTGAGTAGAGATGTTAACCCTTCCCAATTAAGGAACTAACATACCCTCCAGTAGGTCCTTTAGTAAGGACCCACTGGTAATAGGTGGGAGTCAAGGGGGGTCCTCTCTGAGGGGCTACACCAGGAATCAGGGGGACAAGGAAGGTTACTGCGAGGATAGTGAAAGTCTCAGCTTTAGGTGGTCTGCTGAAGCTGAGGTCACTTTCCATTGTGCGTCCGGGGGGGCAGTCTTGACATGTGAGTGGTGGATTCAGGCAGTCAGTCCGTCCACCTTGATTGCCGTCAGGGTGACCAGGATCACTGTGTAGGGTCCTTTCCAGCGAGGAGTTAGGCCGGAGGCAGTGAATCTCTTTATCAGGACTTCATCCCCCGGCTGAAAGGGGTGGAGCGGCTGGTCAGTGAGGTCCACTGGGGTAGGTCAAGGTCCCCTGATGAGCGGGTGCACCTGGGACTGAGCAGACTGGAGTGCCTGCAGGGACTTAAGGAGTGTGTGGTTATGGACTTCAGCATGTATGGTGTCCGCAAGTTTGGGGAGTAAGGGAGGGGGCCTCCCAAACAATTTCAAAAGGAGTGAAGCCTTTCTTATAGGGAGTACATCGGGTATGGAGGAGAGCAAAAGGAAGCAGGTTGACCCAGTTTTCACCGGTCTCTAGAATGAATTTCGTTAGTCTCCTTTACGGTCCGGTTCATCCTTTCAACCTGCCCTGAACTCTGGGGCCGATAGGCACAGTGTAGCTTCCAGGATACGCCCAGGGCCTTGGCCAGGCCCTGAGAAACCTGTGTTGTAAATGCGGGGCCATTATCTGATCCCAGTGTCAGGGGCAAGCCGAACCCAGGAACCAGGTCCTGTAACAGTCTTTTGGTTACTACCAGTGCGGTTTCTGACCTAGTAGGAAGAGCCTCGACCCACCCAGAGAAAGTGTCCACAAACACAAGGAGGTATCTATAGCCGCATGCTGGGGGCTTTATTTCAGTAAAATCTACCTCCCAGTGTCCCCCTGGGCTGGTGCCCCTAAGCCTTATCCCTGCCTGACTAGACCTACTGCCTCCTGGATTTACCCTGGCACACACACCACATCGAGTAGTCGTTTCCCTAACAACGTCATGTAAATGTGGAACGTAGTATCTGGCCCTCAGTAGCTCGAGAGTTTGGTTTGTCCTAAGTGCTTGGCCTGGTGTGTGTCCTTAACTAGAGTCCGTCCTAGAGCCTCGGGGAGCACAATCCTTGTGTCTGGTAGAGCCCACCATCCTGTGGAATCTTGCCGTCCCCCCTGTTCTTTAGCAAAGTTTTCTTCCTCAGGCGAGTATGTTGGGATAGGAGGCAGGGTTGGGGCCAGCAGAGTCACAAGAAGAGTCAGAGGTTTTACTGGCCCCCAAGGCTGCCTGTCTGGCTTGCAGGTCAGCTGCCCTATTTCCCCTTGCCTCTGGTGAATCTCCCTTCTGGTGTCCTTTGCAGTGTATTAATGCCACTGCCTTGGGCTTCCCTATAGCCTCTAGTAGGGCTGGGATTTCCTCCTTGTTTTTGATGACTTTTCCCTCTGAGGTAAGCAGTCGTCTTTCTTTATAAATGGTCCGTGGCAAAGGCATATCGGCTGTCAGTGTAGATGTTGACAGTTTTTCCCTCTGCCCAGTCCAAGGCCTTTGTTAGAGCTACGAGTTCTGCCTTTTGGGCTGAGGTCCCGTGTGGGAGAGCCCGGGCCTAGGTAACCCACTCTAGGGTGACCACAGCTGCCCCGGCAGACCTGAGTCCATCGACCATGAAATGCTGCCATCTGTATACGGTACCTCCTGTGGGTTCTGCAGGGGGACGTCGGTGAGGTCCGGTCGCACGGTGTGGAGGACACCTATTGTCTGTTGGCAGTTGTGAATGGGTTCCTCTGGCTCGCTGTCGGGCAGCAATGTGGAGGCGTTTAAAACTGTGGTTTTTGAAAATTTTATGCAGGGCTGGTCCAAAAGTAAGGCCTGGTATTGGACTGTGCGGGCATTAGACATCCGTTTTCCCGGGGCTCCACGGAGTAGTGACTCCACCGCGCGGGGTGCCACTAAGTTTAACTCCTGCCCCAAGGTTAGTTTGTCTGCCTCCTTGACTAACAGGGCCGTAGCTGCCACCGACCTCAGACAAGCTGGCCACCCAGGGCCTACGGGATCAAGTCTTTTTGAAAGGTAGGCAACTGGCCGGGACCAGGGTCCCAACGTCTGGGTGAGCACCCCCTATGCGACTCCCAGTTTTTCATGCACAAACAACTGGGCAGGTTTAGAGATGTCTGGCAAGGCCAAGGCCGGGGCTGCAGTCAGGGCAGTCTTGAGATTGTCAAAAGCCCGATGCTCTATCTCTGTCCATGTCAAGGGCTGATTTCCCCCAGTGCAGGCATACAGGGGCTTGGCTATCACAACAAATCCCGAAATCCATAGCCTGCAGCACCCTACTGCCCCAAGGGATTCTCACACTTGGCGTTTCGTGGTGGGGGTGGGCATTTGCAGCACTGCTTGGGCTCAGCTGGGTGCCAGTGCCCGGTTTCCCTTCTCTATAATATGGCCCAGGTAAGTAACCTTTTGTTGGCAGAGTTGGGCCTTTTTAGCTGAGACCCTGTACCCCAAAGTCTGCAGGGTTTTTAATAATGACTGGGTGGTCTCATTACAGGCCTCCTGGGTTTTTGTAGCCAAGAGCAAGTCATCCACTTATTGGAGTAAGGTACACTCTGGGAACTCAGCTCAGAAGGCAGCAAGGTCTTGGTTAAGTGCCTCATCAAACAGAGTGGGGGAGTCTTTGAACCCCTGAGGCAGTCTTGTCCAAGTGAGTTACCCCGAGACCCCAGTATCAGGCTCAGTTTATTCAAAAGCAAATATAGGCTGGCTGACAGGGGCCAGAGGGATGCAGAAGAATGCATCTTTGACATCCAAGATGGTGTAATGGTGGTGTTCCAGGTCCAAGAGACTTAGGAGGATGTACAGGTTTGGAACTGTGGGGTGAACAGTTTCCACCGGTTTGTTTACCTCCCTCAAGTCCTGTACAGGTCATAGTCCCTTGTGCCTGGTTTTAAGACGGGGAGTAAGGGAGTATTCCAGGGGGACTTACAGGTAGTAAGGGTTCCTCCTTTTAGGAGTCTGCTTATATGTGGAGCAATTCCCCGTCTGGCTTCCTGGCTCATGGGATATTGTCGTACCTGGACTGGAGTTGCTGTTGCCAATGGCTGGACCATTACCGGGGTATGGTGACTTGCCAAGCCTGGGGGATTTGTCTCAGCCCACACTCCAGGTACCTTTTCTTGAAACTGGCGGAGGAGGTCTGATGCTGGCGGTTGATCTGCCTCTGAGGATATAGCTTCCTGCAAGAGATACTCATCTGACAGAGCACAGGTAATGAGGTTTGCTGAGGTGGCCCTGATGCCAAGGGAGGAGGAATTGAGAGGCAAGCCTGACTCTCACTGAAAGAAATACTTGCTTGAAGTGTGCGGAGTAAATCTCGTCCTAGGGGTGGGTATGGACACTCAGGAATAACTAAAAAGGAGTGGGTGACAGTACCGTTCCCCAGATCAACGAGTCAGTTGGTGGTCCAAGGGCTTGATGTGGTTTTTCCTGTGGCCCCCTGAATAATTGTTCTTTTACTGGACAGTGGTCCCAGAGGCTGAGTAAGGACTGAGTGGGCCGCTCCTGTGTCGACCAAAAACTGACAGGTGTGCCCCTAACTTTTAAAGTGACCCTGGGCTCCTGGGGGCTTAGTTGATGAGAGCCCGGGGTCTGTCAGTTCTGGGTTTCTAAGCTAAAAATGGCCTTTGGCTGTCTTTCCTGTACTGCCCCTTGCCTCCTTCTCTCTGGACATTCTTTTCTCCAGTGTCCCTCTCTTCGGCAGAATGCACATTGCTTAGGCCCTAGCCTGGGCCTTTGTCTCCCTGGGCCTCTCTGCTGAGTTTCTGGTCCTTGGGAGAGAACTCGGGTTTCCTGGAGTGCCACGATCACTGCCTTAGCAACCCTCTTATCTTGTTTGACCTCTAGGGTTTCTCTATTGTTAAAGACTTTCTGGGAGATCTCCAACAACTGAGTTAGATTCATTCCCTGGAACCCCTCTAATTTTTGCAATTTTCTTTTGATGTCTGGGGCAGACTGGGAAACAGAAGCCAGATTGACAGCCTGCTGATTTTCTGGGGCCTCAGGATCAATAGGGGTGTAGGTGTGGTAGACGTCCTGTAGGTGCTCAAGGAAAGCGGCTGGGGACTGCTGTGGACCCTGGGTCATGGTGCCTACCTTGGAGAGGTTTTTCGGGCTGCCCCCAACCCCCTCTAACAAGTACCCGTGAAAATTGTTCAAAGCCTGCATGCCCGCTGGGGTGTTTGGGTCCCATTAGGGCCTGGTGGAAGGAAAATTGCATTAATTTGTTCCTGGCGATCATCTACTGATGCTCCCCCCATCCCAAGTATTGCTTTATGGGCTGCTTGTCTAATTTTACTTCTCTCCTCTGTGGTAAACAACACCAGGAGCAGCTGCTGGCAATCGTCCTGGTTTGGACGGTGGGTTTGTAAAACTGACTCCAGGAGCCCTTTGAGTGCCTGGGGCTTTTCGGAAAACGGAGGATGTTGAGCCTTCCAGTTATAGAAATCACTAGAGGAAAAAGGGATGTGAACAAGGAAGGGGCAGCCCCAGCTGCCACCATCTGCGGGAGGTGCCTCCCGGAGGGGCAGTAGCTTTGGTGGGTGTGGGGCCCCATTTCTAGTGTGGAGGGGCGACAAGGGCTGATTATTAGTACTGTCTGGAGAGGGGTGTCAGGACCCCATTCTCAAGGGCCAAGAATATGGTGGAGGCCACTCTTGGTCCTCGGCAGGGGCTGGAAGAACAACCGGTGCCGAGGGGCTCTTCTTTGGGCCTGCCAGCATAACCTGAAGTCCAGCCTGCTTTATGCACTTCTCAAGCCAAGGAGGAGGGTGCCGGATCAATTCCAGCCATTGATCAATGTGTGGAAATTGATCAGCATGGCCTGGGGACCCTGTCACCTTGCTCCAGACAGCCTGAGTGATCTTGGGGTCATATGTCCCCATTTCTGGCCAGCCTAACCCAAAGGCCAGTCACTCTAACTGACAGAGGGTCCTAAGCCTCTGTGGGGTTAGTTTAACACTATACTGGCCAGGGAACCCTACTTTAAAATTTGTTGTCATGCATTGGAGAGGGGTGCATGGTCGGGACTGTGATGAGCACATTCGGTTTTTCCTTCAGTTTTTTAATTTTTCCAAGAGACTTCACTGATTTCAGACTGGCTCCACTGAGGATTTGAACCAACAACCTTGCAGTCGCGGGCCCTACCCCTTAACTACTGTTCTAACAAGTAAATTGCACTACAAAGAGTTAGAAAGCTGTTCTTAAAGCCAGATTTCAGATGCAAATACTGCACCCTGAGGCAGCATGGCCCCCCTGAAAGCCGAGTGGGGCTGGCTGCCGGCAGAGACAGAGGAAAAAAACGCTTTTTGTGTCAGTTTACAAACTGAGCTCTAAGCTGCTGGGCCTGCTGCCAGTTCCCTTCCCCTGCAGCTTTTGGTCACCTTGACACAGGGACCCTGAAAAGCATTAAATTCCTATCTCTCTATCTCTCTCTCCTTGCTTCTCTTTTCTGTCTCCTCTCTTCTTCTTCTCTCTTACTCTTTCCTTCCCTGTTTCTTTCTATCTTCTTTCCCTGCTTTCTCTCTCTCTCTCTCTCTCTCTCTCTCTCTCTCTCTCTCTCTCTCTCTCTCCTTCCTTTGCCTACTTTCTTGTCCTCTTTCCTTTCGTCTACTTTCTCTTTTCCTCTTCTACTTTCTTGTCCTCTCTCCTCTCTTTTCCTCCCCTGTTTCTGTTGTCTCCTTCTGGGCCCCTTGCTTGCTACTCATGTCTTCCTCTTTCTGTGGTATAGCTGGTTTTGGAAAGCCTCAAATTTGAATTTTGCCCTCTCTAAAGCAGGTTTTAGCAGGACTTCTGCAGCCAGGTCCTGCAAGGACCAGACAATTAAGTTGGTGGGTCTGTCTCTAGTCCTAGTCAAAGGAACGGTGGGTAAGGGCCAGGGTAAGGTGGCAGCCTCTCCCCCCGTACATCACAATTTGTGAAGTGTGCAAAAGAGTTGCCAATCTGTCTTTAGTGGTTTATGGCACCCGAATTAAGAGAATAAAACAACTAGAGTTACTATCTGCCACATGGAAAAGGAAGAAAGAGTGAGGCCTCAGTGATAGAAGAAGATGAGGAAGAAAGAGAAGAGGGTAATTTCTGCTGGGGTGTAATCACTAAAAGTTCCCTGCATCCAGTGGTCCGTCAACCACTGCAAGATATCCCCTACTTCAAGGGAGGATGGCCTGAGCCAGTGTATGTCTGCTAGCAGGAGTCTAATAAAACTGACAAATTTACAGTAAGGACAGAACCACATATAGGATTGACAGACAAAGGATGGGCGCCCCCCAGATGGGAGACCAGACTGATGCCTGTCCAGCCATGCCCCCGGAGGGGTCTTTCAGGAGCATCTTGGCTAAGGTGTACCCATATAACCCCCAGGCCTGGTCACTTCAGGAAGGAAGTCGGGCTCGAACCAACAGCTCTGGAGTGAATCACCATTATGCCTTATGACATTCCCATGGAACCGTGGGTGAAGGCCCTCTCAAGCCCCATAGCTTTTCAGCTGTGGGACTACATATATACACATTCACTCTCTCACTCACACAGAGGTTATGGAAAACAATTGAATGCTGACACCCACTATGCCAGCTACCCGATGCTGATACCCACTATACCAGCTACCAGAAGGCTGCTACCCACTGCAACGGCCACCAGAAGGCTGGCACCCACTATGCCAGCCACCAGAAGTCTAAAGCAACGTCTCAGTGAGGCTTGTCAGGTCAGAGTTGCAATGACTGTGTCCAGTCCCCTGGCACAGGCCCCCTTGAACTAGTTCCCAGATTCCAGACCAAACTTACCTCCAGAGGCTTTTTTAGGACCCTGAAGAATTTCGGGTGAATGTCAGCCGGGTGGTCACTTATCCTCCCTGGTGGCGCTCTGGGGCTCTGGGACAGCTCAGGGGGTGCCTCCCCTAGAGGCCCCTGAGGTGGAGCAGCTGCCCGGGCAAGAATCTGAGATGGCTTTTGTCTAGGTGATGGAGGAATAGAAATAATATCTCACTGGGGCCTCCAAATGAAGTATTGGATGTGAGATTGAAATAATCAACCAAGACAAAAGTATGCCAAATTGCAGGGTCTTTATTGCCGGCGACCACAGAGAACTCATGTCTCTCCAACCCATGGCCCCAAACTCAGGGGGAGCAGGGTATTTAAGCTGAAAAACCACATAGTGGATGCAGGGCAAGCAACTTTACAGTAACTACTGATAAGTGAAGGCCAGACAGTTACTGATAAGAAAAAGGCAAGCAGTGTAGGTTCTTTAGAGCAAGCTAGCAGTTTTGTTTACAGAAGCCAGGGTCAGCAGTTATTGCAAGGAGAATGGGACAGTACAACTTATTTTTGGAGGATTAAGGAATCAAGATAAATGACGTTTATAAAATGACGTTGCTCAGGCCCTAACTCTAGGCCCGCTATAGCACACTCCCCGCTGTTCAGGCTCTTTGCTGCACCCTCCCTGGCCCAGCCTTGGCATTGGCCCTTATCAGTTTGGCCCTCTTCTTTGAAGCTGAGACAGAGTTTTGTCCCCTGCTTGCTTGCAGATGCTGAGATGGAGTCTGAAGTGCAGGATACTGACCAAGGATCCATACCTGGGAAAAGGGCAGAGAGAGAAGCACAGCACAGCACAGCCTGGCCCAGCCTAACCACCCCCAGGGAGCCCTGGGCCGAGGGCCCTGTTAGAGCTGCTGTGTGGTGAGCAGGAGGGGCTGGGCATTCATACCCTGCACAGCTGGTCCTGGCTGTAGGCCACTTTGAGTAAGCTGAGGCAGCTTGAAGGAGGGATGGCCAGAGGTGTCTGAGGTTGCTCTTGCAATGCTGGATGGCAGGCCTTCCCTGGAGGGGTCTGAAGGGATATTTTCATGTCCAGACCATATCGGAAGCTTATTGGAGCTTGTGTCTTGAAAGCCCTAGGGATCCATACATATGCAACTATGCCCGGCTCTGCTTTCCCTCCCTGCCCGGCTCTGCTTTCCCTCCCTGCCCGGCTGCTTTCCCTCCCTGCCCGGCTCTGCTTTCCCTCCCTGCTGTGACCAGGCCATTTTGGTGCATTCTTTGTGCTCAGCTCTTTCCTCCTCTATTCCACGCCTTTTCCAGGCAGCTGGCCTGGGAGGCAAAGTCCCCTTGACCTGTGGGCCTGCACAGGCACCTGCAGCCCGGGACTCCTCCCCTGCGGGAAGCTGTTATCACCCTGTACTTTGCCCTCCTCCCAACCTGCCCACGGAAGACTCAGAATGAACTCCTAGCCCTCAAAAGGCTTAAAAATTGCTCTACATTTTATGTTTAAAGTGGTTTTGTTAAAAATTTCATAACTAATGACTTGAGGCTTTGTTCTTCTCCAAACTCCACCAGCGAGTC
>CM052658.1:3240334-3307391 GCA_028533165.1 Leontopithecus rosalia | reverse complement strand
CAGCATCCATGGGACCATCTCTGGTCCGTGTGCCTGGCTGCTGTGGTGGGTGTTCTCCAAGACCCCGGCATCCATGGGACTGTCTCTGGTCTGCGCGCCTGGCTGCTGTGGTGGGTGTTCTCCAAGACCCCGGCATCCATGGGACAGTCTCTGGTCTGTGTGCCTGGCTGCTGTGGTGGGTCTTCTCCAAGACCCCGGCATCCATGGGACAGTCTCTGGTCTGTGTGCCTGGCTGCTGCGGTGGGTGTTCTCCAAGGCCCTGGCATCCATGGGACAGTCTCTGGTCCGTGTGCCTGGCTGCTGCGGTGGGTGTTCTCCAAGGCCCCAGCATCCATGGGACAGTCTCTGGTCTGTGCCTGGCTGCTGCGGTGGGTGTTCTCCAAGGCCCCGGAACCATGTGACAGAGCTTCCCTCCACCAGCATCCAAGTCCTCCTCTGCGGCGCAGCAGGCGGAACCCAGCCTGAGGCAGGGGTCCCAGTTGCTGTATATGAAATCTGTCCTCAAACGCTGCCAACTAGCTCATCCTCATGTTAGTGGAAGGCTGGGCCACAGCTCTGCGTGCAGGGAGAGTGGGGGCAGGCGGGCAGCTACTCCCATATGGACCCAAGGAGTAGGGCCTTCTGATCCCATTATCCCTGATCAGATCTGCATGAGAAGATCTCCCTCTGTCACAGGAAAGAAACACAGGAGGGCAGAGGTGTTTCCGTTTCACATGGATGCAGGGCCAAAATACATGCACACACGCATGCACCATGTGCATCATGCTCACACACCAAGTCATGCACACACACTTGCAGTGCACACCCACACACATACATGCACACATGTGCATACACACAATGCAGCCATGCACACACGTGCACAATGCTCACACATCCATAGACAAGCATTTACACATAAACACACACACACACACACACACACACGCACAAAAGCTCCAAGCTCCAAGTAAGCAAAGGCCTGAAAGCACGAGGTGCTTTGCAGAGAGCCCGGAGTTCTCCTCCTGGGTTAAATCTCCGGAGCCACCAGGGAGGCGGTGAGCCAGGGCAAGGACTTACTGCCTCTGGTGCCTTGGCCGGCCTCTAAGAACTCAGCTAACCAGGACAGGGGATATTTTAAAAGGAATTTTATGATGTTTTTAAAGATACCTTTTTCCTGTAAGTCCTGTGATTTAATAAATACCTAGGATTTACGCTTAAACTCCCAAGGCTGAGTGCTAAGGACTTCATGACAGGTTTGCCCCTCATCTGCGAAGTGGCCTGAATCCCAGCTGTGAGAGCTGATTCAAAGCTCACTGGTTGGCTCCCAAGCCAGAGAAGAGCAGGGAGAAGCTGGCAGGAGAGATGAGGAGGGTTTGGGAGAATTAGCTGAGAGACGCAGCGACGCAACAGGAAAACAGGCCAGGGAAAGGGCTTCAAACATAAATCTTTGAGGATGGAAAGTCCCTGTAGTTACAAAACAAAGTTGTGCAAAGCTAGGTTCTCTGTTTTCACCGAAGCAGCTTCTCAGGCCCCAGCACAACTGAGTCGGCTCAGGCACGGTCAGCTCTGGAATGAGTAGCTGCATGGACAGACTTAGACCAGGTGCCATGGCAAAGGCTCCTGGCAAGGCTGCCTCCTCTGCCCCCAGTGCACATTTCCGAGCAAATTGCTAAGGCCCTTGTCCTGATTTCATGATCAAACTCCTTGCAGGCAGAGATCTGCCCTCCCCCTGGACTTCCGCATGCTCCTGGGGCATGTGGGGATCCCCGACCCTCCCTCTTTCCCCAGTGGCCCTTCTGGTTCTCTTGCCAACAAAAGTGACACCTCATGATTTACACAGCTTTTCCAGGGGTCTCATGATGGGTAATTTTATGTGTCAACTTGACTGGGCCACAGGGCACACAGATACTTGGCTAAACATGGTTCTGGGTATTTCTATGAGGGTGTTTCAGATGAGATTAGCATTTGAATCAATGGATTCAGAAAAGCAGATGCCCTCCCCAGTGTGGGTGGGCCTTGTCCAGTCCATTTGGGCCTGAATAGAACAAAAGACTGAGCAACAGAGAACTCACTCTCTGCCTGACTGCTTGAGCTGGGCCATCTCCTGCCTTCAGAGGGAGATGTATGCCATCCCTGCTCCTGGTTCTCTGCCTTCTGGCTTGGACTGAACCACACCACCAGGCTTCCTGGGTTCTCAGCGTGCAGATGGCAGAATATGGACCTTCCTGGGCCTGAAATATATGAACCAATTCCTTATAATAACACACCACACACACACACACATACACACACAATTGCTTCTGCGTCTCTGAAGAACCCTGAAAAATACAGGTGTGTGTTACAGAACCACTCTTCAAGGGCGTTCATAGGCTCACCTGCACCACTGCTGGCTGAGTCCACAGCTCTGACATGGAGTCCTACCCTCCTGAGTCCCCTGCCACTCGGGGCATCAGCCACGCCTCTGCCTTCTGCCCAGAATCTTCACTTTCCAGCCAACTCCTTGTCTTACTTCTGCTAATGGCCCTACTGACCTCTTGAGTTGAAACCATGGCATTCTCGGAACCTCAAAAAGGATCCCATCCATTATGGCTGTCTGAGACTCTCGGCTGGACATCCTCCAAAAAATGGCCAGGGAAACAGATCCTACCTGCCACATCCAATGGAATCACAGGTCACTGCTGGCAGGACCCCCGGGCATCGGACCTGGAAAGGGGAGGATGCGAACTAAGCCATTAAACCTGTCCTTGCCATGCTCGCGAATAATCACCACAACACATGTGCAGCGAGCACGTGCTATGCTCAGGTCATGCATTTGCTGACTCTCTGGCTAATACTCTTCTTTTGTACAAGGAAGTTAGTTTTGGCTTCCAGCAGCTTTGTGGGACACAACCACAAGAATGTGAGATATGTTAGTGGCCATTAGGATTCTCACCTCTGGGACGAGAAGGATGTACACTCACTAGTTGCATAAATGTAGTCAAGTAATTTAAACTCTTAGAACTGCACGTGTCCTTGTCTATAAATCAATTTATAGTAGAGTAGAGTAGCAAAGTAGCTGTGGGGCTGAGGCTTAAATATTTCATATAGAATGTGATCACTGTTCAGCACATAGCGAATGCTCAATGCGTGTCAACTGTTATGACCCTCACGGTCACATCTACAAAGGACTTGAGCTACTAACAAAAATTCAATCAAGATTGTCCCCATCATGAGGACTTGCCCCTGTTATCAAACTCTGCTTGAGTTCACCTCTTCATAAGTTTGAACCTGTCACTAGGGTTCCATTGTGGGTTTGGGGGGATGGGGTTCACCCACATACTGTGGGCAGAGCCGTGAGTGCATTGATAGATTTGTAGTGTAGCTTTCTAAAATGTAGCCTGAGCCATGATCATCTCCGTGTAAAAGGCAGGTGCTAAGGTCCGCAGACGGGATGGGGGAGAAGGAGCCACATTTCCTTCAGGCTTCGTGGCTCAGTAAGAGCCACCAGCAGCACTGCCCAAGCAGCTGTGTTCTGAGGAGCTGGGATCCGAGGCTGACACCCAATGCTGCCATGTGGGTTAGTATGGGCTAGTGTGGGTTAGTGTGGGTTAGTGCTAGTTAGTGCTGCTTAGTGCGGGTTAGTGTGGGTTACTGCTGGTTAGTGCAGGTTAGTGCTGGTTACCTCGAGTTAGTGCTGGTTGGTGAGAATTATTACTCATTAGTGAAGGTTAGTGCTGGTTAGTGTGGGAGGTTAGTGTGGGTTACTGCTGGTTAGTGCTGGTTAGTGTTGTTTAGTGCGAGTTAGTGCAGCTTGATGCTGGTTAGTGTTGGTTAATGCTGCTTACTGCAGATTAGTGTGGGTTAGTGCTGGTTACTGTGGGTTAATGCTGGTTAGTGCTGGTTAGTGAGAGTTAGTACTGGCTACTGTGGGTTAGTGCTGCTTAGTGTGGGTTAATGCTGGTTATTGTGGGTTAGTGCTGGTTAGTGTGGGTGCTTAGTGTGGGTTAGTGCTGGTTACTGTGAGTTAGTGTTGGTTAGTGTGGGTTAGTGGAGGTTAGTGCTGGTTAGTGTGGGTTAGTGGAAGTTAGTGCTGGTTAGTGTGGGTTAGTGGAGGTTAGTGCTGGTTAGTATGGGTTGGTTAGTGCAGGTTAGTGCTGGTTAGTGTGGGTGGTTAGGGTGGGTTACTGCTGGTTAGTGTGGGTTGGTTAGTGCTGGTTACCACGAGTTAGTGCTGGTTAGTGAGAGTTATTAGTCATTAGTGAAGGTTAGTGCTGGTTAGTGTGGGAGGTTAGTGTGGGTTACTGCTGGTTAGTGCTGGTTAGTGTTGTTTAGTGCGAGTTAGTGCAGCTTGATGCTGGTTAGTGTGGGTTGGTTAGTGTTGGTTAATGCTGCTTACTGCGGATTAGTGTGGGTTAGTGCTGGTTACTGTGGGTTAATGCTGGTTAGTGCTGGTTAGTGAGTTAGTACTGGCTAGTGTCGGTTAGTGCTGCTTAGTGTGGGTTAATGCTGGTTAGTGTGGGTGCTTAGTGTGGGTTAATACTGGTTACTGTGAGTTAGTGTTGGTTAGTGTGGGTTAGTGGAGGTTAGTGCTGGTTAGTGTGGGTTAGTGCTGGTTAGTGTGGGTTAGTGGAGGTTAGTGCTGGTTAGTGTGGGTTAGTGGAGGTTAGTGCTGGTTAGTATGGGTTGGTTAGTGCTGGTTAGTGCGGGTTAGTACTAATTAGTACTGGTTAGTATGGTTTGGTTAGTGCTCATTAGTGCAGGTTAGTGCCGGTTAGTGTGGGTTAGTACTGGTTAGCATGGGTTGGTTAGTGCTGGTTACTGCGGGTTAGTGCTGATTAGTGAGAGTTATTACTGGTTAGTGTGGGTCAGTGTGGGAGGTTAGTGTGGGTCAGTGCTGGTTAGTGCAGGTTAGTGCTGGTTAGTGTGGGTTAGTACTGGTTAGTGCAGATTGGTTAGTGCTGGTTAGCACTGGTTACTGGGGGTTCATGCTGGGTAGTGTCGGTTAGTACTGGTTAGTGCGGATTGGTTAGTGCAGGTTAGTGCCAGTTAGTGTGGGTTAGTACTGGTTAGCATGGGTTGGTTAGTGCTGGTTACTGCAGGTTAGTGCTGATTAGTGAAAGTTATTACTTGTCAGTGCGGGTCAGTACTGGATAGTGTGGGAGGTTAGTGTGGGTTAGTGCTGGTTAGTGCTGGTCAGTGAAGGTTAGTGCTGGTTAGCACTGGTTACTGGGGGTTCATGCTGGGTAGTGTGGGTTAGTGCTGGTTAGTGTGGGTTAGTACTGATTAGTGCAGATTGGTTAGTGCTGGTTAGTGTGGGTTAGTGTGTGTTAGTGCTGGTTAGTGTGGGTTAGTGCTGGTTAGTACTGGTTAGTGCAGGTTAGTGCTGGTTAGTATTGGTTAGTGCGGGTTGGTTAGTGCCATTTGGTGTGGGATAGGGCTATTAGTGTGGGTTACTGCTGGTTACTGAGGGTTAATGCTGTTCAGTGCTGGTTAGTACTGGTCAGTGCAGGTTGCTTAGTGCCAGTTAGTTCTGGTTAGTGATGGTTAGTGCTGGTTAGAACAGGTTAGTGCTGGTTAGTGCCTGTTGGTGTGGGTTGGTGCAGGTTACTGTGGGTTGGTGCTGGTTAGTCGTTAGTGATGGTTAGTGCAGGTTAGTGCTGGTTACTGTGAGTTGTGCGGGTTAGTGTTGATTAGTGCAGGTTAGTGCAGTTTAGTGCTAGTTACTGCTGGTTAGTGTGGGTTAGTGCTGGTTAGTGATGGTTTTGCAGGTTAGTGCTGGTTACTGAGTTGCATGGGTTAGTGTTGGTTAGTGCACGTTAGTAAGGTTTAGTGCTAGTTAGTGCTGGTTAGTGTGGGTTAGTGCTGGTTAGTTCAGGTTAGTGCTGGTTAGTACTGGTTAGTGCAGGTTGGTTAGTGCTGGTTATTGTGTGTTAGTGCTGGTTACTGCGGGTTAGTACTGGTTGGTGCAGGTTAGTGTGAGTTGGTTAGACCGGGTTAGTACTGGTTAGTGTGGGTTGGTTAGTGCTGGTTATTGTGGGTTAGTGCTGGTTACTGCAGGTTAGTATGGGTTAGTGCTGGTTGGTGTGGGTTAGTGCGGGTTAGTGCAAGGTAGTGCTGGTTAGTGCTGGTTAGCACTGTTGGCAAACTGCCACCAGCTCAGACCCTGCGCACCCCCTCCCCCACTAGTTGGTGGCTGTCCCACCCCCCCATCCACCTCCCAGCAGCTTTAGGGGTGCAGCCTGCCTGAGGCCAGAGTTCACTGGAGCAGCCTGTGCCACGCAAACCCTGAAGCACTTCAGATCCTCAGAAAATGAGGATCTGAGGGAGTGCTGTGATGCCCCTGGAGCTCCACGACCATCCTCACCTGAACATGAAACTCTTATTTTGAGGGAACATGTAGTAACACTCCCAAAACAAGTGCAGGGAATTCTGTGTGAGATAAAACTCTGAGGCTCCTGTTGGGAGAAGGAAAATAGAAAAGAGAGGAAGTGAGCAGGATGTGTGCAGAAATGTGTCGGAGGCGGCTCGGTTCCCAGATGAGGTGATCTGAGGTAGTGGCCCCCAAGGGGACAGCAGCAGCCTGCAGGACTTCTCAGGGCCTTTCCTGCACCAGGATGCAGGAAACATGTTCTAAAAATGAGCATGCTCTTCTGTGGGGCCTTTTCAGGCTCATTCACTGCATTTTTTATCTCTGTATGTTGACTGTATTTTGTGTACGTGCGGTTTGGTGGCCTGTGATGTCCTGGGCAGACACTCAGTTTGGACACTGTCCAGTGCCCCTTGGCAGAGAGCCCCCCTGCCCTACACACCCTCAACCTTGAAGCAACCTTGGCATTTAGAAACAGATGTCACACTGGGTGCTCCTCCACACTGGCAACAATCCACACCCTGCCTGGTGCTAAAGGGTGGGCTTTGTCCCCGCTACCTGTGAGCCTGTGACAGCATCGGCCCAACCACCTGCCAGTGAGCCCTGGCCACCCCTCCCCCAGAGCAGCCCCCAGGCATTCCAACCCATCAGAGAACACCTTCCAAACTGTCCCTGCACTGCAGCCTCCTCCTCCCCACCCCACCCTTCGGTGCCCCAACAGAGCCCTGTGGAACTGAATGGCTGGATAACACATGGCTGTCAGACCTTGGAAAGATGCTGACACCCAGGTCCTCACACTGGCTCTGGTAGGTGAAGGCGAGGGAGCAGGAGGAATCGTACCCAGACTCAAGCTCATGTCTCAGCGTAGCTTTCCACAGCCAAGTGACCTTGCACTGCTGGCTTCATCATTGTAAGCCTCAGTTTCCTCATCTGTAAAATGGAGCCACTGATTCTGAAGCCAGGAGTCGTGTGCAATGACGTCTTCAGGAAGTGACCCAGGAGACTGGTCATAGTGTGGGAGAGGCAGAACAGGGAAGCAGAGGGGGCCAGGCAGGGGGTACTGCCAAGGGCGCCTCCAGCCACGGGGAGTCCTGGGGGAAACTACCCAGAGTCACCCTCAGCAGAGGCAAAGATGATGGGCAGCCACAGCCAGCACTGGCCATGCAGGGCCCTGTGGGTGGAGGTGGAAAGTGGCCGGTCAGGCCTGCCTAGCTCCCTGTGTTCAATGGTGCCTGGCTCCGGTGAGGAGACCTCCTGAGAGGAGGTCTCCGGGAAGCTGCCCAGGTGCTAGGCTTGAGAATGGGAAGTTCACGGAAGGGCAGGGTCCAGAGAGCAGCAGGAAGGCAAGGGGTCAGTCTTCGGAAGCACAGCCTTCTCCCAGCCCTGGGACCAGCCCACCTATTGCCAGGACCGTGATAGGTCCCAGGAAACAGCCCACTTCTGGCTGAGGGCCAGCACACAGGATGCCCCTGCCCTGGGAACTCTGTTCCCCTCCAGGACACCCTCATTCAATGCAGTACGGCTTCACCTACATCAGCAGGGTCGGGCTTGAAGTGGGCCTGGGCTTAACAACTCGATAAAACCATTTTAATTCTGCCAGTTGTCAGGCCTGCTCCCTTGTTTGCCCACCTATTCATTACAGGAGCCAATGAAGATGAGACTTAAGCCAACCAGCCTCAAACGAGACCTCCAGCCAAGGTTTGGTCTTCCTGGGCAGGAGGCCTGAGGCCTATACCAGTCCCTTGGGGACCGCAGCTGCCAATTCACTGTGTGCTTCTCCAGTGCAAACACAGTCCCTGCTCCGTCTCTCCTGAGCCCCACTCAGGGGAAACCTGAAGAATGCCTCTCACCCTCAGCTTGGTTGTGGTGCAGCTTGAGGACAAGGTGGTCCCCATGCACGCTCTAGGGAGGTTTCAGGGGAGGCACCGTGACACGGGAGTCTGAGGCTGCCCACCTTAATCGCCATGCCTGGTCTGCAGGTGGACAGTGTATGTGGAGGCGGCCTCTGGATTCAGGGCCAGGAGTCACCAGTCAATGGTTCTGGCTGGGTCTGGCTATTTCAACCATCTTTGGGGTCCATTCCGACCCCTGTCTGGGATGGTGAAATTGACCAAAAACACAATACCATAGATTGCTGACTGGACAGCCTACTATGAGCAGAACTTGACGATGTCCTTACCCAACTGAGGCTGCGGACCAGGGACAGGGGCACAGGAGGGAAGAGGTGCTCCAGGGCCCCCAACACACTCCTCAGCGGGAGAAGAGGATCAGCATGTGGAAGCTCACAGACACCTGATGAATCAGAATCTCTTCTTCAACACTGCTCCTTCAGAACCACTCCCGCTGCACACTGAGTCTATCCACCCAGCACGCACTCACAGGCCCCTTCTGGCCTGTCCTGCACAGCTGCAGCACGGCGTGTGCAGCACCATGACAGGGGGGTCAGCCTAGTGGCCCCAGACCTGCAGACTGCATCCACCCTTCTGCTGCAGGACCTCACCCTACAAATTCCATCTGCACCAGCCCTACTTCCCAGTCAATTTCTGCTCTCTGAAACTACCAAGCTGCAAACTTGGGAAAGGAGTGGGGCTTGGGTAAGACTCTCCTGGGTAGTCACTGCAAACTACAGCTCCCGAGGCCCCGCCAGAAACCCTGATTTAGTAGCCACAGGCTTCGGGTGATCTTGATGAGCACCCGTTCTGTGGAATGAAGCGTTCCAGCACTGAGCTGGGCAAAGATCATCCTATTTGTCTGTGGGCTTGAGACCCTTATCCCTACCTGTCAGCCCACACTTCTCTCCCGATTCTGACCACTGGTCACTTCTGGTTACAACCCAAGCCCCCACCGCAGCCCAGAGCCACAAATGCCCCGGACTCCTCTGAGATGGTCCTGAACCCCCGTGCGTCCCTGCTTCTCCGTCCATCTGTATTTACGATGCCTGCTTGCACCATATCACACCTAACCAGTAGGTGCCTCTGTGCCCAAAATGAAAAATTAATTAAGTTCAAGGCTTCGGGTTATGTAAAACAAATTAGGTCTCTGCTTCATCAATTTAAGTCCCCAAACCTTGCCACTAAGTTTACTTAGGTTGTGATATCGTTGAGTCAAATAATACAAACCTTAAAAAGCGGAAACCGTGTGTATAGAGCGATGATACGAACTCATCAACTTTAGGAACTAGGTCAAAAATAAGGTTTCCACCCCGCGTGTGGGAGAAGTCTGGCCCTTGAATTATTCATGCCCGTGTGCACTCTGCGGCTTTAAGCCAGACAACTGAGCGTTGGCTTGGAAGGTCATTAACACCCAGGAAAAATGCAAATGGTTTTTTCTCCTTGTTAATTGTCATAGCCTGAGAATCACCCCACATGAAAATGAAATGAAAGCAGGTTCCATCCCAGGTGGAGGAGACAGGGGCTCCCGCTACCGACAGGATAATGTCCCCGTGGGCAGCTGCTTCTCCATGGAGACCCCGGCTTGCTGGGTGAGGAAGCAAATTGAGGTGCTATTTAAAGCGACGTCTAATAAGTGACTGATTGGGAGTCTCTTTCTTGGAGAGGGTAGAATTGGGGTCAAAGCTCAATTAGCCTAGAAATCATCCCCCGTCTGACCACTGGTGAGAGCGATCCTGGGCAGAATCCACGTCAGAGGGGACTGATCCAAGCCCTGTGTTTTGGAAGCCCGTGACGGTAGTAAGATTTGCCCAAAGCTACTCAAACACTTAATGCCAGAGTTGAAACCAGAATCCCTTCTTATCCCCAGCCCAGTGCACCTCTCTCCATAACTCCCGTCCCAGGGGAAGCGCAGATTTGAAGGTTCATGCAAAGCCATGCTCCCCGTCAATAAGCGCAGATGGAGGAGAGCAGGCTTCCACCCTGCGTTCCAATCCCAACAAGGCTCCAAATAGAAACCAGTGTCGTCCTCTGAGTCCCTTCGGGGCAGGATGGAGGGGTCGTGGGTGCTCTGGGCCAGCCAGGCAGCTTGGCGTGGTGCTGGTCTCCAGCTGAGAGCCCCCCATTTCCACCCCAGCTGCGGCCTTCAGCACAGCCAGGAGGTCAAAGTGTTCCTCACTGGCCCTGCCAGGCTCCAGGCGCTGCAGCCATGGGTGTCGTCAGGAAGGCCCTTCCTCTCTTGTATCTTGCAGTCCCAAAAAACACAGGTAATGGGTAAATAAAACAGGGCCATGACCACTGATGTGGGGTGAGGGGTGGGCGAAGGCCTCAAATCGCTGGTTCTAGTTTCGCTAATCAATTCATTCTGTCTGGAATAGATGTGATCAAATCTTAGTATCTGCAAAAATTACCCAAGAGGCTCATTAAAAATGCAGACTCCTGAGTCACAGCCTGGACTCCGACGTGGAACTGTGCCTTCAGTACGCTCTCGATGAGACTCCGATTCTGCTTTTAAATAGCTCCCTGGGTGACTCCGGCCATGTGGGAAGCCGCCGTCTGGTGAGAGTTCAGCCTGATGTTGAGCGATGACAAGGGGGCTGTTGGCCTCCAGCCACAAACCCGCTGCAGTACTGGCTGGGGCATTCCCAGAACCTTCCTTCAGGATCCCCACAGGCCCGCTGTGCCAGCAGGAATAACAGCCCCCAAAGATGTCCTCGTCCCCCTGCCCCTCCCCTGTGACTATGTCACCTCACATGGCGAAAAGGACTTTGCAGACGTCACCCAGTCGGGAAGGTTACCCTGTCATCCACATGAGCCACCATGATCCCCAGGGCCTCTGTCGGAGGAAAGCAGGGGTTGAGGTCAGAGAAAGAGGTGCTATGCCGGAGCAGAGGCCAGGGCGCCAGCTCTGAACACTGGGAGGGGCCACAAATGGGGGCATAGGTGGCCTTCGATGCTGGAAAGGGCAGGAACTGGAGGCTCCCCTGAAGTCCCCAGAAGAAACTCAGCCCTGCTGACGCCTTGATTTTGGCCAGTGGGACCTATGCTGGGCTTCTGACCTATGGAACCCAGAAGGGTGATGTGTGTGGTTTCAGGTCCTGGCTTTTTGTGGTGATTGTTTTTTTATAGCAGTTTTTTCCAGCAGCCATAGGAATCTCGAACACCTCCCAGTGAGCACATTCAGAGCGGCCCCTTCCTCCTGCTGCTAACCAGGCCGCACTGGGCTTCATGCTGCCTCTGAGGAGCTTCCTGGCTTCACTCCACTTCACCATTAACCAAGAGAAAGCTTGGGGTGTCAGTTCACGCTGTGGAGCCTGGGGTGTGGCCGCTGCTGCCAGTGGCCTTCCAGCAAATCCTGTCCCCCTGCGGGACGAAAACCTCAGGGACATGGACTCCTTGGTCCACTCAGAGCTCGGCCCAAGAGCAGCACGCTATGGGATGGGGACCAGGCTGTCCCCTTGTCTTAATGAATCAATCCCCAGGAAAAATCGAAGTTCTTCTTGGACAAGAAGTTAAAACCTGTAAGACAGCCTTCCCCCCCGCAGCTCCCCTGTGTGGCTGCTGTTACGGCGTGGGAACCAGGGCTCTGACATGGGCTGGGGACACTGCGCTCTCTCCAACACAATGTCAGGCCCACTGAGCTGCAGCCCCAGTTACAGCAGCAGCACCAGGGCTGAGCATCTGTCCTCACCAGCCATAGGCCCCACGGCCTAATCCCACACAACGGGCCAGTTTCTTAGGTAAAGTCAAGGTCAACCTTGACCCCAAATCCTGCCTTGCAGGTCACATATCCCCACACCTGTCACAGGATTGTGCACCCATGGGGTGAAGGTATTTATGGAATGAGCTGTGTGTGAGGGGCTCGCTGACTCCCCCCACTTCCTGGGGGCTGGATGTGGCTCCTCCATTGTCTGTTCCTTCACATCCCCATGCACTGAGGGACTCTGCCACGGCACGACTCCTCAGAGCTGTGGTGTTTCCTGCACTTGAGGCCCAGTCACTCTGGCTGGCCCCAGTAGACATGGGAGGAGAGAAGAGCTAGTGGCTGAACCCAGCGGCTGAAGGGAATTCCGCACTCCCCGGCAGGCACCTTCCTCCACGGGAGCGGGAACCAGTGTGACACCAGAAGGAGACCCGTTCCTTGTTTGTAGGATAAAGAACCGAGGCCCAGGGCGGAGAGGTGGCTTTTCTCATCTGACCTCCCCGGTCATCCTCCCTCCTGCTGCAGGCTGTGGGGTCTGGGAGCTGAGGTGCCAGGCCAGGCTACAGACTCTCGGCTTGGTCCTGCTTTGAGAAGCACACGGGAAATGCCTGCGTGGTGCCACCGTGAATAAGACAAGGCCCTTTCCTGGTAGGACTCACAACCAGAGGAGGAAACAGAAGAGGGACGGCGCAGGGAGCCCAGGCCGCTGGGATTCGTAGAGACTGCTCACAAGGGCTTTGTGGAGCATTGCACCAAGTCTTGTTCTGAGCATTGGGGAATCTCCTTGGAGGGACAGAAGGCACAGGAGGGTGTTCCTGGCCAGCCCCAGCGCCTGCAGGCACTCCCTGTGGGTCCGTGTACCATCCTTGGAGATTCGTTGTGGGAGAAGCTCGTGGAAGCTGGATCACCTGGAAATACAACAGGGCCTCCAAGATTAAGCACTGAGAATAGCTGGCAGGAAATGGGGCGAGGTGGGATAAGCTTCCCCTTATGAGTGACATCAGTGCCAGGGTAAAGCCTTCAAGCCAAAGGGAGCTGGAACAGTGTCCCCAGTGTTCACAGAGTCTGGTGGAGGTGGGGGGATCCAGAGAGGAAGAAGGTGGGGAAGGGGATCTTCTAAATCTGTGCATGAACCCAGGCAAAGCCATGCACCTCCAAGCTGCACAGGTATAGTAGCGGAGCAAGGGTTTGAGAATGGGGGGAAGATTGAAACACCCACCCAAGCATCTGATCAGCCCCAGAGCGACAGGTGTGAGACACACTCAACACAGCATAACAAATGCTTTGAGAACTGAGCTAAGATCCTAACCCACTGCATATAGCTCAGATTGGCCCCTCGGTGGGCAGACATGGCTGAGACAGTGGCAGTGCGATGGCTTTGAAAAATGAACACGGAAGCAAGATGGAACTTACAGCCTGAAATGTGTGCATTGATTGACTGCCAGACGAGGGAAAGAAATCTACATTCTCCAGAGGTTTATCATACGATCCAGAGCTCCTACAGCATGACATTCACAATGTCTACAATACAATTCAAAATTACTAGACTTAAAAAGAATAAAAAACATATAGCCAATTTCCAAAGGGAGCTGGCAAGGATGCCCTAGAGCAAGCACTAGTGCTGGGAACATGGACCCACGGGCACAGGAGTCCAGGCCCAAGGGCCTCTGCAGAGCAGCCTCCAACCTTTGGGCCTTTGGGCAAATTCTAAAGAAGAGCCTCTTAAAGAGAATATTTTTACATGGATGTATCAGTGCCCGACATGAACGTCCTGCTCCTGAGGGGCTTTGAAGAGCCCCATGGGCAGCATTCTTGTTTTATGCCTGGATACCCTGACTCTTGCCTGCCCACTGATCCCAGCCTCCAGGCACGTACAGGGTCAGCAGGTTAGCTGAGGGTCAGGCTGGAGTGTGAGATGGAGCCCCTGGGAACACCAGCCAGTGAAGAAAAGTGTCTTCGGAGAAATCTCGGAGGGCCAGGGGAGTGGAGGCATCCATGCACGTGTGCCATGTGTGCTTGTGTGAGTTTGTGCAGGTTGCAGATTTCCTCTGCACATCTTTCTAATTTAAAATATCCTGGTATTTTTGTAAAGAGCTTAATTTAGGGAAAGTCTACATTAAACATGATCTCGTCCTATATGAGAAGTAGGTTTATCTTTGCACTGATTGAAGCATTCTCATCTATCCCCTATCCAGACGTAAATAATAGTGACTGTGGCTGTGGCACCTGCCTGTAGTCCCAGCTACTCAGGAGGCTGAGGTGGGAGGAGAGCTTGAACCCAGGAGGTTGAAGCTGCAGTGAACTAAGACTGCAGCACTGCACTCCAGCCGGCAACAGAGCAGGACTCTAAAATACTACTATTACTGACGGTGTCATCATCACGATGACAGCTGTGACACAGGTTCTCCCGTGTTCAAGGGCAGCAGAGATTCTGTAAATCCAGAGATTCTGCCCCTCTGTCTCCCTCACCAACCTCCCCAAACCCCATCCTGGCTCTCAGAAAATCAGTATTGACTTAGAGAGCTATATCTTCTCCAAGGTCTTGGAGGGGCTGTCGGGAGGCAGCAACCAAGTTAGATCCACTCGTCCCAGGCCAAATGCAGAGAAATCACTCAGAGGCATTCAGGCTGTACTCAAAGGGTGTTCCCGAGGAAGCTGTTTACACGGTAGACGCAGGCCCAGCTGCCCCAGCAGTCACACAGGCAGCTCCACACAGGTTAGCTTCTCAGCACCGTCCATGTTTCTCCAGACTGTGTTTTTCCTGCCCTTCCCCCAGCTTGTCTGGCCCAGTTTCAAGACCCTTGTCCTCTCCTGCTTGCTGCCTTCTGAACACCCTCGAGGCTATCAGGGTCCCTTCCCGTCCCCCGTGAGATAAGAGGCTCAGAGCACGTGCAGCTTGCTGTTCAGATGTGGTCTCAGCAGTGAGCATGAAACATCACCTCCATGGTCCACACACTGAGTTCCTTATTGTCTCTGCTCCTCTCTGAATTCCACCAACTTCCTGCCCACCTGGGCTACCTCTGTACCCTTCCTTGTGCCCCAGCCTCTCCCATGGCACTGGATGTCCCAGGGCCATGCTAGGCTCCAGTCTGGCCTGGACCTGAACAAGGACTGCCTGGGACCTCCCACCGTTGGTCAGGGACAGGATGAAAATGCAGAAACGGGCCGAGAGAGAAGACCACAGAGGACCGGCGTGGCCACCTCGTCCTTTGACATCCTCTTCCCCAATAGTAAATGTTTGTCTATTCCACTTGGCTACCTGCTCCCACAGCCACTCTAAAGCAGCCATCTCTGAAACCTCAGCTCCACTCCCGCTCCCTCTTAGGCTCAAAGCTGTGGCCAGGCAACACTCTCCCTCACCCCTGGGAGGCTCCAGTCCATTCACCTGCCCCCTTGGGGCCTCCCACGCACAGACTCCCCCACCATCCCTGGGATCACTGTCTTGCAAACCCTTCCCTGGCTAGCTTCGCTCCTCCATCATTATCACCGGACAAACTCCTGCTCCTGGTCCCTGTCTGTGCCCCTTCTCACTGCTTCTGCCATTCCACCATCCTCTCTCTCCGGGACTCACCACCAAGCCCTTCTTCCCACTCCTCTCCACCTATGTTCAGTACAGCAGCCAAAATGATCTTCTTCCTCTAAGCAAATCAGCTCCCTTGGATAAATCCTCCAGGTGCTTCCATCAGCCATCCTGGACTTCAAGCTCTACCACAGGATTGCAGGGCTCCCCTTCCCTGCTCCCAGAATATCTCCCATCAGCCCTCCTGGCATGCCATCCCCCTCACTCCACCCCACTCCCTTCGGCCTTTTTATTTCCCAAAACAGCCCCGGCTGGTTCCCTCCAAGCCCTCTGTACCTGCCATTCTCTGGCCTGGAATGAAGCCTTTCTGCATTCCCGTAAGTCTCAGTGCTTCCCATCCTCTGGGCCATCCCCAAATGTCTCCTCCTCAGGGAGGGTTTTCCTGACCACCCAACCCACAGGGCCCCCACCCAGCACTCTTGACCTTGCTACTTTGCCATGTTTGCATTTTTTAAGCTTTTAGCAGCAGGAAGCTGTCTTGTCAATGTGTTTGTCTGTTTGATTGATGGCTGGACTGTGGGGGCTTAAAAGAGCCCAGCTCCCTGGTGCAATCCCAGAGCCCACGTCCCAACCCTGTGCTGACTTCCTTCTGATCAGAGGAGAACTCTTAATTAACTGAGGGGCTGCCTGGGGGATTTCTGTCTCTAGCAGGTGGACACAGTTCCTGAAGATGCAGGGAAGTGAGTCCCAAAACTGGGGCTTGGCCCAGGAGGGTTCTTGGCTTCACACAGGTACGAATTCGAGGACCAGCCAGTGGTGGTAGACAGCAGCTTGTATGGATGAGGCAGTGCACAGCTGCAGCAGAGGTGCTGCTCCTTGGAGAGCAGGGCTGCGGCATAGCAGTGCACCCAGAGCCACAGCACAGAGGCAGGGCTGCGCTCACGTTTATACCCACTTTTAATTACATGCAAATTGAGGGGCAATTTATGCAGGCATTTCTAGGAAAAGGGTGTAACTTCCAGGTTATTGGGTTATTGCCACAGAAAGAGGTGGTAACTTCCAGGTGTTGCCATGGCAATGGTAAACCAGCATTACACACTGGTGGGTGTGGCTTACAGAAAGCTGCTTCTGCCCCATCCCTCTTAGCTAGTCCTCAGTTTGGTCCAGTGTTTGAACCTCACCTCTGGAGATGAGTCCAGCTTCCTGCCTCACCAACAGAGGCTACTCAGAGCACACCAATGCTGAAGCTTTCATGGATTCTCAAAAGGTGGGAAACCATTTCAGAAGGGGAGCATCTTGCTGTGTGCTCTGCTCCAAGGAAAGTAGGACTGGAAATGACTCCAGGGGTCCTGAGAAGTCCAGCCTTAAACGAGGAAAAGAGAGGGCACAGTAGCAGGTGAGCCGTCAGACCCAGGGTCCGGAGGTGAGGGCAGCAGTCTCCAGGGGACTGCCAGCACTGCAGTTTCCAAGGAGCCCAGAGCCAGCGCTGGCTGCCCACGTGCCTGCACCTTTTTTGGGTTAAGTAACTGCTCCAGGCAAACAGGAAACATATCCTCACATCCCAGGGCTGTATGGGGACACCTGAGGCCAGGTGAGGAAGGCTGGAGACAAGAGAAGGGTGAGAAAGAGGCTAACAAGGCGCTAGGTCAGCTGTGACAGCCACATCCACAGTGGCTGGGATTCCTGCAGCAAGTGCCATCTGGCAATCATTTATCTTTGAGGTGGGGTTGGGGGGGTTCCCATCTCTTCCTCAGATACATTACTAAGCGTAAGCCTGAGACTTGCATATGGTGTGGAAAACACAATGAAAGATCCACAATTAAAGGTGCAGGCCTCAGTTTCCCCATTGGGATCATTGCAAGTGGCATTCCAGGCCCTCCCTCTGGGGCCATCCTCCCTCTCCAGTCATCAGATTGACTTTGCCCCCACCCACGGCCCCAGTCTTCCTTTTTTCTGCCTCCCATGGGGAATCCAGGCTTCAGGAAGGGCTGACGTTCCTGTAATGCCCTAGAGGACCAACAGTGAGTAGAGGAGTCTAAGGCTTGCAAATTAAATGTTTCCTTTTCTTAAAAAACTGTACTTTAGGTTCTGGGGTACATGTGCAGATCATGCAGGATTGTTACAGGTACATACATGGCAAGGTGGTTTGCTGCCTCCATCCCCCCATCACCTATATCTGGTATTTCTCCCTTCATTACCCCTCCCCACCCTCCCCAACCCCACTGTCCCTCCCCTAGAAACTCTACTGACTGCAATGTGTGATGCTCCCCTCCCTGTGTCCACATGTTCTCATTGTTCAACACCCGCCTAGGAGTGAGAACATGTAGTGTTTGGTTTTCTGTTCTTGTGTCAGTTTGCTGAGAATGATGGTTTCCAGATTCATCCATGTCCCTATGAAGGACACAAACTCATCGTTTTTTAATGGCTGTGTAGTATTCCATGGTGCATATGGGTCACATTTTCTTTATCCAGTCTATCAATGATGGACACTGGGGTTGGTTCCAGGTCTTTGCTATTGTAAACAGTGCCACAATGAACATACATGTGCATGTGTCTTTACAATAGAACAATTTATAGTCCTTTGGGTGTACAGCCAGTAATGGGATTGCTGGGTCAAATGGTACTTCTGTTTCTAGGTCCTTGAGGAATCGCCACACTGTCTTTCACAATGTTTGAACTAATTTACACTCCCACCAACAGTGTAAAAGTCTGACTTAAAGGAACATGTTCTATCCCAATGCAGAGAAACTAAAAACCTTAGGAAAAGGTTAGATGAAATGCTTCCTTTTTTATTCCTCTCGCCCTCTGAGCTAAAGGTTGGTCTTTTCTACGCAGGTGACTGTGTCTTTCTCTGACAAAGGAAAACTAGGAGAAGCTGGGTTTCTGCAGCACGGGGGCGGAGATTGGAGAGGGGAAGGCTGGGCCACGCCGAGTTATGCCCCCGACTCCCAGGGCAGTCCCGCCAGGGCCTTTCCCAGCTCAGGACCTCTCTGTCTCCCTAGGAAAGAAGGACAGCCCCTGCCAGTCAAGGGCAGCGCTGGAGGGGTTTTCCAAGCTCCCCAAATTCACAAGCCCTTGGCTCTCTCCTCTTCAAGATCAGCCTGATTAGCCGTCAGTCTTCTGGGCTAAGCTATTAACTTCTGTGAGGATGTGACCGAGGCATGGGGGAGGTGAGTTTATCAAGCAATCTGATCTTGGCTGAGATTCATTTCTTAGATCAGATGAGAAAGGGCAGCCTGAGCCACAGGACAAGTGAGCCAGATAAGGAGACAGTGGAGGAGGGTGAGGGTGTTGTGCTGGTGCCCCAGGAGAGCCAGGCACTGGAGGGGCAAAGAATGGCCCTAAAAATGGACTCGACACCTTCTCATTTTGTCTTGAGCAGCATGACCAGCCGTGGCCATAGGACAGGCTTGCCAGGAGATGAAAGAGAATGTGCTGTCCTGTCTCTGTCCTCCGGGCCAAAGCCGGGACAGTTTTCCCATCACACACCCACAGTCAGTTAGAAGGAACTGCCAGCTTGTGTGTGGAAAACACAATTAAAAAAAAAAACAAAACAGAAAACGCCCCCCAGGCCCAGTGATCTCGCCCAGAGTACGGGAAGGGGGAGGGATCAGGTCAGGTCACTCCTTGGCGAGTGGCCTTATGCAGGGAGTCCCTTGGGTGGCCCCACCTAGGCTCTCCAGCTGTGGGGGCCCAGGGGACCCAGCACCATTTGTCCACTGCAGCCGGCCCCAGGAGTCAAGGCGTGATGAAGGATGGTGCCCAGAACTTGGCATCTCCCCATCACGGGCACCCTCAGTTTCTGTAAATAATCCTCCCCTGGTGTTAAAGAACAATCCAGAGCACCTCATTGCCGTAAACCCCAAGAAAAGCTAACCCCTTCAGGTGGGCGGAGGACAGCAAATCTTGTTCCTCCTGAACCCTCTGAAGCTCGTGCTCCAGATGCTCAAAACAAACACTAACCCTGCCAAACACCCGCCTGACCCCTGGGCCTGCAGTGGGCACCGTGGGTTTTTCTCCAGTCCGCATGCCCTGGCAGGAGCAGCAACGTTGTCTGATGGATGGTGTTCCTGGTCAGAAAGGACCACTCAGTTCAGGTGAAACTTTGGCTCCAAGTGGCTGCCCTTCCTGGAGGAGCCCAGCTCTCCAAAGACCCCCACCTGGGGCGTGGATTGCTCTAGGATTGAGGAAACCTAGAAATCAGCCGCGGATGCCTCCCTCCATCTCTGCTCTCACCTCTCTCCCCAAAGTGAACCCTTCCAGGGACTGCAGGCACAAAGATTCTCAGCCAGTGGCAGCAGCTGCAGCCTGCTCCAAGAGGACTGCAGCAATGGGACCCAGCGGCAGGCAGTGGCCACGTCAGGTGACCTTCGGGTGAGCTTGGTTCCGTGGAGAGGCCGGGGCGTCACATTTGAACTTTCGAACCCACAGGGAGCCCGGGCTCAGTTCCTTCCACCCCTGCTGAGTCCTCGTTCTAATCCCTCCCCACACAGGGCCAGCACCGCACAGCCCTGGGTTGTCCCTGCCTGTAGTGCCCTCACTTCACTACGGCAGGTGCATTTGAAGGAAGTGACCAGTTTGCAGGGAACTCCACCAACCTCCTAACGCCCAACACCAGGCGTTTCTGGACCTTCCTGGGGTCCCATCATCTGGGGAATCTGTTAAAATGAAGACCCCAGGTCTCAGGCTCAGGGAGTGAGGCCCAGTAGGTCTGGGGGAGGGCCTGGGAACCTGCATTTTAATGTCCTTAGTTTATATCTGATTGGAGCCTAAACGATGAGTTTTCTGTGTTGACTTGGCAGGATTCTGGTACCCAGCGATTCATCCAACACTCCTCTAAGGTGTCGCTGGGAGGGTGCATTGTAGATGTGATTCCATCCACACTCAGCTGACTTTAAGCACCAGAGACTGCCTCTGTGCCGTGGTGGCCTCGTCCAATCAGCCAAGGGCCTGAGAAGCAGAAACCGAGGCTTCCCAGAGAGGAGGAAAGCTCCTCGAGGCGGCCGCTCAGCTCCCCACGCTGGGTTTAGCAGCCCTATAATGGCATGAGCCAGGCCTTTCAAATACACCTCTTTACGTGCCTGCATAGAGCCCCAACTGATAAGCACCGCATGGGGCTGTCGTGAGGCTGAGTGAATGGCTCTGTGTGGACAGTGCCAAGCAGGGCCCAGGCCACAGTGCTCACCGGCAGATGTGCCCGGTGGTTACTGCTGCTACAGCAGACGAGCAGTGGTGAGTCGTGCTCCCTGTTCTGGGAGGCCGCACCCTCAGCTGCCATGCTCTCCAGGAACCACCAGGTGTTGGCAGGGCCCCTGCAAATGCCCAGGGCGACCATCTCCCTCCAGAGGTGCCCAAGATGTTCAGTCCTGAGGGGTGGATGAGTGAACAAGGAAAGCCAGGGCAGTGAGGAGACTCAGGAGACAGCCATGCCAGGCCAGGCTCACTGGGGAGCACAGCACGCGCCCCACTCCCTGCCCCGGCCCCCACCTGCGCATCCCATGCACTCTCAGCCTCACTCTCCCGAGACTACTCTCCACCACCTCTCCCACCAGCCCTGCCCTCCATCCTCCTGGCCCTGCCCCAGTCCCAAATATGGCAGGAGCTGCTGCTGTCCCAGAGAACTGTGCTCCTGGCTGGCCACTGTTGGTGTCTCAGGGGACTGAGCCTTAGGCCATTGGCTGCACCCCAGCCTCTGTTCTCCCTCCCTCAGCCTTATTCCCCACTGGCCTCCCTTGTCAAGTGTACCTGTTGACCTTGTGCCCTCAGTATCTCCTTCCTTCCTTCCCTCCTCTGCGTGGCTCTTTGGGAGGGGAGGAGGCTGCCCTCTCCTCACCTTACCCGATAGGTTTAGTTCCATGTCCCCGCTCAAATCTCATTGACTTGTGATCCCCACGCATCAGGGGAGGGGCCCAGTGGGGGTTGACTGGATCATGGGGGTGGATTTCCACCATGCTGTGCTTGTGATCATGAGTGAGTTCTCATGAGATCTGGTTGTTTGATCAGTGTCTGGGGTGGGCTTCCCCCTCTCTGCGTCTCTCCTACCACCATGTACGACATGGCTTGCTTCCCCTCACCTTCCTCCGTGATTGTAAGTGTCCTGAGGCCTCCCCAGCCAAGCAGAACTGTGAGTCAATTAAAGCTCTTTCCTTAATAAACTACCCAGTCTCAGGTAGTTAATTATAGCCATACAAAAATGGACTAATACATGACTCCACCTCCTTCTTTCTGGTTTCCACTGCCTCACCCAGTAGCACCAGGGACTCCTGCAACGCTGACTCTGCTCCTTCCCCCTCCCCAGGCCCTTCCTCGGTCCTCTACCATCCTCCCTGCTCTGCTTCCCAGGTTCCCCTCCCCTCCATCCAGTGCATCAGTGGGGAAGTCCCTTCCCACCTCCAACTCCTGCTGTACTGGGAGGGGACGGGGCAGGACCCAAGCCGAAGACCCAGCCCCATGAGGCCCCTTCCTGCGCAGGAGGTGTGTCTCATAAAGCACATGAACACCTGTGCACCGATGCTCTTAAAAACCAATATACAGGGCAGGGCTCGGAGGCTCACGCCTGTAATCCCAGCACTTTGGGAGGCCAAGGCGGGTGGATCACGAGGTCAAGAAATCGAGACCATCCTGGTCAACATGGTGAAACCTCATCGCTACTAAAAATAGAAAAATTAGCTGGCATGGTGGCACGTGCCTGTAATCCCAGCTACTCAGGAGGCTGAGGCAGGAGAATTGCCTGAACCCAGGAGGCGGAGGTTGTGGTGAGCCGAGATTGCGCCATTGCTCTCCAGCCTGGGTAACAAGAGTGAAACTCCGTCACACACACAAAAAAACAACAATATACAGCATGAATTGTAATAGACAAACAAGTCAGTAATTGGTAATAAAAATATACATAAAAATAAATTTGTAACAAGATAACACATACTCCCACATGTAAATGCACCAGATGATGTAAGCACCAGAAAAAGGGGCAGCTGGGCTTTCCCAGCCCCTCAATCTCCAGTGTCCTGTTGGTGGAGATGGGGTTGTCCAAACGGAGAGAGAGCTTTCGGTGAGGTTCTACGAAAGCCCAGCACAGTAATCCCACAATTCTCCGTTGCTTGCACTCCGAGGCTAGTTCAAAACCACACAAACTGCTTTGTCACTGTAACGCACAGACTCTGGTTCCCAGCTCACAGCATCACCACCAGCCTCCTCCATCCAGAGTCCAGTGGGACATTCATCGAGACACAGACAAGCCTCCCTGCACAGCTCCCATGCATGCCTGGGAAGGAGCACCTACCTGCTCAGTGCCTGCAGCATGCCTCCCATCAGCGTGGCAATCGAAGGTCCCTGCCAAATGTGACGATGCTCCCTGAGTTCAACCACTGCGCTCATAACCTGGGCTCAAATCCATGTCCTACCACTTCCTCGCCCTGCGAACTGGGCAAGTTACATGACCTACTGTGTCTCAGCCTAGTTAGCTAAGACACAGACATACCAATAATCCATCTCTTGTGGGGTGTGGAAGAGAAAGTGAGCACGGAGTGCTGTCCGTGGGGGATTTGGGACTGTGTCTGGCCCATGGCGACTGCTCTACCATCAGTAAGTGTTAGAAATTATTGTCACCATCACCACCACTTGCCCTGTTACTGTTCTCATTCAGGGTCCCCATCTCATCACTGACTGCTCCTTCCACCCTCCCAGGGCTCTGCCACGTGCCCTCTCCCCGACCTCCCTGTCAGCTGAGGCCCGTCCCCTGGGTCCCCTGCCTCTCTGTGTGCCCCCTCCTCTCCTTCTCAGTTACCTATAGGTCTTCTCTCTACCACGATGGGATGTTCTCCATCCACACTGCCCAGGGCTGTACTCTCTGGCCACAGAACGTGGCTCGTGAGAATGAGGAGCTGATCTGACCATTTTACTAAGTTTAATAAGTTAAAATATAAACCGCTGCATGGAGCTAGTGGCAGTGATACCGGACAGGGCAGTTCTAGAAACTGGTCTTTCCCCCTTGCTCCTTACCTCTGTGTCATTGGAAAACTTTGGGTGGCTTTCTTCTGCCTTTAGGAGAAAGAGCAATACAAACAGTGAAGCAGGCCGGGCACGGTGGCTCACGCCTGTAATCCCAGCACTTTGGGAGGCCAAGGTGGGCGGATCACCTGAGGCCCGGAGTTTGAGACTAGCCTAGCCAATATGGTGAAACCCAGTCTCCACTAAAAATACAAAAAAATTAGCCCAGTGTGGTGGTGAACACCTGTAATCCCAGCAACTTGGGAGGCTGAGGCAGGAGAAGTGCGTGAACCCAGGAGGCAGAGGTGACAGTGAACGGAGATAATGCTATTGCACTCCAGCCTGGGTGACAAGACTGAGACTCCATCTCACAAACAAACAACAAAAAAAGAAGCTTCCTACAGCACTACTGTGTGCCAGGCATTGCGGACATGCCTTCCCCACAGCACGCTCAACTCCCCTGCAGCCCTGTGAGGGGAGTGCTATGCGCTATGCTCTCTCAGTTCACAGGTGATGAAACAGGAATAGACAGTTTCGGGAACATTCCACAGAAAGGCCAGGGTTCTTAGCAGGACTCACACGCCTGCTGGAATCCAGGCACTGCCTACCTCCCTGTTAGGAGCCGACAGAAGAGGTAAGTTGAAGTCCTAATTCCCAATACCTGCGAATGTGACCTTATTTAGAAACAGAGTCTTTGCAGATGTTGTCAAGGTACGATGAGTTTATTAGGGTGGGCTCCAGTCCAATGCGACTCGTGACCTCCTAAGAAGACACAGACACTCAGAGGAGGCCACCCAGTGATGACAGGGGCGGAGGTTCCTCCCAGGGGAGGGAGCCCGGCTGACAGGGAGGGTAGGGAAGTGTGCAGTACTCTATTAAGGCAACATTCACTCCCTGAAGCCCCCCACCATGCCCCCACCTCACAAACAAGGCAGCCGAACCCTATGCTGACTCCTGACAGCAAATCTGAGCGCCCCGTTTCCTGCAAAATTCTTCTTCCCCTCGTTCCTTTCCCTGATGAGCTCAGACCCGTTCTAGACTAGCACATCCAACAGAAAGCAAACGTGAGCCAAAATGCAATTGTAAGCTTTTTAGCAGCCACATGAACACCAGAGGCAGGTGCAATTAATTTAAGTAATATTTTAGTTGACCTGATTTATCCAAATTATTATTATTTCAAAAGTAATCACTATACAAGTTCACAAGACATTTTACATCCTTTTTTGGGGGGAGGGTGCTGTCTCCCAGTTCCAGCATGCATCTACACCTCCAGCAGACCTCAATGTGGGCATTACATTTCCAAGGCAAATACTTGACCTGCATCTATTGTGTATCAACCTGCAGGTGCAAAGTAGATTCACACACCCAAGTTATCTCAGACACCTTTGGGGTTTCCAGGAGCTGAGTTGAAAATCCATTTGTAAATTTACATTTACATTAATTAACATTAAAAATTCCCCAGCACGTCTATGGCGGGGGGTCATGCCATCCTCAACCCCTCCCAAGTGACACTGTCCTTACCTGCTGCCCCCTTTCCTTTCCCATCCCCAACAAGACAAGCTGAACTCTGGGCACTGAGTCAGACCACGCCTGCTGCACGGCTCTGCCCTGGCCCTTACCACGCAGGGGTAAGGCTGGGATCACAGTCTCTCTCCCCCCAGAATGGATGGCCCTGGGGACAGGGACTGTTCACGGAGCTTTGGAAGCACAGATGAGGTGCAATGAACTCTGCTGGGGTGAGGGAGGGGCGGGGCAAACCGCTGGGCTGCAGGGGTCTGGAGCTGGGCTGGAGGTCTGGGGACTCCTCAGGCAGGCTCTGGGTGGGGCAGTATTTCAGGTGGAAGGAGCATGGTTTTCAAAAGTCTGGAAGCTGGTATTACCTCATACTTATTAGGATGCTTCTATCAAAAAAAACGAGAAAATAACAGGTGTTCGCCAGAATGTGGAGAAATCAGGCCTCTTGTGCGCTGTTTGTGGGAATATAAAATGGTGCAGCTGCCGTGAAAAACAGTTTGGCGTTTCCTGGAAAAATTACAAATGGAACTACTGTACAATCCAGTATGTCCGCTTCTGGGTATACACATAAAATCATTACAAGCAGGGTCTTGGCCGGGCTCACACCTGTGTGGTGGCTCACACCTGTAATCCCAGCACTTTGGGAGGCCAAGGCAGGTGGATCACCTGAGATCAGGAGTTTGAGACCAACCTGGCCAACATGGTGAAACCTCGTCTCTACTAAAAATACAAAAATTAGCCAGGCATGGTGATGGGCACCTGTAATCCCAGCTACTCGGGAGGCTGAGACAGGGATTGCTTGAACCCGGGAGGCAAGGGTTGCAGTGAGCTGAGATCGAGTCACTGCATACTCCAGCCTGAGTGACAGAGCAAGACTCTGTCTAATAAAATAAAAATTAAAAAGCCCGGATATGGTGGCTCACAGCTGTAATTCCAGCACTTTGGGCGGCCGAGGTGGGCCGATCACAAGGTCAGGAGTTTGAGACTAACCTGGCCTATATGGTAAAACCCCGTCTCTACTAAAAAAAAAAAAAATAGCTGGGCACGGTGGCACATGTCTGTAGACCCAGCTACTGGGGAGGTTGAGGTCAAAGAATCACTACAATCCAGGAGGCAGAGATTACAGTGGGCCGAGATTACAGTGGGCAGAGATTACAGTGAGCCCACTGCACTACAGCCTGGGCAACAGAGCGAGACTCCATCTCAAGAAAAACCAGGGTCTCACAGAGAGATTTGCACCAGATCTGTGTTCCTAGCAGCACTATTCACAGTAGCTGTGAGAAGTGGAGGCAGCCCCAGTGTTCACAGAAGGGTGAGAGGGCACAGAAGATGTGTGTGGTGTTCCACGTATACGCACGGTGGAATAGTACTCAGCCCTAAAAAGCAAGGAAAGTCCAACACGTTACAACTGGGATGAACCTTGAGCACGTTATGCTGAGTGCAGCAAGCCAGACACAAAAACGCAAGCACTGTAATCCAAGACGCCACTCACACGAGGCCCCTGGAATCCTCAGATTCATAGAAGCAGAAGCAGGAGGTGGTTGTGAGGGCCTGGGGACGGGGGGAGGGGTGGGGGATGGCGGGATGGAAAATGGCTGTTTATTGGGGACAGAGTTTCAGTTTTGTAAGACGAAGAATTTCTGGAGTTGGAAGGTAGCAATGACAATCTTGTGAATGCGCTTAATGCCACTGACCTGTACACTTAAAACGGCTAAGGTGGTGACGTTTATGTTATGTGTATTTTACCACCACAGTTTAAAGAAAATTAACTTCATTTCGCAATGTAAGGAATCAAATTTTAGATTGCACAGACAACAATTTTCACTGTGAAATGTCTTCCCTCGCCGTATTATTAAAGAAAATTTACACTTTTTAACTGTTTGAAATGAAAGACTTTTCTAAATAATATTCAACCTCCAGATATCAAATTTGCTGAGAGACAACATTTCTGTTCAATCTTAGGTATAACCCTTTTCAATGTAGTACAAGCCCTGGTAGAACTTGGATTCTCGCCAGGCGCGGTGGCTCAAGCCTGTAATCCCAGCACTTTGGGAGGCCGAGGCGGGTGGATCAGGAGGTCAAGAGATCGAGACCATCCTGGTCAACATGGTGAAACCCTGTCTCTACTCAAAATACAAAAAATTAGCTGGGCACAGTGGTGCGTGCCTGTAATCCCAGCTACTCAGGAGGCTGAGGCAGGAGAATTGCCTGAACCCAGGAGGCAGAGGTTGCAGTGAGCCGAGATCGCGCCATTGCACTCCAGCCTGGGTAACAAGAGCAAAACTGTGTCTCAAAAAAAAGAAAAAGAACTTGGATTCTCAGTGATACTGGAAAAAAGAAGTCCAAAGTGGGAAAGTTCCTGGAAGTTCAGGAATCCGAGTGGTCCTCAGGAATGAGGAAGGGGGCTGCCCAATGGGTACAGCACAGTCAGTAGAAACAGTGAATAAGACACTATCTGATGGCACAACAGTGTGACAGAGTCAGTAATAATTTCACTGTACATTTGAAAATAACTGAAGGGGTAGAGTGGGCTTGTCTGTAACACAAAGGATAAATGCTTGAAAGAATGGACTTTCATCTTCCATGACGTGATTATTGCACATTGTGTTCCAGTAACAAAACATTTCATACCCTATAAATATATACACCTGCTATGTACCCACAAATATTAAAAATTAAATTAAAAAAGAAGTGCATCCCAGGGAGGTCAGGTAAGCTGGGAGACACCGATAGCCCTAGACAGACAAGCCCCAGGGTCCAGAATTACTGGAGGAATTTCGGCGGAATATCAGAGGACCACATGGCCACAGTTCGGAGTGTGTGGAGGACACAAGGCTGGAGAGGGGGAAGGAAACCCAGGGCCCTGGCAAAGGCTTTGGATGCCCTAGTGTTAGGAGGGCCAGGTGGTTGATGTCAAGGCAGGGTGGGTGGATGACAGAGTGGAATTTCAACAGGCCCCGGGCCCTGTGTTCCCAGCTCCTTCACCCAGCTGGAGACCTTGTCCGTCTGTTCCCCGAGGTATCTTTCTGGAGTGCAGGTCAGGAGACAGGCCCACAACCCCTGGTCTATAACTCCAAAATCCAAATGCTTTCAAATGGAAGGGCATTTTCCTACCTCCTTGGAGGGCAGAGCCTGACTCAGCAGGCAGAGGCTTCTTGTGGCTGTTACCTGCTGGTGCAGCTTTTCCTCTCTTTGCCACAGAACGATGACCGTTAGACGGGGCCCTGCTCACACCCCACGGGGTTAGGTGGCACATGATATGTGCACGGCCTGACCTCTCCAAAATCAAAGAAATTCTGGAACGTGTGCAAGAGCTTTGGATGAGACACTGTGGACGTCTAGTACCTACTGTACATGATTGTAAGAAGAGTCATTCATTCATTTATGAAATCTCATTTAATGCAGACCCTGGGGGTCCCTCCGACCACCTCGAAACTTTCTTCACAGTTACACTGTGAGTCATTATGCAGCATTGTTGCATGTAGACATCAGCACTGACGTGCAAAAACCCACACACAGTGAATCTAAGTGCTTGGATGAAGGCAGTTACCGGAGACTGGTAGGGGACACTGTGTTCTTCACAGCCACACACGCACAGGCTTTTTCTTTTTTTTTTTTTCCCAAATGTCAGCTTCACTTAAGAATGTTCTTGAAGAAGCAGTAAAAAGAATTCGTTTCATTAAACCTCAGCTCTGGAGCACATTTCTTTTCTATATTCTGGGTGAAGAAATGGGCGCTGTCCCACAGAAGAACAGCAGCTGTGGAGAAAAGGACTGGCGGGTGCAGCCGTGAGCTGACGGAGCCCTCTTTTTCTCGGAGCCCCAGTTCACATGCAACACCATCCAACAGACAGACCACAGCTATTCAGACCTAGGTTTTTGGCAGACACCTTCTCAAAAATGAATGCAATGAGCCTGTCATGTTGAGGAAAGTAGTATTTCCTGCTAATGGTAAAAGGTATTTTCAAGTGAAAATTAATATTCTTGAAAACTTGTGTCCAACACCATGATCCAGACAACCTCCCAAATTTAAAGTTTTCAAATGGGATTAGCAGTGATATTGACAAATGCGGTTTTGTGATACCGTTTGAGAAAATAGTTTGACATCTGGAAGACGTGCATGACTCAGTGAACTAATACTTTCCAAATGACCAGTACATGGTGGTATCAAATATGTTGTGGGCTGAGGCAGGCGTGTCACTTGAGATCAGGAGTTTGAAACCAGGCTGGACAACATGGTGAAACCCCATCTCTACTAAAAATACAAAAAATTAGCCGGATGTGGTGGTGTACACCTGTGATATCAGCTACTTGGGAGGCTGAGGTAGGAGAATGGCTTGAACTTGGGAGGTGGAGGTATCAGTGAGCTGAGATCACACCACTGCACTCCAGCCTGGGTGACAGAGACTAGAAAGTAAGAAAGAAAGAAATGAGAAAAAGGAAGGAAGGAAGGAAAAGAAAGAAAGAAAAGAAAGAAAGAAAGAGAAAGAAAGAAAAGAAAGAAAAAGAAAGAGAAAAGAAAGAAAAAGAAAGAAAAGAAAAGAAAGAAAGGAAAGAAGAAAGAAGAAAGAAAGAAAGAAAGAAAGAAAGAAAGAAAGAAAGAAAGAAAGAAAGAAAGAAAGAAAGAAAGAAAGAAAGAAAGAAAGAAAGAAAAATTTTGTGGGCAAAGGAGCCATTGAAAGTGCAAGATAGATCAAGGGATTGTAATGTAACAGAGTATGAAACGTTTATTGACCTGGTCTCAGATGCCACATTACAACCAATCAACCTTCAAGAAACCACCATTTGTTGAATTTTGGATATTATCAAGGAAGAATCTCCACAATTATCTGCCAAGGCTGATAAAATACTCCTACGCATCTGTGAAAGATTGCATTTTCTTCATATATTTGAACCTAAATAATGGATTGCAGAAGCAAAAATGAGAACCCAACTATCTTCTATTAAGCCAGACATTAAGGAGGGGTGCAAAAATGTAAACACTCGTCAGACATTTTTGTTTGTGGGAATATAATAAATGTTCATTACAATATGTTCAGTAAACATGAAGTGAGTTTTTATTGTCATTGTAAATGAATCAATTAATCAATATATTTAAACATTTCCATTTCAATTTCTAATACTGTGCAAATTACAGTTAGATGTCTAAATCTGTTGTTATATACAAAAGCTCTTTGGGGGGGCTCAGCAATTTCTGTGAATAAAGCAGTCCTGTGACCAAACAGTCTGACAGCACTGGTTTGATGTTACTGTGTGACAGCCCCTCTTCCAGAACTGGGGCGACCGCAAGGAAGAAGACAAAACCCTGCCTTCTGGAAGGTCAGGTTCTAGAGGTGAGACTGGCAATAAGCGAACTGACACCTTTACAACTGCAAGTAGCCATAAGTGCTGTGGGGAACACAACCGGATTAGGGAGTCATTTTAGATCCTGTGGCCCTTCTCTGGGGGACAGTCTGTGCCCAAAACTGTGAAGAAAGAACGCACTAGATGAACTAAGAGCCAGGAACAAAGGAAAAGAGGTCCCCTAGGGTGGTCATGGCTTGGAGGCTCAAGAGCTGGCAAAGCTACACTTAGAACCTGCAGTGAGGGAGGTGATTTCACGGGGCCCTGAAAGATATTTTAAGGAAGTGTCTGATTCTCAGTGCACATGGAAACCACTGGTTTTGACCAAGGGCAGGTCTGATCTGAAACTTACTCTGTTTCTTGGAAAGCAGTGGACCAAGGGGGCATCTGTGAGGTGGAGAGCTGGTGAGGATGCCATGAGACCCTGCAGGTGGGGGAGAATGGGCCTGGGGGCTAGTGGAGGACGGAGGAGAAGCGCAGAGCTGTGGAACAGATGTGGAGGCAGAGCCAACAGGCCTTGCTAATGGACAGGGGGTGGCTCTAGAGAGAAAAGGAGGGATCAGGGTTGTCTTCTGGGGAGTTGCCAGCTGGATGCCTGGGAAAAACTGGGAAGGCTCAATCCTGGGAGCAGGGGAACCTAGTCAGCCGTGCTCTGAGCCGGGGCATGTGAAATTGAAGGTGCCGGTCGGCCTTCCAGAGAAGGCGTCCAGGCGGCAGCTGGAGCTGGAGGGAAATGGTGACAGTCGTCAGCTCTGTGGCGGTGGCAGTGTTGGTCTTGGTGGTCAAGCCCTGACCCCTCTGGGCTGGTAAGAAGTGGGGAGGTTCGGGACAGCGGGCAGGAGAGGTGGAGAAGGAGACCTCGGGGTCACATCTTCACCCTGTTCTTGGCTGCCATATTTTCAGGAAATCCTTCTTGAGTTAAGACAGGGTGGGGACAGTTCGGTCCCCCTGAGAGAGTTTATTCTCTATTCTCTGAGGCCTGTGGTGGGAGCCAGGGCGCGCAGAAAGGGCTTCCCACATCCTCGCAGCAAGAGGGAGGGAGGTGGAGCTCGCCGTCCGGGTGGACCCGTGCGGTTCCCTGCGCCGCAGGGGCGGAGGCCGGGTTGGCTGTAGCTGGGTGCGATAATGAGGCACCGCCACGTGCCGCCATCACTGGGGGTGCACGCCCGTCTTCTCTCGCAGGCCTCCGAATCCTGCCATCATCGTTCCCGGCCGCTCCCCAGCCTTCACCGTTTAGACTTTCCTGGTGATTCGTGGGACGCAAACCCTCCCCCAGAGCTCGATTTTGCAAAAGAGGTCCGGACTCCCGCTACAGACCCCCTCCCTGGGCCTCGGAGGATGAGCGGGGTCACGGAGCCGAGCGGTAATCCTGCCTAACCCCTGACCTCTCTCCTTCCCCGCCCCCACAGCACCCCACCTGCCCTCCCCCTCTCCGAGGACCTCCAGAAAACAGCGCGGAAATGTGAAGATGCTGGGAGAGCCTTGGGAGGCGGTGGTTACGCGAGGAAGATTGCTTCCAGGTGCGCTTCTGGAGCGCACGGAGACCCCCGCCCCGGCGGGGACGGGGCGTAGTTTAGTGTCTGCTCATCGATTTCCCTCTGAGGAGGGGCCCAAAGCCTCTGCTGCCGCAGCGGGGAGGCTGTGCTGGCCCCTCCCGGGCACGCGTGGGTGTCCGCCCCTCCCTTCCCCTCCCCTGCCCTCCCCTCTCCTCCCTTCCTCTACCAGGGAGAACGTAAGGGAGTCGGCCAAAGACTTTAATTTTGAAAGGGGAGCTGGCGGCGCGGGAGCTGTGAATGAGACGGCTACTTAGGGAAGCAAGTCCAGCCGGCCCGGGAGGCGGTGGAGACCCGTGCCCGGAAGTAACCGGATTAGGTCTCAGGATGTGATCGCCCCCAGGTCCCAGGGGAGACGCCGAGGACGCGCGAGCGGAGGGCGCGGAGACAGCCGGGAGTCAGAGTCCCTATCCCTGGGTTGGCCTCTGGGCGTTCCTGCGGGGTGTCGGGCGGGATGGTGGAGGGAATGGAAGGCCCCGCGAACCGCGCGGCCCGGAGAGACCCCACCCATCGCTGAGCCCCGACAACCGGCTTTGAAGTTGCTGCTGTGGCTCGGCCCCTCCCCCGTCCGGCCCCGAGCTGCACCGAGCCCCCGAGTCCAGGCGGTGCCCCCGCTTCGTCGCTAAGCGCTTATTGAGGCGGCTCATTGGACCACGTCGGTGGGGCGATCGCAGCCTCTGATCCGTGAGCTGCAAAGCGCCGGGAGGTTCATTCACAAATCCGCAAACCGGGCCTTCCCTCTACTCCCCCGAGCCGGCGCGCCCGGGGTGTTGGGCTAGGGGAGGAGGCCCGGCTCCTGCCGCTCCCTCTGACTCCCGCCCCCCGCGGGACTTGGGGGAAGGGAGAGCAAGCTTTCGCTCCGGAAGAAACGTTCCGAGGCCGGGAGTCCGCCTCCTGGATCCGGGCACCGGTCGGATCCTGGCTCCGACGCCCGGGCCCTCCTGTCAGCAAGGGTCCCAGGGCGCGAGGCCCCCCATCCCTGGGAGACAGGAGCTCGGCCAGGGCGCATCTACTGGGTCCTGCTCCGAGCCAGAGGACGCGAGTGTAAACACCCACTCTCACCCCGCCCCTCCACAGAGCTCCCTCCCTCCTCCTTGGGGTATCGCTGGGCACGGGGCAGGTCACTAGGAATCCCCCGTAAAACCGTGCTCGCCCAGAGGTTCTCTGCTCCCTCCGAAGGCGCCGAGGAGACAGAAGGGACCTGATTTCCTTGACCTTCGGAGGAAAAGTGCTGGGGCCCCCTAGGGATCCAGCCCTGGAAGCTCCCCACATCTTAGCTCAGGGGCGGCAAGGTGGGAAGGAGAGTTAGGAGATGGGGAGCGGGGCTGTGCCCCCTGCAGAGACCTCTAATTTTGGAGGAAAAAGATTGGGGCACACCCTAGTGAGCCAAGGCCAGCGCACCTCCACTCACCCCGGGCACCCCACAGCCAGCTCCTGCCGGGCGTGGGCACTCGAACATGGGAGCGCGCGGAAGGAAAATCCAGCTGGGGCCTCCCTCACCGACACAACTGCCCCGCGGTCCAGCCTCTGGATTCCCGGGAGATGTAGGGAGCTCGGGACCGGCTCCCGCTCCACAGGGCAGACGGGACTGCCGCAGGTGCCTGGAATGTGCCTGCACTCTGTCCCTCGAACCCAAGGGAGACCCGTACGCCACAAGCACCGCTTTTCACCCTAGTCTGCCCCACCTGCACGCTGCTGGCAAGTGTGCCAGCCCTAGGCGCCTCCTTTCCTGGGGAGGGCAGGAAAGGAGGAACGCAGACCCGCGTTGCCCTTCTTTTTGTTCGGTTTTGTGTTTTCCAGAACAGTTTCTGCAGAAAGGAGATTCTCCTCTGGGCAGAAGGGCTCGCAGCCTGCAGTCAGCTCAGCCTCCGACCGTGGGAGACGCTCACCACTCTGCAGATCTTGATCCGAAATCGTTTCTGGCAGCTGACTGCGGAGAGGCCCTCGTAGCGAGGTTTCCAACCCAAGGAGCCCTGGGCTCCACATTCGGGTCTTCAAGCCGGAACTTTCAGGGCTGCTCTGTATGAGGTGCAGCTGAGCTTGTGTCTGCAAACAAGACAGAAAACCCTAAGTGCCGCCCAACCTTCCTCATCTGGGGAGCCCGTGCTTTGCCCTGGGAGCGCGCCCCCACCAAACTTTCTGGCCGGGCTGACGGAGCTCAGAGTCCCCCTTCCTTCTAGGCGCGGGCCCCTAACATCTGTAACCCAAAGGTTGCTCCTCAGCCAAAATTGGCCCTGGCAGGGCGAACAGATTAGAACAGCCCGCATTTCTCATTCCTGGTAGTTGGGGAGGTGTAAATCCCGAGGAATTCAAGAGCATCCGCTCCGTACCGGGGAAGTCTTCGCGCGCGTCTCGTTGCTTTCTCAGCCTGTGTTAATGCTCCAAATGGTGTCGAATTGCTCAACGTTGCCGTCCTCACAGAGGCTGTTGTGTCTTAGGGGATTAACTGATGTGAGACACACAAAACCCTGCGACTCCGTAACAGAAACTGCAACACACAGCCTTTCTGGAAGGGACTGGAATATTTCAGTGAGTTTCCTACAGGAAAGAGGAACATTTTTTGTAGGGGAGAGAAAGGGCACTTCTGTATATGTGCCTTAATGGAGAAATCTTGGTCTACTGAGCTTTTCTTTAAGTGGAGCCAGAAGTGCTGGGATGAGAGGAGGAGGGGAGTGAGTCCAGAGCTCCACAGCAGGTCCCCATCCCTGGTGGGAATGACACTGGACGGCTGCCCTGGGAAGGGCGGTTTGGGCCTTGGACAAGGCTAGAGGCAGGAGTCCATGATGCAGGGGTGGCACAGTGCCCCTCCGCGTGTGAGTCCACGAAGGTCACTATGAGACTTTGTGCTTGTAAAAGGTCGCCACGCTTCACACGAGCTTCTATGCTCAACACAGGGGTTGACTGGGTACAGGGACCCCCCGATACCAAACATGTAAGCATGTGTGTCAATTAAAGATGCTCGTGCTAAAGAAACTGCAAACTTTATTGAACTCAGAGGAACTGATCAATCATTTAACTAAGCAAAGGAAATGTTTGAATTTAATTTGCAATGTAGTAGCCTTTTATATAAAACTACATATCTTTATATATTTATATTAGATAAATAAAAAGAAATCAGTTTACATATATTTTTTAAATATGTTTCCCCCAACGCAGCCACTATATAAATTAACTGAGTTCTCCCAGTTAAGCATGATTCATGGTGATATTTAGGAGTGGCGGTGATTGTTTAGATATTCTCTTCCTTTCATAAAACCTAGACTAATGAGTTACCATCTAACAAGCTGTAGGTAGTTTGGCTGGGCTGGATCCAGATGGTTTGAGTTAAACCTAGACTGCACTTGCCTAAAATTTTGTAAATCTCTAACCACACAAATCCAGTTTCCAAAAATGCTGGAAAGTCACTGCATAGGAGTTTAAGCTACACTGGCCTCTGTGATTACTTGTAGCCTTTGGGGAAAGAAGAGAAGAAAAGAAAATTTCAGCCTCTGTGAGGTGGGGCCGGTGTTTCAGGAGTTCCCTTTGAACATCTTGCTTTCTTTCCAAAGGTCAAAGGAAGACAGAGGATGCATACTAGAATTTCTTCCGTCTGTGAATGGTTGCAAGGTTGGAGAAGGTGGTTAATTTATTTCAAAGCTCATTATCCTTTTCTGTGTTTTCCTTCCTGTTTTGGTGTGCTTAGCCAGCTCAAGCCATTCTTCGAATGCCTTTGTCAAACTGATGTTACTTATTTTACTCTGGATTATTTGAGAGGTGCCACTGTCTTCTGGCTGCGATTTTGAGGAGGTGTTTTCATGAGGGTCCAGGCATTAGGAGGTGAAACAGTCTGTGCTCGCAAGCCCCTCCCAGGGCTCCAGGAAGATTCCAGGGTGCAGATCTGTTTGGGGAGACTCAGGGGTGGGCCTTGAGTAGAAGCGGGCCCACCATCCACAGGAGTCCAAATTTTAGTGAATAAGAACAGCAGTAAAATAGGATGAGAGTGCAGGCAGAGAGCTGCAGAGGAAAGGTGATTCCTGGGCAGGCAGGTCATTCAGAATAAGGCTCTCCGGGCGCTGGAGAGCGGAGGGGGAGTGCTCACAGAGGTTCCGGTTTGGGTATGGGGATTGTTCGCAGGAGTAGAGCCGTCCTTCAGATTCTCATTCAGAAGCCACCGCTTTCCGCTTTCCAGAGACACCAGGTGAGGGATAGTTTCTGCATCTTTAGTAGCCAGCTCTGGAGATCTGCCCACCTGCCCCCAGCTGCCCCCCTCCCCGGGGAGCCTGGGCCAAGCATCAAGCCAGGACAGAAGGGCGGTCCCCCGTGGGCGCCTGGCCCACTCTGCTTCCCCGACACCCAGGAGCTTTGGCTGAGTACAGGCGCTTCTCCGGCGATCCGGGCAGAACCAGGACTTGCAATGCGACTGCTTGCCGCCCTTCCCTGACTAGCTTCTGCCGGCGCCAACCCACCCACCAGGCTCAGCCCGCGCCACACGCGCTCCTGGCCGGCCTGGGGCGGGGAAAGGCGAAGCGCTTGGCACCCGAGGGCCCAGCTCCCCAGTTCCCACGAAGCTCCCGGCCCCTGGCAGGCCCGCCGTTCCTGCATTTAACCCCTTCCTTCCAGAGGTTATTCCGAGGAAGTCCCCAACCCTACACCTTGCCCCCCATACTCCGTCCCCGAGCTCGCCCGGTGGGCAGTTGGTCCTTCCTCCTTCGATCAGAGGTGAGCGCAGACACGCAACCTCTGCGCCCGCTGGCCCCGCCCGCCCCTGCTCCGCGCGCCCCTGCGTTTTGGCCTTTGTTTGCCGGTCCGGTTTTAGCGTCTGCAGCAGGAGGCGAGGGTGGCTCTCTGACCGCCCGGGGGAGATGTTTCTCTCCAATCGGCCCCAATTCTCCTCCCGGCGCCTGGGGCCTGGCCCTGCGGGACTCGGCTCAAGGCCGGGGGCGCAGGGCTGGTCCGACCTGCTTTGACTCGGGTGGAGATCTCGCTCTCAGGGGTTGTTGGGCGTCTCTGCCCCGCGAGTGACAAGGCCGCTGCGAGTGAACGGCTCTCATTGAGTCCATTTTTCCAATTGTCCCGTCAACCTAGAGAAGCAAGGGGAGTGAGGAGACGCAGAGGTGCCGGAAAAGTCACCCTTCTCTGGCCTCGTTTTCAGATAAAAACGGGAGCCTGGCTCAGCAGCCGGGAGCCCGGCGTCTCGGGGTGCCTCACCGAGGTTTTGTTTGCAAAACTAGCGTCCGTGTCCTGAAGCGCCCTGCGTCTGGAAGCTGCTTTCCTGCTCGCCCTCTCCGAGGCCCCTCTTTGTGCAGCGAGCCTGGGAAATATGGAGGACCATCCTCCGCAAGCGGGTAGTCGCACGGCTCTCCGATTCCCGGGTGAGGCCAGAAGGAAAACGGGGTTCCCGGGCCGGAGCCTCACTTTCCATGCCAGGAGAAACAAATGTCCGGTGAGGGCTCGTCTGATCCGAGCAGAAAGGCCGAACGTGAGGGCGGCGGTCGTTTGAGGGGAGAACGCGGAGGAGCTGAGATCGCCGGCGCGTGGCAGCCGAGGCTGGCATCGCGGAGGAGAAACAGGCCACTGCCCCGCATCCCCAGAAAATGCCAGGCGCCGTCCCAGCTGGGGCAGGAGGCCGGGCCAGGGCCTCACACGTGCTTCTTGAAGCTTCCTGAAACACCTTGAGGAGAGTGCTGTGTGTGTGGAACTTGGCACCGCCCAGCCCCTGGGCAGCTCAACTTTCTGCAGCACGATCCCAGCTTCCCCGGCCCTTTGAACGCTGGCTCTCTCAACGCTTTCCCGCAGTTATTTCGTGTTTGGGTCCACTTTGGGGGGTCCGGTACCCTCGAGTTATCTCTTCATTTCTTTCTCCTATTCTTCCGGCCACCTCTCACCCTCCTCCCTTCCAGGTGAGCAACCCCGAAATGACTCTTCTTTCTCCAGCCAGCCCGGTGGCGTGGCCCACAGACCCCGGGCGGGCAGGTCTCCGCCCACCGGCCGGCTTGGCGCCCTGGAGGTGACGCTATGCTTCCCAGAGTCTGTTGCAGCCTTGAGTTGGGGTCTAGGTCGCTGGAAAGCACAGGGCTGAAGCCCAGCGTCTTGGGGCCATGTATATACTGAGACTCTCAGAAGCAAAGAGTCCTAAGAATTCAGAAAATACTTCTCAGGAAGCCGCCTAATTGGTGTTCGTGGGACAGATGGAGACATTAACCTGGGATGGTTCTACAGGGAGCAAAACAGCTCGAGGCCCCCTCCCTCCACACCAGGTTCAGGAGACCCAAAGTCATCGGACCCTACCTTTCCTGACTGGTGATCACCGGGGTTCCCAGAGCTGCAGAAAATTCTACACTCCCACCCCCCCCACCGCCCGCCGCAAAAAAAAAAAAAAAAAAAAAAAAAAAAAAAAAAAAAAAGCAGGTGTCAATAAGACATCTCACACTCACCAGCCCGGTTTTCCTGGGGGCAGGTTTGATTCTTTGAGACTCAGGGAGAACCCCTGACAGGTGTGTGCCTAGCCAGAAAATTTGGTAAGGACTCCTCCAATGAAAAAAAAGTGAGAAGGGGCTTCCCCACCCTGCCGAAGACCAGAGGACAGAGGGCACACTCTGACCAGAGCCACCTCCAGTGGCCAGGTGGCCAGCCCAGCACCTCTCTCCCCTCCTGTGGGGGGGGGGGGTCACTTTTCTGGGAGCAGCGCTGTGGGAACTGTTGCTTCTTGCAGCCTAGCCAGCACTGTGAAGCCTGCTGAGCTACGGACAGCCCCTGGGATGGACGGGAAGCCAGGCGCAACCTTCAGCCCTCCAGGTGGCCTAGCAGGCCGCACTGCCTGGGAGGTGCTTGCCCCAGACTTTCGGAGTTCACCCAGGGCCTGGCAGCTCCCCACTGGCTGCCTCTGCGGGGTTCAGGGCTGCTGAGCACCCGGAGGCTGCCCGGGGCCAAGCAGCCCTAGGATGGCTGGACCAGGCTGCAGTCTCCCCGCCTTCCCGGCAATGAGGGTAGTCATGGGGTGCAGCGCCCCCGCACCCTCAGAGCTGCCCTTTCGCAGCTTTCCAGGAGTTCACACATTTCCATAAAAATGCATTTTAGATGACTGACAGGCGAGCCTGGGGTAACAACCAGTGTTTGGTGGGTAGAGAAGAGCAAATGGGAAGGAGCCCGGGGGAGGAGGGGGAAGAGAAGGGCAAACAGAACTTCCAGTTGGACATTCTGACAACAGCTGGAAGGAAAGTCTAGAAAGGTCTATGAAGAGAGAGGAGGGGATAAACCAATTGGATCTCCCACCTGTGCCGCTGAATTTCTAATTCTCCTTTCAAATTGGCCCTGCTCTGCAAAACAAGTTTAAAGGGTTTTAAAATAAAGAAAATGAGATGACCAGTCTGGGAGCTCCTCAATCAGTGCAGAGAAGTTGGAGCGGGGCGGGCGACTTGGTTTTGAAGGCTTAGCTGAACCGCCAACCCTCCTTTCCTTCGCAAAAAGGATTCCCTTAAAACCTCCGAGGCTCCCGGTTTCTCCCTGCCCAAACCTAGCGGCACGCTGCATTTCCCCGCTCTTCCGGATCGCTATGCATGTTTCATGAGGGTCGCTGTCCCCGGGTGGAATGCGGCCGTATGCACGCGCCTCCCTGCACACGCACACGCACACACACGCACACTTACAATAAGTGTCTGCAGGAGGAGCGTCCTGCGCGCCAGCTCTGCGTTTAAGACAGGAAGCTGCCGGGTTACCGAGTCAAATGGGAGTGACACTATCCTCTCCGCCAGCAAGGAAAGCGGACCACAAAAGTCCCTTTGTATCTCGGCAGCTCATTTAATATTATTTATGCATTTTGTGCAAGGAATTGTGGGATTCTGCCCCACGGTAAACAATATGGAAATGTTAAAAATAGCGACCTTCCTGTGCATGTTCACCTACGCGCCCCGGGGTGACCTGGCGGGGCCGTCGCGGGGTGGCTCAGAGCCCTGAACTGCGAAGCGACAGGGAAAGCGCGGGACAGCACAGGAGACGCGATCGCGGGTCTCGCCGGGTCCCCGGCCCCCGCACCGGAGCGAGGGACACGGCCGCTTTAAGGGGGGGAGGGGCGGCGGGCGGCTCCTGTCACCCAGCGGCGGCCCGAGCGTCACGTGGGCGCGCGGCGCCGCGGCCATTGGCCCGAGGCACGTGTCCAGGAGACCGGCCCGCGACGTCACTCGAGGGGGCTCTGTTAAAAATAAGAACAAAAATCCAGAGTGAAAGTGTCTCAGGTTGCGCCGAGTGGCCTGGAAATTTCCGAGCGCGCGCGGCGGCGGCGGCGAGGGCGGCAGAAGGCCGGGGATCGCGGGCGGCCCAGCCCGGCCCGGCCGGGCCCTGGCCTCTCGTCCCTCACCCATGCGACTCTGGCCGCGGGGCATCGCGGGGCTCGGCGGGGGCGCGGCCGCACGCCGGTGGGGCGCCCCGGCCGGCATCGGGGCGGCGGCCGCGCGGAGGGGGCCTCCATGTGCGTGCGGGCGGCGGCGGGCGCGCTGACCGCGGGCGCCCCGCACCCTCGAGGGCCGGCTGGGGCGCGCGGGCGGGGACGGCCGGGCGGCGGCAGCGGCCGGAGCCGGCCCGGGCGGGCGTGAGCGCCAGAGAGCGCGCTGCCTGCATGCGCGCGGCTCTCGCCCCGGGCGGCCCAGGCTGCAGCGAGAGAGCCGGAGACGGCCGGGCGCCTAGAGGAGCGCGGAGCCCGGGAGGCGGCCCGCGTCCCCGCCGGACCCTCGTGACTGTCTAGAGCCTGGCCGCGCTGCGATCTCGAGGACTTGGCTCTGCCGAATCTCCGGCGTCTGGGCGAGCGGGGCGGCTCGTGGTGTTTCAAAGCCGGTTCGTGGATTCAAACGTGGCTCCACGCCGAGCACGGCCGGCGACTTGTAGGACCCCAGCCCTGGCCGTGGCCGCCGCGCACGCCCTCGGAAGACTCGGCGGGGTGGGGGCGCGGGGGTCCCCGTGTGCGCCGCGGGAGGGCAGAAGACTGATTTGGAAGGGCGTCCCCGGAGCACCAGTCCGGGATTTACTGTGAACAGCATGGAGGAAAATGACCCCAAGCCCGGCGAAGCGGCGGCGGCGGCGGCGGCGGCGGCGGCGGTGGAGGGACAGCGGCAGCCGGAATCCAGCCCCGGCGGCGGCAGCAGCCCGGGCGAAGCGGACACCGGGCACCGGCGAGCTCTGATGCTGCCCGCGGTCCTGCAGGCGCCCGGCAACCACCAGCACCCGCACCGCATCACCAACTTCTTCATCGACAACATCCTACGGCCCGAGTTCGGCCGGCGCAAGGACGTGGGGACCTGCTGTGCGGGCGCGGGAGGAGGAAGGGGCTGCGGAGCCGGCGGCGAAGGCAGCGTGAGCGGTGCGGAAGGAAGCGGCGGCACGGGCGGCTCGGAGCAGCTCTTGGGGTCTGGCTCCCGAGAGCCCCGGCAGAACCCGTCGTGTGCGCCCGGCGCGGGCGGGCAGCTACCCGCCGCCGGCAGCGACTCTCCGGGGGACGGGGAAGGAGGCTCCAAGACGCTGTCGCTGCTCGGTGGCCCCAAGAAAGGCGGCGACCCTGGCGGCCCCCTGGACGGGGCGCTCAAGGCCCGCGGCTTGGGCGGCGGCGACCTGTCGGTGAGCTCGGACTCGGACAGCTCGCAAGCCGGCGCCACCCTGGGCGCGCAGCCCATGCTCTGGCCGGCCTGGGTCTACTGTACGCGCTACTCGGACCGGCCTTCTTCAGGTGAGCCCGCGGGGACCACGCAACCCGGCTCGCTGCAGGGAGGTCCGTGGAGCTGGAGCTGGGGGGCGGTGCTGGCGCGGGAATTTAGCGGGAAGAAAACGTCTGGAACCTCTTCCGCACACTCGCACAAAGAGTCACACCACATTGTGTGAAGCTGACGCTGGCCGGGGCAGCGGACAGGAGTCCAGCGAGCGGCAGGACTGATTCGCTAGGGGATACAGACTTCTTAGGACAGCAGAAGGGACCTCTCCTCTCTCTCTCTCTCTCTGTCTCTCTCTCTCTCTCTCTCTCTCTCTCTCTCTCTCTCTCTCTCTCTCTCTCTCTCTCTCTCGCTTTCTCTCTCCCACCCCGTCCCCTCTCTTCCACCCGGCCTTGGGGCATCTCTTCGCAGCCCGTAGCCTATGTCTCCTCCACTGTAGTTTTCTAGTTTTTTGGTGTTTTGTGTGTGGGGGCAGGGGAAGGAATGGAGTGGCTGGACGATGGGCCAAAAATGCGCATTCTCAACCCCTTCCCTGCGATCTTTTAACTCAGACAGCCCGGACCCCCGCCCCAACCCACCCCAGACTTGTCCTACCATCCCATTATCCCGGCTGTTGTCGGGGAAGAAAAGGCGAGGGTCATCGCAGCTCTGCCTTCTGCCCCTCCGGCCTGCGCTGGCGGGTGGAACGGAGGAGGACACGCACAGGGAAGGGTAAAAATAAAGGCGCCCTTTTCCTTGGGCTCCACTTTGTTTGCCAGCGCCAGCCCGTAGCAGTGGGGCTCAGCCCCCTTCCTGCACACAGCGAGGACAAGGGAGGCGGGCGTCCCTCCCAGCACCTGCCTTCCCCAGATAGAAAGGACCTTCTCGCAAGGTTTCCTGGGGGCGGCAGATAGGAAACAGGCAGCATTCGCAGGGGCCGTGCAGAGATGCTGGGTGTATTTTTTCATAGATCTGGGATTTTAAAAACTAAGTCCATGTCCTTGTAGAAATCATCAGCTGCTTTCCATGCGGGTCTGCAGCTGGAAACCGCCATTAGGAGTGGGCTGTTTGACCCGGAGCTAGCAGCGGATCCCCGCTACCCCCAAACCTTCAACTATTTTGCGGGGGTCATTTGCCCAGATCACAGCAGGGGTGAGCCACCCTTCCTCCGTCATCCTGCAGAAATACGCGTGCGTATTTCTGATGAAATTCAGATTTCTCCAGCTAGAACTGAAATTTGCTCCATTGTTCTCTTCTTCCTCCTTTGTTAATATTTAATTAACATACAGGCTCACAATGCCGGGCGAGGAGCCTCCGCCGGGCTTTGTGAGGCGATGCTGGAGTTCTGAGCCAGCCTCCACTGTCCCGGGAGCTGGGCTCACCCCCTGGCCCGGCCTAGCCCAGCCCGGACCAAGTCTCAGATCTTCATGGACTTTAAAATATCCATGCAAGATAACCTTTCTGTTATTCGGCGTCTCCAAAAGAAGCGGCGGAGACGAGAGAGTTTTCTTGGGGAGGTTTGATTCTGTTTCTGAGACTCCTAAGTATTTGTCTTTTGAAAGAAAATCAAGAAAAAAAAGGGAACTAAAAATTCTGATTTTAGGGAGATTTCTTTCTATAAAATGGTATCCTTTTGAGGGCTGATTCATGGGTGCATCAACAAGAGCCCCAGGACCAGAGGAGTTTGGGGGTAGGGCGCTCACTTCTCTGGGGAAGGGAGTGGAGATGGAGACAGAGACTGGCTCTGGGAGCAAGAGCTTGGGGCCGGTCTTGCCCGGGCCTCCCCCGGGGGCCTTGTGCCCCATTCCCCACCGCCGGTCCAGAGGGCCAACCCCCATGCCTAAATCTGCACCTACCCCCACCAAAGCCAGGCCCACTGGTGTGGAGCCCTGGGTATAAGACAGTCCCTGAGTGTGCACGTGGGGTGGCCGCCCAAGCTTAGGGTGTGTGTTCTCTGGGATGGTGAGCCTGCCTGTGGGTTGCTTTAGGAGCTGCCCTTGCTGCCCCCTTGGTGATGCCCAGAGGCCCTCTTTCTCCAGGCCAGTCTCCTGGAGAGAGCTCCAGTCTCAGCTGCTGGAGAAGGAGTGCTTGGCATTCAACCTGGGCCTCTTGCTGGGCACAGCCCCAGCACCCTCGTCCACTCTCCTGACCTGGCCAGGTGCAGTCCCAGGGCCTCCAGTGTGATCCACAGTCCTCTGCTGCCCAGGGTGCTTGGAAGCTCTCCGGCCCTGAAGGGTGTGGAGTCCAGCCCACTCTGGCCTCCAGTGACAGGGACCTCTGACGAAGCTGGGGCTAGATGCTCCTTAAAGCTGATTCACACACCTCACAAATTGAAACCCAGAGGTGAGGTGGCCACTGCCTGTCACCAATGGCTTTGCCCACCTATTCCCTCATGGAGAATGCCAAGGGGTCGAGCCTCTTAACACCAAAAGAAAACTGATTGCATGTCCCTCTTTCTCTCCTCCCTCTGCCCTTTCCCCGTGGATAGCAGGTTCTGGGAGCCTTAGAGTGACCCAGCCCCAAACATGGGCAGGTCTGCAGGGAGGAGGCGGGGCAGGGTCTGAATGGGGGAGTAGTTTCTGAAGTGTGCACCTGGCGAGGTCAGCTGGACCACTCTGCTGCCTAAAGTGAAGCAGCCCCCATCGGAGTAAAGGGAGGTGTGGGTCTCCCTTGTCAGTACCCTTTCAGACCCAGATCCCCTCTCCTGGACAGGAAACCTGGGAGATTTCCAGTGGGTGAAGGACTCCCCAGTAGAGTAGGGGGAAGAAGGTACTCCTCCCCACCCACGAGGGAAGTGCATGCCCGCCTCATCCTTACAGGGGTGAACTTGGCCCCACAGAGGCCTGGGCTGGGAGTCATAGAGGAGCTTGGGTGGAGGCAGACACTCGGAGCCCCTCCTGTCCTCGGGGCCCATCTGCCCCTGATTCCCACAGCCCTTGACACCCTTCGGGGTATCCCCGTGGGGGTCCCCAGCACAGCCCTCAGGGAACCTCCTGCTTTGGTGACTGCCCTGCAGTCTTCATTGGTCTTCTCCCCTCACCTCTCTCCCAGCACCTACCCCCATCCCCGTTCCTGAACAGAGCCTCAGAAAGGGCTAGGAAAAACCAGGACAGAGTGTCAGAAAGTTTGGGGGGCTTTGCTTACACCTGGGAGTTTTACTTTTGTCTGAAGACCCCTGGTTTGTGATCAGCCTGTCTACTAGGCCTGTCCCACAGTCCCATGTGCCCCACACCAGGTGGCGGAGTCAACATAGGGCCATGCCCAGTCCCAAGTCCAGCCCCACAACTGGCCGTTCAGCCTTGAGTGGCCTTGGACGAGTCACTTCTCCTCTCAGGGTCCTTGCCTCCTTCCCGGTGCCTACTGGGTGGCACACCTCTGGGTAACCTGGCTTCTCTCTGTCCACCACACCTGCCCAGGTCCCAGGTCTCGAAAACCAAAGAAGAAGAACCCGAACAAGGAGGACAAGCGGCCGCGCACGGCCTTCACGGCCGAGCAGCTGCAGAGGCTCAAGGCTGAGTTTCAGACCAACAGGTACCTGACAGAGCAGCGGCGCCAGAGCCTGGCACAGGAGCTCAGCCTCAATGAGTCCCAGATCAAGATCTGGTTCCAGAACAAGCGCGCCAAGATCAAGAAGGCCACGGGCAACAAGAACACGCTGGCCGTGCACCTCATGGCACAGGGCCTGTACAATCACTCCACCACGGCCAAGGAGGGCAAGTCGGACAGCGAGTAGGGCGGGGGTGGAGGCCAGGTCTCAGTCCGCGCGAAACAATGCAATAATTTAAAATCACAAAGGGCCAGTGTATAAAGATTATACCAGCATTAACAGTGAAAATATCGTGTATTAGCTAAGGTTCTGCAATATTCTATGTGTATATAATTTACAGGTGGTATAAAATCCAAAATATCTGACTATAAAATATTTTTTGAGTTTTTTTGTGTTTATGAGATTATGCTAATTTTATGGGTTTTTTTTTTCTTTTTTGCGAAGGGGGCTGCTTAGGGTTTCATCTTTCTTTAATCCCCTAAGCTCCATTATATGACATTGGACACTTTTTTATTATTTCAAAAGAAAAAAAATTAAAACAACTTGCTGAAGTCCAAAGATTTTTTATTGCTGCATTTCACACGACTGTGAACCGAATACATAGCTCCTATTTGGTCTATGACTTCTGCCACTTTGTTTGTGTTGGCTTGGTGAGGACAGCAGGAGGGCCGCACCCTCCTCAAGGCCTTGGGGAGCTTAGGGGACCTGGCGAGGGAGAGGGGACTTCAGGGTCCGTGGGCCAGTTCTGGGGTTTGGCCCTGGGAAGCCACCCAGCATATCCCAGGCCTGCCCTGGGAAGTTGGCTCCATGCTCCCAGCAGCTGCCCAGGCCTGAAGCCTCACCCAGCTCCCTCTCTTCACCCTCCTGCCGTCCTTCTCCCTCTCCTCCTCCCGTCCTTCTCCCTCTCCTCCTCCTCCTCCTCCCTCCTCCCCCTCCCTCCTCCCTCCTGCTCCTTCCTCCTCCCTCCTCCTCCTCCACCTTCCTACTGCTCCCTCCTCCTCCTTCTTCCTGCTCCCTCCTCCTTCCTGCTCCCTCCTCCTTCCTCCTCCTCCATCCTCCTCCGTTGTCCTCCTTCCTCCTCCTTCCTCCTCCTTTTTCCTCCTGCTCCCTCCTCCTCCTTCCTCCTGCTCCCTCTTTTGCCTCCCTCCTCCTCCCTCCTCCTCCCTCCTGCTCCTCCCTCATCCTCCTTCCTCCTCTCTCCTGCTCCTCCCTCCTCCTCCCTCCTGCTCCCCTTTTTTCCTTCTCCTCCTCCTCCTCCTCCCTCCTCCTCCTCCCTCCTGCTCCCTTTTTCCTTCTCCTCCTCCTCCTCCCTCCCTCCCTCCTCGTCTTCCCTCCCCCTCCTCTTTTCTCCTCCTCTTCACCAAGGCTCAACTCTGTGCATACAGCGTCTTCGTCTGTGGTCTGTGTCACTGTCCCCAGTCCTGTTGCAGCCCTGCCACAGGCCTAACCCTCCTGTCCTGGGCACTGTCTCCATGCAGAAGCGCTTCAAGGTTCTGGGCTAAAGGTCTGGGGTGTGTGGCCCAAAGCCTAAGAGCAGTGGGGCGACCCTCATCCTGGCTTGGCCCCGGGAATTTCTGAGGCTCCATCAGCCACCCTGGGTGCCAGCCAGGGTCTAAGAAATGAGACCATGGCTCACTGCTTCTGGGCGGGCAGAAGGCTCTGTAGAGGGAGATGGCATCATCTTCCTTTCCTTTTTCTTTTTTTCCCTATTTTTTCTTTTTTTATTTTTTTTCTTGGAGTGGCTGCTTCTGCTGTAGAGAACATTCTTCCAAGATAAATATGTGTGTTTACACATGTCTGCACGCATGTAAACACACACACCAGGCGTGTATGAGTCCACAGTTCTGGAACATGTGGCTACCTTGTCTTTCAAAAGAACTCAGAATCCTCCAGGATCTAGAGGAAGGAAGAACATGTGTAAATAATCATTTCTTATCACTTTTTGTCTTTTCTTGTTTTTTAAAATATACTTTTATTTTTGAAGGTGTGGTACAGTGTAAATTAAATATATTCACTATATTTCCCACCAAGTACATATATATATATAAACAAACACATTATCTATATATAACGCCACACTGTCTTCTGTTTAGTGTCTGGGGAAAGACCAGGCCACATGTCCATCTGTGGCTGGGACAGCCCAGGGGGTGTGCCCACAGCTGAGCTGGGAGCCCTGGTGGTCTCCCTGAGGACTGAGGGTGAACTTCTCTCTTTGCCTTAAACCTCTTTATTTCATTGCAGTAACAGTTTTACTTTGTACATAATAATGTAAACCTTTTTAAAAAGGAAACTATAAAAACAAAAGTTGTAATTTAAAAGTCTGTGAATAACCATCTGCTGCTTAGGAAACTCAATGAAATGACATGCCTTTTAGCAGGAAGCAAAGTTGGTTTCTGTTTTTTGTTTTCTTTTGTTGTTTCAGTTTATAAAACATGTGCATTTTACAGTTCCAGTATCAAATATTTATAATCTTATGAGAAATGAATGAATGTTTCTATTTACAACTGTGGTTATCAAAATTGTGAACACCCCCTCCCACATTTTTGTGTGTTTAAATTCTTGAAGGTTACATTAAATAAAACAAAACCTCTTTATTATAAAATACTGAAGTTCCCAGGTGGAATATCGAGTTTTCTAAGCTTGTCTCGGTCCAGAAGAGATGGCCGGGCATCCTCCCAGCACTCCGGTGCTCATGGCCTTTGCCCCACCTCAGAGCAGGTGCCAGGTGCCTACCTTTGTAGCCAGAGGTGATTATTATTTTTTTAAAAATAAGTTTGAATATGTCTTATTTATGTAACACAGAATAACCAAAATAATTTACACATTTTGTTTCTAGGAGGAAGTGTTCAAAAATACGGTGCTATTCCAGTGACTAAATTTTTTAAATTTTGCCAAGTTCAACAGGTCTCCCTCCGGCTGGGGGCTCACTGGCCTTGCCCACCTGCGCGGGACCGGGCGCTTCCCTCTCGGGACAGAAAGTTTTTACTCTACGAGAGACAAAGAGACTCTCCTTTTTAAAGTGTCATTTTTGTTTACCTTTTGCTGGCCACCCGTCCCCAAAGCAAAAGACAGGGTACGACTTCCTAAGCAGAACTGGGGGAGCACCTGCTTCGCCAGTGCTGATCTTGCCTCTGGAGTCCCCTCGGCCAGAAAGTGTTTGGGGTCTTTGGAGGAGTGATTTACGCGTTCAGTTGCGGTATTTCCAAACTTCCATGGCTTAAAAAAACTTTTTTTTCTTCTCCCTGTAAAAGAAACTCAGACTAGCGAGGATCTTCTGCTGCCGAAGGCGACTTTTTAGGCGTTTTCTGTTTTCTCCTGCAGCCGGGCCGCCGGTGTTCCCAGGCGGAAGCGGGGCCTCTGGGCTGGGCCTTCGCCCTGTCAGGAAGCGGTCGGGAGCTGCCCCCAGGATTTTCAGACAGCTGGGGTCTCACCGCGGAGGTGAGACCTCCTCTTCCTACACCTTCCGAGTTCTCGCTGCCCGGGTTCAAGCTGCGCCCCAGGGTCATTGCAGAAGGGGTGAGATCACGGGTTCCCCGAGACCCCCAACTTCTGAACAGTTCAGAGAGTTCTTGGATTAAAAACCAAACAAAAAAAATTGGCACAACGTCTAGTCGTATCGGCCTCGCTGTTATTTTACATGAAGCCATTATTTTTTTTTTTGAAACAGACGGTTTTCAAATTATAACACTGAAAAGGGCCAAAGTACAGCTTTGTAGGGTAATGAGTTCCCTGTCCTCGGAGGTGTTCAAGCAGACACTCGGCTTACAGTGGCATGGAGAGTGTTCTTTCTTTTTTGAACTGGATGAACCCTCAGACCCTTGAAATGCTGAGATATTTTTTTTACTCCTATGTTTACTACACTTTAATCCAATGGCATATAATCGAAGCTGCTCCCTCACGGTGAGCCCCGCTGGCCACCTGCTTGCTTTCGCCGTGGAGTCCCCACGTCAGGCCTGCCGGGAAGACGGTGCGCCTTTCCCAAGTCCTCTGCCGGATGGTTGCTCCCGAGCCTCCTGGGCTCTGCCTGTCGCGGCTCTGGACCCAGACTGCAGAACCCGCCCCACGACTGGAACCCTGGACAGACTGTTACCCCACAGGAGGCGGGTTTCCTAAGTGTGCAAAAGAGGAACGCCCATTTATAAAGAAAGTCCTTGTTCCTTCGAATTGAACGACCCCCTTGCCCCAGGCCTAGCTGTGCCCCACCGGGCCCAGGCGGAGCTCACTCCACACCGCTCCATCGCTGGGCAGAGGCTCCGAGAGGGCCTGGAAGTCCGGGCCCCGGAGGACCCGCCGCCCCCCAGGCCTGCCCCAGCAGGCGCCCCCGCGAGAGTGCGAAACGGGGAGGGCCTGGCAGGGCTCCTTGGCGTTCAGAGCCATCCTTCTCCGCTGCACCCAGCTCTGCCAACGAGGCTGCATTAGTGGGGCCTGTCCCCAGGCTGGAGTCAGAATCTCAGGGTCCACACCCGCCGACGGCCGCAACGCGGACCTGCCCTGCCTTTCTGGAAGGAGCCCTGCGGGTGACCCCAGCCTGATTACCGAGAGGGCGCCAGCGGTTCTGTTTTTTCCTTGAGCGAGAAGGTCAAATCGATGGGGGCTCCTCCACCGCTGGGCACAGGTGCGCCCGGGTTTCCCGTGCGCACAACACACGCCCAGACACTCTATATGTAAATTCGCGCGCGGCGGAGCCGGCCGGGAGGCCCAGTTTGTTCGCTGGGGCTCTGCTAGAAGTCATTCTGTCTCCCGCTGGTTTAATATCCGCCCTCCGCGGTCTCTGCTCGCCTCCGCGGCTCCCCAAGCGCCCCCGGGAGGGTCCCGGCTCCGCCGAAAACTGCAGCGTGCCAGGCAGAGCAGCGGGGCGCTGGGAGGTTAATAGCGACTGAGGACAAAGGGCCGAGGCGCAATTCCGAAAGCTCGGATTCGCCGGGCGAGGCAGAAATCAGCCTCGGGAAGACGGGTACCCCCTTCCCGACGCGTCCCAGCACAACTGCAGCCCCGGCGCCGGGCCTCCGGACCGGGACCCCTCTTCCATGCCTCGTGGTCCTGTTCGGCAGAGAGCTAGGCCCTCTCCAGGCCTCCAAGTAGGGCGCGGACGCGGGTGGCGGGGAAGAGAAGCCGCCGGCGGGACTCTAGGGTCTCGGGGAGAGCGGGGTCCCCGGGACCCTGGGCACGGCAAGCGCGGCTGGCTGGCAGCTCTGTTGCGCAGGTTTGCGAGCGATGCAGGTGGCCTCGTTGCTGCGAGGCGCGAACCCCAAGTAGACCATTCATGTTTTTATTAATAATCTCAAACACTTCATTATATTTATGCTGCCTGCCCAAAGAAAATAAAAGGCCATTCTTGAAATCGCCTGAAATGTAATAATATTCATTAAAGCGGCTCCTAATTATGTTATTTAATCAAGCGTGGTGCGCCGGCGCTCTCGGCTCTGGCTGAAAGGCTGGCGGTGGCTGTTACTATTACTGCTGTTGTTAGCGGCCTCGTGCTAGCAGCCGGCCAGCTCTTCAGTCCAGGCCATTTCCTCTAAGAGACTCGAGGAGCCCCACTTTGAGCGGTGGGGTTCCCCGGAGCAACTCAGGAGACCAAGTGAGGCCCAGGCCCGTGCAAGGCCTTCGCGACTCCTCCAGGCCGAGGGCAGGGCTTTCTCCAGACCCTTGGGGCCCTCTGTGTCCTCTGGGGACGCCCGACCCGGCGTTCTAGGAAGGGTAACTCAGGGTCCAGAGCCCGGGCCCCGCCCCGTTGGCTGTCCCGCCCCCTCCAGGGCTGAGCCCCGCGCAAGGCCCGAAGCAGAAACAAAGAGTCGCGGAGATCTGCCTCCTGGGCCGCCTTTTCACCCCCTCAGCCTGGAAAGCATCCCAGAGAGGCCCCACCCCCAGCCTCCACGGAGACCCTGGAGGGAAGAGCTGGGACCCCGTGGCCTTGCGGGGCTGCCAGGCCTGCGGCGCTGTCTCCGCTGCCGCAGAGGGGCTGGGTGGGAGACGCGGGCGGGAAGGACCCTGTCCCGGCCAAGAGTCCTCTGTGGGGACGAGGAACGGTGAGGATCACTGTTCGCACTGACCGTCTGGAGGAAACCGGGCGGCCAGGCGCTCGACCCCATCTGTCGAGACGAGAAACTTGGCCGCGCGGTCCCGGCGCGCGCTGCCTGCGGAAGGAGCCGCCTCCCTCCTTTCAGCGGGAGCATTCGGGGTTCTCCCCTCCCGCCAAGTCCTTTGTCTGGAAGCGGACTGGCAGGCTCTGTCGTCGTGGTGTGCCCCCCGCCTTTCCCCAGCCTCTGCCCCCTCCACTAACTTTCTTTTCTTCCCTTCTCTTTTCTTCCCTCTCTGGATGGGTAATCACAGGCTCCGCTGCCAAGCGCGCTGCGAGGAGCTGGCCCGTTCCTGTCGGTGCCCCTCCCCGCGGCAGCCTGGCCAGGACGTCCCCGGCCCCGCGCTCGGTGTCACTCAGTGGCCAGGGGATGTTGCATCTGAGTTTTTCCTTTGGGCCAAAACTTTGTCCTGAGGTTTTTCTGAGAGCGTTTTATTCCTCCACTCTAACAGCAACAACAATATGTGAATTCTGAAAACTAGTATTTGTTTAGATTCAGGCAATAAGGGAAACGGCAGAATCACCAGCCGTTTGCAGAATTCTACGCTCGCCAAGGCAAGTACTATTAGCACATTTTCTCCCAATTTTTTTGTTGAAAAAACACATAACAAAATTTGCCATCGTAACCATTTTAAGTATACACTTCAGTGGCATTAAACACAGCACACTGCTGTGCAACATCGCCACCGTGCATTTCCAGAACTCGTTTTATATTGTAAAACCGAAGCTCTATACCCATGAACACTGCCTCCCCATCCCCACCCCAGCCCCCTGCAAACCGTTGTGCGGTCTGTGTCTCTCTAACTGCCTGTTCCAAGTGCCTCATGCAAAGCTCTTACTATGTGACTGCAAGTAAGACTCCCCAGTAAGTCCTGTTCATTATACCACAGAGGCTGCCACGGTCAGCCTCACTGTGTCTTCTAATGCTCACAAAAGTTGAAAAACTCCCGCTCACCCAGATGAGTGGTGCAAAGACTAAAAACCTGCCTGCAAAGAATGCTTTAGGTCGCGCTCTTCAGATGACCCGGCATTTGCTGTTGCACACATTGGCTAAGGACAGTTTAGGTTTCATGTTTTTTATGCAAATACTTCTACAGCATCACTTAGCTCCGAAAGAAGTGTAGTTCGGTGGAAAGCACAGAGTGTGGAAATGAGACAGCCCTGTGTTCCAATCACAGCTTGACGGTTCACTCACCTCCAGAGGCCAGCCATTCTCTTCGTAGAAAGTTCATCTACCTAATAGGTTTCTGGTGAGACTTTTTTGGGTGGTATGAACACACAGCACCTGGCATCGAACAGCGAGGGGAAGGGGAGGCGAAACTCTCCCAGGCAAGCCTCTGCACCCCCCAGCAGTGGCACCCTCCGCAGCCCAGGTCTAGCCCTTACACCTCCTTGCTTCTCCCAGCCAGTGAGGCATCCATGCAGCTGCCTAGGAGTAGGGTGAAGGATGTAATGCACTCGAGAAGCAGTGTCCACACAGCAACAGATAAGGGGGGCGGTGGCAGGAGGCGTGGGAGAGCGGGACAGGATTCTGCCCAGGAAGCCCAGGATGCTGGCCAACACTGTCAGGAGCACCGCTCTCCTGCTCTTTTGAAACTGCCACGTGAGTGCTTGCTTGCTGCAGAGCTCACACATGCAAAATCTTCATTTCAAGGTGTTTTTCTTCACACTTTTCTTGACCCCCAAATAAGCAAGGTGTTCTGCCATGGTTTCTATAGAGACCCAGTACTTTACACAGCTCTCTCTTTTCCATTTCAAATGGCAATGGCCGCATTAAGCGGAATCTCATCACGATGAGGTGGATGGGAGGCACAGACAGGAGTGCTTCCCGTCACCAGGCACCAAACTGGGCGTGAGGGCAATGGGCAAAGCCAGCCTTGCCTGTGTGTCGGTCGGTGCACGCCCCACGCATGAAGCCACCCCAACTCAGCTCTTCCTCCGAAAACAAGTGGGCGTCCTAGTGGTGGGATGATCTATTTTGTCTAAATAGCAAAGGGTCTCAGAAACCCTTTTAAGTTAATTGCTGTTCCTATAGCTAAAAGCATAACAGGCTTTGATTACATGCTAAATAGAATGAAATATAATCCTGAGTTAATTACATGGAGATAATTTTATAATTATATCATTCAATTTAAGAACCAATGCACTGCTAACCTCCAACTTTAACAGGAGTGATTATTCAAAATAAAAACAGTCACAAATCTGGAGTTTTTGAAGGACCCAGCAGGGACATCTCCTTTCCCTCAAGTGGCAGAGAACGCATATCATTCAGCCATCCACCGTTTGTCCCCTGCCTGCAAGTCCTCCCTCCGATAAGGTGAAAACACTGGGAACTCCCAGACAGAAGGGGCTCTCCACGGAGCACATTTCCTGGCATCAACCTGCCCTCATCGGCTGGAGCAATCCATCTGCGTGGATCTGCATGTCTATGCTGCCCAGCTTGTGTGAGGAAGTCACGTCCAAGGGTCCCTGACTCCAGGAGCCCCAGGGAGGATGCTCTGGTAGCTCATCAGGTGTGAATGGAGTCTGTGGCCAGGACCTGGGGTGAAGGTTAAAGCCCCAGACACCCCTACGGGTGGCTCACTTCCTGTCCCAAATACTAGTGGCCTTGGGTGGGGCTGGCCACTATAGCCAGCAGGACCAGGACTGGGTATCATTTTGCGCCTATAACTCCTTGTCATTGTCCCCCCCGCCCCCACCCACTAGGCTCTAAAGGAAGAGGCTTCTGGTGGCCTCCGAGGTGAGGTAGCTTTAGCAGGTACTACTCCAGGGCCACTCCAGCCCTATTCCCATGCTGGGCCAGGCTTTCTAGACGAAGGCCCGAACATCAGGTCTCGATGGATAGTTAAATGTCCTGATTCTTTTAAAGGTGATCAAAGACCAGCCGGGCCCATTGCCCTTGGTCAGTCAGCGAGCCTTAGAATTTATTTTCGCGACTGCATACTGCCTCAGACTAGGCGATTCCACCAGTGACTCATCACTCGCAGGGAGAAAAACATCTTTTATACGTAGAGACAGGAACGCGCCCTGTGGATTCAGAGCCCCAAGGAAACAAAAACAGCACGTCAGAGGAAGAAGGTCACACAAACTCGCTGGAGCCACAAGGCAAAACAGTGCCATACCTAACGCCAGGCGTGACAATGGCCTTTGTGCCTGGCGCCGTCGGGGGGAGCTGGGCGACGCACGGGCGGGGCGGGCGGAAGTTGGACACATTTCCCCGCAGGTGAGACCATCTATGGGACGATACGGGGGTTGGGGCTCGCTGCTTTCCCTCCATGAAGATTTGCAGCCCCCCTTCCCCACCAACCCACCCCATCCCTTCCCCCACAGGGGTATTTCATCCGCACTGTGTTTTAAATGCTTCCTGGTCAAACTTGAATATGCAATGAGACGCGGGAGCTTTGTGGCGGAAATATAATTAAACTGGGGAAAGATGTAAAAGCTGAAGAATGGGATGACATCAGGCTGATTTCACACTCGGCAGTCGGATTGCTGGGCCCAAGCCGCGCTCTTGCCACGCAAGGCAGATCAAAGTGCCCTGCCACCGCTAAAAAGGCAAAAGGGGACTTAAGTATGCTAATCCCCAGGACAAATATATTTTAATCTTGTTAGAATACAAGTTAATGCTGCAGCTCAGTGGCTGAACTTGGTCCGACTGTAGAGATCCATTTTTATTTTAGCTATGAATGAGCTAGACCTCTTGGTTTATTCATTGATAATAAAAGTAAATTTACAAAACGAACCCCTCTTTGGGCTGTGTCTCCCCGACCTTGAGCTCTCCTTGCTGGGGGGCGGGGAAGTCCAGAGGCTCCCAGGATGGGAGCCTCCCTAACACCACCCATCCCTCTCCAAGCTTTCTCCTATGCAGCATCCTGACGGCCGAAGAAGGAGCTCGGCTCGCAAGGCAGAGAAGAAACAGAAAAACTCGGAAGTTAATTAAAAGATTCTCCAAAGCAATCTGTTTCCCTTTAGGGTTGAGGCTTGACAAGCAAACCAATGCCTTGCTCTCAGCCCTCTCACTTTAATTTTTGCAATGTCAATTTTCATTACTATTAATTATTTGCCAAGCTCCAACTGTACATGCGGCATTGCTCTCGTGAGCAAGAAGCTCTCAGGTTCCTGCCTAAGTTTCCATTCCTGGAAGACATGAATACGCAAGTTTGTGCACATGTATACGTGTAAAATACTGGGCACACATCGAAGAACAAACGTCAGTCTGTAGAGCTCCCCTTCAAATAAAACCACTGTGGTAAAATATTAAGTAGAACGACAGATATATCTGCACAGCGGAACGTGTGTGTGAGAGAGCCAGCCAGCGAGCCAGTGCTTAACTGTGAGGTTGCAGAAGGTTAAACTGCCCTGCAGAGCCTGCCTGCTAAATATTGCTGATGGCAGCCGTCTAAAAGGCAATTTCTGTCTTTCTGCTCTAGTGTGTGTTAGAATTCCCTCTGCCTCAGGCAGAAAATCTGACTCCCACTAAAGTGTGCGGCAGAGCCCTGCATTCGTCTGTGCCCTTCCCGCTCCCTGGCCTCAGTGGGCGGGGTGGGGGGGTGCAGGAGACTTCACCGGCGCACACACGTAGTCCCCTAGGCAGGCCAGGCAACGGGCAGCCCGACGGGGGCAGCTGGCAGCAGTGTCCCCTTTCCCCGCGGAGAGCTGGGAGGGTTGGGAGGAATCCACCCACCCCCAACTGCCCCTGGTTTCCAGGACTCAGGAATGTCCATCTCTGCCATAATTTTGTCTGTGTGGGAAGCAGACACACTGTCACTACTGTAAGCACACAGTTGGTAAGTGGTGGGTTTCCAAATTCCAGGGAAAAACAGCTAGACAAAGAGCGCAGAGGGAGATGCCTCCTGTGCACCCATTTCTCCTAATCCCTTCGTTCTTCTGTCCGCTGGCTGTGGCCAGCTTGGTGCACACTCCAGCACTTCCACTGCTGTTCTTGTCCTGGAAGTCATGTTTCCCAGGCATTTGGTGTAATGCCTCTTCCTGCCTCAAATAATAATAACACCCAACATTGACTGAGTTCCCAAGAGGTCCCAGTGTAGGAGTTTCGAGGGCTGGAACAGTAGCACACACTGAGGAACTCATGCAACAGAAGTCTATTCTCTGAGTCCTGGAGGCTAGGAGGCCAAAATCCAGGTGTCGGCGGGGCTCTCTCTGAAGGCTGCGGGGGAGACCCTACTCGCCTCTTTCTGGCTTTTCCTGGAGGTCGGTAATCCTTGGCATGCCTTGGCTTGGAGCCCCTCACTTCAGTCTCCGTGCCCTCCCACAGCCTTTGTGCTGTGTCTGCACCCACATTTCCCTTTCCTTGTACGGACACCAGTCATATTGGATTTGGGCCCCCCTTAATTCTGTGTGACCTCCTCTGATCACGTCTACAATGGCCCTATTTCCAAATAAGGTCCCGTTCTCAGATTCCCAGGACACTCTTGAACCCAGTGCAGACAGTACTCAGCATTTCACGTGGGTTATCTTCAGTCTCTCTCAAAATGCACCCCACCCACAGGTGGCTACTGGTCTTAACGGCATTTTCCAGGGGAGGGGGCTGGGGTCAGGGAACGGGGGCTGTCCGGGCTGACCAGGATGCGTGGGGCTGTGTGGGCTCTTATTTGCTGTGTGGCGTTGCTCTCTGTGCACTTGGCTGCTTTACATCATCAGCAACACAACCCTGACTTGGTGTAGACCGGGTCAGATACGTGTGTATGTCCCCAGGGAGACACTGTCCCCTGGCGCCAACGAAATGCATGCGAACATCCTCGTAATCTGCAATTGTGAAGCAAACGCTTGTGCACTGCTGTCATGCCTGCTGTGGTTTTTCCTCTCTGGGTCTTGGTTTCCTCATCTGAAACCTGCAGATAATAGAATTAACTTTGAAAGTCTCCTGTGGCAATCACAGCAGAGTGAGGGCCCATGGGCACTGGGATCCTGCCTGGTGCACAGCGTGTGCTCCGTACATGTCTGCCAGGGCTGGCAGCAATCTCGTAACTGCAGACATCTCGAATGAGGAACTCATGTGTGCTGTCCTCTGGTTGTTTTGGTTCCATGCAAGTCCCGGCTCCCTCTTCCTCCCTCCTGGAGATCTGAGGCTCTGCCACCTGATGCCGCGGGCAGGGTTCTGGAACCAGCAGGCCAAAGGGAGAGCCACACAGCCTGCCCCTGCTCCTTACCTGCTGTGCCTTGGTTTCCTCTGTGCTAGATGGGGAATTAATCTGCCTCAGGGCTGGTGAACTTAGAAACGTAGCAAGCCCGGCGCAGCATAAATGCTCAAAGGCAGCGACTGTTCTTACGGAGGCAGGAGCCATTTGGGAACCTCCCTGCCCGCTGCAGCGCGTGCAGTCTCAGGGTGCCCTTGGGTGCTCTGTGGTGCACGTGTCCAGTTAGGTGCTGATCACATGGAGGGCACTCGCGCACTTATCGACACGGAGCTGTCACTGTTGCTGCTAGTAGTACTGCTTGGCTGACGCCCAGGAGAGGGAATCTGGCTCCCATAGAGCAGACCCATAAGGTCTAGAGCTGAGCTTCTCAAAGTAGAAGCTAAAGAACTTTTTATGAGGCTGTGAAATGCAGGTACGTAAAACTGAAAACTACTGGACACATCATTTTGTGCCAAATCAAGCATCGTGTTGTTTTCAGTGGCGAGCAGAAGGGGAAAAGCTGAGGGTGTAGCCCTCCTCTTCCCGGCTTCTCAGAGGCCCCGAGAGCCTGTCTGCCGCAAAGACAGGCTGCAGGGCCCTCCCCTGTCTGGGACTTTGCCTGGCTTCTGTCTTCAGTTCCTTCCAGGCTTCATCAAGCCTTGGCCTCAGGTTGCTGAGAGACCAGGGATGCAATAAGCTCGCCTCCTCCAAAGGGGCACCAATAACAACAATCATGAGCATCTGCCAGGGGCTCAGAAATGGGATGCACTGTGCCAGGCACTTCACAGGTCACCTCACTTTCTGCTCATGCAATCGGTGAGGTGAGTCCTGGGACTAGTACAGGACAGTCCTAGCGAGGCACCAAGAGGGTGAGCAAGCCTCCCAAAGCCACAGAGCTGAACATGGTAGACCTGAGATCTATCCCTCCCTGTCACTGCATTTTAGAGAGCATCATTGAGTAGGCAAGGCAATACTAATCCCAGAGAGTAGCTAGTCCACTATGGAATTTCAGGCATCGGCACACAAGAACAAGTATTTGGTAAAGAGGACCGTGGCAGGGAGTGTGCTCCCCAATCATTCCACCCTCCTTTGTCTTTAGGTTGAGGACATTAACTTAGTACTGGTCTGGGAGCAAAAGTGACCCAACAGCACCCTTTGGTCTGAGGCTCTTAAGAGTGGATGTAGTTCTCCATGTCCTTTTCTCCTGCCTCTACAACTCTGGATGCCTCAAGTTAGAAGAGGTGGTCAGGACCCTGAAGTGCACATCACCTTGATCCCTGCATGACTGTGTGGAGCAGAGTGCCTCCAACTCACTTTGGACACATAGAGTTAGGTCAATGGGATGTTGCAGTTAACTTAGAGCAGCAAAGGCCAGCTCACTCAGGCCATACATGACCTACCTGGAACCCTGTACAACACGACAAGGTGACAACAGCCTGTCCCTCCTGACACTAGGGCCAGCCCCTATCTGAGAGAAGAGAGGTGGCCTCCTTGTCCTGACTCTTTATATTTATATTCTTTTCTCTTTTTTTTTGAGATGGAGTTTCGCTCTTGTTACCCAGGCTGGAGTGCAATGACACGATCTTGGCTCACCGCAACCTCCGCCTCCTGGGTTCAGGCAATTCTCCTGCCCCAGCCTCCTGCTGGGATTACAGGCATGCGCCACCATGCCCAGCTAATTTTTTTGTATTTTTAGTAGAGACAGGGTTTCACCATGTTGACCAGGATGGTCTCGATCTTTTGACCTCGTGATCCACCTGCTTTGGCCTCCCAAAGTGCTGGGATATATTTATATTCTTATTCTTTCAACTTCTCACTCTGTGTGCCTAAACCTAGACTAAAGGGGGAAGATTCTGTTTTGAGCGTTATGCCCAAATAGTCTCCTTTATGATAATGACTGGTTTCCATTATTATAACCACTCACTGTTCAATTAGGAAACGGCAAGATGGCCCATCTGAAAATTTTTTTGAGGACTGAGAATTAAAGCTGAGAATGAGTTAAATGACACGTAGCCTCTTCCTGGTATGTGTTACATCCGCTGCTGTGCGAAAGCCGTTTGAGTGATTCCACACGTCCTTCCATCACCCAGAGTTCCGATGTGACACTGTTTGAACATGTTGACTTTAGTACCATTCCTGCAATCTCCTTGATATCGTAAAAAGCAAACACGAATTCATTTCAATGCTCTTCCAATGACTCCCTCCACCATCCGTGGAAGGTGTGATTCTGGGTGACACCTGCCTAATTCAAATACATTTACATTTTCATCTCTGCTCAGTAGGAGAAAGTCCTGTGTTTGTGTGGACTTGTATGACCCCTCCACTCGCACACTGTGGAATACCACAAGCAGTGAAATGTTTTTTCCTTTGTTTTTCATAGTGCTTATTGGCCTATATTTGGAGTTTCATATTCGCTTATATAGAAATAGACGGTGGCGGAAAAACAGGCTGTGCTGCACAGTTGAGCAGGTTGTTCACTGCACAGAGCAGCCCACTGAGGTGATCGACTTAAAACCCAGCTTAGATTCTGTTTGCTAAGCTTTGTGACCTGGCACAGGGCAGCATCCACCTCAGGAGGCACAAAGGCACCACCCACTCACTGAGGTATAACTGCCCAAAGAGGGAGAATTCCTCTAATGTGTACAGAGATGTGAGTGGCTACCAGTCTCCTGGCAGAGAGGGCTAAGGGAGTACAGAAAAAGGAGGTGGAGAAAAGGCAATTGCTGCACTATCAAGGCAGGAGTGCCAGCACCATATTTTTATTTAAAACAAAAAGGACGAAACTCAAAAACAACTCAGCACCCACAAAGACAAGCAGCCGCAAGCAGACACCTGCACACCTGCTTGTGTCTGGAGAGTCAGGGCTGTCTTCACATACAGCCTCATTTTCTTGCACTCCACAGAGAGTGTGTTTTTGCAGGTTGGAGGTTTGAGGCAATCCTGCCTCAAGCAAGTCCATTGACGCCATTTTCCCAACAGCACATGCTCATGTCACGTCTGTGTCACGCTTTGGTGACTTTCACAATATTTCAAACTTTTTCATTGTTATTATATCTCTACGGTGATCGGTGATCAGCAATCTTTGATGTTACTCTTGGGAATTGTTTTGGGGTGCCATGAACAGCACCACATAAGATGACAAATTAATTGATAAATGTGTGTGTTCTGATTGCACCACCAATTGGCCGTTTCTGGTCTCTCTCCCTCTCCTGGGGCCTTCCCATTCCCTGAGACACAACAATAATCACAACCACAGCCTGTAAGGGTTCAAGTAAAAGAAGAGTCACGTGGCCGGGCGTGGTGGCTCAAGCCTGTAATCCCAGCACTTTGGGAGGCCGAGGCTGGTGGATCACGAGGTCAACAGATCGAGACCATCCTGGTCAACATAGTGAAACCCCGTCTCTACTAAAAATACAAAAACTTAGCTGGGCATGGTGGCGCGTGCCTGTAATCCCAGCTACTCGGGAGGCTGAGGCGAGAATTGCCTGAACCCAGGAGGCGGAGGTTGCGGTGAGGCGAGATCGGGCCATTGCACTCCAGCCTGGGTAATAAGAGCGAAACTCCGTCTCAAAAAAAAAAAAAAAGAAGAGTCACGTATCTTTCAGTTTCAGTGAAAAGCTAAAAATAATTAATCTTAGTGAGGAGGCTATGCTGAAAGGTGAAACAGGCCGAAAGCTGGGCCTCTTGTGCCACATAGCCAAGTTGTGAATAAAAAGGAAAAGTTTTTGAAGGAAATTACAAGAGCCATGCCAGTGAACACACACTGATAAGAAAGTGACTCAAGCTCCTTGCTGATATGGAGAGAGGTTTAGAGTTTGGGATAGAAGATCAAACCAGCCAGAACATTCCCTGCAGCCACAGCCTAATCCAGAGCAAGGTTCTAACTCTCTTCAATTCTGTGAGGGCCAAGGGAGGTAAGGAAGCTGCAAAAGAAAAGTCTGAAGCTGGCAGAGGTTGCTTCCACGAGGTTGAAGGAAAGAAGTCGTCTCCATAACATGGAAGTGCAAGGTGAAACAGCAAGTGCCAATGGAGAAGCTGCGGCAAGTTCTCCAGAAGATCCAGCTGAGACCATCAATAAAGATGGCTCCACTGAACAACAGACTTTCAATGTAATCCAAGCAGCCTTCTATGGGAAGAAGACGCCTTCGAGGACTTTCATAGCTGGAGAGGAGAAGTCAGTGTCTGGCTTCAAAGCTTCAAAGGTCAGGTTCATTTTCTTGTGGGGAGATAATGCAGCTGGTGACTTTAGGTTGAAGCCTGTTTTACCTAGCCAACAGTCCTAGGGCTCTTAAGTATTATGTTAAACCCACTCTGCCTGTGCTCTCTAAATGGACCAGCAAAGCCTGGACGACAGCATGTCTGCCTGTAGCACAGTTTGCTGAATATTTTAAGCCCACAGCGAAGACTTACTTCTTAGGAAAAGGATTCCTTCCAAAATGTTACTGCTTATTAACAATGCACCTGGTGACCCAAGAGCTTTACTGGAGATGTACAAGGAAGTGAATGTGGTTTTGTTGTTGTTGCTGTTGTTTCTCGAGACGGAGTCTCACTCTGTCGCCCAGGCTGGAGTGCACTGGCGTGATCTCGGCTCACTGCAACCCCTGTCTCCCAGGTTCAAGCAATTCTCCTGCCTCAGCCTCCCGAGTAGCTGGGACTACAGGCATGTGCTACCACCCTCGGCTAATTTTTTGTATTTCTGGTAGAGACAGAGTTTCACCATGTTGCCCAGGCTGTTCTCAAACTTCTGATCTCAAGTGATCTGCCCTCCTTAGCCTCCCAAAGATCTGGGATTACAGGTGTGAGCCACTAGGCATGGCCTAAATGTTGTTTTCATGCTTGCTGACACACCATCCTTCTGCAGCCCCTGGAGCATGGAGTAATTTCTACTTTCAAGTCTTATTATGGGAGAAATACATTTCATGAGGCTATAGCTGCCGTAGATCGTGAGTCCTCTGATGGAACTGGGCAAAGTGAATTGAAAGTCTTTTGCAAAGGATTTACCATTTGAAATGCCATAAGAACTTCATAATTCACAAGAGGAGATCAATTATCAATATTCACAGGAGTTTGGAAGAAGCTGATTCCAACCCTGATGGATGACTTTGAGAAGTTCAAGACTTGCATGAAGACAGTCACTGTAGATGTGGTGGAAACAAGAGCACTGGGGTTAGAAGCAAAGCCTGGAGATAGCACTGAATTGCTGCAATCTCATAATCAGACTTGAACAGATAAGGAGTTGCTTCTCGTAGATGAACAAAGAAAGTGGTTTCTTGGCCAGCGCAGATTACAGGCTCACCTCTGTAATCCCAGCACTTTGGGAGGCTGAGGAAGGCAGAGAATTTGAGCCTAGGAGTTTGAGACTAGCCTGAGCACCATGACAAGATCCCATCTCTACAAAAAATACAAAAAGTTAGTCAGGCGTGGTGGTGTACACCTTTAGTTCCAGCTACTCGGGAGGCTGAGGCGGGAGGATCACTTGAACCTGGGGACTTAGGGCTGCAGTAAGCCGAGATCATGCTGCTGCACTCCAGCCTGGGCTATACAATGAGACCCTGTCTTTAAAAAATAAAGGGGGGGGGGGCGGTTCTTGAGATGGAATCTGCTCCTCCTGGTGAAGAGGCTGTGAACATTGTTGGAATGATAGCAAAAGACTTAGAATATCACAGGGATTGAAAGGACTGACTCTAACATTGGAAGATGTTCTACTGTGGGTAAAACAGCATCACATGCTAGAGAAGTCTTTCATGAAAGGTAGTCAATTGATGTGGTAAAATTCATTGTCTAATTTTAAGAAACTGCCACCACCACCCCAGCTTTCAGCACTCCGATCAGTCAGTATCCATCAACAACATGAAGATTCATTATCTTCAACAAATGTTAGCATTTTTTAGCAATAACATACATTGTTTTTTAGAATTGTTTACGCTATACTGTGGTCTACTAGTTATGCAATAACATTATTCTATTTTTTTTTGGAATAATGTTATTGCAAGCCAAACATGGTGGCTCACACCTGTAATCCCAGAAACTTGGGGGGCCCAGGCAGGTGGATCACTTGAGGTCAGGAGTTTGAGACCAGCTTTGTCAACATGGTGAAACCCCATCACTACCAAAAAAAAACACCAAACAAACAAAAATTAGCCTGGCATGGTGGTGCATACCTGAAGTCCCAGCTATTTGGGAGGCCAAGGCATGAGAATCACTTGAACCTGGGAGGTGGAGGTTGCAGGAAGCTGAGATCATACCCCTGCACTCCAGCCGAGGCGACAGGGTGAGATCTTGTCTTAAAAAAAAAAAACAACAACAACAACAACAAAAGAATAGTGTCACTGCATATCTAATAGACTACAGTATAATGTAAATATAGCATGAGAAACTGAAAAACTCACGTGACTCGATTTACTGCAATATTCATTTTATGGCAGTGATCCACACTATCTGTGAGATACACCTGTATGTTTTTATATACGGGGGTATGTATTTCTCAGCCAGTAATCACTTCTCTCCTCCCCTGACCCCTTCTTTGCGATGAAGTAACACTTGCCCATGCTCTTTGATGTTGAGCTTGGCTGTGTGACTTGCTTCGGTCAATGAAATATTTGCAGTTGTCTCTGGCTTTACTTTCACGCTCTGGTGATTGGCTGTGAAGAGAGCATGTTCCAGGTAGCCTGGACTCCGGGATGAGCACATGAAATGCAGACCTGAACCCACCCTGCACCCTGCAGCAAAACCAGCCGCCGAGCCTATGCTTAGGTCAGCTGAACTGCAGTGGGCCCGCAGACCCTTGAGCAGAAGAGGAAATGCCTGCTCTTAGCAGCCGCTGACTCCGGTCCTGATTTGCTGATGCAGGATGATGATGGTGACAGCTGACTCAAATAGCCTCTAGCAAAATCAGCTCCTTGTCCACACATGAAACTTGGGGACTGATTTTTGGAGGGTTTAAAAGAATCATCCTGTCCCAGCTTTAATTTTAAAATCCATATAAAGTTTGAGCTTGACATTTCAAAGTTTCTAATTTCTATTTAAACTCTTGGCTCTCATTGAGAATCACCTGCAAATCTCTCCAGCTCTGTTCACCACTACGAAATGGTTAAGTGCTGATTCTCACTGCTCTTGTCCAATTGCAAGGCCAACGTGCGGTCCAGAACGGTCATTAGATGTGAAACGAGGCTGAACCTCGTGTGGCTAGGCCCAAGTCCTCCAAATGGGTCCCTCTGTATAAAGCTCTTTCATGTTTTGGGGTGATTTTTGACACATATATTTGTCCTAAGCCTTGTAATAAGGTTTGCTCACGGTATTCCTTAAGACAATGTCAAATAATTTCCCAAAGTTTCTCACCTGCTCTAGAGAACCTGCACTTTTCTCCTCCCCATAGCCCTACAGCAGAGACCTGCAGTGGCCTAGGCGAAGCCGTGACTGCCTCACCTGCCCAGTGCCACGTCCTTCTTCCTCATGCGCATGGCCCAGGAAAGCCGGAACACGCTCGGGACACGCTCAGGACAGAGGTGCTCAGAACATGCTCAGAACGCACTTGGCTCTGCTCTGTGTCAGCTTCCCGAGTACCCCCACCAGTGATGCCTTCAGAAGCAAGCAGGGGCTTTCCAAGCCCTTGTTCAAGCTGCTTTCCAGTGCAAGAATACTGCCTCATGGAAACATTAAACACATCGTAGACAAAATACCACGATTTTCAGGAGTGGACTTACAGAGGTTTGCCTGATGTGTGAAATGGTGGCTCTAGGAGAAGGTGTCCATCACACTTACAGGGCAGATGGAGAAGCCCATTCACTCACACTTTCAGCCCTCACTGGGTGTCTAGCAGGGGCCAGACGCAGGTCTCAGCCCTGGGAGTGCAGCGGGCACGTGGTCAGGTAAGCCCCAGCTCTCAGGGAGTTTGTGTCTCAGTGGAATGGCAGGAGAGGGCCGCTTGGGGAGCGCTGGTTGCTTACACAGGGTGATAGGGGTGTCCCCCAAGACAGGAAAGTCGGGCTTTGTCCTACACACATACCACCCTGAATCTAAACATTTCCTTTGTTTCTCTGATGTTCAGACCCAAAGTATACAGTGACTTTTCCCTCTTGCTGCTTTTCCTCTCCATTTTTATCACAAACGATGTCTTCCCAGCCGGGGCCTCAATCTCTCCTTCCCTCCATGGCTTCCTGCTCTCTCTTCCATGCTGTATTGATTTTCTTTTTCCCCAATGTGGGCTTGTGTGCTAATGCCTTGTTCCAGTGATGGAGGCTAACAGCAGGATTTCGGGGACTGAGGCAAGGCCATGAGGAACTAGCGGGCAAGGAGGCCTTTGTTCTGCAAATCTTAGCGTGGAGTTTGCACCCTCCACTCAGTTAGGATCAGATTTGCAGATGAGATAGGACCGAGGTGACTCATCCCGTCTTCCTCAATATCGGCCTTTTGTATAACACGATGTTCCAAATCAATGTAAAAACCGCAATAACAAAACGACTAGTCGCCATAGCTGAAACCTGTCCTGCGGGCCACAGAGAGAGCCAGGAAGTCTCAGGTGTGTGTGCAAGAGGCTCCACGGTTCCCTCCGCCGCCTGCACGTAGAGGACGGGCTGGGGGCTCCAACGATATACAATGACAGGAAGAACGCCTGTGACATCGGAAGATTCAGCTCGAGAGGTGTGCCACAGGACCACATTTCAGTGACTTCCTCATGGTGCACCCGGCCTCTGAAAGCCTAGCATGTCAATGGAGCCTCTTCTAGAGAGAGAATTAAAAAACAGAATGCACTGCCCGCCATGTGCCTCTCACCGGATGTCTCGGCGTCTCTGCAGTGGGAAACTTGCTATGGACACTCGTAAACCACATCTTTGACCACACAGTGAGCTTCGAGTTTGTTTAAAAAAAAAAAAAAGTCTGCCCCTATCTGGAAGCTGCAGCTAAGGCCCAGGCCATGGTGGACATCCCGGGCAGCTTCGGGTCTCCTGCAGCCGTGCCTCATTGCCGCTGCCTGGGATCTGGCCATCTGCGAGCAGGATGACCGCTGGAGTAGGAAAGACAGCTCCCTGTCATGACAGACGCAGGGCAAGTGGCAGTGTGCTCGTGTGCGGGTGTGCGTGTGTCCACACGCCTGCATGTGAGTGAGGCATCTGCAGGGGTGAGGCTCTGTTTCCCTGTTTGACACCAAATGTTAATTGCTTTGAGGACCAGAAATCAAACCGTGATGCAATAACAAGAGGACAAGACAGTTTCCCATGGGCATTTTGAGGACTAACTGGGCAGCCACTCCGAGCCTCTGAGCTTCATTCTCCTGCTGTTTAAAGGATGTTGGGGGGACTCCCAGTCTCTAAGATCAGGGAGGGGGCTGGTGACCATCAAGGGCAGCAGGGATATTAGGGAAGTTGAGGGCTGGAATACGGGGGCTAAGGTCTAGGGAGCACCCGGCACACCCTCACTAGGTTGATGCCACAGCACGGTCCTCAGTCCCGCCCTCTGTGCCCGGCCAGCCTCCAGCTTTCAGGCTCGGGGGAAGAAACGAAATTTGGGAACAATTGTGAACAAACAGGAATATTCCCCCCCTTTCTCTCTCTACACACATAGTTGCCTTTCTCGGTGTGGCTGGTTCCCTGCATTGCGTATGAGGCCTTCTTAAACGCCCATGAGTGAGAGCCACAGCCTGATGGAAGCTGTGTTTGGCTACCTGCACACTGAGGAAGTCCAAGACGAGCCCGCAGAATGAATTCAATGATGCTTTCGAATACAGCGATCACACTGGCACCTAAGGCCTTTGAGAAAGAGCACTGTGTCCAGCCCGAAGGCATTGCCTCATGTAAAATGGACTTAGAGC
>CM052658.1:3204529-3240234 GCA_028533165.1 Leontopithecus rosalia | reverse complement strand
CACATACGTCCACAGCGCACACGCTCAGGCACATACGTCCACAGCGGACACGCTCAGACACATACATCCACAGCGCACAAACAGACACATACGTCCACAGTGCAGACGCACACACATACGTCCACAGCGCACACACTCAGACATACGTCCACAGCACACACGCTCAGACACATATGTCCACAACACATATGCATAAACACATACATCCACTAATGCGTACATGTAAAGCTTGAGTGCTGCAACACAGTGTCCCCAAAATACAGTAACCCGGGGAACACAGGAGTTTAATTCTCTCACAACATCCTCCTGCTGTTAAGGGGCCCCAGACTGTGGGACAGCTGTGTCCCTAGGGGTCATTTAGAAACCAGGCTCCTCCTAGGTGCTGCCTGACAGACTCTCGGTAATCACGGAAGTGACCTGAGCAGGCGCTGTCCATACCAAGGCCACTAGTTCCTGTGGCTACTGAGTGCTTTAATTGGGCTAGCACAACTGAGAAAATGAATTTTAAATTTTATTTAATAGGAATTAGTTTTAATAACGTGGCACATGTGCTGGAGAGCACAGCTCTCCTCGTCCCCAGGGCCTAGCTGCCATCTGCCTGGCCGACGCTGTGAGCGGCCTCCCTGTCCATACTCTGCAGCTGGAGGTGTGGAGAGGCAGCAAGGCTGGTGTCTGGAGGCCAGGCCTGACCTTCCTTGAGAAAATGTCGCCACATGGCCACGCCCAAGCGCGAGGAGCTGGGAATGTGCTCTGAGCAGGCAGCAGGTGCCAGCTCCAAGTGCGGGACTCAGAGAGGAGGGAAGGGATCCTGGCACGCCGTGATCTAACCCGGCCGTCTAAACCCAATGTCTGCTGTTTATCCTGGATCTGGAGGACCTTCGCCAGGACTCCACGCCCCCAGGGGTCTGTGGTGAGAGGGTGGGGACCACTTACCTAGCTCAGCTCCCCACTCAAGCCCTCATTCATTCAATGCCACAGGCGAGCCTGAGCTATACTTTGGGTACACGGAGCCCTGGGAAGCCACCGGAGACGGTGGGGCTCTGGTTGCTGGCCCTCCTCTGACACCCTTCAACCTCTGGCACTAAGACATCGTTGCGGTGTGGCCCTCTTTTAAAGATCGCATTTCCATTACTTGGGGTGTCTACGCCCAGTCATGGACTTATGGATCATATGGCAATTCTAGGTTTCGTTTTTTGGGGGCCGTCATCTGGTGTTCCACGGTGGCTGTGCCATTTTTCCCTCCCCACTGTGTACAAGGGCCCAGTTTCTTCTCTTCTTCGGCAGTGCCTTTGATTTGCTGGTTTTGATAGTCTTGGTCTGGGCCTCCAGACGGGGCATGGTGTCCTCCCCACAGCAGGAGACCCCACGTTGTTCCCTCCCTCCCTCAGCATCCGGCGTGCTGTCCTGGCAGGTGCCCGTCAGTGCCCAGTGACCATGGACGGTGAGGAGCTTCGAGTGGCCCTGCCCCTCCCTCCCATCATGCAGGTACACCTGCTTCTCTGAGGAGGAGGCCGGCATAGGGTCCTCTGCCCACCATAGGCAGTGGGGGGACACGGGCTGAGAGCCCATCCCGGCTGAGTCCAGCTGTCAGCCCCCAGCCTCAGTTTCCCCCTCTGTAAAGCGGAGGTGATTGTGCCTACTTTGCCTGGCTATTGTGAAGATGAAAGGAGACCATGGTCACGAAATGCTCCGGACAGCCCTGGCGGTGTGAAGGGCTCGGGCATATGAGCTGATGTTACTGTTAGTGCCGGGGTGTGAGTCTCTGCTTACAAAGCCGTTGTCTGCTCTTGTCCCGCAACCTCTCCAAGTCCCCCAGCCAGTGTGGGAAGCCCAGGGGTGTCCTGGGGGCTGCTCATCAGCAGCGTCTCCTTCTCCTGCTCCCTGATCTGGCCTGGGGGCTACAGGAGGAACCTCACCCCGTCTTCAGCCCTGCCCTCTCTTCAGCCCACCACATTGCCGGGACCTTCGCCCCGTCTTCAGCCCTGCCCTCCCTGCGGCCCACCATGTTGCCGGGACCCTCACCCCATCTTCAGCCCTGCCCTCTCTGCAGCCCACCACGTTGCCGGGACCCTCGCCCCATCTTCAGCCCTGCCCTCCCTGCAGCCCACCACGTTGCCGTCTGACCTCACACTGCCTCCTAGCTCGATCACCTGGGTGCGGTGACCGTGGCCCGAACCTCTGTACTCACAGGGGGACTGACAGTGCGGTCGTGCTCAGTGCTGGGCAGGTAGGTGACCAGGGCAGACTGGTCACCAAGCTCAAATGGTCTCCTTTTCCCTGAAAATTGACTGTTTAAAATTTTACTCAGTCTATAAATAATATTTGCTGAGCATTTGCTACAGAAAGAGGAGCTGGAGACCCTCAAATCCGGCCAGCCTGTCCCAGGTCTGTTGCTCTACCCACCCCCCCCCCGCAACTTCTCAAGTGGCTCACTTTGGATGATAAGCTCAATGTGCATCTCAGAACTGACACACCTGTGTCCCATGTGACAAGTGTTGTGCTGGATGCTTGAAGTTATGTCAACCGCTCACCATAGTTCTGAGAGGTAACTGCAACTTCCATCCTTCTTACGGGTGGAGATGCTGAGGCTCCAGCCTCCACGGGGATTTCAGGGTTGAATTTCCCTCCTGACAGGCAAGGCACTGTGCTGGGCGGGGCAGGCAGGACCAACCTTCCCGGGCTCAGGAGCATAGGGGTCTGGGAGCGAGAGCCCCACACTCCTGCAGGACACTCTCAGGGAATGTGGGTGCCCACCTCCCTGCTTGAGCCAAGTCTCAGCCTCCCAGGGATGCTGTTGAGGCCGACCCTCGAGATGCCACCCTGTCCTGCTCCTCCAGGGCAAGCCCCCATGAGCACGGGCCTGGACTCCGTGGGTAGACAAGGCTTGTGTGGACTGGGGCAAGGGCTGGTAAGGCCAGGAAGGGGCGACCGTAGGCACCGCCTGGGGAGGGGCAGAATCATGCCGTTGCCTGGTGATGCCAGGTACACAAAGCCAAAGCTGGAGGGACAGCATGGAGGCCGGGACCCCTTCAGGTGCATCGAGAGCCACTGCAGGTGAGCAGGGTGACATGATCGCAGGACTGCTTCTGGAGACTTCTCTGGCAGCAGGTGGAAGGGCAGCTGAGAGGGAGGCTGCCACTTCGAGGCCGGGACAGAAGAGTGAGGACCTGCACTGGGCATGAAGGCCATGGCAGCCAAATGCAGAACCATGGCAGCCAGAGCTGCGGTGCAGAGCTGTGCCCAGGGCCGGGGGGGCAGCTGCGGGGTAGAGCTGTGCCCAGGGCCGGGGGGGGCAGCTGCGGGGTAGAGCTGTGCCCAGGGCCGGGGGGGCAGCTGCGGGGCAGAGCTGTGCCCAGGGCCGGTGGGGCAGGCTGGCTCCTCCCGGGGTCCTATGCTCTCTTTGGTCCCAGGCTGGCTTGCCAGGCAGTGGGAGAAAGGCCGCACCCAGGCACCCCTTTTTTGCACTCACTAGGGGAGCGGCACTGGTTGGGACCCCCAAACTTCCCTGGCAGGACAGCAGAGCGTGCTGACTTCCACACCAGCAGGGGGAGGCTCCCTCAGTGACAGCCTCCTGTCACAGGACGGAGCCCAGGACGCAGGACCGTGGGGACAGGGGCCCAGCTCCCAGCCCCACCCCGCCCACGGAGGATTGTCCTGAGCACCGCTGCCCAGGCCTTTATGGTTCAGAAGCCACCAGAAGCAGTGGCTGAACGCGGCCACCCCAGCCACTGCAGAGCCGGGAAGGGCAGGGAGCTGAATGGCCCGCCCGGCTGCACGCATGGCTGCGTCTTCTGTGAGCCCTGCGTCTTTAAGAGTGGGAAGAGAAAAGGAGGGACCTCTCAGGAAGTGGCGGGGCATCTGCTCCCACAGGAGTAACTCTTTTACATTTCTAATCAGGAGCCTGGGCTGGGGAGTGTCCTGGCCCCATACCCCAGGGATGGGGGACAATGAGGCTCCTCAACTGATCCAGGGTAGCCCTTACAGGCAAATCCAGGAAGGCTGCACTTCAGAAGGAAAAGCAGGGAAGAAGTCCTCAGACAGGAGGGGACGGCCTGGGGTGAGGCTGGAATTCTTCCTCTGCACCAGGACCTACAGGAGGTTGCTGGCTTTGTCCGTTGGTGCTGTCTCCCCTCACTCACAATTAATACTGATGGCAGCAAGTGTCACTAAGGAGCACGGAGCGATTTCTCCAGGAATCGGACACTCCCCTCTGCTCCCCCGCAGCACCTGGCAGGCCGGAGCCCCGAAAGGCCTGGCACAAGGGGCTGGGTTTCTGGAATGTTCTTTCATCCCCTGGGAGTCCTGGGCTGCTCCGTCTGGCCCTCCCTCCGTGAGAAGGGGAAGCTGAGGCGTGGATGAGCTGCCCCTGCCGTCTCCAAGCTCCACCCCCGGCGACCCGGCTGTTGCCATGGTCGGCCTCAGGCATCCGGCTAGGCCTACAGGAAACACGCCTGCGGGACTTGCTAGAGAGGAGAGAATGGGGTAACACAGAAGACGGAGATTTTATTTTTAATGAGCAAACACTTTAGAGAACCTCACAGAAACAAAAGGGGAAAAGAAGGAGACGATCCAACAAGCCAGTAGAGCGAAGAGCATCAGTGACGAGCCGCAGATACCAGGGCGACCGGCCGGAGGAAGGGTGCGCTGGCAGCGGGTGTCGAGGCCGCACGAGGGCCAGGGTGGGCAGGGGCTGCTGCAGAGGGACTCCTGGGACGAGGGTGCGGGAACAGAGAGGGAGACGTGGGTCGGAAACAGGTGGACAGACAGACGCCAGGCTGAGGCCAAGAAACATGACCCAGGCTGGAGAAGGGAGGGCGAGAGACAGCCACCGCCACAGTACGTGGGAGTGGGCGCTGGGAGTTCCCAGAATCATGGGATAATGAAAGAAACTTAGAAACCGTCCTGTCAACCCTGGATTTTACCAGGTTTTTACAGAAACTGAAGCCAAGGGGTCCAGCACCCAGCCCAGGGCCATCACTCCATCCCTCCAGCCAGAAGCAGCGTCCTCCCCACACCAGGTCTCCATGGCCAGCTCCTTCCCTTGCCACACCCGGCTTGCTTTGGAAATATACAGATACACTTGAACACTGGGATTAAAAACCTGGAAAAAGAAAGAAAAATGCTGGCAGAGGGAGCAGCCAGAAACAACAGAGGCAAGAAACGACAGGACAGGAAGCACGAAGGAGGCGGCGGCTGGGGCGGAGAGGAGAGGGGCCTGGGAGGTGGGGGCTGAAGGCTGGGGACCACCCTAGGCAATCTAGGTGCCATGTCAGTACGTGACAAATTTCCAGACTCAAGCCCACACCAGTCTCTGAACTGTCTCTGTGCAGCCGGAGCAGGGGCTGTAGGGTTATCTATGGTTGAGACTCGGGGGCCAGTGGGGAGGCAGACAGAAATGGAGCCAAAATGAAAGGGGACGGAGAGAGGAAGCCAGCCTGGAAATGGCAGAGGGAGACTCAGCTTCCTCCTGGGAAAGTTCACTGTGAATGGGTTAGGACGTCTTCATTATGGGAAGATGACTCCGTGGTATCATGCAATAACCCTGGCAGTCGTGGAAAAGAAATCTCTAGGGGAAATTATACTTTTGATTTATGACAGTGAAAGAGTCACATTGCCCATCCTTTCATTTAGATTATTAGTTAAATGAGGAAATAAACACGGACTGTTCCATTCTATTTGGTATATATTTCTAGAAGTCTATGAAATCAATCTGAATTTGGGGAGACCACTTCCTCCAGAGCACTTTATTTTGTGAACAATTTTGGCACCTGAGGACCCACAGTCACGTCCCCTTTGCCATCAAAATACAATAAGTGGAGCTTACAGCTGACTTATGTATAAATGTCCATTTCTTTTAAGTGTGGATGTTGGTCTAAAGGATGTCTTCCAACAGCCTGTCATTGATTTTATCCTGCCAACAAAAATGAGCACTGCGCGTTGGATGTTCCCGATTTTCCCTGATAAAAAATTCACCTTCGAATTCTCCCCTAACTGAATAATTCTGCGTGAGATCTGGTTTGAATTGTGAATTATAACTCTTCCTATTTTCTCAAATGCTCTTTTAAGAGTCTTGTACATTTACCAGTAGTCTTCATCATTCGAGTAGCAAATGTAGTCAATTAATCTTTTTGGAAGCATTATAAGATGAAACTACGGGATTAGTGTTCACTTTAAGACCGAGAAGTAATGAGGAAAAAGCTGGAGACAGCACCGACCATGTGATGTACCCAACAGAAGCTCTAATTTGCTGTGTTGACTTGGACCAGACACTCAGCCTCTCTGTGCTTCGGGCTCCTCTAAACAAGGTCGTTTTTTCTGTTAGCTTTAAAGCAGAAGTCTTAAATCTGGATCCCGTGAACTTGGATGGGAAAAGCTCATCCTTGGTTTTGCTAGTCCATCTGTAACTGGAATCCACTGGTTCTTTTCCTTCTGAAATAGACATCAAACCCTTGGAGGGGTTAGCTGTGACACTGCAGCTGACTGAAACACAGATACTTTTATATCACATTATGCTACGAATATCTCAAAATATCATTTCTGCTTGACACTACTTCAAAATTTGCCCACAGACCTGCTGCTAGATCTTGTTATAAAGATATTAGTAAAGAAAGATGCATCACAATGAAAATACGTTTTGTAACTATTTAAATCTGACTGGTTCCCTTGAAATCAATCCTGTGTGTCCTATTGTTTGCATTTAAATATATTCATCTCAGCAGGGCGTGTCAGAGGAGTTCCATGGCTACCAGAAGGATCCATGGCATGAGGAAAGGTGAGGAAGCTCCGCTTTACAGGAATATGGAAAGGCAAAATAGTATTTGCTAAAAGGACATCAGCTCTCTAGAGCAAAAAAAGCAGAGAAAGGCGAGGTCAACAAATCACTGCTACCGTGTGAGGAATCCATGCCCTCAAAAGCTGAGCCAGGTGAGGGGCTTGACCCTGTGGCCACATCCCAAAATTATTTGTATTCAGAGGAGTCAGTCCCTGCAAGGAGGATTTCTGATGCACTTGCTCCTGCGTTCCTCTCTGGTCAGCAGTAACACGTGGGCACCGTTTCTGTTCCCCACCCCCAGGCCAGGTGGAGCTTCAGGGAGCCCGAATGCCTCGTGCTGCCATGGAGGCCACAAAGTGAGTGCTGGTTCTGTGGCATGCCCTGCTGCAGCCACGACGCTGGGCCCCCAGCACACCTGTGAATCCCCCGACCCAACCCGGGACCCTCAGGTAGCAGCCTGTGTTCCTCAGGGTGCCGTCCTGCCTCTTGTTGGCATACATGTTCACACCACCGTCTTTAAGAGCGATGTCACCACGGACAAGCCCACGTCCAGCCTGTCCTCAAGAGCAGCCACTGGACTGCCGGGAAAGCCATGGTCTTCTCAGAGGAAATGCTGCAATGCTGATGTGTGACCGCACCACCTGAGTGTCCCTCAGCCCAGATCTCCCAACACCCGGCTCCTGCGTTAGAGCCGAGGGCCACAGGCACGGTCAGGTCCAACCACTGCATTCACAGGGCCTGGCCCGTGAGAGCAGGGAGGGCAGGAATCCCAGGTCTGGGGTCTTCCTCCGCCTGAGCAGCCCCTTGAGGGAGGCACACACGTGCTACAGAGTTGGGAAGCTGGCCTTTGACCTTGGCCACTTGTAAGCCTCCAGACCCTAGTTTTTTCCTCCCAAGGTGGAGATGAAAATGGCATTTCTGTACAAAATTGTTTCGAGGATGAAATAAAACAGTGCCTTCGGGAGGGACGCATCAACTGTAAAGGGTAGAGCTGAGCTCGCCACCATTGCCGTGACAGCAGGAGCTGTGGAGGCCCGGCTCACCCAGCCGAGAGGCTCGAGAAACAGCCCTGCTGTGGAGCTGTGGCGGGCAGGGTTCCTGTCCGTCCAGGTTCCCCGTCCTGGAACTGAACGTGGGAATTTCCCATGTGCTGGACGTGTCTGCCTCCTCACCTGCCCTGTGCCAGGTCTTCCTGGAGGACTCAGTGTCCCTGGAAATGTGGGTTCAAGTCTCCCTGGACCTTCCTAGAGGAGCAGGAAACCTGGCACCACGGGTGGAATCCTGGCTGGCCTTCCCAGAGCCGCCAATCCCACCATCACCAGCTTCCCAGCACAGACTCCCTGTGAGCTTCCACCGCTGCAATTTTATCTGATGGAAATGTTCCTGAATTTGCTAAACATTCACTTAAAAAGTTAATCTCTGCATTGCTCTCAATAATGAACACTGCCAAATAATCTAAACCACCTAATACAGGAGATCTGTTAAATGAATGTGGCTTACAATACGTGAAATAAACACTTTGCAGCCATTAAGCTTTATGTTGTAGAAGAATTTGAGTGATGTGAAGACAGATTCACAATACATCAAGTGAAGGGCCAGGCCATAAAGCAGAAGATAAGGTATTATCTAACATGTGTGTGTATATGCACGTGCATGTTAATAGATTGCATGGTGTAAACAATTATCTGGGTGATGAAATTTGGAGAATTTTTATTTTTTATATTTTTAAAATCTGTGTTTTTCTAATGGTTCATATTTCTCTTGTGAGAAAAATATGCTTTTTTAATTTTCATTTTGTTTTGTCTGGTTTTAAATAAGAAACCCAAGCTAAAGAGGCTAGCGGCCCTTTTCCTCTGCAGTCTTCCTGCCTGGGCAGCCTGAGGTGGTGGAGGCCGCCCACCCCATCCAGGCTGGACCTGCTCTGGTCTGAATGCCCCTCCAGAGGAGTAGAATGCCAAGGCTCCCCACAGCGAGGCCCACACATGCCCGCCCTGCTCCTCAGAAGGGTTGGGGAGGGCCGATGGGATGGTCCAGGTGTATCTGCAGCAGGGGAGGAGGCTCGGACGTCTGCGAGTTGGTCTCTGAAGTGAGGCAGCAGAAAGAATCAGAAGTGTCCCCTCGGTGGGCACGAGGCAGGAGGCTGAGCCCGCTGACGAGCCAGGCCTCAGTGAGGAGCTCCACCCACGAAGTGGCAATGACATCTGGACAGAAGAGAATCCCCCACCCAACCCAGGACCCTCAGGTAGCAGCCTGTGCTGGAGACTCACTCCCTAGGCGTGGCTTTCAGAGGGAGCCAGCAGGATGCAAACTGGCCCCAGGCCCGCCACCAAGTCTGTGCAGCCACCTCACAGTCAGAGTCTGTGTTTAGCTGGGAATTTCATGGCACCTGTCCTCCAAGGCCTCCGGGGCGTCCGAGGGCACTTTCTGTGGACATCCTGCCCCAGGCACGGCCCCTGGGGTCTACGCAGTGGCGTGGGAAGAGTGGGGTGCCTGGCTATTCCCAACACTCTTAGTCCTCCTGCAAAACCAAGACCTCACCTGAGATCAGGAAAAGTTCTGTGTCACACAGCCCAGAACACTTACCTTGGTTTTTGCCCAGGACAAAGCCCCGCTGAGTGAGGAGTTCTGGGCCACCCTGGGGTGGGGGGTGGGGCGGAAGTCCCCTTCTGAGTTCTCCCAGCTGGGTGAGGTGTTCTAGGCAGCCGTCAGGGGTGGGATGGGGGAAGTCCTATCCTGGGTCCTCCTGGCTGAATGAGGCATTCAGGGCCACCATCGAGGGTATAGGGGGAAGTCCCCTTCTGGGTCCTCCCATCTTACTCCTTAGCTCTCAGGTGAGAGACTCTAAGGGGCTCCCTTGTCCCCTGACATCACTGGAGCTCTTGGCCTGGCTTCCCTCCCTCCTGGCCACCACAGGCCACCCAATCAAAGAGCATGTGTTTTGCTTTAAAGTTCTCCCATTGCGATGCTTTGTGTCAGTACTTCCTGACGGCCAATGGCCTGGTCTTTTGTGGTCCCTGCTCTCACAGCTTAGGGAGGAGGCCCTGTCCAACTCAGCAGAGCCCCAGAGTCCCAGCCTCCACACGAAACGTCCTCACCAGGCCTCACAGGCCACCCTCCTGCCATGCTGGTCTGACTTCAGGGGCTCCTCTCCCCACGAGGACCTCTGCATCCCCTCCACCACTCCAGCATCTCTCTGGGTGCCCAGCACAGGGCCTGAGGTACACTAGGGCTTCCTGAGTATTTGCCTATTTGAGCACAAACCCAAAAAAGGCCAAGGGCAAGCATGTGTTTAGAACAGCGAGCACGGCAGGTCTCAGGGGGCCGGGCGCTCAGAAAGATCCACTGGGCATCTGAGTTCTCTGGGGATTAAACCAGAGGAATCTCAAAGAACAGCTCCGGTTACTTGGAAAGCATCATCAGCTACCAAGCTCAGCTGCAAACCCCCAGCTGTTCCAGAGTCCTGGAGGGGCTGAGGTGCACTGCTCTCAAGCCAGCGTTCGGGACTGGATCACCGGGAGGCTCCCCCAGCCCTTTCTCGGGGCTCTACACCACAGGTTCCATTCAGATCACGTCCAGAGGGAAGCAGTGGGGACAGTGGGGGACTCATTGAGTGGCAACTCATAACTACTAGGAAGCGTGGATTCATTCTGCCAGCCGCAAGAAGAGCCCTGAGCTGTGCTAGGGCCTTTCCCAGGTACAAATCCATGTGGGAATGAACCAGAAGGAAGCAGTGGGCTCAGCCTCCTCCCTTAGATAAAGCTTTCTTTGAGTCTATGCCTGGTGTCTGTGCCTTTTGGATATACATTGGCAGGGTGGAGACCAGCTGTGCTCAAGAGTGTGGGCTGCTCAGAATAGGGATGCAGAATAGCCTGGGGACCCTAAGGCACAGACGCTGCAGCGGCCAGCCTGGACTCTCTGCCCTCCCTGCCTGAGCCCAGGTGCTCCACCTGGGCCAGCCGGCTCTGGGCAAGATCACCCGGCCTGCCTGTGCAGGGCCTAGGCTGGGAATTCTGCGCCTGCTGCTGCCTGGGCTGAGGCATGAGACCAATGGTACCTTACTTAACACTGTCAATGCACAGGAGAAAAAGTCCCTGACCTGTTAATAAATCACTAGTCACTAGAAGGGAAGCACAAGACCTAGAGACACTATGGTTTCCCTGGACTTGATACTCAGTCATCAGGTAGAAGGGAAAGCATATCTTAACAATGACAACAAAAAACCCAAACGCGTTTCTTTCTGAAGTCCCAGTGGGTCACACCCGCGCATAAGGCAGAGCAGCATCTTTCACGGGGCTTTGTTTCAGAAGGGTATTCTTTGTAACCACCCTCTCTTCCAACCTTGACACGGCTGCCTTTCTATAGGGGGTCTTGCCATAGGGCCAGTGCATGCTCACAAAGACTGGGGATTTTCGCTTTGGAAAGAGAGAGCCTCATCACAGCCATAGGCACACATGAGCTCTGCCAGGCACAGCTGGCCCAGATCCCCGGAATCCAGGGAGGCTTCCCAGCAGAGTTTCCACTCTCAAAATTGGTCCAAGGTGTCAGCATCCACAGAATATGCAAAACTGAGCTGTGTAACATCTCCTGTTTATCATTTAGGGGACCTGCTTCAAAACATGCACACGCCCACCACCCTTTAATCTTAGGGCATGAATATTTCATCACGGTTTTGACTGCATATACAACAGTTCAAGGGTATATTTTTACCTGAAGGTCTAATAATTTAATAACACGTGTCGAAGCCACGTTTGCGTTAGATTTCACTCTGTTTTAATACCGCATGGCTTTACATAAGGTCCATTTTTAATAGGGACCAAATAGTCTATTTTTTGGTTCTCCGCTTTCTTCTCTAAACCACAGGGCATGAAGGAGCTTCATCAGCGCCCTTTGATGAAGAACAGAGCCATGAAGATTACTTCCATCAGACAATGAAAATAGCCTGAGTGAAATCTTCTCTCTCTCTGTTGACAACGGTGTCACCTCGTGGATTACAGTCACCTTTTATCGGCCAATATCAGAGAATACACTGTAGAGAAATTCCCACTTGTTCAGAAAGCCGCTGCGAGGCAAACCCTCAGGAGTACAGTCTAACTCTTCAGGTGCCGACCTGGCTATTCACAAAGTGAGACAGCTATTCACGCTTTTACTTACAGTATACAGGCTCTTTCTGAGCCCTGGCCATGCTTAATCAGCTGACACTGGGCATCTGATGCTTCATTACATAACTTGCCTTCCCTAGATGCTGGCGTGTTAACAATCCCGAAAGGAGAAGACAGTTCCTGGAACCCTATCAGCTCCATGGGAAGGCCATGTCCACCTCTGGGTCGCGGCTTCACTAAGGTCATGGTTTGTGAACTTGTCCCTGTCCTGGGGCTGGGAGGGAACAGGACTATCTCACTTTCCTGTACCGGGCTTTTCTCTCGTGCTGTTACGCTTTAGAGGGAAATTATTTAATCCATGGTTTACTGAAATCCATGCTCCATAATGGTGACACGTAAGATTCTAATCTAGTTCTATAGTTTCCCTGGACTTGATACTCAGTCATCAGGTAGAAGGGAATCTAGTTCCAGTGAACCCTTGTGGCATTTTTGTTTTCTAGAAACTTCATAAGAGATTACATATGTTTCATGAATATCTTACTGTTGCAGGGTAGAACCTTTTTTTATGTCCACTATAATTTAGAGTATTTTTTCTTTCATGAAAATCTTGAGATAATTCTCTAAGATAAGGAGCGGAGCACAGGAATGTTTCTTTAACTGAGGAATTTAAAAAAATAAAGCCCCTAGTTTTCCCTGAGATCTCCACACTGGAACATCCAAAGCTCTAGCTGATCTCCCTGTATCCCCTATTTATGTCCGTGTCTGTGTATTCGCATGTATCTACATTTCCATGTTTCTAGCTATCTGTTTATTTATCTATCCATCCTCCCATTTTTGGACTTCCGGAAGAACCCAGAAGGGTAGAGAGCTGTATGTGACATCTAAGACTCCTCTTCCACAAAGCGTCCTTCTGAAGCAAAGCCACGTGTTTCTGGTGATGACCCCACAAGTGGATGAGCCAATATTATATTAAATATCATCACCACCTCCTGCCCTCGGGGCGGATCGTGAAAGTGGACTACAAAGAGCACAGCCTCTCTCCTCAGCAAACACATGTTCAGGGGAAGGGGTAACAAGTGAAACTGCGGGGTAACAAAGAAACGTCACTTCTGTGTCTTTCCCTAGGTCATTTAAGGGCAACACTTTTTTACTTCCATCGTTCTATTTCATTTATTGCATTTGACCTTTTTATCCACTTGGTTTCTTGCTCTAAAAGCAACGAATCTGAGGAATTTAAGAAACATATAAAGGGAATTAAATTACAGGTAGGGAATCATAATGAAAACACAGGTGTCTCACAGGTGTGTTCAGATTGTGATGGTTTAGTATCATTGTTAATTGCATCTTGGTTTCAAACTATCAATATCCTATTGCTTGGCTTCAGCACATTTAAATTAGCTCACAAGTTTGTATCAAGTTTTAAAGCAGACCACAAAATCACATCAAAGAATGACTTTTCTCATAGTCCATGACAATCTGAATTTTAAACTTGAAATATAGTTTATCATTTTTTATTTAGATAAAGCGATTATGTATGTGAATAAATATCAAGAAAAGCCAAGAAACAGATATAAAAGCACAGCCAGCTATTGACTCTATTTTTTTAGGGTTGTCTTAGTAAATAAAGTATCGATCTTTCCCGTTTGGGACTTCAGGACAATCCCACTCCACACTCCTCAGTAAAATGGATTCACTGGCCTGGGCTTGTTCTCAGAAAATAGCAATCCACATCACAAAACATAAAATGGCATCTCAGCCAATTTGGTCTTTTTTTCTTTTTATGAGAATAGGTTCACATGTCTTCATGGAGACCCAAACCAACCATCTCATAAAAGAACAATTTGAAATAATCCAGCCTCAAATGAGTCTTCTCTCATGGTTATTTTAATAAGCACTATGCTGCCCAGTGTTTTCCCAGGGCGATTTTTCTGGACACAGAATTGGGTAGCTTTTCATCAACTCTGAGCAACTTTTTTCTCACATTGTAACGGTGCTTTGTTTCTTTTATTTTTGTTTTTGTTTCTTTGTTTTTGTTTCTTCTGCCCTGACTTGTTTTTATTTTGGTTTTGGTCAATACATGTGACTTACAAGGCAGCTAGGAGGATGCTAAAGTGAGAAGCTACTCTATCTCACTGTTCATTAGCAAAAGCGGGGCGACTACAGTGACCCACAGGGAACCCTGACTTCCCGCAGCCACAAGAAACCCAGTGGTTTGCGCGTTATCACCAAATACAAGTTTCATCAGTAACTTACTAAGCTACAAATATTTACATACGTTTATCAAGTTTGATCTGGAAAAAATTCTGGAAAGAAAAAATACACAAATCATGAGATATTAAAAATTGGCAAGATACAAGAAGACTATTAGTAAAGGGAAATCCAAGAAAAAAACTGAAAAGCCCAATTTAGCAAAACCTTAGATATTCACTGTAAGCCAAGGTGCCTGGTCCTCTCCAGTCAAAGTAAAGCATGACCGTCAATGAAAGGCACCCCTCAGAGAGAAGGTGTACCTCCCCAAGTCCATTTAGGTACACACAGGAGCCCACATTTTCTTAATTTCTGCAATCAGTGTTAGTATTGTCTACATTTGAGAATCTTTAATGATGATCAAAAAGGGTATGAAAACAAACTTGGCAGCACTTCTACAATTACAACTGTTAAGATTTTTCACAGAAGCTGACTTACTGCCATAGTTCCCACCATGCTCCTGAAGGTCACTTAGGTTTTAAGGACTAATTTTCCTGTTTAGTGCATTTCCCAAGAAAACCCACGTTAGGAGAATGTTCACGATTTACTACTTTAAATGCCAAATTAATCTTAACTAGATACATTTCAATAAAGCTATGGGGACTATGTTTTAAATAACAATTGCCCTACCCTATTGGAAAATGGTAATTATTATTCAGTTCAGTTTCCATTGTGTGTCAGCTAGAGTGCGGGTTCCTCATCTAGGAGCCATCATACTTAAGCAGCTACAGACATTAAAAAAAAGAGGCACCCAAATAATTAAGTGATATTAACTTACTTTTAGTAAGAGTCGAGGTGAGGAGGGGCATAAAAGCCCTTCCCCTTGGTTTTGGTGAATTTTCCTAAATTTAAGAATGATTTCCTGCTGGAGTCAGCAGAATGGTTTAAATACATAATGTGCTTTTTAGGCAATGAAGTAGCAACATGGAGAAGAGTTTTAGGTCTTCCGGGAAGGCTTTATAGCCTCCTACCCGCCTGATTCTCACCAAAGACAATGAGAATCTCTTTTTAGAAACTGGTATAGACTATACCCTGACATCTTTAATCATTAAAGTCACATTCCACTGAATGCAAATTGAAAAGAGATCACCATTAGCTGGGCACGGTGGCGTGTGCCTGTAGGCCCAGCTACTCGGGAGGCTGAGGCAGGAGAATTGCCTGAACCCAGGAGGCGGAGGTTGCGGTGAGCCGAGATCGCGCCATTGCACTCCAGCCTGGGTAACAAGAGCGAAACTCCGTCTCAAAAAAAAAAAAAAAAAGAAAAGAGATCACGAAATTTCCAGGAGTGATTGTTACTATACTTTGTATATTAAGTGTGGCCAAAAGATCATTTCCCACCAGGTCCCTCCTCTCTTTCCATTCCTGCAGAAGAATGGTAGATTATTTAGTAGTAAACTCAACACACTAACTGTAAGCCAAAAGAAAAAAAAAACTTTATAAGAAAAACAAACAATCCAGGAGAGTTTGGAGCAAACAAAACACAACATCTTTTAACACATGATGCGACAATAAATCAACTTTCTAAATCATTTAAACTCAGAATGGTGCTTAAGAGAGCCAACATCATTATCGTTCACTATAAACTAAAGCATTCATTCGTTTTTACACATTTCACGAAACTTTAGAGATGAGAAATTTTTAAACTTGTGGTTTCTGGAAATTTAAATTTCATGCCTGATAAAAAGTAGATTTGTTTCTGTCACCAACAGCCATATCTCACCCAGAAGACCACCTTTTGAATTTGTTGCCATGTATTTCCTTAAACTTACGGCCAATCAAGTATTTGAGAATTCAAATCCAGTTCTTATCAGAGAGAGCACTGCACTTATATACATGCACATGCACTGTTAGGAAATAAACAGCATACATTACGAAATCCCCATTATGTTTATGAAATGTCTTCACTATTTTCCCCAATACAGATTTAAATGCTTTATCGTCAAGCTTGATTTATCAAAATCTGCAAAGGTTAATTTAAGTGTATGTACTCCTCAGCTTTACCTACAAAAAAATCCTCAGGATTCGTCTTGATGTCAAACAACAGATTTTCAAAATAAATCATAAACGGAGACAAACACGGCGTAAACAAGAGACAAAGTTTCTTGTCATGGAAGACAACACGCAAACACAGAATGCAGACATTGACCTTTGGGGGGTGACTACTCCCCTCTACAACCAGCAGCACTGTGTTCCTAGAGCTCAGAGTGATTAGCAGAAGTTTCACACAGATCTGGAAAAAAAATTACATAGCATCATCATCATTTTAGGCATCAGCTATGAAGTCATTTACATTATGCGAAACCTACATTCTGGTGGAAGCATACTTTTAAAACTTTTATTATGGAAATGTTCCCAAAATTTTATTATAGAAATTACCCAAAAGCAGAAAGAAGGTGTCGTCTATTACCCTGCACCCCAAACCCAACTTCAACAAAGATCAGCACTGCTGTTCTTGTCTCATAGGCCCGTCTTTTTGGCTGGAGTATTTTAAAGCAAGGCCAAGGTACTGTGTCATTCCACCCATGGCTCCACGCAAATATTTCACAGCTTGTAAGGGGCACAGTACATCTGGCGTTTAATCCAAGGACCACAGAAGCAACTGGATACTTTGATAATACCACCTTCCCAGTTGGAAGCAATTAATACCAACTCTATTGAAGAAGGCTATGGATTACTTTAGCTACAAAATTTTTTAAAATATTCCCATTAGTGTTGAGAAGCCTGTATAAAAAGGTAAAAATCTTTCACTTTAAATGTGGGCTAAACATTTCTAGACACTTGATCTCATATTCATACACTGCATTCAAAATCGTCATATGGCAAAGTCATCAGAGATGATGCTCTTAAGCGTTAAGGTTTCATATTGACACAGAAGTCATACACACAGAATGTATTTGTGTATTTATTTGTGCCTTCACATAGCCTACTTAACAAATACTTCCGTGAGTATTAGAAGACCCATTCACTGATTAGCTACAGTGCTATGCTTCATATCTCAAGCGGCGTATAGCTGCACTTTTCATCACGAGTCTCTATCATATTAAGATTTTAATCATTTTGACTCCAAGACATCAAAATGACATTCTGGAGAAGTCTGGGCTATATGCCCCAAGATATTCCACCAGGAACATCTAATGAATTTGCCTTTATTTTTTGCCTAGGACAAAAAGAGAGTATTTGAGGAATAACTCCCTATTACTCTGCCTCACACTCCAACAACAGAGTACACTTGATGACTTGTATTCCACCCAGTAAGCAAACTGCATGGGCAGCCACAGATTCCTTTGTAATCCTACAACCTTTCATTGAGATTTTTTTCACTCATCAAGAAAATGACACATAATGAAAATCTCAGTTATATATTTTCATCTGAATGCAATCATCCTAAATCTGACATATACATTTTCTCCATCCTTCCCCATTGATTTTTGCATGGGTGAATGTTAGACCTTTAATATTTTGAAGGGTCTGTGAATGTGTCCTTACTCGCCAACATATCATTATTATAAATAAAGTGAAATAATCTAGACTAAGAAGAAAAAAAGTGAAACTCCTGTATAAACAAGGTACATATAAAGTGTAGAAAGGAACTAAATTTTCAGTAAAACCTCTAATTCTATCAATGTCTATTTCCTAAATGTTTATGTTCCTAAAAGCAACGTGTGAATATTTTAACAGCGTAGTGTCTTGCACGTAGTATACACTCAGTAAATAGTGATTGCTTAATGTGCAGTTTCATACCATCCAACACACATGCACACACACACACAAACACACACAGAGTCACATCTTTAAGACCCTGTTTAAACTCTGGAGAGTCTATCACAGCAAAGCTGCTGTGCAAGACCACAAGGTAAAGTATCACCTTCACAAAGCAGAGTGTGAATGTCGTATTCTGGCTGTAAACTGGCTGTGCTTGTATTTTAGATCAGGTACCAAGGCATCTGGGGCTTTCTACGATACGGACGTCTCACCCTTCAGCTGCCTGAAACCATCCCAACGTGTTAAGACACATGAATTCTCTGTTGCTTTCAGTTACTTAACAGAGTTTTTATCATTGATGTGTTGTTTGAACTTTTTCTCGCAGAAATTGTTAAGTTTGAAGAAACTCTCTTCCTTGTTATGTGGTCTTAACGCACTTCAACATAGGGCTTTTTGAGTGGGTAGAAGTCCTGTCTCTTTCTAGGATGAATTTATTCTCGGTCTTTAACTTAGGAGTGGTTTAGAACATCCATAAATATGTTTCGTGAAGAAACGTTACCTGAAAGGACTCACCCCACTTCACTATGTAGTGGCTGAACGGTGGCTTGCACCTTTGATGATCTTTCCAACGTTTTACTGCCAATACTGCTGTTAACAGTGTAAGGACTTATTCAGTGTTTTAAAAATCAAATGCCGAGTAAGAATTATCTAATCAGGTTTCATTTTATACTTTCAAAACCGCACCTATCTTAGGTTTATTCTTTCAGCTTGCATTTTCTCAAGCTGTCAGTTTTTATTCCAATTATAAATATGCAGAAGGAATTAAGAGGAGTAGTTAGGATTATTGAAATTAAGTCAGACTGACAAACTTGGGAGCAGTCTTTCCCCAGGATCTTATTATTGCTGGAACTGGCTGCTGGGGGCCTCCCTGGTCCTCCTGGAACAGACGAGAGAGGCCCCCGTAGCAGTGGATCTGCGTTTGTCATAGACAATAATGACAAGACCATATCCTTTATGAGGAAAAAATAGGAAAGTCGGTATTTCATGTATTGTTCATCAGGTTTTTGCTTATGCCTGAATGCATACATACATCTCTGAATTGTTTGAAACACCTTGAAAACATTTTCTGTGGGAAGTTGTGGCTACGGACATCACACATTTCTATAGTATATATCTAACATCAAAGAAAAATACCCCAAATGCCTGAATAATCCTGACTATGTGGTCTCACTGTATTCCTCTGCAAGCTTCATTAAAACTGGATTTTAAACAGAAAACAACCCAATTATCTACTCAGAGAAAAAAAAAAATCAAAACGAAAACAAAAAAAAAAAACTTTACCTGTTCTGTTAATGGGGGATTTGTGTGCTCCTTGTTTAATAACTTCTGATGACATGAATACGGATCTACAAATGTGCAGTAGCTGTTATTTTAAGGACTTTGACGCTACATTTGATGTAATGGAGGTAGGTGTATTATACTTTATTGTAAACAACTGCTGAATGCTAACTGTCTCAACTTCCACATTGTTTAAAAGTACCCCACTGGCTTCAAATCAAGAGAATCACAACTGTTTCATCCATTGTATCCAAGTTAGGGAACTAGGAGATCTACATACAGCCAGAGTGGAGAGGCAATGATCACAGCTTTCAACTTTGTCTATTATAAATAAAATTCTGCTCATTTTTTCCAGCTTCTGAGTGTGTGTATATGCTTAAGAATTAAGTATTATTTTCCACCCTCTGAGCCAGAAAAAAAAAATTTAAGAAGTAGATACAGGAATAGAACCTGAAAAAAAAAATCCAGCATCCCCCCCCCAACAAAACAAAGAAACAACAACAAAAACTTCAGAAAGTTCTTACAAAACAAAAATCCCACTTTCTACTGGTGTAGCAGGTACTCAGTCATGAGGTGAGAGTCTCTCTCCCTGGTCCAGGATGGAAAAATCATCTCTCTCAAAGTTTTTAAAAAGAAAGTGCTTTGGAGTCTTCTAATTCTGAATAAGAATTTTCTCCTTAACAACTGGAAACCCAGAATGTTTGAATTCCCTTAACAGGCAGAGGAAAGAACATACAAAAAGGAAGAGCTCACAGGCCTGTGGCTTCTGTTTATCTGTTTTCGCTCACATGCTGTCGTTTCTGATTCAGCGGAGACGGGGGATCCTGTGTCAGAGCCGTGGGTCGCAGCGAGGCAGCGAGGCTCGGTCTGCAAACAAGATGCTGCAAGGCTGAGAGAGAGGGAGGGTGTGCAGGCAGCGAGCACATGTTACATCAGACACAGTACCTGATTTTTCACTGCACAGCTTGTCAGCTAGACAGTGTGCCTCGTGGGCGATAAGTGAGAATACTTCGTCTTCGTACTCTTCTATTATAGTTTCACACTGTAGAAACATAATAATCGCATATGTGGATAGACGCACACTGGCTGGGATCCTTGTTAGGAAGGACTTTGAAACCATGTATTAGCTAAACACAGGAAATCATGGAACCAAGGTGGTCCGTTTTTATTAGCCCTTTTGGTTTAATACATCATTGCATTGGATTAACCCTCTTCCCGGAATGTTAATTGCATCATTTTCCTGGGACTTAAGTCAATGATGAGTTGTGCTGGAAGATGTGGGAGGTGAAGGCAGGAACATCACTCTGCATGTTTCACTTCCTTAAACTGGAAGGGAAGTCATACGACGAAACGGGCCTCCTATTTAAGGCGATGAAAGGTCTTACGGGTTTTAAAGTAAAAAAAAAAAAAAGTAAAAGACCACAGCTCCTCGAAATGGTTAAACCAGTTTCCTTCAGATTTAACATAATAATCTATTTTGTGGCTTGAAAGTGTGAAAACAATTAAGCCTTCTCAGCAATCAAAACAAACCCATCTTCAATCTCACTGTGGAGAACACACTTGACAGTTACTTTGGTTAGTGTCTTTTCAGAGTATTTAGAGATCCATCCAAAATTTCACTTCACTTAAAAAACCCTGACATTTCAGAGACGAGGGCGCTCCAATATGCCCCTGCATTTGAAAATCATACATTCTAACTGGATTGTGTTTCTTTGTTAAAGAACTACCAGGTTATACTTTTAGGAGTTGTGAAGTTACCCAGTGGTGTTCACTAGAGATTTGCAAATCATTTTCTGTGTCCATTAAGCAAGACTCTAAAATTTTTAATGGCATTTAAAAAGATTTAAATTCGACTCAACGTGCCTATTTAAAACCTGTGAAATACAAACATACTTATTCACTGTCATTCTTATTCTGTGGCACTTTTAACCTTGATTATTGCCTTTCCTTTCTAATTAAAATAAAAGCTTTGAAAGTCAGCTAAAGCCCTCATTTCAAGGTTTCAGCATGCCTGATATTTTGGACGGTGTGTGAACTTAATACATTTTAAAACAGGATTGCCCACCACTTTGTCTGATTCAACAGCATTGGCTAAAGTGAAATATATTGCAATGTATTTTGCCAACACATCCTAGCAAGCCAGAGACTAGCTTTCATGAAAAATAAATATTATACTGGAAATAAATTTGGCATCAAGCCAACTATCATACCTAAGCCTTTGTTTAACTTAGTTTGGGCTAGAATACTTGAATTAACTCAGTTTGCAATTCTCTCTCCTCTGTGAAGGCTTAGGAGAAGAGATGGCTGCACCACTCTCTATCATTCGGCTGTAAACATTTGAAAGCGCCCTTCGTTTTAATTTGGGTTTTAACCTAGAAACCACAGCCCCCCCGATTCCTTAGGTGGAAACCCGGGAGAGCCCTTCCTCGGCACCAGCACCGACTGAGACCAGTCCCCAGTCCCTACATGAGCAAAACGGTTTAAGCAAAACATTGTTCTGTGTCTACAAAACTGTGTCTACAAGTCCCCGGGATTTGTGAACAGCATCTCCCATAAAATACCACTTTTAAACGTGTCCACTGATCACCACAAAATGCTACAACCCCTTAGGTGTCTCAAAAGGCAAGTTCCTAAATGCACGCTGAGCCCTTACTCAGCAAGACAACAACGTCAGCAGATGACATTTTAATGTGCATTGTGATGCTCCACGTCTTGACACTCAACCACAGCAAGAGCAGTGAACAACCAAAAAGTTCCAAAAACACGTTTCTGGGTCATAGGATTCATCTGCAAGGAAGGGAGCTTACCGCAAATTTCAAAGGTCTGTAAGCATCAGAATAAAAATGGAATTTTTTTAATTCTTGGTATATTTTGTCTCCTTTCCTAGGAGCAAATCTCTTGAACGTTCTCTCCTTCGTCACAGGGTCTTCCTCGAGCTTGTAGTCGTTCATTCGCTCACAGACTTTCTCCAAAAGGTCCGCTAGGAACGCCTCCGACTGCGCTAGGGGGATCTAAGAAGAAAGGCAAGGCGAGGAAAGTTGTCTTAATGTTAGTGTTACTGCCAAGACCTGCCGGAGTCCACGAGGAAACGCCGCACTCCGGCGAAGGCAAACGTGGGCCGCTGCTCCGCACCTTAGGCTGTGATCACAATGTAACAACAACGGCCTGGTTTGCCTCATGTACCGGTCAGCGTCAATTCTAGTTTTTACAAAGTGCATGTCTTTCAAAGTGGACAGAAAGAAAAAACGTACATTCCAACTAGAAACTATACCTCTACATAGAATCCTGTTTACAGTCACTGAGCATGGAGCAAAAAGCATGACGCAGAGAAAATGGCTGTTATTATCCAACTACTTGTCAGAGAGAGCGAGCAAGAGAGAGGGGGGAGAGGGAGAGAGAGAGAGAGAGAGACAGGAGGGGGAGAGAGACAGAGAGAGAGAGAGACAGGAGGGGGAGAGAGACAGAGAGAGAGAGAGACAGAGAGAGAGAGCGAGAGAGAGAGAAAGAGAGAGAGAGAGAGAGAGAGAGAGACAGGAGGGCGAGAGAGACAGAGAGAGGGAGGGAGAGAAAGAGGGAGAGGGAGAGAGAGCGCGCGCGCTCAGCTGGCTTCAGACCCCCTTAGTGGGGAGAAGTTGGGAGGCCCAAAGTCCGGCCCTCCCCGGCGCGCCCTCGGCGGCGCGTCCCCCGCGCTGCCTCCGCGCGCTGCCCCGGGCTGGGGTGGACGCGGGGCTGGAGAGGAAGGGGCTCACGGACGGGCTCCCCTTCTCCCGGGCTGGCGGGCGGGCTCCTCGGCTGCTTTCTTTGGGAACAGCTGGTGCACGTCCCCGCGCGCCCCTCTCCCTCCGGAATCCGGCGGGGATTCAGCGGGACCCCGCGGCCACCACCTCCGCCCCGGGCGCGGGTCAAAGAGCACCCCTCGCCCTTGGTAACGGAGACAAAACCTCCGGGGCCGTCTAGACGGGTCAAGGTGCAGGATGCGGCGTCCCCGCGGCTCCTTCCGGAAGGGGGCGTGGAGCCGCCAAGGGCGCCGGACCGCGCCGAGCCCGCGGCCTTTGCGGGCTTTCTCCCTCTCCACCCTCCGCTGATCAAAGCAGGAAGTTTGCATGACAACCGCAGTGAAAGGGCCTGCATCACAAATGAACTCGGTTTCTGCGGTGTTGATACCTCCAGCCTCCATTGTCCCCTTTCAGGCGCAGTGTGAACCCTTCCGGTGCCAGCGACCGCGCGGCATTCACAGGCGCGCTCGGGGCGCACAAAGGGTCTCCGCGCTTCACCGCCATCTGGCCACAAATCTCCGCGGCGCGGCGGGCGCGGCCCCTGGAAAGCGCGGGCGGAGGGTGCGCCTGGGCTCTCTAGGCCCAGGTTCCATTACAAACCACCCCGCGTCGCCGCCGCCGCCCCCCGCGTGCGTACGGAAGCCACTTTGTAAAAACCTTGTCAAAGAAACTCGGGAAGAGGACGCGTCGGGGAAACGCCGCCGCCGATTAACGCTCAGCTGCGCCTCCCCCGGGCCCAGGTAACTCCCTCCTTCTCCCCCACACTCCACTCCACCGGAGCTGGATTCGGGGCGGCTCGCGAGGCCCCGGCACTCGAGGGGGAGTTAAATCGCTTATGGACCGTTTCACACAATACACCACCACATGTATCGAATCACTCAAATACCACGTTTTTAAAACGCATGAATGTTTTAATCTCTAAAAACGTCTACAGTCGAAAACCGCAGCCGAAACGGCTCAAAGTGCATATTTCAAACACAGGTTGCCTTCCACTTAGGCTTTGATTATGCCGTTCATTAACGTTCATTAATTAAGTTGTAAAACAGGCACACAATACGTAGATTGACAAACAAAACTGAAAATCTGTTTTGTTAATTTACAGAAACGAAGACTTAAACACTGGAGAAACTATAAAATGCAGAGGAATATTTTAAAATGTAATTTGATCAAGACAGATCATTAGCAGAAAGATTATGGAAGTTTTCTTTTTTCTGTGATGCATGTATTTTCAGTATTATTTCCTTAGCTGATACATATGCAATATGTTCCTAGTCGTTTCTGGATGTCAACAGAGCAGCATTTTACTTGAAAGTAAAGCGTAAGCTCTTTCATTTAAAAATATCTAACTGTAATCAAGAAATTCATTCTCTCCTTCCCTTCCTCCCCCCTCCCCCTTTCCCTCCCGAAAAGTAAACATACTTGATACTTGGGGGGATGGGGACAGAGCCAGGAGGAACCAGGCAAGATCTGATCGCTGGGGCTTTCAGAACCGTAGGCTTTCCATTGGGACACCAAACTCCATCCTTAGTACACCAGCTAATTCATATTGAGTACAGGACACGCTGAAAACTAATTTTTCAATTCATAGAACACTGTGAGCTGTTGGCAAAAATTGCTGAGCACGTAAGTTTTGAGCAAAATTATAATGCTTGTGTGTGGAAGGTCCCCAACTTACTTCTGGGGGCCATTTGACTGATTTCCTAGGTTGCACTTTTCGGAAACAGCCCCCTGTGTTAAAACTTCCCACCTACCAGTGGGTTGTTTTTCTTTTGAAAGTGTAATTTGACATTTTGAATATACCGCTGTTTTACCTCTTTTAACACGAATATGTTGTGGCAAGGTACAAATGCGTGAATTTCTGTAATTTTGTCAGTCGATGAAGGCTGACTGGCTTTCTGATGATAGCTAGCCCTTTAGAGCAAGCATTCTTTAAAAGTAGAAAATGTTTGCTGGCAGCTAACTCAGAGACACTGCACTACGATATTCATTAAAAACAGGAAAGGGAAAATAGCCAGTGTGAGATGAGTGGAGTTCATCTTTGCCGAAGATTAAGAAAAAATTTGATTACAAAATCGCAAAGCATCAAATTTTTTGAGAAAATATTTAAGAAAAAGATGCTTATTCATTACAGCTCTTTACACATTTGTTCAAATGTACACGATTAGAGTTTGAAATGATGCTAAGGAGCTGAACTACATTCAGTACATTTAAAGACTGTTCAGAGTAACTGGGGCTTTTTTTCCCTCCAAGTGTTTTGATTCTAAGAGGGCAATTAAGTATTGGGACAAGGGGAATAATACGAAGTCTTTCAATACTGTGAAGATTTTGAATAGTACTTGTCAATAAAGCATCTCCTATTGTAATCTTAGGGAGCCTTCCCTCTGCCCTGCAAGGACTGTCTCGGAGATACTAACCTCATTAAAATATGAATGAGAAGGCCTGTGTATCCAGAGAAAACCCACGCACTGGCACAGTTTTCTTATCTGCCGTTGCTTTTACACATGGGCTTGTTTGGTACACGTTCTAAGTAGAAACATGATCCATGATCATTTCACTGCTGTCTTAGAGTACCCCAAGCACTCCAAGAAGATCCCAACTTTTCCCAGTTTTTAAACCCATCTGTAACTCTTAATTATTCTTCCTAAATGTGGTGCCCATTTCTCTGCCTTTAGGTTTCCTGGGACCTTGTGCTTGTTATGTGAGCAACGGAATGGGGGTGGTGGGATTCCCATATCCCTGCTTTAGAATGGAAAAAAGTAGTTGAAGGTTCTGGTTTTGGCTTCTCTAGAAAACTGGAACTAGGGAGTTTATTACAGACCACTGTGATAACGCTTTAATAACGGCCAATTACAGCATGCCTCCATGTTTGTTCATTACTGTGTCTCTGTTAATCTTGTAGTAAATTTCTTGCTTGATAGATGTCACAATCAGCAGGAATACAATTATGTTACAGTGGAAACTGTCGTTGTGGTATATCTGTCTCTGCCATTACAGTCTGACAACCTCCAATAAATTTCACTCATCTTTATCGTTATTTTGGAGTGTCCTTCAGATATGAAACCTGCACGTAACCTGTTTAGTGACTGATAATTAATTTCACATTGTAGCAAAGATTTTCTTTCTAGAGGTTTAGTTAATGTAAAATGTTAATTGCATTGTAGCAATATTGCATCTGGTTTAATCACTAACTTTTCATCCATAAAAATTGAAGTCACTGCTGATATTAGTTAAAAGTCAATATTTAGAAGTGAAAATTCAAAGCTCCTTTGCTCTAGGCTACAACAGGGCAAGCATGAATTCGGAAACTCTTGTAAGCTGATGAGATATATAATTAGCTTTTATGTTAATTGACTGCTATGAGTTTGTTGTATGACACTTCTTCATATAATATGCAAATAGCATTGACTGTTTAGTTTTATTAGACAATATAATTAGAAATCTAAAGGCGCTCATTTCGATAAGGAGTAATAAAGGCTGATAAATTTCCAGTGTTCTGTATATCAGAAAAAAATGAATTGCATCTGGACTTAATAAGAGATGTTTTAGCTAGACACCATTTAGGGAGCCAAAACCAAATATAACAGAATTAATAGGAGTGCTTCCAGCCGCCATAAATTCTATATTTAAACAGGTGAATTTGTAGTGTCCATAAGACCTTGGGGGGGAAACACAGAGGTTTCAGTACAATTTACTACAAATAATAGTGTACTTAATGAAAATAACACCTAAATTTTCCTGCTGTAATACGAGTGAAATGTCATTCTTATTTAAAACAAAATAGGTTGCAAGTAAGTGTTCCTTGTCCTTGTCCCTCACAGACACTTACCAATGACATATATGCTTAAGTTGTTTAAAAAAAAGTAATACAATAAGAACAACGTGATTTTGGGGGGATATTTTTCCAGAATTCATTTATTTAAAAATTCTGGAGCTTATTTTCAACTTAAGTGACAAAACAGGAAAAAAAAGCAATAACAAATCAACATTAATGATCTCTCTAAATGGGGGTCATCTAACAATTTGGTTTTTTATGAAATTAAAAAACATTTTCCTTTTATTATTAAATGCAAAATCGGTACTAGCATTTTCTTTCCTATTTTAAAAAGTATTCTGCTAGTTTAAAAAATAAACGCTTTAGTTTTCAAACATTTTAAGTAGAATAAAAGAAATACAATCTGTCACATGAAAAATACCATGAGCTTAACCTCTGTTAAAAATCTAAGCAAGGACTTTGGGAGCCCAATTCACACTGCACCTCTCGGCTGCGGTGGGCACTGCTCAGAGGGCTCCTACTGGTTTTGAAAAACACCTAAGAGGAGAAAGTGAGAGTACCAGAAAGGGCAGAGGCAACAACATCGCAGCATAAATGCAGCATGATGCGAATTTGTTCATCCGTTCAACAAATATTAACTGAACTCCGTCTAATGTCAGAGAAATACACTTCTCTAATTCAGACGTTTAAAAAGAGGAGGACCTTCCATGATTCTGCATGAAAATTAAAATAAAATTTTTGAAAAAGAACATGTGCCCAGTGGAAGTCCAATAAACATGAATTAATAATAAAACCCCTTGTCATCGATTGAGCTGAACACTTCAGTGCAAGAGCTGTTTTTATTTTTATTTCACAGTGTTCTGCCCAAAAAGCTCTGCGTGTCTCCCCATCTTGAGAACATAATGGTCGATGAGTGGTTATCTATTCAGAGCCACCTCTGCAAAACATTTCCCGAAGTTAGGAAAAGGGAAAAGTACTGGTTTTGGACTCCGTTGGGGCATTTCCCAACTTGGTCTTCTGAATACTTGCGGGCATATGCCAAAACTTTGGTATAAAATGTTAGCTGTCTGGCCCAGCATGGTGGCTCACGCCTGTAATCCCAGCACTTTGGGAGGCCAAGGCGGGCAGATAACCTGAGGTCGGGAGTTCGAGACCAGCCTGACCAACATGGAGAAACCCTGTCTCTACTAAAAATACAAAATTAGCTGGGCATGGTGGTGCGTGCCTGTAATCTCAGCTACTTGGGAGGCTGAGGCGGGAGATTCGCCTGAACCCAGGAGGCAGAGGTTGCAGTGAGCCAATATCGTGCCATTGCACTCCAGCCTGGGCAACAAGAGCAAAACTCCATCTCAAAAAAAATGTTTTAAATAAATAAAATAAAAAATAAAATATTAGACGTCTACAAGGAAAGGAGACAAATGAACTGGACGATGAGTCAGGAAATTCTTCATGCTTCGTCTCACAGATGTGGAAGCACACACGTACTGCACACACATGCACACACCACCGAGTGCACACAGGCACACAGATGCGTGCACACACACGGATTATGCAGAAAGTGCCAGCTGGCTTCTGGCAAGCAAACCAGAAAACACTACGGCTTCCGGGGAAGCAGAGACTGCTGCAAACAGAGGGACTTCAAGGTTTCCTGACCCTCTGCTCTGCCTGACCTGTGGTCTGTGCACAGGGTCATGCCAGGACCACACCTCAGGAGAGTCCCTGCTCATCTGGCCTCCACACCCTGGTCCTGGTGTCAAGCCCCACCCCTCCAAGGCCTCTTTTGCATCCTAAGAAAAGCCCTTGGTGATTCAAGTGACAGGCTGTCCCACCTCCCAGACCACCAGGCCGCGTCTAAAGCCACACCTGGAAAGCTGCTGCAGGGCACTGAACTTCCCCCATGAGACATGTCCACCCACTGAAACAGACACCGTTCACCCGCCCCACCCGAGGGACCTGGGGACAGCAGGGTGTCTGTGCACCCCAGATGCCCGAAGCGAACCCCAGATGTCCAATCACATGCCACAAGGCGTGGAGGGTGGAGGGAGAGCCCAGGCTGCCTGGGGAGCGACTGGGGGAAAGGAGGGTCTTCAGGATTCCTCAGCTCTGGCTCTCTCGAAGGTTTGTACTGCTGCCTGGGAAGGCTGGGGAAAATGAGAAGCCCTCTACTGCTGAGGCGAAGCGAGGCCTTTCTGCAGCAGGGAGGGCAGAGCTTCCTTTCAATGAGCATTCACTCTCTGGCTCCCAGGGGCTAGAAAGATAGCTCTTTCTTTAAAAACATTTGTTAATGGAAAAATGTAACACATCAACTTGATTTCTTAAAAAAAAAAAAAGAAAAGAACAGAACAGAACAGAAGGGTAGAGAAAAAACTAAGACTCATCCCTCCCCCAGATCCCTCAGGCCCCCAAGGCTCCTCCCTTGAGAAATATTCCAGGTACGCGTCTACACGTGTGAGCAAAGGAACGTGCACGTGTGTGTGTGCGTGTCCCTTCTCTTTTACACAGATTAAAGCATGACACGAGCCCTGTTCAGCTACTGCTCTGTCTTTGTCCCCTGATAGACCTCGGGGCGAAGAGGACTCATTCTGCGTCCAGGATTCTAAGGGAACCGTCCACTGACCGTTCCCTGAAACAAGTGACTCAGAAGTCAAATCCACCCCCAGTGGGGACAGAGTCAAAAACGCCGTCCACTCAGAAGGCAGTTTCAGGAGGGGTGCTCTCATGAGTTCTGAAGGACGGCAGAATATGGCTCGAACATTCGTTAAAAATCATTATGGTGTTTCAGTAACAGTGTTCCATTTTGGAGAAAATTCACCTTCGTCTCTGCTGTAACAACAGTCTCAGTGAGGCAAGATGGGAGTTTTTAACCCCATCTCCCAAGCGAGGACCCCAGGGCTTCAGGGCTGGCCAGCGAGGACTGGGGTGGCACAGGACAGCAGCCAGAGCAGAGCCGCGGGGACCTCAGTAGGAACTCTCAGAAGAGGAGGCTGAGTTCTGACAAGGAGACGCCATGTCCCTGAGGAGTCGCAGGCTAAGTTGGACGGAAACCCACACAGAAGACTCCAACCCCAGCCTGGGACGCACAGGGAGTGTTTGAAGAGGCCACCACACCCCCAGGAGCCAGGAGGGGTTGACCTGTGTCACTCTGCTTGCCTAGTGGCTCCTGGATCACAGCTCCATACCTGCCTCTGGAATGCTTGGTCACCCAGGGAGAGTAGTGGTTACCTCAGCCGACTGGGAAGCTGGCGATGGCCCAGCAGAGGTCCACTTCTCCAGGTCATAGTGCCTCAGAGCCAGTGTGCCATCTCCAGGAATGTCTTCGGTCCAGGGTGATGCTCGGGCTGTTCCCTTGGTCCCTGGCCAACTTCTGCTCCTCCTGGTGCCTCCTCACCCTCCTAGGACCTCAGCAGCCCCCTGGAAGCCCTTGGGTTGGGCTGAGCTGTCACAGGCATTGCCTTTGCTAGCCTAGCAGATGGGCTGAAACCTCTGTGATTGGGGTCTCCGCCTCTCAGGGGTGGCCTGCCACCCTGGCCTTTAGCTGAGACATGGCCACTGGTCCTTGGGGCATTCCATTTCCTAATCAACTTCTGCAGCAGCTGCTGCACGTGTCATGCCCTTCACAGACCACCAAGTAGGGCCATGGCTGTGGGCTGAATCATGTCCCCAAAATCCGTATGTTGAAGCCCTAAACCCCAGGACCTCAGAACATGACTGCCTCTGCAGATAGGATCTTTGAAGAGGGGATTAAGATCATATGAGGTCATTGGGGTAGTCCCTTTTCAAATCTGACCAGTGTCCCCGTAGGAAGAGGACACTAGGAAACAGACGTGCACAGAGGGACGGCCATGTGAGGATGCAGAGAGAAGAGCCATCTACAAGCCAAGGAGAGGCCTCAGGAGAACCCAGCCCCGTGACACCTTGATCCTAGGTTTCTGGCCTCCAGAGCCGTGTGAGAATGAACTTCCGTTGTTAGCAGCTCTCGTCTGTGAGACTCGTTACACAGCCGCAGCTGTACCAACAGTCACAGAGTGCGACATCCTCCTGCCTCAAGCGCTGCTAGCCACAGCCCAAGCCCATGGATCTGAGCATTCACCAAGAACAGGTGACTCCACCACCAGGAAGCCCGGACACCATGCAGGGGCAGCCAGCGGGTCCACCCCACAGGCCGAGCAATGCAGAGGTGGCCGTGGGGCTGCACCGGGACGTGCCAACCCGGTTGGTCATCTGAAAGTCTCCTGCACCACGGTAGAGTGGGGACGCCGGGCTCAGGATCCGCCTGCACAGCTGAATGCTGGCCTGGTTTCATTTTATCCACCAGCTGTGGGCGGGGACAGCCACAGATCTTCCTGTCTTCTGTAGAACCGGGGTCATGATAGCCTTCATAATCAAGTCACTGGTTGGAAAATCCTCCAGAGTCTGATGTGATACGGGAAGGTGCCGTGTTATTGCTTTCTCTCTGATGGCCATCACTGTCCTAGATGTAAACACCATTAAAGCGGCATGCATTTCAGCCACAGTGACTTCTGTCCTCTCCCTACAGGTGGGGAGCAGGAGGAGGGACACCGTCCTACATGTGGCCCAGAGGCAATGCCAGTGGGTCTCCCCACTCCAGTGTGCACTGAAGAGCCTTCCGGTGAAGCTCTTTCTGCAGAAACCCTTCTCCTCCCATCGTCTTGGGATCTGGGAGCTGCCAGGAGGGGCGGCCAGATCCACAGTTCTCAGACTGTGGTCCATGGACCAGCAGCATGGCTTCCCGGGAACTCATCAGTCATGCAGAGTCCCAGGTGATTTGTGTGCACAGCCAAGTGTGGGCAGTGCTGGCTTAGAAAGATGAGGAGGAAGAGGAAGGTGATAGCTACCTGTGTTGACTGCTTTATTTTCTGCTTTTGTGCTTTATCTAGAAATCTGCAGCAGAGATCGGAGGAAGCGCCATTTGGCCCAGAGAGACACTGATTGATAGGCTTGTCCTGTTCCACACAATGTTGGGATGAGCTGAAGAAGATGCCTCCGTTCTTAGACCCAAAAGGCACAAAGATGGCACCTTTGGGAGAGCCAGGCACTCCCAGTGTCTTGAGTGCTGAATTTAGTGACACCATATTGTGCATCAGGAAGCAATTCGAGCTCTAGAGTGGACCTTTCACTGGCGCTCAAAGAGAACTAAGGAAGCAGAGGAGGATAATAAAGCATCTCAGCAGTTCCTGGCACCTGTCTTAGGAGTAAGATCTTTTATTGTATTACAGGGCTGAACATTTTCTCAAAATGGTTTAGATCCTTCATGCTGCTATTTTCTTTCCCGCATTTCTGGTCTTCTGCAGAGCACTCCCCAGGTGGGTGAGTGGTGTCCGACGTCTCACCTGCAGGACTGGGTTCCCCTGCTCAGGAGCAGGCAGCCTGTGTGGTAGAATGCTGCCTCTGCACAGGCACGTGCCTGCCCGACTATCCAGGAAATGCCGGGCAGGGAAAGGGGTCGTGTTTTCTCTGATTCACCAGATTCAGGTCATTCTAGAGCCAAATCCAATTCCAGTTTAGAAATGGGTTTTAATGCTGATTCAGACACTCATCTTCACCTCCTGGCTCTAAAATTTTTTGTCTAAAAATGCTCAGTTTTGAATAGTCTGTGACCAGACATGTCATCAGGTCAGGTGGAGAGAGGGCAGGTCATCAGTGAAGACCTGGAGTGTTGGAAGAGTCTACCACACCCCAGGAGCTGGGGAAGGGGTGAGCTGCGTCTCTCTGTTTGCCTGGTGGTTCCTGAATCCGAGGTCCACACCATTTTTGCCAGACTGGAAAGAATGGATGCAGGCTGGGCGCGGTGGCTCATGCTTGTAATCCTAGCACGTTCACAGGCCGAGACAGGAGGTCTTGTTTGAGACCAGCCTGAGCAACATAGTGAGACCTCATCTCTACAGAAAATAAACAAAATTAGCTGGGTATGGTGGCGAGCACCTGAGGTCCCAGCTACTTGGGAGGCTGAGGTGGGAGACTCACCTGAGCCCAGGGGGTTAAGACTGACATCACACCACTGCACTCCAGCCTGGGTGATGGAGCAAGACCCTCTTTCAAAATAAATAAATAGCAAGAAAAAATGGGGGCAAAGTATAAAGAATAGATTGAATTGAAACCTGACCTGTTATCAGTGGCAAAGAAAGACTATTCATAAGTTAATATTGTTCTGGTTAAATAAAACCTTTTGTCTTGTTTACCTACTTGCTTAAGTAATGGAATTCAAACTTGAAGGATAACAGTGAACTCACGATCTTAGCATCATAATAAATCAAAGTGTCTCTTTCCAGCCTTCACCCACATGTGACTCCAATTCTTCACCCTCCACCCCACATGTCACACTGAATTCAGACATTTCCACAGTACTGCATAGCCTCCACATCCCTAGGTAGTGGTGACAGAGTGCTCAGTGAGAATTCAGAGCTCTTCTCACAGCTCCTTGACTTTGGGACATTTGGGGTATTGACAACATCTTAAAGATGATCAGTAACTCTGCTGTGAGGATTTCTGTATCTGTAGCACTTTTTCCTATAGAATTATTTTTGTGGAACATATTCCTAAATTCAGGGAAACTAGGTCACTGTAGGTATATGTTCCCATGTGCTCATGTTCCCAGTTGAGGGATGGAAGCGGGATCAGTTAACACAGAGACAGCTGTAAAATAAGCTGCAAACCAAATCACGCTGTGAAGTTCTGTAATGGTCTCCCCTCTCTAAAGAGGATTAGGCAGCTCATTGCTTGGGATTCCTCTGAAACCTCAATGGCCCTTCCCATTGAGGTGAGGATCCACTGTAGAAGGACAGATAGTGTGGACTTCATTGTCCCTGCCAAGAGGACACACATGCAGCCCATGCATTTCTTAGCACCTGCTGATAGCGGCCACCAATTATCCCTCCCTCCCTCCCTCCCTTCCTCCCTTCCTTCCTTCCTTTCTCTTTCTTTTTTGAGCCAGAATTTTGCTCTTGCCCCCCAGGCTGGAGTACAATGGCATGATCTTGGCTCACTGCAACCTCCATCCCCCCGGTACAAGTGATTCTCATGCCTCAGCCTCCAGAGTAGCTGGGATTACAGCAGTTGTCTCTTTTGGGTTTTTCATGTCATTTGTCTCCATTTTGGCCCCTACTAATTTTTTTAAAAGTAGATCGATGTGAGATAATTTTGTTCCATTTGAACAAAATTTTTCACTATTTAAAAATTAATAATCTTAAGATTACATGAAATCTCTTCTGTCTTGACACTGTGTGCATTTGGCTAAATGTTATCTTTTGTTCATTAATACCCAGATCTTGGAAGAGGGTTATGTTTCTAAACTTGGGGTATGAAATAGCCCCCCTCAGCTGGGTGCGGTGGCTCACACCTGTAATCCCAGCACTTTGGAAAGCTGAAAAAAGAGGATCACTTGAGGTCAGGAATTCAAGATGAGCCTGGCCAACATGGCATACCCCCATCTCCACTAAAAATGTAAAAGTTGAGACTGGCTCCAGAAGATGGCATGGTAGGAGCAACTCAGGATTGCAGCTCTCAGTGAAGGCACAGAGGGTGAGTGCAAGCTGCATTTCCAGACGGATCTTTGTTGCCCACAGAACGGGGAAATTCCCAGGTGTAGGAGAGACACAGGACACCAGCGCAGCTGTTTCGGCCGGCGCCGCAGCGCAGCGGCACTCCACACAAAATGCACTGGTCTGGGTGCCCTGTTAAACCAGCAATCTGAGATTTGGGAGGGCAAATTAGCGTATCCATCTGATTAAACGGGACTTGGACAGTGAGCAGGAGATTCCCAGGAACTGACATTTGAGCCGGCGCAGCGGGTCGCTGCACAGGAAATCACACAGATCCCGGTGCCCTATCAGCAGGCAACTGAAACACCTGGGAGAGAGTCAACTGTTCAACTTAAAAAAAAAAAGGGCTCTGAGGCAGGGAGCCAGGTGATCAGGCTCGGCGGGTCCCACCCCCACAGGGACAAACAAAATGGCAATTCGATACACTCGGGGTTGAGAGTTTCACTGCGGGCACAGCTGAACCCAGGACAGTGCAGCTCAGTGGGGGGAGGGGCGTCCGCCATTACCAAGACCTTCTGCCCCTACTGAGGTACACTCCCATTGCTGATGCAGCCAGCTATTGCTGAGGCAACCCGCCATAACAGAGAGACTCCACCAATACAGAGGCGGGCCACCATCACCACAGCAGTTTTAACCACACCCATATAAACAGGACTACAGGGAATTACACTCAGCAGCAGAGCGGAGCCCATGGCAACAGGGCAGAGCCCATGACAGCAGGGCGGAGCCCACAGCAACAGGGTGGATCCCACAACAGCAGGGAGGAGCCCACAGCAACAGGGTGGACCCCACGGCAGCAGGGTGGAGCCTCGGCAGGCAAATAGTGACTAAACTGCCTCCTAGCTGGGCAGGACAGTGCAACAGATACTCGTAAAGAAAGCCCTAACTCCCCGAGACAGAGCATCTGAGGAAAAAAAGGGGTTTTCTGAGTTCTGCTGCAGCAGACTTAAACGTACCTGTCTAACAGCCTGAATGAACAACAGAGCTCACAGCTCAGCACTTGAGCTCCTATAAAATACAGACGGTCTCCTCAAGCAGCTCCCTGACCCCTGTGTATCCAAAGAGTCACCTCAAAAAGGACTGATCAGATTGACATTTGGCGGGCATCATTCTTGGACAAAGATAGCAGAAGAAGAAACTGGTAGTATCCCTCACTGTTCCACAGCTGCTACAGGTGTACCCCAGACAAGCAGAGCCTGGAGTGGACCTCAGCAGTCGTACAGCAGAGGGGCTAGACTGTTAGAAGGAAAACTAAGTAACAGAAATACTTCATCATCAACAATCTGGGCATCCACCCAGAGACCCAATAGAAAAGTCAGCAACTACTCAGACGACAGGTGGATAAATCCACAAATATGGGAAGAAAACAGCACAAAAAGCAGGAAAACACCCAAAACCAAAACACCTCGCCTCCTACAAAGGACCAAAACTCCTCACCAG
>CM052658.1:3187702-3204029 GCA_028533165.1 Leontopithecus rosalia | reverse complement strand
GGTGATGAAAAATGAGAACACATGGACACAGGGAAGGGAGTACTACACACTGGGGTCTATTGGGGGGAATAGGGGAGGGACAGCATGGGGGGAAGCTGGGGAGGGATAGCCTGGGGAGAAATGCCAAATGTGGGTGAAGGGAAGGAAGGCAGCAAAACACTGCCATGTGTGTACCTATGCAACTATCTTGCATGTTCTGCACATGTACCCCAAAACCTAAAATGTAATTTAAAAAAGTTAGCTGAGCATGGTGGCACATGCCTGTAATCCCAGCTACTCAGGAGGCTGAGGCATGAGAATGGCTTGAACCCAGGAAACAGAGGTTGCAGTGAGCTGAGATTATGCCACTGCACTCCAGCCTGGGCAATAAGACTCTGTCTCAGAACGAAAAAAAAAAAAAGAAAGAAAGAAATACTTCCCCTCAGAAGCTCCTGAAGAGAAGAAATCTCAGTCCCATATTCTTCCAGACCCAAGAAACCTTGGCTGTGAGCGGAGCAAGCCTTCAGGGGAAGTCACAGGTGTGGCTCTGTGATCATGGAGACCACGAGCCTTCCATAAACTCCACCAACAGCTCTGTGCAAGGGACCGACGTGAACAAAACGAGCAGTGTTTGTCACGGACAGGACCAGCTTTCCTCACATGCAGGGCCCCAAGAATGACCAACAGAGAACCCCCGGAGCAGAAAGTCTAGTGCATGCCATGAAGCCAGACGCCGAGACCACCTCACTTGCTCACCGTCCGTGAGCACCCGCTCTGCGCAAGGGTCCTGACGGATGTGAGGATACAGCGCTGGACACGGTGAAGGGGTGCCTGTCTTCCCAGCACTTGTGCTTGGGACCTGAAATCGCTGGGCGGCAGCCTCCCTCTTGTGCAGGGTCCCCGGGCACCGCCTTGTTCATGCACAACCCGTGAGCTGAGATTGGTTTTTACATTTATAATGGATTGAAAAAAGGTCAAAAGACAAATATGTAATGACACATGAAAATAATATGAAATTCAAATTTCAGTGTCCATACCTAAAGTTTCATGGGACACAGCCACGGCCACATTTGCGTACTGTCCCCAGCTGAGCAGCGTGGTGGCAGGCACCGGGCACCTGAGCTATGGACAGTCTACGGAAGATGCCTGCCAGGTTCCAGCATGCCAGGCTCGCATCGGGGGCCTTGCACATGCGGTTGGCAGCCTGTGCCCTGCCTGCGGCTGACGTCATCACACCTCCACGGGAGCAGGTCTCCAACTGCTCGTGCCTCTGCCAAATCGGCTTCCTTTCTCTGGAGGCCAACAGCACTATCCTCCTACTGGGCACAGCCGAGGTTCCTCTAGATGTGTTGAACACACACATCCACAACTGTGCCCACATGCATCCACACACACAGCTGCAGCAGCAAGTAGAGAGTCGGCTGCGCTCACCCAGGCGCTGCATCTTCTACCTGCTGGCACTGACTGAGGACGCCTTCTGGGCCAGGAGCCACGGATGGGGCTTTGCACATAGAGAGGTGCAGTCTTCTGTGACAGCCGAGCAGGTGGGTATCACACTGCATGTTGTAGGCCAGGAAACCGAGGCCCCAAGACACACCTCAAAGCGGGGGAGAGGGGCCCAGGGTGTGACTGATATGCCAGGCCATGCCTCTGCCCACACCACCCCGTGGTGCACACGCTGTACACGCCTGTTGACCTGGTTTCCTCTTGGCCTAAGGCAGCGGGGGAGGGGGTAGCAGTGTCAAGTGTCCCTGCTGGGACCTTCCATCCCTGCTCCAGTTCCTACCCTGAGGTTGGTGGCCCACCCCACTTCACAGAGGAGGAAACACAGTCTTGGAGAGGGTGAGTCTCTTGCTCAAGGTCACAAAACCAGTGTAGATGTGGAAGCCAGAAGATAAACTCGATCTATCTGAAGCCGAAGCCTTTCTCTGAGTATTAGGGCCAGAGGGGGTGAGCGCCTCATCTTCAGGGAGGTGCTGGGACGCCTCTGCAGTCCTCACAAGAGCCATGTGCCTGTCTACACCACCACACACACTCCCTGGGTTGCTCCTTACAGCACTAGGCAGGTGCCCCCACATGGGTTCTAGAACAGTAAGTGTAACAGAACTCAGCCTCCCGTTTTTCCAAGACAACCAGTGCATCACTTTCCTGCCGAATATGCTATGGAAAGAACCATTTGAAAGCAGCCAGACCCAAAGCTGAAGCACGTTAAATCCAGCCTCCTTCTATGGGAGCCGCGCGGTGCCCACCATGTCTTCTGGCTCCTTTTATCCTGGGGGAAAAACACTGCAATCCTCTAAACACATCCCATTATCCTCCATTCTTTACCCGATTTGTGGATTCAAACAATTCGTATTCAGTGGAATAAGGAGCAATTAACAGGACTAGGGATTTATTAAGGATAAGTCATGCCAGACAGTTTTGACAGCTTGTTTTGAGTGTGACAGAATTACAAAATCCGAGGCTAGATGCATTATGTATTTAGACTTTTGTGCAGCATCTAATACCAGGCTTGTGAAATTATTCTTGCCAAATGGCCTGAACCCGCCTGGATGAGAACAGTCTCATGTACCGGAAACCGACTCAAAGATCAGAGACAAAGGATAAATGACATTCAGCCATGCACCCGGACGGGGGTCGGCGTGGCAGGGGCAGGGAGTGGTGGTGTTTCACGAGGGGCTGTAAAGGTCGATGTTAGGGTTTGTTTCCCGTAACATCTTCATTATCATCTGGAGGGAAGGGCACACTGCCGGCCACCAGGGCTGTGTGGGAGGGTGGGAAGCTCCAGCCCCTGAGAGCTGATGCTCCCCCTGCAGCTGCTCAGCAGTGACCGAAAACGAAGAGGCCACCGAGGGGCCGGAGCAACACGGGGGCTGGGTCAGTGCCCCCAACACCCCCGCCACCCAAGAACACCCCACGAAGGCGGGCGGGGACAAAGCCCACTCAGCCTCATGGACTTGGAGTGTGGGGAGGTCCGAGGAGTCCCCCAGCCATAAAGCCTCAGTGGGTTGGGCTCTGTCCCCCAAGGAGATGCTCAAGTCCTAACCCCCCCTGTGAATGTGACCTTCAGAAACAGTGTCTTTGCAGATACACTCAGTTAGGTGAGGTCATATTAGGATAGGATGGGTTCTAATCCCATATGACTGGTTTCTTACAAGAAGAGCCCCAGACCACATGGGGGAGGAAGGCCATGGGACTACAGAGGCAGAGGCAGGGGTGATACGTCTCCAGTCCCAGGAACACCAAGGGCTGCTGCCACCACCAGACGCTAGAAAGAGTCATGGATTGGATTTTCCCTCTGAGCCCACAAGAAACAAATGGGCCTGCCAGCACCATGGCCCTGGGCTGCAGGCCTTTGACCCTCGAGGGAATCATTTCTGCTTAAGCCACCTGGTTGATAGTGCTTAGTTATGGACCTGAGACACTGATAGAAGTCTGGTTTCAGAAGTGAAGGATGAAGAATGGAGTCCAATGGCCCTCGCTTCCACCTCAAGGCTAGAGGTGGGGGAGTAAACTGAGGCACTTCAAAAGCCACACCTGCAAAAGGGTAGATTCATTTTCCCTCCAAAATACAAATAAGAAAGGTAAACCTTTCCTCTAAGGTAGGGGTCCCCAACCCCTGGGCCTTGGACCAGTATCAGTCCATGGTCCGTTAGGAGCCAGGCCGCACAGCAGGTGAGCACCAGGCCAGCAAGCGAAGCTTCATCTGTATTTCCAGCTGTCCCCACTGCTCACATCACCGCCTGAGCTCCACCTCCTGCCAGCTCAGCAGTGGCAATTCTCACAGAAGCACAAACGCCATTGTGAATGGTGCGTGTGAGGGATCTGGGTGGTGTGCTCCTTATGAGAATCTAATGCCTGATGACCTGTCAGTGTCTCCCGTCACCCTAGACGGGACCATCTAGTTGCAGAAAAACAAGGTCAGGGCTCCCACTGATTGGGCATGATGGTGAGTGTTATAATTATGTCTTTATATGTTACAGTGTAGTAAGGGAAATAAAATGCACAATAACTATAATACACTTGAATCATCCCCAAAGCATCCCCCTACCCCCGCCACTCACTGGAAAAACCAGTCCCTGGTGCCAAAAAGGTTGGGGACTGCTGTTGTAAGGGGCCTGAGGGAAGACTGAGGTCTGTCAGGTGGCAGCTGGCACAGCCCTCAGCACCTGCAGCACAGCGACACCATGTTTGTTTATGAAATGGGACACACGCACCATCAGCACCTGGTGAATTACGCTTCTGTATTCTTTCTCTCTCCTGGCAGTCTCGGATGATGATTTTTGTCTGTTCAGGCATTGAATCACCTGTTTATTTCTTCTCCCCAAGGATAGTATAGCATTTCATCTTCTCTATCCCCAAATCTAAATGCAGTGTTTCCCCCTCTTATACAGAATATTTGCTTAGTCAGAACATTGTGCTTCTGCTCATGTCATATATTGTCCTGCAGATTTTGTCCCAGCCAGTACCGGTGAGACCACAGCTCCATCTCAGTTCCACACCCCACAGGGCTTATTGTACTGTAAAGCTACCCTCTGGAGGCACAGGGCTTCCCAGACCCCACAGCCACACTATTGTGTCTTATCTGTGAAACACCGATTCTGATGCTGTGGACTCTCTTTATAGCATGCTAGTCTTGATCAGCTGAAACCTGACATTCCAGACACAGCGTCATCAAATGAAGTACCCAGCAGGTGAACAGGCGCCGAACTCCTCTTTTATTCTTGATGTAGTGTCACTTTCCCAGGCTCTTCACAAAATATCAGAAATAGTCCCCCGAACACCTCGTGGAATTAATATGACACAGCTATGATCGACCATCTATTCTTGCATTTTCCAGACACGGAGAATATATTATGAGCAAAATACTGTGCTAGGGAATGGGGGTTCAAGATTAAAAATTTAATTAAGGATAGAAACGTGTTACAGAATCTGTATAACTAGAACAACATGGAGAATTTAACGTATGTTCTAAAAATGCTGTAAGATACTTCGATGTTCAGAAGGCATGAGGGAATATCTGATATCTCAATTTTCCACAAATTCGTCTTTGTAAAAAGGTGACAAAGTGTCATTCCAACTCAGTGTGGGGTAGCAAGCCTTATTTGATAAACGGCTCCGGTACACCCAGAAAACACCCTTCGTGCTGATCCGAATGTAGATGGGAACGAAAAGCACCAATGAAAGAAAATTCAGAAAGCGATTTGTGTAACAAAGAGCGAGCAGGGGACATTCTCAGACAAGACAGGGTGACCAATGCCTTCGTGGATGGGGAGGCGTCTGTAGGCAGAGCCAACCCAGATGGACCACAGCCAGGAGGAGGCCCGCAATGGGCAGGCTGGGGAGACCTACTATCCCCATATTCGCAACGGTATTAAAGACAAACCACCCAACGGAATACTGGGCAAAGGCTGCAAACGTGCACCTGGAAACAAGAAATCCAAATAGCACGCTGGCGAAAAGATGCTGATGGCACCAGTAGTCAATGAAAGGGGGATGTAGACAATAGTGAAATATCATCTTTCTGTTGTTAGATTACCAAGATTAAAGGGATGCTACCATCCAGTGCTGGCCACATGCAAGAAGGCAGCCTCTGCCATCTGCTGTGGGTGAACACAGACGCTGCAGCCTTCGGAGAAGTCCAACAACTGGGATTCCGGTTAAAATGTTCACACATTTTCACCCCGGCCTTTCAGGAATCTGTCCTGGAGAAATCGAATCATCAATACCTAAGGACCCATCACCACGGATGCTTGCTGCAATGTTGCTTGTGGTGGCGAATCACTGGAAACAACGTGTGTGTCCATGTGCAGAATGCTGTTCTTAACCAGAGAATGTCCATATCGTAGGCGGCTATGCTGTTAAAGGAGTTACATCTCCTTCTGTTGACCTGGACGTGTGTGGGAGTCTAGGTGCCTCAGTCTGTGGGGACTGCCATCACAAAATACCATAGACTAGGTGGCTTAAACAGCAGAAACTTGGCCGGGCTTGGTGGCTCAGGCCTGTAGTCCCAGTGCTCTGTGAGGCTAAGGGCAGGAGGATCACTTGAGCCCAGCAAGTTCAAGGTTACAGTGAGCTATGATAGCACCACTGCCCTCCAGCCTGGGCAACAGAACCAGCCCCATCTCTAAAAAAAAAGAAAAAAAAGAGTGACATGATCTCACTCTGTCGCCCAGGCTGGAGGGCAATGGTGCAATCCAGCTCACTGCAACCTCTGCCACTGGGGCTCATGCCATCCTACCTCAGCCTCCCGAGTGGCTGGGACCATAGGCGGCGGCAGCCACCATGCCCGCCTCATTTTTGTACTTTATGTAGAGATGAGGTTTTGCCATGTTGCCCAGTCAGGTCTCGAACTTCTGAGCTCAAGGAATCCACCACCCACCTTGGCCTTCCAAAGTGCTGGGATTACAGGCATGAGCCAACGCTTTTTTTTTATAAAGCACATATGCATTTTCTCACAGTTCTGGAGGCTGGAAGTCCAAGATCAAGGTGCTGGACGATTCTGTTGCTGGCGAGGGCTCTGTTCTCAGCTCACCGTGGCCTCCTGGGAAGCATCTGCAGAGGCAGGGCATGCTCCGGCGTCTCCTCCTGTCCTGTAAGAACATCAGTCTCCCTGGATCCAGGCTGCAGCCTCGTGATCTCAGGGGACCTTAATCAGCTCCTTCAAGGCCCTGTCTCCAGTACAGTCACAGAACAGGCAGGGCCTTATCATGGCTTTGTGGGGGCACAAGCCCGGCCATCGCATGCGGAAAACATCTAAACCTGTTTAACATTTCCAGGTTCTTCAGTGGGACATACATAGCATGATTTCACTCTTCTAAAACGTCAAAGCCAAAAACATGCATAGCTGCTGCCTGGTGTCTGAGCAAGCACAGTGCTGGCGAGGGAGGTGCCCTTGACCTTGATGGGAGTGGAGCGGGGTGTGGAGGTACATACGTATCTTTTCTCTTATCTCTAGCTAAAATCATGCTGTGTTGCTTTGGTAATTAATTTTTTTTTGAGACAAGGTCTTGCTCTGTCACCCAGGCTGAGGTGCAGTGGTGCTATCACTCAGTTCCCTGCGGCCTCGTCCTCCCAGGTGTAGGTGATCCTCCCTCCTCAGCCTCCTGAGTAACTGGGACCACAGGTACATGCCACCACACCCCGCTAATTTTTTGTTTGTTTGTTTGTTTGTTTTGGAGAGACAGGGTCTCCCTGTGTTGCCCAAACTGGTCTAAAAATCCTGAGTTCAAATGATCCTCCCACCCTGGCCTCCCAAAGTGCTAGGATTACAGGGGGCAGCCATGGCAGCCGGCCTTAAAATGTTTAACAAATAAATATTTGAAAACCCACATACAGTTATGCAATATGTGAGGATTCTGCCTGCCTGATTTGCACAGGGCCTGGAAAGCCATCCCAGCCATGCAGGGGTCTCGGCCTCTGTGGGGCCAGGGCAGGGGTCTCCAGGAGCCTCTCCCGAGGCATGGCCCTGGCGGCCCGGGGGGAGTTCAGGCTCCTTCCCCACAGCTTCAGGCAGCTTGAGAGCTCCCTTGCTAAATAGATGAGCTTATTAGTGGGCCCCAGGAACGCCCTAAAATATAGAAGTGGCCATTAATCCTGCATGTTCTTAGAGAAGGGATGGCAGAGCTCTCCAGAACACCCTTTCTCTCAGTTTCCATGTGGTGGGAGAGGGCTCCTTTCCTCTGATGTTTGCAGAAAGTTTAGGAAAAAGGACATGAGAAGGGCCCAAAGAGCCTACTTAACTCTGACTTGACTTCAACAACGGGCAGGAGAATAAGGCCCCTTTTAATATAAAATTAAAATCTCTCCACTGGAGCCTTATCCTCGCCAGCGCTTTCTTTCATTGCTTTAAATTGGTCTTCTTGGCCACGTAGGACTGTGGCGGGCGGGCCCAGGAGCCCACACTTGTCCATTTTGGGTGGTTGGGGCCACATAGCTCTTGGCCATCGTCACTATTCCTTCTCTGCCCCAGGTTAAACCATGCGGTGGGGGGATCAGCTGCTGCCGATGTGGAAGCCAAGCTGGGGTCACTTCTTCATTCCAACTGGAGAGAAGGAAGTTCAAGTCCAGCAGAGGGTGGGGGGGGAGAGGGTGGCACTCAGAAATGTCGGCCTGACCCCGGCCCCGCACAGGCAGGACAGCAAGACTGTGGCTCTCCAGCGCCAGCTGAAGAACAGGACACTGTCTCTACTGCCACAAAGTGTCAGAGACTCCTATCTTCTCTGAAGCACGGGCCATCTTGGCCATCCTGCACTTCCCTGTTCGTCAGAGAACTGGTTATAGACGAGGCTTCTCCACCTAAGAGAAAACAACTTTGTGCCAGCAATGAGTATTTCGGGCTTCAGTACCTGGAGCTTCTAAAGACCCCAGGACCAGGAACTGGACAGGCAGCTCCCGGCGAGTGTAGCCAGAGGCTGAGAGTGCTGTTTCCCAGCCTTTCATGAGAAACCAGAAAGAAGTACCACGTTCTACATGAAATCTTGATCCACATTATGTGGGCTGGATTTGGCCCTGAGCCTGCAACCTTGCACGTGGCTGGATCCTTCAGCCATCACCGTCTTTGGAGCCTCACAGCTTCAGAAGCCTCTGGCCTCTGTTTCCTAACCTGCTGTAACAAAGTGTCCCAAGCTGGAGCCTTAAAACAACAAAAAATTCACCCTCTCACAGCTCTGGAGGCCCAGTGGCCAAGACCAAAGTACCAGCAGAGACGTGCTGTCTCTGCAGGCTCGAGGGACGGTCCTTCGTTCCTCTGTGGAGGAACAAGTCCAGCAGAGGGTGGGTGGGGAGAGGGTGGCACTCAGAAATATCGGCCTGACCCCGGCCCCGCACAAGCAGGACAGCAAGGCTGTGGCTCTCCAGCGCCAGCTGAAGAACAGGACATTGTCTCTACCGGAACGAAGGTTCCGGTGGCTGCTGGCAACCCTTGGCATTCCTTGGCTTGTGGGTGCATCACTGCACCTCTGCCTCCCAGGGCCCTTGCATTCTCCCCCAGGTGTGTCTTTATGTCTCCATCTTACCTCCTTAGGAGGATGCTGGTCACTGGATTAGGCCCTGCTCCCCCGACCCTGCTCCAGTATGACCGTTTCTTAACTGGTAACATCTACAAAGGGTCAATTTCCAAATAAGGTCACCCTTCAAGTTTCTTTTTCTTTTTTCTTTTTTAATTGAGATGAAGTCTCACTCTGTCGCTCAGACAGGAGTGCCGTGGTGAAATCTCAGCTCACTGCAACCTCTGCCTCCCTGGTTCAAGTGATTCTCCTGACTCAGTCTCCTGAGTAGTTGGGATTACAGGCACCTGCCACCACGCCCAGCTACTTTATTATACTTTTAGTAGAGATGGGTTTTACCATGTTGGCCAGGCTGGTCTCAAACCCGTAACTTCAAGTGATCCACCTGCCTTGGCCTTCGAAAGTGCTGGGATCACAGGCATGATCCACCTTGCCTGGCCCACACCTCAAGCTTGTGAGTGGATGCAAATTCAGGGGCCCCCGTTTGATGCAGTGCACAGCTTCACCGGATGCGGGCACGATCCCACAAGCACCTAAACCTCTTCCTGTCCTGCTGATGTGTCTCTCTGACTATAGTCATGTCCACAACTGGCCGCAAAGGTTTTTAAATGTCAATAAAAACACAACGCCAGCAGGGTCTTTTTATCCTTTTTTGAGACACAGTCTGTTACCCAGGCTGGAGTACAGTGGTGCAATCATAGCTCCCTACAGCCTTAAACTCCGGGCCCAAGCAGTCTTCCTGCCTCGGTCCCTCTCCCCTGCACTACCCCGGCAGCTGCCCAAGTAGCTAGGGCTGCAGATATGTACCACCATGCCCAGCTGTATTTTTAAAGACTTTTTTTACAAATGAGGTCTTGCTATGTTGCCCAGGGGTCTTGAGCTCCTGGCCTCAGGTGATCCTCCCACCTTAGCCTCCCAAAGTGCTGGCATTATAGGTATGAACCACTGCCTAAGGCCAGGCAGCCTCAGGTCTTTATATGGACAGCCACAACTTTCTCTAAACACCAGCCTGCTGGTGAAGATCTGGGTGAAGAACATTCCCAACTGTCATGAATAGGGTTTTTCCGCCCTCAGCACTACTGGGGGGGCCCCAGTGATCCTGTGTTGTGGGGCCGTCCTGTGCACTGTGGTGCCCAGCGGCATCCCTGGCCTCCACCCGCTGCATGCCAGGAGCCTCTCCTCCCTTCCAGTTGTGAGAACCAGGGAGGTCTCCAGCCACTGCTGAGTGTCCCTTGGGGACAAAACCGCCCCCAGGTGAGAACCATTGGCTTAGAGCCTAGTTTCAATTTTTAGTTCCAAAGGTAGAAACTTGGGCTCAATGATTCTGTTGGGACAAAGACTCTCCGCTCTCCAGTCTGATGGTCTCCCTGCCTTGGCCTTCCACATAGTTTCATTCAGATTGAACCCTCTGTGCAGCTTGTCTTGACATCCTGGGCTGTCAAAGGAGCCCAGAACCAATGTGACTGTCCTCAGACAGTTCCCACAGGTGCCCGTGCCCTGCGTCCTCAGCCCCCACCGAGACCCGACTCTGCAAACTGCGTGGCTGCTCACTCCTTCCTCTAGGTGTTCACGGGCTTCTCGGTCCACATGGGCTTTTCTCAAAGGAAAACTGGGGCTCATACTTTGCCAACATTCTTGACAAGTAATTGCCTTCTGTGCTAAATGTTGATGTTTTTAAAAACAGGAATTCAAGAAATAGAATCTAAATAACATGTGAGAAATCGGACTAGCCGTGACGTGAGATTTAAGTTCGAGAGCCTTCGGTGACCAATGTAGAAGTTTTAAAACGGTGTCTGGACAGCAGTCTGGTGCTGAACACCGCCAGCCTTCCGCCGGCCGGCCCTGACTTACAGGCTGCTCCAAGCGTGTCCTTCTCTTCCTCTCTCCACGGCTTAGGATATCAGCACTTCCCTGTCAGATGGGGTTGTACCCATGGAGACCTGGCCGGCATTCCGTGCGGGGATAATTCCTTATTGTATTCCTGTTTCCTCAGAGCCACCCTGTTGACCCTCTGGGAGCCTTCTCTGCATTCAGCTTCACACAGTCACACCAGGTAGACAGCACACAGGGAATCCCAGCAAGAATGTCAGGCCCAGTGGGTGCCAGCCTGAGAGAGAGCCTGGGCAGAGGTCCAGGGCGGTGCCTCAGAAGCGGGGAAAGGCTTGCTTTCCTTCACCAGTTCCCGAGAGGCACCTAAGCCCTGGGCCAGCCTCTGGCCACTGTCAGCCTGGAAGCAACAGCAGGAAGCCCCGAGAGAGAGGAGCTGGCCCTTGCTGTGCACGCCGTCACTCCCTGCACGCACCGTCACTCCCTGCGCGGACCGGGTTAAAGTGTGAGAGCCAGACCAACCTGGGTTCCAGACTGACAGCTTGAGCAAATAAAGCAAGGTGTGCATCAATGTCTGCTCATGCTAAGACATAAGGTATTGTGGATATCAATGTCCACACAAGTTAAAATGATACTAACATTTAGAGTGGAAAAAATGGGTTCTGAAAATTCATCTTGATTGGATTTCTAGCAGACTGATGACAAAGCTAGCTCGTGGGCTCTGCTCACCACAGGGAGCTGCGGCTGTGGCTCCTGCAGGCTCTCTAACTTCCTGTAGGGCCCTGTCTTCCTCAACTCTTTTTGGACAGCGCTCTCCAGCTCTTCAGAACGAGGACCCCGGATGAGCCTCTGCTTTATTTTATGGTTCCTACCACCTCCTCTGAAAATATGTTGCTGAGAATTATTTTTTCAATCAAATGCAACTAAAAAGAATTTGAATTTTAAAATCCTGTAAAATCTCTATAACATCATCCCATATGATTAAAATGCAAAACCTGCCTCGCTCATGGAGTTCACTCTGGCAACACATGTGCCCGTGTGCCACCTTCTCCTGGCTATGCTCGTTGGGAGTTGCTGGGAAGCACCCCAGGTGAAGTTCATCTCATCAGTCAGGAAACTTCATGCCCTCAAATACCACCTGTCTGAGTCTACAGTCAGAAAACAAAATGTGCCTAGTTCTCCTTTCCCGATATTAACCCAAAGAATCCCAAACTGATATCCACTAATGTTCTCCTAACAGATACAAGCTCTGCAGATCACTAGAGAGTCTCCTATTGCAGTTAAGTAACTAAGCACAGCCATAGACTGACAGACAACCTCTGTGTGGCTCACACCACCCAGGCAGTCACAGAAACAGCGTCTCCCAAAGGGCGCGGCCTCGCTAACCGGGCAGGGGCGGCTGGAGGGAGGAAAGAGCCAGGCACCCCTCATTCAGAGTCTGGCATTTTCACCTGGCATATAAGTGAGACTGCTCGGATATTCTGGCTCAGAACATGCCCATTTGTCAAAGAAGGAGGGGAAACCAAAAAAGCTATAGCCTCATTGCCCAAGGCCCTCCGAACAAAGTTCATGTTCCTGTTCTGAGTATACTCCCAAGTGGGGTGTCCAGCGATGTGGACGCTGCGGCCCGCGCAGAGTGGGGCCAGCTCCGCCGCCCGGTGCGTGGGAAGTCCCGCAGCCCCCGCGGGGTCAACCGCTTTGCTCTCTCCCGGTCGGGCGTGGAACCCCCGAGGGGAAAAGTGGATATCAGATGTGAATTCCACTCGTCCACAGCACCGGGCTTTATGAAAATCTGAGCACCTTTGACCGGAGAAGCAATATCTATGGGATTAAGGCGAATTTCTTGTTGAGAGGAGAAAAATGTGCAGTTTGTAATTACCTGCTCCTGGTGGCAAAGTCGGTCCTTCATGCCCGGATCTAATGGGACAAACTTCCAGCGGCTTTGCTCTCTCGGCATTCTTTCAGCATCCACCAAGAGGATTAAAAGTAATCTCTTTCCCTTTTAATTTCATGTCCCCCACATCCCCGCCTCCTCCCCACATCCCCTGGGGACTGCATGAATTTTTAATCCCTGAGGTTTGGGAGGGGGAGTGGGTGTTAACCCCTTCTTGAGGTGGCAGCAAAGGGCTGGAAGCCCAGGGGGAAAGGTCCCCCTGCTGGCCCCACTGGGAAGAGCAGAGTCCCCCAGGACACTGACGATGTCCACCCTGTTTGTGCACTGCCCAGGCCAGCGGGTTAAGGGCTCCAAAACAGGTCAGCAGGAGAAACGCACCTTCCCTTTCCCCAGACCCAGGCACAGTCTCCTGATGGCCTCAGGTGCCTCCTCTGGTGCCCAGATAGGCTCCCAACCCACAAAGCTGCTCCGTGCCTTCTGTCTCCACTCTGAGGTAGGTGGCATTGAGCTCAAAGACACACACACACACACATGCACACAGACATCCATGCACACACATACACACACATGCACACATGCACAGACACAAACACATGTGCACTTGCATGTACACACAGACACACACACACTCGATGCAAACACTTGCTCCTGTTCCCCCAGGGTTGGGTTTCCACCCTGGCCTTTCTGATGACGTCAAGCCTTAGCAGGTGGGGCTGATCAGGAGGTGGATGGGCTGCAGGGGCCGCTGCCTCAGCCTGCTCCACTCACAACATGGGAAGGGTGGCCAAATGCCCTGAGCGAGGCAGCCCTAGTGGCAGGTCCGGGCAATTCACAGAGTTGGGTCCTGCACCACACCCCCACTCCCACAGCAGCAAGGACTGGTGTGGAGTGGAGATGGAACATGATGGGACTCCAGCCTCTGGCGAAGGCCACAGTCAGGTTACACGAACAGGTCTTTCTGGGCACTGAGGGAGTGGGCGCTGGGTGGCTCCCAGGCAGGAAAGACCCGGCTGGGGAGTCAGAGCTCGGCCTCAGCCCAGTGTCTGCGGGCAAGGGACGCTGAGGGCCATCACCTATCTTCCTTGGGAGGATGTGCCTGAGGAGGTCTGCGGTCCTCTGGCTCTGTGGGCACAGGACCTCAGCCTGGGAAAGGGAGGTTGGGACAGCCCAACAGTGGGTGACTGGCTGATGTGAGAGTGGGGCTGTCTGCAGCAGAAAAGGCAGCTGGATGCGCAGCACCTTGCAAAGGGCATGTCCAACCACCTTTTTTGAGAAGCCGCCTTTTCTGAGCCTTTTTTGAGAATGTTCCTCTCAAAAACAAACAGGTGGCAAAATGCCCCCGCATCCCCAATTCCCTCATGCCAAATCCGGCATTTGTGGGGCTCCTGCCTTTGTGCCCGGCCAGCATGCAAGCACTTGTGGGATGGACCCAGCATGAGTGCCAGACTCCCATTAACATGGACTATTAATGCTAGCTGTTCCCACGTGCCCGGCTCCAGGAAGCTGAGCTGTGCTGGACCAACAGCAGAGGCTTCCAGGGAGAACCTTCTCTCTGCTAAGGTCTGAAGGGAGAGGAGGAAGGGAGCATTTCAATTGCAGATGAATCATGATCCAGAGATGGGAGAAGCCAAGAGCTTACAGGTCCACACGCTCAGGTACATGGCAACCAAACAGACACGAGGCATAAGGATTAACTCAAGAAATGTACAGAATCCACAGCAGCAAGACAAAAAAGCTTTACTGAAGGGCATGAAGGAAGCCGGGACTGAGCAGAGGACACACCATGAGGCAGGTCCAACCAGCTGCCTCCCCAGCATCCTTTCTCCCTTCCCTGCCTAGAGACAGAGACTGATTTCATCCTAGAAGCCTTTAAATAGAGAGGCGACACTCAGTGCCCATCCTACCTTCCACCAGCTGCAGAGGCTGGAAAGAAAAGCCCTACACTCCCAAGACTCAGTTGCCACGGAGGGCTCTGCGGGATTGGGGTCGCGTCGTTGGATGCATTCGTCTGTGACTTGGAAGGCAGTGGGAAGAACAGCCTGACCTCTCTCTGCTGCTCCCGTTCCCTGGGAAGCACGGTCTGCAGTCATCCGGGTTTTCTGGAGCAGTCTACAATACCTTCTTGTAGGAATCAGGTATGGGGAGGGTAATCGTGGTGTGAAGAGGCAGGTACATTCCTTTCTATTTAAAAAAGCTCAGGTGTTTCTGAGACTTGCAGGTGGAGGCTGGCAGGTGCAAGATTTGGCTGTAGGCAATAAACCCTCCCGGATGAGGATCTGCTCTGGGCTGTGCTCACCCCGCAGGGTCAGAGGCAGTGGGGATCCACGTGCCATTTGAATTGGGATGTTGTAAATCTGTGGCATGCAATGGCAAAACAGGTATCTGCAGCATTGCCTGTGGTTACCTGGAGTGAAGTGGATGGCTGATCTCCCACTGCAGCAGATAGGTCCTGGGTGGGGCTGGTTATTTCTGCAGTGCTGGGAGGTTAGCAGGCCTGTGGGCTGCTCTGTGCTTGAGACCTATAGTAACAGGTTTGACAAAACTTCTCAGGTCACCAAATGCATCCAGAGCCATAATGAGGTGCCTTTCTTTGTCCCATGCTACCAGGCTTCTCTCCGGTGACCAGTGACCTGCTATATGGTCACCACACTCCACTTCGTCCTCCTCCTGGACACACAGCTCGACTGTTTCCAGCCCCTCTTCCAACTAGGTGAGGGCATGTGAGGGAGTCCCAGCCATGGAACACATGTAGAAGCAAGGCCCCTCACTGTCAGGGCAGGCTGTAAACATTTCCCACAGAATCCTTCGCGCTCTCTCTTCCCATCCACCTGCCGGACGAAGGGGACTCAGGGGCTTGGAGAAGGAGGAGCCGCAAGACAGAAGAGCCTGGGTCCCTGAATGACCAAGTGGAGCAGAGCCCCTCCCTACCAGCCCACGCTAGACTATGACATGAGCAAGAAGTCACCTCTCAACTTTGGTGGTGTAGCCACACGGACACTATGTGGCGTGATGGTACCTAGACTACCTGACAGACACAAGCAGTAAAGAATCATGCCAGCAATTTAAATAATAACGAGTCATGGTGTTTCTCTTTTAAAATAAAATAAAAAGGAAATAAAATAGAAGATGGTACACAATAAAAGCCACCAAACAAATTAAAAATGTCTACAACCCCGAGTCCTATGGATGCAAGGACCAGAGCGTCCATTCGTTCATGCTTCTTGCTCTTCTTTGAGAGGAAAGGAATGCGAGGCGTGTAGGTAAAGGAGCCAGGGCTGTTTACTACTCAGCATGCTAACAACTTCTGTCCTCCAGATGGCTAACAGATGAGACCCACGGTCAACAAGATTTATGGAAAGAAGAGACAGTAGTACCACAGAGAAAGGGGAAAGCTACCTCCCCTCCAGCCTCTCCTTCTGAGGACTCACAAAGCACCAAAGGACACATGTATGGAGCAAAAATAGAGGACTTCATTGGTTCCTGGGGTGGCTGCAGGGCCAGTGACACCACCAGGAATGAAGCTGGCCAGCCACATCACAGCTTTCTGTAGATTTTTTTTTTTTTTTTTGAGACGGAGTTTCGCTCTTGTTACCCAGGCTGGAGCGCAATGGCGTGATCT
>CM052658.1:3169652-3187602 GCA_028533165.1 Leontopithecus rosalia | reverse complement strand
TCCTGGGTTCAGGCAATTCTCCTGCCTCAGCCTCCCGAGTAGCTGGGATTACAGGCACGCGCCACCATGCCCAGCTAATTTTTGTATTTTTAGTAGAGATGGGGTTTCACCATGTTGACCAGGATGGTCTCGATCTCTTGACCTCGTGATCCACCCGCCTCGGCCTCCCAAAGTGCTGGGATTACAGGCGTGAGCCACCACGCCCGGCCTGTAGATTTTTGGTTTTTTTAGATGGAGTTTTGTTCTTATTGTCCAGGCTGGAAAGCAATGGTGCCATCTTGGCTCACTGCAACTCCCGCCTCCTGGGCTCCAGTGATTCTCCTGCCTCAGCCTCCTCCCAAGTAGCTGGGGCTACAGACATGTGCCATCACGACTGGCTAATTTTTTATATTTTTAGTAGAGCTGGAGTTTCATCATGTTGACCAGGATGGTCTCAAACTCCTGACCTCAGGTGATCCACCCCCCTAGGCCTCCCAAAGTGCTGGGATTATAGGCATGAGCCACTGTGCCTGGCCTCTGTGGAAGTGAAATCACATGTCTGTGTGTAGCTTTCCATCTTATTAACAACAGTGCTACTTTTTGGAATTGGAATTTCTGCAATATCATGGACTTCTTTTGATTTCTAAAAAAAAAACAACTTTAAAACTTTATGTTTAAAAATTTTGCAAGTAACATGCTTATTATAGAAAAATCTTTAAAAGATAAACAAAAAAAGAAAGAAAGAAACTCAGCCGTAATGCCCAGGGACAAGAACTGTGGCTACTGCAGTCTATGTCCCGAGGGTCCCTCCTGCCGTGAGCAGACACAGACACATAGAGGGCATCTGTATGTGCAGGCCAATAACCTCTTTTTTGCACTTAATAGCAGGAAAATACCTTTCTGATTTTTCACATGGCAATTGACAGGTTCCTGTGAATATCATCATCTTTCTCAATTGTCGCCGAAGTAATTTACTTATTAAGGTGGCATCCATGGGCCAAGAACCCTTGCAGAACAATTTCGAGTGGCCCCTGAAACTCCTGGTGGTTAAGTGCAGCCTTCAGCCCCACAGTCCATCAGCACACCATCCCTTCTCTTGTGCTTACAAGAAAGTGCAAGTAAGTACTAGGGACTATTGCTGCCAACCTGATTTTCAGACGCTGGGGACCCGGCAGGCTGGTCTCACTGTCTCCTGGGCTCCCCACATTCCCCTGTGTGTGACCTGGAACTGTGGCCGATCTAAGGACTGCCCACCAGAGAGCCCTCCCGCCCGCTTCCTGCTAGCCCCAGACTCTGCCCCTCATCACGTGCCCAGGACAGGCCGCGCCCCCGTAAGGCCCTGACCTTGGGTCTGATCTGAGGGATGTCCACAGGGACCCCCAGTTGCCCGGCAGTTGGTCTAGCCACAGGCCTTGGAGGCCCTCTGGACCCATGAGACATGAGAGGGAGCTTGGCGGGGGGCGGCAGTGGAGGGGGATCCTAGACAAATTTCCTCCTTGTTTAAAAAGAGACCCCATGCAAAGCTGTTCACTTTTCTGCTCTGGGCACTGCCGTGGGCTGACTCTCACCCCCGCCGATTCACTTCCCGTTCACCCCACGCAACTCGCCCTGCACTCTCTGAGACATGGTGCTCGCACTGGCTGCTGCTGAGGTCTCTGGGTCAGAGCATAAGCTCCTGTCCGGGAAGAACTCCTCCCCTCGTCCACGTCCACATGTAGACCCTGAGTGCTGAGCCACAGGAGGCCAGCGCCAGGGCATATCATCAGGAATCTGAGCCCCAAGGCTGCTGCCACCAGGCGCCAGGAGCCAGGCGCTGGGCCCTTTGTTCCTTTCACCAGCCCACCCAGCCCAGCTGTGGTGGGAGACAGTGTAGGCTGCTAAGCCAAAGCCATCACTGCTGTAATATCAAGATTCAGAGGAGATGTTCCGATTTCCTTTCTGCACGAGTCGGGAACTGTTGCCGCATCGTTTGGGTATTAATAATTTTCCCAAATGAAGTATCTCAAGGCTACTGTCTCATGCTGGGGACAGCCATCTGCTGCAGTGGCTCCCAATGTTTTGGACATGACCCACTTCTTCCACTGAAGCCCATTACATAAAGTGTCACAAAACGTACTTTTCTTCTCTATAAGATGTACTCTGATATTTAACATCTACTTCCACATTCCGGTTGCATGCCGCTGCACAGATTTCACGGCCCACTAGTGAACAGGAAAACTGCTGACGGACTGGATCCCCCTGCCCTCCTGGCTGGCCTGTTAGAACAGCCCACCCCCTCACTGTGCCCATGCCCAGTTGTGCAGGTTGTGCACTGCATAGTTCCAGGATGTTATGGTGTCCTGTTGTTTCACAGTATGTAACAGGATGGGGTAGCTCTGCCAATAGTTCAGGGGCGTAGGGAAGCTTCCCTTGTGCTCCCTGTGAAAGTTTACTGAAATGACTGAAAAACAGATTAGTAGGGAAGAAAAGGCAGACAAACATTCATTCGTGTTAGCATGGGAGCCGTACGAAATATGAGGCTCCAACAAGGGCAAAATGGTTGAGGCTTAAATACGCTTTTCACGGCCAGGCGTGGTGGCTCACGCCTGTAATCCCAGCACTTTGGGAGGCCGAGGCGGGTGGATCACGAGGTCATGAGATCGAGACCATCCTGGTCAACATGGTGAAATCCCATCTCTACTGAAAATACAAAAAATTAGCTGGGCATGGTGGCGCGTGCCTGTAATCCCAGCTACTCGGGAGGCTGAGGCAGGAGAATTGCCTGAACCCAGGAGGCGGAGGTTGCGGTGAGCCGAGATCGCGCCATTGCACTCCAGCCTGGGTAACAAGAGCAAAACTCCGTCTCAAAAAAAAAAAATATGCTTTTCATAGAGCAGAGGACAGTGAAGGGCCGTGGGCCATTTTAGAGGGTTAGTCAGTGATTCTTAGGAGAAACGAATGGACCCAGGAGGCAGACATTATCTTGTCAACAATTCTCTTAGGAAACTGAATAGGACCAGCAAGTTACCGGGCGGTGAGGGGCAGACTGCACCATGAACAAAGATTCTCTTCTGATGCAGTGAAGCCTCCCCGATAATCACTTCCAGCTGCCCTCACAAGAACAGACAGAGCGTCTGTCTGGAGGAGCAGCGGCCTCCAGGCTTTCCTCTCCTCTGGTGGCTACCTCTTTCCTGGTTATTTGATCAGATTCCTCGGGAAAAGATCTTAAGACAGTTGTATTTCTTTTGGAAAGAAGTTTCTTAAGTCGGATAAGGAAATTCTAGGGGGAGTCTCTCTGCACTTGGGGCTGGAGGAGGAAACCAGGTTGGAAAATTCTGAATTCCGAGGAAGCCTCGAAGGGCTTCCAAGGTCCTTTCAGTCACGTGCTCAGCTTTGCAAAGCATCACACTTTGGGGTCTTGTTCTCACCCTAGTGCTAGAAAATAGCATTGGAATTTCTCTAAATTAATTTATCGGCAAATTAAATTAATACTAATTTGTCAAAATTCAGTGAGTCACTAAAGCTTTCTGGAGCTCCTCTGGATTTCTGAAATGAAGCTAACTCCGGCGGCCCTATCTACCTCCCAGAGTTGGTTTGTAAAACCTGAAGAGGCATGAGGTGTCAGTGCAAACACGACATTGGCTCGTCCTCACTACTGCTGTTGGCGCTTTATTCTGAACTCTCTGAGTGCTGGAGAGAGCATGGCCTGTTCTCACTCTCAGCGGAGGCAGGGGACGCCCCTGAGCGCTGCTTCATGCTTTACAGTCCCGAGGTGGACACAGGTTTCCTGAGTCCCATGGGTGCCACACGCTTGGCACGGGCAGTCCTGTATCCAGTGGCTGGAGTTTAGAGGTTCAAAATGTAAAGGCAAATGTGAGCCCCTCGACTCCAGCTCGCCAACCCTGGGTAACCCCTGAGAGCACCAGTGCCTGCGTGCCCTCAATCGGGGAGGTGGACTTCCATGATCGCACGGGGCGGGGGTAAGCAAACATGAAGTAATTGACTCCAAATTGTGCTGTGCTGTGTTGCTCTGTTTTAGGAAAACTGCCATTAACCCAATTCACTTGAAAAATAAAGAAATTATAGGAAAATCACCTCGATGCTGAGATGCCGGCTGCTTTTTGCTGAACAGACAAGGCTTTGTGCCAGTGCAGGGGAGCTATGAAGTGAAGACATCCCACCTACTGTGGCAACTTCTACTGTGGCAGCCAGGGTGGCCTCCCACCTGTCACCAACAGCCCAGGGCCTGAGGAGGCAGCTCTCTGAACTCACGAAGAGTGCTCCCTTGTGGAGCCTCCGCTTCCCGCTGTTCCGAAGACAGACCTCTGGAGGGGAGCAGAAGCTCCCTGCACGTCACGAGCATCCAGCAAGACGAGGCACACGAATCTCATTTCTCAAGGAGAGTAGCACTAACAACCTTGGCCAGCGAGAACGTTTCCAACGGAGCAAGGCAGTCAGTCCCCGGGAACTGAGGCCTGTGCGCATCGTGCATTACCAAATAGCTGCTCCTTCCATCCTCTCTTTTACAGGCTGTCCTGTAAAGTTGGTAACATTGAACATTCTGAGCTAGCTTGAGAATGATGTCCATTAGAATCATGAGCCTTATTTTCTAACAACTCCCCCCACTCCACGACCCACACCTTCCTCCCTTCTAGCCTGCTTGGTGGGTCAGCCTCAGACGCGGGGGAGGGAGGCCAACGAGCCTGGCTTTGAGCCCCCCAGAGCCCCAGCCGTCTGCTGAGTGTGAGGCGACAGTCCAGTGGGTCTTGTCCTCTCCAACTCAAGGGAAGCTGGGGCGCCCTTCCAGGGTCTTCCTGCGTGGCTGGCCAGGAGTAGAGCGTGGATGGTGCCCCACACCCCGAGGTCCTTCCCAGGAAGGGAACCAGCCTCACACGGGCCTCTACAACCATCATTCAAAGCCTCCGAAACCACGGCAGCCCTACAGAGGTGATGCTTTGCTTAAAGGGGCCTTTTAGTACTCTCTTTGTTAGGATTCTTCCAGGGCTGTTTATCTGGAAGGTTCTGGAAATGCTAGAGTGGAGGGGAAGTCCTACAGGAAGGCAGCCAATGACTGCCGTGTTTGCAAGCCAGCTGCCGTGGTGTAGGCAGGGTGGGGAGAGCAGAATTCACTGGGAAAATCCTAGAAGCTGGCACAGAACACGTGCAGCGGGATGCTCACTGAGGAGTATTCACGACCCCTGCCCTGGAGCCCGAGAACTGGTTCCCTCCCAGCCGGGCTGAGTGCTGTCCTGCAGGGAAGGCAGAGCTGGGCAAGGCAGTCAGGGGAGCTAGAGGTTCACCAAGTCCTGCTTGGTCTTGCCAGCTGCCCCCCAGACCTAGGGGTCGGGAGTCACCCCCACACCATGGTCGGGGCACCCCTTACTCATGAACGGGTATAGGGAGCCAAGAGAGGAAGGTCAGAATGGGGCGCTCTTCCTGGGGACCTCTGCTTGCCCCTCAGGGCTCACCCAAGCTTCCTGACCCATGCTAGTACCTCACTGCTGGGCCTCGTGTGGAAAGAGCCACTGCACAGCCCTGGGACTGGGGGATTTCTGTAAGAGCCACAATGCTAAAGCATGCATAGTAGGAAAAAAAGCGGGGTCCCCACATATTCCCAGGTTCCTGCCATGCAGCCAGACCCCAAGCCCCGCCTGCCACTGGGAGGACATGCAGGCCCTCTTGGGCACCTGGCCTGGGTCTGTGACTGTCCAAGCCCCACATTCACACCGGGACTGAGCCCATGAGGGCAGACGACTCCCTGTGGCCACAGCTCTCTCACTGGCCGCTCTCTGGGGGCCTCCTTGGACTCTTCCTCTAATCAAGGGTGGCCTGGCCCAAGAGAAGCTGGTTCACACATCTCCTCTGTCCAAACTGCCTCTGCAGACCCAGCCCAGCCCGAGGCTAGACGGAGAGAACAGCCCCGTGTGGGTGCAGACCGCTTTGCACACAGATAGATGGTCCACACAGTGCCGACAGGACACTCACCCGCTTCGCTTCTTTCCCTGCCTCCTCTTGGGACTCAAATTCTCGGAGGAACCCACCTCACCCCTCCCAGAGAGGAACAGCCTCTCCAGGGACCCTGTGGCATCAGAGCCCTCAGCTCTGAGGACACAGCCTGTGTTTCATTCCACCCTGACGGAGGTCCAGAAAGCAGGAAAACTCAGGCAGGCTGTCCTGCCGCCCTGCGGCCAGCCGGGCCAGGCGGGAACACCTCTGGCTTCGAGCTTTTCCAGGCAGGACTACGGAGCCGAGCCCCGCTTCTCATCTGGCAGCTGAAGACCTTCTTTTGTTCTTCGCTGAAGGCCAAGCTGAGCACACACTCTGTGAGCTGCCGGGAGGAAGGAAGAGCCCGGCACACCAACCTGGCCCCCATCCAAGTCCAAGCGGGGCGAGGGGAGAGTGGACAGCCCCGACTTCACACTGCCCTGCTTTCAAGTTTGGCCAAGTAGCCTCCTGGTGGAAGGAAACAATGCCACTGGAATGAGTCACGGCAAGGAAGAGTTTTCTAAGTGGGAAGGATGAGAGACCTTCTAGAAGCCTTCCGGGGAAGACGGTGGAGCTCTTCAAAGCAAGGGAGTGGTGGCCCGTGATGGGGTCACTCTGCTGTGAGTCGGCCAGAGGCAGGAACCGCTAAGCAACACCCCCCACCACCAGGCCATGCCACTCCCCAACACAAGGGCTGTCAAGACGAGTTCTCCAGGCAACATGAGGGGCCCACGCGCATGCCTGCCGAGTGCACCGTGCTTTGCAGAGAGAAGTCTCCGTGTGATGCCGGCCTGGGCTGCTTCGGGCTGAGCAGGAGCCCCGGGCAGAAAGATCACCTGAGATCAGCACCAGCTCCTGTAGCTGAGACTGCCTTGGGCGCCCTGGTGAGTGAAGCAGGCTAGCTGCTTTCAAATCACTTTGCAGACTGAGTGTTCCTGGCAAAATCCGAAGTTATTTTGACTCAATCACCTTGAAGTGGAACATCCTCCAAGACAATAGAAAGCAGGGGCAAGTGTGGCCCGTTTTCTCCAGGTGCATTTAAATCCATCTGGGATCAGACACACTGGAAAGGTTCAGGACTCCCAAACATGGACTCCTGGGTCGCATCACTCAAGGATGCAGTGTGAATTCAAGGAGGGTGGAAGGCTCAGTTGGTACCATCCCAATCCCTGCACGGCCCTCCATCCGCTGTGGGAGCTAGAGCCACTTGGCCTAACTCCCCTGCTCTCATCAGTAATGCAGAAGAAGGGCCATCCAGCTCCTCTCCTTCCTGCCCCTTCCACAGGCCTCTGCCGTTATTTCCTTGGCTCTCCTTTGTCAGTCCTGTAGAGAAAGACTTCTTCCTTTCTGCTGGCCCAGGAACACTAATGATGGATCTGATAGCCCAGATCTAAGTTACTGAAATATTAAGACTTAGCTTATCTTCAAAGCTGTGCTGGCTGCCACACAGCCCACAGGTATACATGTGGACACAGTGAGCAAGCAGACACAGACTCACATCTTCCCTGGCCCTGCTTGACAGTGGGAGTCCGCTCCTGGCCGGGTGTCAGGGACCAGGACTGTTCTGGGGGTGGTGGAGGCACATGTCCTCCACATGGGAGGTGACCACACGGGACCTTGAGGTTCCTGGTGTGGGCATCAGACCTATAGTAGAGCAGCCAGTGGGCCTGCACAGGGTCCCTCCAGTGGACTTGCCAGACACGTCTCTTGAAAGATCTGTCCTTGAGTTTGCCTTTGGCAAGGCAATGAACCCAAGAGGGTCCCCTGAGAGCCCAGTGCTCTCCCGTGGGAGGTACCGACCTGTGAATGCAAGTTCCTCCCTCATTCATAACCGAGCACATTAGAAACCTGAAGGGCTTTCTGTAAGGGCTGCCTGTCAACACTTCAACTGTGGCACCTGCCTGTGACTCTCCTTTCCCTCCCTGTCCTCTTCAGATGGGCACACAGCTCCAGGAAGTCATGGACAAGGCGCAGAGAGCCTAGCTTGCATGATCTAAGGCGCAGTGCACCAGGACAATAGGAAACTGCAGGAAATCCAGACCCACTTCTGCTCAGCTTTGAATGAGTCAGATGACAGTGGGGAACATCTTTCTAACAGTAGTTCTCTTAGCATGATGCTGAAATTGGCTTATGCGTTCCGGGCACTCAGCGCCTGAGTGCTCAGAGGGGAAGCTGTGCTCTACTGGGTCCCTCCTGGTGTCTCAGACTCCACCCTTCCGGCGCCCCGCTCACTGCATCTAATCGTCCATGGGAGCCCCTCTCTGGGTTGTGCAAAAACATTTCTTCTTTCTCCATAGACAAGTGTCTGTTCTGTTCCGGAAAGTGGGTCTGACAGCGTGCAGTACCCAGGAGGGGACTGCTCTGCTCTAAGTGTCCCTAGGCTGCCCCTTTAGCCTCTTCGGGGCCCCCTGCTGGCCTCACCAAGAACCATGGACACGCTATTTTTATTCTGATGAGGAATGGTGCTGAAATGTCTTCCGACTTGACGAGACACAAAATTTAGGTGCTGAGAGAGATACTTCAATTTCAAGCTTAAAGATTACTTTGAGTCCCCCAGGACTCAGAAGCAATTTAGAGCTGATACCCTGAACAAGAGAAAGGTTAGAAGATTAAGACCAACTGCTGTTTGGATAAATGGTTGATAATTGCCCATATCCGCAATTATACACTGGCACATAATATCTTTTCCGCTACCTTTCTCTTCTCCTGCGTCCCTTCAGGATCGATTCGGAAGGAGCCCACCTTGGTGTTCTTCTGCGTCGTGGTCTACCTCGTCCATCAGGGCCCTGCACGCTAACAAGACACAAAACAGCCCTGGTCAAGGGAGGAGGAGGGCCGGAGCCTGGCCTTGGAGGGTGGCCTCTCTGGGAGGGGCAGAGGGGCTTCCTCTGTGCCATCCTCCAGCCGGAGCAGGGACCATGCTGATGTGCCCGGGACCTGGGAAGGACCCTTGTCCTCTGCAGAGTTTTCAAAGACAGTGACACAGAGACTAGTTTTTTGTGTTCCGTCTTGTACTCTGCATTTTCAAAACCATGTACAATTTACCTTTACATTTAAAATGTGCTTTTGTTTTGAGACAGGGTCTCACTCTGTTGCCCAGGCTGGAGTGCAGTGGCACGATCTCAGCTCAACCCCCCACACTCAAGCCATACTCCCATTTCCGCCTCCAAGTAGCTTGGACTACAGGCACACATCACCACACTTAGCTAATTTTTTTTTAAGAGATGGGGTCTCACTATATTGCCCAGGTGGGTCTTGAACTCAAGCCATCATCCTACCTCAGCCTCCCAAAGTGCTGAGATTACAGATATGAGCCACCATGCCCAGCCTCAGAGACTACAGATGCTCATCCTCTGAGTCCACTGGACTCTGGAAGCCCCTCAAGGTTGCAATAATTACACCCAAGTAGCTTCTGCACTGTGGGAAAAGTTGATCAAAACTGGCCCCTCCTCCCAAAGATACATTTTTGCTGGATTTGAAGTCAAAGGAGACTCTTAGAAATTTATTTTTATGGAAAATGTAGCTGGTTTTGTCTCCTAAAATCCCTTCTCCCCAGGCACATGGCTGAGCCATGCCCTGGGGTCTGAACTCTCACAATGAAAGATAAATGAGGTGATGCCTCCAACATCAGCCTCATCTGCTGAGCTGAAAACTGATTCTGAGTTTCTGTCAATGGATGGAAGTCAGCATGTCAGGGTCTGTCCAGATGCATGTGGGAGAAGAGAGACCACGATGTCAGTGCCCCGATCAGCCAGAGAGCACAGGCTGCTGCCAGTGTGGACCTCTCGCTCCGCTGGCTATGAAATGAGACCCAAAGCTTCCGTCTCAGCCACTCTCCCTCCATCTATATTTTGGTCCCTGTTAGAACAGCGTAGCCTTTCTCTGCCCAGGGCGTGACTTTGACACAGGTGACACTGTGTTTCATGCTCCCTTCTGATTTGTGTCCAAATGTGGACTCTGAGGGTGCAGGCTGCATAGACCAAGACAGAGGCCAACTGTGGGCATGGAGCTGGAACACCAGTGTGCTCACTGCCTTTAGGTGTTGCTGCATGCTTCTTCCCAAGTGCTGTGCCCTTGTAGACTCCAGGACCCTGTGATGGTGATCCCAGTGCTGTCCCCATTTCACGGACTTGGCTTGGAGAGATGGAGAGACTGTCCCGGGTGTCTCCCTAACCCAATGCTCTACAGAAATCAGCAGCGGAGCCACTGTTTGAGCATACAGATGGCACTCAGCCCTCAGAGGCAGGCAGCCCACACTCCCTCCAGACCCTGCTCTTACGGGTCACTGACCTTCAATCAATGTGAGAAGTCATTGCTTACTATGATTATTTGCTATTGAGCAGTACATCTAATGAGTGGCACTGGGCTCCTCTGGAGCCCTGAGGCCTCTGGCAGAGGAGCCTGTATCTCTAAGGCTTCCAGGAGAAGGAAGTTTTGATGGCAAAAGCATGAAAACCAGTGTCTTGAGTGTCCCCATCAGCACTTACCGTTTGTACTTGACACAGTGCACAGGGACTCAAAGCTGCTGGCCCCAGTCAAGCCCCTCTGGAGCAGGACTCACAGCTCCAAGAACAAACGCTTCCTTTCCGGCTCCCTTGCAGCTAGGTCAGGGCCTGTAACTTGGTTCTACAACCATGCGTTCTAGAATCTTCCTGAACAGCCAGCACTCACTCTGTCCCCTCTCTGACCCACTATAGGTTGGAGCTCAGGCCCCAGGACCAGGGTGCCTGGGAGATGTGAGGGTGAGGAACACCAAGGTGGGTCCTGGGGCCTGCAAGGGCAGACCTCTGTGCTGACCAGGATGGCACCCTCTACCCGCAGGAGAGGGAGACAAGCATTCAGGCCATCTAAGCCACTGCTCTTCTGAGTTTACTACACTCACTCACGGAGGAGCATCACCTTCTGCCCCTGGGAGGGAACAGAAAAGGACCCTCCACAGCCAGCACTCCCCAGTGGAAGACCCCGGCCAGCACAGGGCCAGGGCCACCAGGGGACCCAGGGCCCAGAATCCTGGGCCTGCAGGTGGTGGACGGCCCAGCAGGCTCAGGCGAGGAGTCCTCTAGGAAGAGCCAGCGGTGACCATGTTAATGCTGAGAGCCGGCCGCCTGGGATGGAAGACAACAGGAGCCGGCTCACAGATGAGAGTGAGATGAGGAGGCATGGGGCTGCCCCACGTCCTTTACCCTGGCTCCTAGGAGAGGGAAGATGGTGGGAAATGGCGTCTCGGAAGCAGAGGCCAAAGTGGTCAGCACAAAGGAGGGGTGGCCTCCGGCCTCCAGGCCAACTGCAAAGTAGCCACACACAGCCTGAGGGGGTGGCCGCCGGCTGGGTGTGAAGGTTCCCCCAGAACCAGGGTGGGCAGAGCCCAGCATCTCCAGGCGCCCACGTGGCCTCTGCCCTGACAGCCTCCTCCAACCCTTCCTGGTGGACCCAGGAGCGAGCGATGCTGCATCCTCACCTCCAGGCTGATAGAGGACAGTGCTGGTCAGCAGAAAGAATGTGGCCTTGCCGTCAAGTGCCTGGCTTCCAACACTGCTGGGCCCTGGGTGAGCATCACCCAGCTTTACCCCAGGCTCTCCCATCATAAGGAGGAGGTTGTGTGTGTCTGTAAGTGCCTGCCAGGCGAGGCCACTCTATGCCTGCTGTCCCCTTCCCAGCCCCCTGGACTGTTTGGAATCCCCAGCTTGGACCCCGGGACAAACTCAGGACCCATCTCCCCAGCGTTTCTCTGCTTTCTGTGTCTGCAGACCCGTGCCCAGGCTCCTGCCCAGCTGCCCCACCCTAAGCCCAGCTGCTCCCTGTACTGTGGTTACTGTGGGTGTCCTTGGCTCACTGGAGCCCCTCAAGGTTAGACCTGCTGGCCAAAGCAGAAAGGGGCCAATGGCTCAGAGGCTCTCCGGGTCCATATTTTAATGTTCTGCTCGCTTCATTTCAGGCCTATGTTCACGAGCACCAAGACAGGCCGTGTAAAGACAGAGCCCCTCAGAGTGCACGGCTGTCATTGAGCATCCCCAAATGCCCTGAGCATGGGGATGGCAGTGGCAGGACCAGAGCACACCCCGCCCCTGCCCAGGCCACGCAGGGCTTCTTGGGGTCAGGGTGGCCCTGTCAGCAAGGCAAGGTGCTGGGCTTCCAACAGGACACAAGGGCCCCCAGGCCTGCCATCCCTGACCTCCCCTCGGAGGGGCTGCTCCACGAGAAAAGATCATTTTAAATTTCCGCCCCAGGTCACAGAACAAGTTAACAGAGTCACATCAGCGACCCGGGCTCCAGATTTCTAGTCTGGCATTAATTTAAATGTTAATCCGAAACCTTCACTTAAATCACAGGAGTTTAGAGTTTATTAGAGCAGGCGGCGGGAGTGGGGCCTCATGGGGGGATTGGCGGGTCACATTGCCTGCCAGAGGGCAAGCCCCCTCCCACTGGGCCCACCAGCCTCTGCCATCCTGGCTGCCTCCTTCCTTCACCCTCCCTTTCTCTCTTGGAGGAAGATGTGGAAATGGGAAAGAGAGGGCAGTAGATGTCACAGCAGAGTCAGATAAGCCCCCAGTGGCTCGGGTGCCGGAGTCATCTTAAGGGATTTGCAAGATCAGATGGTGTGCCCACCGCTTCTCAACTCCACTTCTCACCTGTGTGATGTGGTGACATCACACAGGCAGCCCAGAGCAACAGGGTAGGGAGTATTTACACATCAGGAATAGGCAGACGCTATAAATTAGGGCTTTGCCGCCGTGACCTGCCTGCCCACACTCTGCACATGCCCACAGTGGGGCTGCATCTTCCTAGAGGTGAAGGAATATCTGAGCATTTGCCATTTTCAAGGTTGTAAGCAAAGTGCAAGGAAGCCACCGGGGTCTGAGGCTCAGCCCCTGCCCTCCAGGGAGCTTGCCTGTGGCGGATGCTGTGCCTCCATTCCTCCAGGAGTGTCTGGGCCACTCTCCCCACCAGTGGGAGTGGCTGTGGGCAATGTGGATTTTCCTCCAGTGGCCTTTAGGCCATAAGCAGAGGGGACATCAGAACCATCTGGGGAGTTGCTGGAAGTGCAGACCCAGGTCCCAGCCTTGGAGACTCTGAGTTGGGTCTGGGCTGGGCCTAGATCTGCAACCATCTGTGACATACAAGAGGTCACTGTGCTCTGCACTGGGGCCCTCCCTGTCCTGAGGTGACTGGCCAGCTCCAGCTCTCCTGCACACTGCGCCTGTCCAGAGCAGGTGCTGCTGACCAGCAGAGAGTGGTGCAGGGACCACTTTCTCTGGTACCTCAGAGAGCATGGCTCATTTCCAGAACAAACCATTTTCTAGCAGTTTCTATGAGCAAGGCATGAGCCCTGGTGTTACTGTGGTGGCAATTCAAAGTGCCCACATGACCCCCCCAGCCACAGTGCGTCTCCTGTGAGGCCCACCCACATGACTGCCCCAGCCACAGTGTGTCTCCTGTGAGGCCCACCCATGCGACTCCCCCAGCCACAGTGCGTCTCCTGTGAGGCCCACCCACGAGACCCCCCCCAGCCACCGTGGGTCTCCTGTGAGGCCCACCCACGTGACTCCCCCAGCCACAGTGGGTCTCCTGTGAGGCCCACCCACGTGACTCCCCCAGCCACAGTGGGTCTCCTGTGAGGCCCACCCACGTGACTCCCCCAGCCACAGTGGGTCTCTTGTGAGGCCCACCCATGCCGCTTTGAGGGAAGGCAAAGCCCCGATCCCACCACTGCGGCATGGAGGGGCGGCTCCCCCAACCAACACTCCTGCTCCCCAAAGTGGAAATGGCTGATGCCACAGTCTTCCTTCAAGCCTGGTCTCTGGACATCCGGAAGAGTGGCGGGCCCCGCTCTGTGCTACAAAGGAGGCATATGAGATGGGGCTGAGACTCAAGGACAAGCTGCGCCACAGAGACCAGGGCAGGATGCTGCTGTGCATGACCTCCTGGGCACCTCAGGCCTGGCTGACCCAGGGGCATAGCCCACTGCCCACGGGATTTCAGTGCACCGGTTGGACTTGCAGCATCCACCAGGCCTGCCCGCTGTGGTGCCCGTGACTCAGGCGGGAAGGAGGGGGCTTTGGAATCCATTCTCAGCTTCACCACACCCCAAAGTATCTTCTTTCCTTCCTTTCTTCCTCCTCACCTTACTTTCTCTGTTGGCTGCTTCTGTCCCCGCAAAAATACGCAGACATCCCACCCCCAAGCAACTGGGAATGTGGCCTTATTTGGAAATAGTGTCTTTGCGGATGGGACTGAGTTCAGATCAAGTCATACTGGAGTAGGGAGGGCCTGAATCCAAGGATGGAGCCTTCTAGAAGAGGAGAGATGGAGGGAGGTGACCAGGTGACCTCACAACACGGGGGAAGGCCAGGTGATGACAGAGGCAGAAAGTGCGTTGGTGTCTACAAGCCAAGTAAGGTGCAAGGCCACCAGCAATGCTGGAGCTGGAAGAGCCAGGTACAGATCCACCACTCCAGGTTTCAGAGGGGTGCGGCCCTGCCCATGCCTTGATGATAGACTTTGGGCCCCAAGAGCAGGAGGCTCCACTTCCGCCGTTGAAGCCAATTGTGTGTGGGGATCGCACAGAAGGCTCAGGACACTCACGCACTCTCTGAACCTTACGCTGCTCCAGGCCAGGTATGGGAGGAGCAGCAGGGAGGGAGGCCACAGCCCCACCCTCGAGGGTCCCAGCCCAGCCACAAAGACCCCATGAACAAGCTCAGAGAGCTGAGTGTTACTGCAGAGAAAGAGAATGTTACAGGAACGTACGGTCACTGAGGTCCTGGGGAAGGCCTCCAGGGACAAGCAGGAGTTGCCAGGAAGAAAACCAGAGAGTGCCCCCAGCCCCGGGGCAAGGAGTGTGCACCCCTGGAAGGGCCCAGCCAGAATGCAGAGTGACCCATGGGAGGGACGGAGCCATGCTCCACCTTCCTCATTATCAGAAGGGCTTTCCCAACTTGTGTGTAGTTGTTGCCATTTTTTAAATGGTTACATAACATCCCATCAAGCAGATGCACCATCATTTCCTTAACTTTTCTATCCATGCGTGTTAGGTTGTTTCAAGGGCTTAAAAGATGGACAATTAAGGCTCGTAAACTGGCTTGTCAACTATCTTCATTTGAAACATAGCTGTCTTTTCAAGTCAACATAGGCTGTGGTTGCATTTCATCTGATCATTCAACTTTAAGCACGTATCTTCTAAGTACTGTCGCAGGGTGCCGGAGATGTAACCCCGAGTGGGAGGAGCCATCATCACTCATGGAGTTTGCAGATGAAAGACTTGCATCTACAAAAGATTAGCCAGGCATGGCGGTGCACGCCTGTAATCCCAGCTACTGGGGAGGCTGAGGCAGGAGAATTGCTTGAAACCGGAAAACGGAAGTTGCAGTGAGCTGGGATAGCACCACTGCACTCCAGCCTGGCAATAGAGGGACTCTGTCTCAAAAAAAAAAAAGAGAGAGAGAAAGAAGGAGTAGCATCTATAAGTTCCAGAAAGGAGAAACGCAAGGTGCTAAGAGAATCTACATGGAGGGGTGGCAGGTTAGAAAAGAAGACTGTAGCATTTTGCCATTTTCCATGAAGAGCTGGTATCTATTGCCCCACCCAAGTCTGGGCTGGGCCTGAGACCTGCTTTGGCCAGTACCTGTGGCAGAAGTGACGTGCCAGCCTTCTGAGGCATCACCAGCCCACGAACCTCCTAGTCCCCTCTCAGCCTGGGAGAAATAGTCAGCTGATGCCTTCCGCCTCTGGCTTGGGGTGAGTTCCCCAGCACAGGTGAGCTGGACCTTGTCAAAGAACATGAGAGTCCTCCCTAAGAGCATGACAAGTAAGAGCTGAAAGAAGATGAGGCGTTTACCTGGTGAAGAGCAGATGGAGCTGTATTTGCAAAAACACCCTAGTGGAAAAGTGCAAAGTGAGTTTGATGCACAAGAAAAAACAGTATCTCCCAGCAACTCATGCCTATAATCCCAGCCCTTTGGGAGGCTGAAGCCAGTGGATCACCTGAGGTCAGGAGTTCGAGACTAGCCTAGCCAACATAGTGAAACCCTGTTTCTATTAAAAATACAAAAATTGCCTGGGCATGGTGGCACATGCCTCTAATCCAGCTACTTGGGAGGCTAAGGCAGGAGAATCGCTTGAACCTGAGAGGTGGAGGTTGCAGTGAGTCCAGAGCGTGTCACTGTGCTCCAGCCTGGGCAACAGAGTGAGACTCCATCTCAAAAAAACAAAACAAACAAAGAAACAAAGAAAAACAGTAGCCCAGATACCTGAGGAGAAAGGAGAGGAGAAGTGTATTCTGTGCTGAGGCTGCAGAGGCTAGGGGGCCGGGCCAGGCAGAGCCCTGCAGGTGCAAGTAGGGAATTATGTATCTATTCTTAGCCAAATGGAACGATTACAGTATTCTGAGTAAGGCAAGATTTGATGAGATTGCATTTTTCTCTTTTCTTTCTTTCTCTTTCTTTCTTTCTTTCTCTTTCTTTCTTTCTTTTTCTTTCTTTCTTTCTCTCTCTCTCTCTTTCTTTCTTTTCTTTCTTTCTTTTTTTGAGACAGAGTCTTGCTCTGTTACCCAGGCTGGAGTACAGTGGTGTGATGTCAGCTTACTGCACCCTTGAATTCCTGGTCTCAAGCAATCCTCCTACCTCAGCCTCCCAAGTGGCTGGGATTCCCAGCATGCACCACAAAGCCTAGCTACTTTTTGTATTTTTTGTAGAGACAGGGTTTTGCTATATTGCCCAGGCTGGTCTCAACTGCCAGGCTCAAGCGATTTGCCCCCCTTGGCCTCCCAAAGTGCTTGAATTATAGGCATAAGCCGCCTCACCCAGCCCCAAGACGTGCATTTTTCAAAGATCATTTAGGCTGCAAGCTGGGACAACAGACTAGACAGGACCATGGCGTGCGCTGGTTTCAGTCAATGAGCTCCTGCAATGATCCAGGCAAGAGATGACTGCACCGGTGGAGGAGATGCGGAGAAGTCAAGGAATCAAAGCTTGCGGGGAGGTAAAAGCAGCAAGACTGGTGATGCTTTGGATGTGCAGGTTTGGGCAGACACTGCTGGTTGCTTTCTAAACGACATCTCCTTCCCACTCCCTTCTCAGTTAATAAAGTACCACCCCATCCAGCCACTGTCATCCACTTGTGTCAGAGAAACAGGTTCATTGCAAGTTCAACCCAGCCACAGCAATTCCATGCGTCTTGCCAACTGCTGGTTTGGGGTGGGCGTGTGTCATGGGTGTGGACATGGGATGTGAGAAGGGGTGCTTAGCAGGCTTCTCCACAGGCAACTTTCTTCTCTTTTACAAAGCAGAGACCTGGTTCCTGCCTCTGGACATCATCTGCAGGTGGTCGCTAGAAATGCGGCAGCCATTCTGGCACCAGGAGGGAGGTTCACAGCATAGGCTGAGTGGGGCAGGGTGGAAATGCAGACGACACTTGGCGCTGGTGGCACTGCTGAGCCTCCGCGAGCTGCTTTACCTCCTGGCCTCATGTGTCCACTTTCATCTGTTTTCTCCTTATGTTCGAAGCTATTTTGAGTTAGGAACTATGTTACTTACTCCTCAAGCCTACGTTGGCTTCAGCATGATACTGGCCTGCTCGGGTCACCATAACGAGTACCAGAGCTGGGCAGCTTAAACCACAGAGACTTATTACTCACCGTTCTGCAGCTGGAAGTCCAAGACGAAGCTGTCGGTAGGGTTGGTTCCTTCTGAGGCCTCTCCTTGGCTTGCAGATGGCTGTCTTCTCCCTGTGTTCTCACATGACCGTCCCTCTCTGCGTGTCTGCGTCCTGGTCTTCTCTTCCTATGAGGACACCAGCCATAAGTCTAATATGGGCCTTGTCTAAAGGGCTCGCCCCAAGGTCTCATGTTACCTTAATGACATCTTTTTTTAATTACATTTTAGGTTTTGGGGTACATGTGAAGAACATGCAAGATAGTTGCATAGGTACATACATGGCAGTGTGATTTGCTGCCTTCCTCCCCATCACCTATATCTGGCATTTCTCCCCATGCTATCTCTCCCCATCTCCC